>CM047425.1:87246033-88459260 GCA_026168455.1 Theocolax elegans | reverse complement strand
CGATTCGTTTTGCGGTACCGAGCACACGCGTTAATTATAAGAGTGAAAATTACGTTAAAATAAGTTGTGATTGTGTAGATAAATAATTGCGTATTGGTGAGCGGATAAGTGTGTATTAGTGGGAATTTCGGTTTTGCGACAGTCGCGTAGGGAGGTAAAATGGGGGATCACGCGAGCATAATGCTAGCGTTGTTGGGATCGCGCGAGAGACGTGTGGTAAAGCGCGATGTAGGAAAACTTAGTTTAACGGCCGTGCGAGAGAAGTTAATCGAGAGACGGTGTAATCCGGAGGGCGTAGAGACGGTAATACGCGACCGATTATTACGTGCAATGCTACGGGAAATTGAACCGGCGAACGGGTTGATCCCTTGGTATGCATGGGACGGAGTAGGGGGTTCGGCGGTAAACAGCGAACTCGTCTCGGAGGTAGAGAGGGGGGAGAACAAGCGCGCATCAGACGGTGTACCGGTGGTAGCTCGCAGGAGGCCTGGTAGACCCCGTAAGAATCCGGCGGCGTCGCGTGGCGCGTTGCCGATTCAGGTGCCGTTGCCAATTGATTCGAGTGACGAGGAGGTCGCGCCGCGATCGTGTTTGGGTGGATTCGATGCGCGGTTAGATGTGCCGATGATCGTAGGGACCTCAGGGGTACCCGCGACATCGACGACAACTACAATATCTGCGGCCTCGAGCCAGTCGTCTCCGCCTGGGTTCGTGAATTTCGGGCGTCCCGTAGCGACAGCAAAAGTTGCGGTTACAGGTGCACTTTCCGGTCGTCCGAGAGTATCCGTTCGCGAGGAGGTGCATCAATTTTTGAGAAGAGATCCGGCCGCGTGGGAGTATGTTATGCAGCGTGTTACCCGTGGCACGAGTGATCCCGCTGTGAGCGAGGAACGTGTTCGTGCAGATGATATGCGTTTCGCGCCGGAAAACGTAGTAAGTCAGACCGCGCAAACGCCCCAGAGATCGGCTGCGTCGGGAGCAGTTTCCAAGGATGCTTGGTATACTCCCGAACAGTATTCTGATGAGCCTGAACAAGATGACGTAGAGACAAGCGTGGCTAGTGACAGCCGAGGATCTTCGTTAGCGAGTGTGCGAGATGATTACCGTCGTAGTTTAGAGAGAATTAACGAGTTACTTGGTAGTCTTAGTGATGAATATGAGCGGTTGAGTGAAATAACGCGAGAACCATTGTTCGAGCGAGTAAGTGAGAGAGGGGGAGCAACGCGTGGAAAAGGCGGATCAGGCGGGGGATTCCGTGAGCGAGTGAATCCAGGTGAAGGAGTGATTGGTGATGATCGCGAAAAAGTTAGTAAAACTCGAGATCCGCGCGGTTATGGTAATAAACGGCGGAAAGTAAACAAAAACACGGGAGCGCGAAATGGTACGGACAAGCAACGATCGTGCGTGAATATTGAACCGGAGAGTGATAGCGGTGAGAGCATTGTGTCACCGCATTGCGCGAGTACTCGAAATACTGTGAATGGAGTGGAGGGGAGAAGTAGTGACGAATATTCGCGGGGCGGGCACAAGGAAAAGATCGTTAAGTTGTTGCGTGCATGGAATGTATCTTTTAGTGGAGAGGGAAAGAATGAGGACGCGATTGAATTCCTTGAGCAGGTGGAAGATTGTCGCGACGGAGAGAATGTGCCTGATCGCGACTGGCTTAACGCGTTGCCGTGTATATTCTCCAAACGGGCTGCTCGTTGGTATCGCACGGCTAAGCGGAAGTTTGTCGTGTGGACGGACTTCGTGCGTGCATTCAAGCACCAGTTCGTAAGCGTTTATGATCGGGAGGATTTGATGGATGACTTGCGCCGTAGAACACAAGGTAAAGGTGAGAAAATTAGCACCTACCTGGCGAGCGTGAATTATATAGTCTCGCGGTTTAAGCATCCACCTAGCGACAAGGAATTGCTCGAAATCGTGTACCGAAATCTGTATCCGGAATACAGACGCGCCATGAGCGATCGTGTTGTTGTTAGTTTAGATGATATCGAGGTTTACGGCCGCCGATTTGAGCGTCAAAAGAGTCTCGACAGCCGTTATGTGCCGCCGCCGACGGCAGATAAATTACATTTGCCGGGTGCTGCATACACGACGCAGTCCTCTAAGCCGAGATTGGCCGCAGTCTCCGATGAGGAAATCGCGGAATTGGTGACCGATGACAAGCGTGCGGAGAAAAAGAAGAAAACTAAGAAACCGCGGGGAGTAGAGAAGAAAGAGATACCAGCTAAATCGACTAGTGCGCCCGAATACGTGTGTAGCTGTCACGTGGCGAAGTGTGATAGTGGAGCGCGTGCGAGTGAATCACGAGAAGGAACCGCGCCACGTGCAACAACGGTTAATCCGCCGAGCACCAGTCGAAGTGTCGAGTATGGTAAGCCGTCTTATGCGAATGTCGTGAGTCGACGGGTGCCACAGACAAATAACGCGTACGGTGTTAGCGATCAGCGGTACCAGCAGGGTACCAAACAAACACCGTCTGCAACTGGCCAGCCGAACCGTTGGAGTTCTGCGCCAGTTACAAAACCCTGGTCGCCACCCAGAACAGGGGAATTCGTGACCGGGCCGCCGAGTGCCCCGAAATGATTTGTTTCAAGTGTCGCAACAAGGGTCATCCGATCCGTGAGTGTCCGATGATGAAACGAACGTTTGTGCCGTCGTGCCAGTTGTGTGATGCGCCGGGTGTTACCGCAAAGACCTGCGTGAATCCCAAATGCGAAGCCGCTTGTTGGCGGTCGGGAAACGTGCGGGGAGGGGAGCAGAAGTAAATACTTCTGTTCCCCAAAGGGATATGCCACCCATGGCTTCCGAGCAGCGCGGCAGTGCTGAAATAGAGAGAAATCGTGACGAGTCTTTTATCCATGGAGAGACGATATTGTGCGAACCGCGGGGAAAGAGCGAGTTAAAGAGTGTAGCGACAAGATCGGGTTGTAGCGAGGAGAGCAGAGATTACGCGAATTTATGGCGACTGCAGGAAGCGATTAAGGTATTGACAAGCGAGGAGTCGCGGGGTCAAGGACAATCGCTGACCTCATGTGGTGATGAGAGTAAGGGCGCGAAACCGAAAGTAAAATTTAGTGACGGCAAAAGTTTTCGTGGGGAATCGACAAGGGTCTTGACAAGCGAGGTGTCGCCGGGTCAAGACAGATCGCAATCCCCGGTGAGTGGTAAGAGTGTTACACCGCGATTAAGAGAAATGGAAGCGAGAGCAATTACCGACACCGTGCCGAGTGAGCTGGACGGTGATGAGGAAATTTTAATAGCAGGTGTAAGTGCTGAAAATCGTAATTTTCTTCTCGTTATTTTAGGAGGGGAAAAATACACTGCGCTCCTCGATCCTGGAGCGACTCGTTCGTTCGTTGGACCGAAGGTTGCTACGCGGTTTTCAGACAGGTTAACGCCGACGCGATCGTTGTTTCGCACGGCGACGGGGAAATTGAGTCAGATATTGGGAATTTTGCGAGTGAGTATAGTGATTGATGGTATAACAGAGACAATCGAATTTCGAGCCGCCCCGATCCTCGATCATGACATAATCCTAGGAATGGATTTTGGCCGTGCGTTCGACTTTGATATGCGACTCGGACGAGATCTCTGGCGTGTTCGCGAAGGGGGTTGGCACGAGTTCACTAACTGTGATAGTGGGGGAAAAACATATGTATTCGCGGAGTGTGCGGGAATCTCAGAGTTAAAGGACGATGAGAGAGCAAGAATCGATGAATTGGTTGAACGTGTATTGAGTGAGCAATCAGCTGATGCGCCTGGGGTGACTGACCTCACGGAGCATCACATCGTAGTGACAGATCCGACTCCTATAAGGCATAAGATGCGGAGGATGTCGCCACGCATGCTCGAGATTGCCATAGAAGAAGTTCAGCGACTATTGAAAGAGGATATTATTGAGAGATCCGCGAGTGATTATAGTAGCGCGCCGGTACTTGTAAAAAAGCAGGACGGAACGTATAGGTTTTGCATTGATTATCGCGATTTGAATCGGGTGACTAAAAAGGATGAGCACCCAATTCCAAATATGGATTCCATCCTTGATAGGTTACGAGAATCGCGATATATTTCGACCATAGATTTGCGCCAGGCATACTTTCAAGTACCGCTCGAACGATCGAGCCGAAAATATACAGCGTTTTCGATTCCAGGCTCAGGCTTGTGGCAGTTTACAAAGATGCCATTCGGTCTTTCTAACTCGCCACGGACTTTGCAGCGGTTGATAGATTCGCTTTTCGGTCCTGCGTTCGAGCCACACATTTTCAGTTACCTTGACGATATAATCATTGTCACCAATGATTACGAGGAGCATTTAAAGTGGCTTGAATTTGTGTTGAGGCGACTTGTTGACGCCGGATTGGTAGTGAATAGGAAAAAGTGCGAATTTTGTTGTGCGCAAGTGAGATACCTGGGATTTTTATTAGATAGTGACGGGTTGCGACCGGATCCCGAAAGGGTGGCGCCAGTATTGAATTACCCGGCGCCCAAGAATGTCAAACAGCTGAGACGATTCTTGGGTATGCTTGGGTGGTACGCGCGGTTCATTGAGCGAGATTCCGAGTTAAAGATACCGTTGGTACGACTTTTACGCAAGGGACAAAAGTGGGAATGGGGCGAGGAACAAGAGATTGCGTTTAATCAATTGAAGCATGATCTTACCGTAGCGCCCGTACTGGCGAGACCGGACTTTACGAAACCCTTTGCTATTCAGTGTGACGCGAGCAATTTTGCGATTGGTGCCGTGCTAACTCAAGAGGGGGAAGATGGGGAGCATCCCATTGTGTACATAAGCCGAGTACTTACTGCTGCCGAGAAAAATTACACGACTACGGAGAAGGAGTGTCTCGCGGTCATCTGGGCGATTAAGAAACTAAGACCGTATGTTGAAGGTTATCGTTTCACTGTGATTACCGATCACAGCTCGCTTAAGTGGCTGCGGAACCTCCGAGACCCGACCGGTCGTCTAGCGCGGTGGGCGTTAGAGATGCAGCAGTGGGATTTTGACATTGTGCATCGTAAGGGTTCTCTGAATCAACTGCCGGATGCGCTTTCGCGCATGTATGAGGAAGAGGAAGCGGTTATAGCGAGTTTGAGTAGCGACGAGATAATAGACCCGGAATATTTGCGACTGAGAGACGAGATTGCGAAATTTCCACATAAATATCCGAGTTGGAAGTTAGTGAACGGGTTTATTTACAAATATCGAGCAGATCCGTTGTTAGACCCGGTGCTACATCGCGAGGAGAAATGGCGACTGGTGGTACCGCTTGAACAACGAGAAAGAGTATTGCGAGAGGCACATACAGCTCCTTCATCGGGACACTTAGGCCTAGACAAGACGTATGACCGTATAGCTCGGGAATACTATTGGAAAGGTGTGTACCACGATGTTGCGACGTTTGTGCGAGAGTGCGATGTATGTCAGCGCTACAAAGTGCCGCAGACGGGTGCTCAAGGGTTAATGGGGCACCGTGTTATTGAGAGACCGTGGGCGGTGGTTGCGACAGATTTAATGGAGTTCCCGCCTAGTAAGTCACAATGCCGATATCTCATTGTCTTCCAAGATTTATTTACACGGTGGATTGAGGTTAAGCCTTTGAGACGAGCGGACGGGAAGTCTGTAGCGCGAGCCCTAGAGGAGTTGATACTTTTCCGATGGGAAGCGCCAGACTATCTCCTAACAGACAACGGGCGTGAATTCGATAATAAAATATTGTCGGACACGTTGCGCGAGTATGGCGTGAAGCATGTCACGACGCCACCGTATCACCCACAGGCCAATCCTGTGGAGAGAAGCAATCGTACACTTAAAACAATGATTGCAGCGTACGTGGGGAATGATCATCGCGACTGGGACAAACACTTACACGAGTTTCGTCACGCTGTGAACACGGCAGTCCAGTCGTCGACGAAAGTCTCGCCGGCGTTTCTCAATTACGGCAGACACCCCCGACCAGTTGTTAGTTTGCGACGAGAAGTTGAAAGCGGGAGCAATATTATGAGAGTAGCGCCTGATGCGTGGATAGAGAGAATGAAGCGACTTGATGCATTGAGGGATTTAGTTGCGAAGCACATCGATCAAGCTCGCGAGAGACAAGAGCGTTATTATAATCGTGGGAAGCGTGTAGTGGAGTTTAATATTGGCGATCGGGTTATGCGTCGGACTCACGTACTATCGGATGCGTCTAAACGATTCTCCATGAAGTTAGCGCCGAAATACGAAGGACCTTTCGTCATAACCGAAATTAAATCGCCGACAGTATACGTGTTGCGAGATGAAAGCAATAATTCGCGTCGGATTATGAAAGTGCATGTGTCGGAATTAAAGAGATATATTCCTCCTAGAATTGCGACGAGAATGAAATAGAGTATTTGTGACAGTGCGAGTGTGTAAAAATTCTCAGTTGTGGAGTAAGTGTTAATTTTTCTAGATTGATTCTTTGCAGATGTCGGATTACGGAGACAGGGAAGAAACTTCCACGAGACTGAGAAGAGTTTTGCGCCAGAGGTGATCACCATTCCCGATGAGGACAGTACTGAGGTAGTGTCAACCAACGCGGGAGAAGATTATCGACAAATAACTGGAGAGATGGAAGATTCGCCCAGGAGATCAGCATCTCCGTGAGGATGCTTCCAAGTGTAGGGGAGGGGAATTGCGACATGATAAATTAATGTCGCATAAGAGTTAGTGAGTGTAAGGAATTTGTGTCAGGAAAACAGACAATAAAAAAAAGGGTTTTCTTGGACTTGTTTTTCGGCACACAATTCCGGGAAGAATTGACGGTTAAAACCGCTGTAGAGACAGGAGAGCGGGGAAATTCGTGTACTTATTCCTCCTCTCCGGATCACGAGACCTCGCGAGAGCCAATCAGCGGTAGCGCTGACCGATCGCCGGGAGGAGAAGTGGCGATCGCCGCGAAGTGACGAGTAGTGCTTCCCGAGCAGCGAACGCGATCGGTAGTAAAAATTCCGACTTCTTTTGTATTGGTGTCGACGCAAGGGAGAAGGAGAGACGAGACAGAGACAGAGACAGAGAGAGACGAGCGACTGAGGACCGAGGTCTATCCTGAACGAGCCGAGAGGACCGGGAAGAATTGGACTTGTTTCCACCGGCCAAGACGGACAAGAGGGTAGCGACGGGAGGTGGAACACCCCCTCATTCCTGGAGAGGTATAAATTAATTA
This sequence comes from Theocolax elegans, assembly GCA_026168455.1. NCBI lineage: Eukaryota > Metazoa > Arthropoda > Insecta > Hymenoptera > Cerocephalidae > Theocolax > Theocolax elegans. Next base: position 88,452,070 of record CM047425.1, on the reverse strand, counting down.
ATACCGATAGTGTGCTCGGTCGCGTCGGGACTTGTACCCCATTTTTATCGTGTCGGGAAGAGTTGTGTGTGTGTGTGAGAGAGAGGGTGAGAGATAGAGAGAGAGAGTTGAGATTGTCGCGCCGCGGGAAAAGTGCCGATTTACCGGAGTGTGGAGAGATTGAGCGCGCCGCGAGTGAAAAATAATTTGCGACAGAGTGCCGATCGCCGAGAGAGAGTGAGAGAGAGAGAGTAAATCGCGACCGCGTGCGGGACTAGCGACAGACAATCGAGCCGTACTTGGATGGAGTGTGAGAGAGAAAGAGAGAGAGAGAGAGAGAGAAGCGCGGAGAGTGAGTGAGTTTGACTGAACCGTATGTTTAATATTATATCCTGTAATATATACGAGTAATAAATAAATCAGTTGTTTGCGATTTTCTATTAAAAATTGTGTTTGTGTGTAATAAATTATTTCCGTCCCACCCTTCATCGATCCCGGATACTAGGGTTAGTTTGCGGAACTCCCTCAGAGATAGTGTTTCGATTGAATAATTTGATAACAAAATTTTATATGCGGAATCGGGATTAGTTCTTTTAAGAACACCGTGTCATAAATGTATATAATGAAAGTAATACACAACAGTTTTCTTCTGGAAAATGTGTATTTCCTTACCAGTATCTCTGTAACTCAAGGGACCTGTACACTCTTCTTGTTCGCGCGTATTTTAATTTCAAGAAAATGCCTTACGCACGCGGTGTTCGAGTCATGAATTATGCAGGAACGTACTTAACTTTGCCTCGAGATAGATCGAATTTTATACATGTAGGGTATTTGAAATAGGATTTTCAAAAGTTTCTGATAAAGAGAGTGATAAAAATACCTACAGGTGACAGTTGATACAAAAGTCAATGATCAACTTGTCTTATCATTGATTTTTTTTTTATTAATTTCTATTGACTTTACTAATTAGAGAAATATTAATAAAAGATATTGTGTAAAATTTGTTGCGAAATTTTTTAGAAAATTATAAAATAACTTTTTGAAAATATTTCTATAATTCAGTTTAATTTTCACATATTGAATGTAGTTCATTGTACTTCTCTAATGATGCAATGCATGTCACCATATAGATTTTCTATATAAATATATATATATATATAAATATATATATATATATATATATATATATATATATATATATATATATATATATATATATATATATATATATATATATATATATATATATATATATATATATATATATATATGTTTCGAAAGAATTATCATTTAAATTGGACATTCCGATTTCGCATTTTTTTAGTGAAAAAGTATTGGTATTCATTCTCTTTATTATTCTCATGCCTAAAATCACATTTTTATTTAAAAAATGTTAATATATAGTTGACATTTCAATGAATAAATGACTTTTTATTTAGGTAGATACATCAGACATTCTCAAAAAGAGCGTTAGAAATTGGAACTCAATAACATTTAATTTTAAGCTACGTGTTCTGTTCGTATGTAGTATATAGTAATTTTTTATTATATTTTTAGCCAAATTGAAATATATCAGACCCAAAATATTCACTTATAAAGAAATAAAAAAATTGACTTTTTTGTCGCTTAGAAATCTCATATTCCAAGCTTCTACATTTTTTTAATTTGCTCCTTCAATTTTCCATTGGCCGAGTTTCCGATCGCAGGCAGATATAACATTTTCCACGATCCCACTGTCGTCCACACTCACAATTTACGAGAACGAACCCGTTATATCCGTTGTATTTATTCTTTTTTCTCGATAAGCGTTAAGTTTTCCTGTGTTTAATTGTACAACTCGTCACGAAAAAACATCTTAGAGGTGTAAAACCACTTTATGCGAAATAAATCCGTAGAGAGCCTCTGGAAATTGTGGTTAATTTTAAAGTAATTGCTTGAGATTTTGATTCTTTTTTCACAGTACGTACTTTATTTGAGTAATAAAGTTTATTGAAACGGAAATTGATTGCGAGTTTTACTCGGAGTTGCGCTTTACGCAGATTTAATTTGTGACAGATTAAATTGGCTTTTATGTGGGAAAGAGTTAATGAGTTAATTGCTCAATTACTATTAGGGCAGTTTTATTATTTTATAAAACTTATGGGTTTATCCTTTAATAGTGGTCAAATAAATCAATTACCAAATTTTTCTCAATTCATATAGAAATTTTCAAAGAGTTTTGAATGCGTTATTAGTTTCGCCACCCAGGATCTTAGTCGTTCTGTTTATTAAAATTTTTATTAATACACAATTTTCAATCTAACAAGGAGAGGTTGGATTTTGTTGCAACTTTGGGAACTGTTTTCTGGTACACAATTACACAGTCCCACAAAAAAATTGAATAAATTATTTCCGAGAACAGACCATGATTACTACATGTTTTTGAGGTCGCTGATTTTGAATCTGAGATCCGTTTGACCCCATGTCCCCATCACGTTAAATTTTTGCATAAACTCAAAAAATAACCCCTAAAAACCACCTCTACCAAACCGCGAGCAGGCTAACTCACCTGACCCTGGAAATAGCGACTTTAGTCACTCATTTCTCTTGAAATAACGGAATCGCAAACCACGAGAGGACTAACTAACCTACCCAAAATTCAGGTGAAATTCAATCCCATAGGCTATTTAACGGTAACTTACGTTTTTAATGAATAATTGTGAAAAAAGCATGTTTCAGTTTAATTATACTGATAACTGAAAAGGAATTAAAGATAGACACTCAAACTTAGATCTGACAAAAAGTTGAAATCAGGCAGATACGATTTGAAAAAAAGAAGTTCAAATATTCCAATTTAGTCAAAAGTTATGGAAAAAATAAAAATAAAACGAAATTTTTTCTTAAAAAGTCTATTAAATTTTAATGCTACATATTCGTTAAAATTTCGTTTTATTCTTATTATACCAGAAAACAGTTCCCAAAGTTGCAAAAAAATCCGTACCCCGGAGGCTTGAACACCTCCTTGTAAGTATGTGGATCACAGCGTTTGTATTTGTAGTTGAAAGTTACATCTGAAAATGTATCTGTTTCTGACGATTTTATGTCATACAACTATGTTTTTTCATTGTTATTTTGGTGTTTTTTGGTAAATTTTTTATATTATTTATTTTATAATCACAAATATCGCACTTAGCAACATAGATACAGCAAATAAATTGTAACTCGTGAGCACAAATTAGTAAACACGTATGTTCTGCATGAAAGTTTAGACAATATTGGTGAATAATTATCAAATAATATTGACAATTTATATAGTATAAAATCTATATACGAAACCCGTAATGATTTGCCTAGTATCATAACCTTGTCTGTCATTTCCAATTCAAAGGTGCTGTGATTGGTGTCATCAGCTGTTACACTGACATTGGTGGAATAGACTTGAAACTAGCACCGTCAGCCTTTTCGAACGAATACAAATTGAAATTGACTGTTATTCAAATCTAATCATGCAGACGCACGCGCACACAATACACCTATGCACACACTCAAACGTATATACCCTCCTCGCACAAAGTACGCATGCGTACCCCTGTACATCGAACGACTTGGAAGTCGCGCACAATATGGTCAGATCCTTGAGAAATATTTTATTCGATCACTCGTGAGTAATACTACTTAGCGCTCACAAACAGCACTGTTTAACTCTCGCGAACAATAATGATTCGCATTTGTAAACAACCCCAAACAACCGTATCGTAAACAAGTATATACCTATACGTTTGTTATTTTCTTTCTTTATTTCTTTATATTTCTGAAAATTTCAATACTTATAATTTTCTATAAAAAACTTTTTTTTTAATTTAATTCTGCTACAAATTTTAATCTACAATAGTCACAAATTTTAAATTTTTCGTTTAAAGTCACGTAAACGATCTTTTGATGCTTCTGTAACAGCATACAATTAGTTGGGTGCTTTGTTGCATTAAAAAAATGGCAACATCAGTACACTTTTCATCTATTAGTAATTAAAAAGCAAAGAGCGCGTAGGTAACCAGAAGCACATCACGCACGCAATAATTATCTTCTCATTTTTCCAACTTGAAAATTTAGGGTTTGACCTTTTTCGCAAAAAACACGCCACGTGCGCTCAGTAACTCATTTTTCACGAACACTCTCGTACATTAAATAAATAATAAAAAAAGTAATTTGAACATTGTGTTCTCAATGACAATTACAATTTTGATAGTATACATTTCACTAAATTATTTGAAAACGTAATATATTGCAATACATCAAAATATATCATAATGTATCAGGATATGTCATAATAATACATAAAATAATTGTAATTCAGTTGATAAACCGAATTTTAAAAATAATATATAATTTAGTCAAAATTGCAAAATAATTTTTCCTGTTCAAAGAGATAGAAGGATCGTGTTACTAAAAATAATTGTATATTAGCATTTAGTAATTTATACATCTACATGCGCATTTATAATGGACGCATCCACTCTCCCAGTTCTTCCGTATTCAAGAAAATGTAGAATACATAGTGACGTGTGTTGGATACCATGAGAGAACTCGTACCGACGTTATTTCGGTGCGGCTTTAAAGGGATTACCTGCGGAAATTCGCACACCGCGGTTTCCGCGTCTAATCGATAAAGTCATTTCCACGAATCTCGCCCTCTCTTAAAATTGAATTTCCGGACCGTGCACGGAAGACCGTCAGAGAGAAAAGTTTTAACTGTGTTATATAGAATACCAAATGTAAGAAGCGTCGTCCATATATGTCCGCTAGTTTCCTAACTTCTGAGTAGTTTGTATTTCGAGGTTGACAGCCGCCACTGGTTATAGTCTCGGTTTCCTCAACGGGCAATCTTAGGCCTAGCAACAGGTGGGCAACATCTCTACCTCTCCGGAATAATTCTTGTGGTTCGCGTACTCGAGCCTCTCTGTACTTCTAGTCTTATCGCTTTATACACGATTTAACCTTGAGGGTGATCTACATTCCCAAACATAATTACATGTTGATTTACTATTTATTCATTTGTTCAGGATAAGTTATAAAAAAAGTTAAAAGTTAATATTTAAATTTATACTTTAAATAAATAAATAAATTTTTGCATCAACATTTTTTATTATCAAGATATTAAATCAACATAAATATAAATAAATTAAACGTGTTATAGAGGACTATATAAAATTAACAAATTGAAATACGAAACTACGAGTTTTTTATATAACTAAAACTTTAAATTTAGGATGCGAGGTAAAAAATTACCATCTCAAAGTTAACTAATATAATCATTTTTCTAAGATCTTTTAGGAACATCTTTTACAATTTAATTTGCTTTCGAACTTATAGTAGAGGTTATATGACAAAGTTCTAATTTAAATTGTACACTGAGGTGTTTCATAAAAGTTTGTTTCACTTTTACAATTTTGCCGCATTTTAATATTTTAGTACACTCTTTTGCTACATAAAAAGTTTCCTCGATTATTAAATATTCACATCCATTTTTAATATTAATAAAAACGTTTCTTAGGTTGTTCATACATTTAACAATTTGCATACGTTCAAAAATATTTTGTCAATCACGTGTATACATGAAACAATATAATATGTAATAATTACATGTACAATAATATAACAATTTTGTTTTTGTTTAGTTTGATGGTAGTAAATCAGTCTTATTTTTAGTAATCCAACAGACTTTTTCAATATTATTCCAAATATGATTAGTTAAATATTTTTATTAACCTTTACATTAGCTAGATTGTTATTTAAAAAAATATCAAGTATCAAAATAAATAATAAGACATTGGACATTGTAACTTAAAATTATACGAAACTAATTGCAAATTTTCATACATTTCTGTCTAAAATTACGCACGTAGTAAGATTGTTTATAAACAAATGACAATGAATTTTAGAATTTTATAAATTACTAATCTTCTTTAACTATCTCTAATTTTACATGACATTTTATATCTATAAGATAGGGAGGATAAAAGTTTAGTAAGGTATCCTTTTAATGGAAACACCATTAATTCTTAGGTCATTCACCGGCCTTTAACTACATTGTATAAACTAGTACTAGAGTATATTATTTAACCCTTCATGTGACAGTAACACATACATACATCACCATTTTAAAAATGATTTTCTCAATATTTAATGGAGGTTTTCAAATATTCTATAGTGAAGTGTTCTTGGTATTTACGATTGTTGCGAAACAAATTAGATATTTTCATTAATAAATAAAAAATATATCAACTATTTTTACAGATATAAACAATATAGTTGCTGAAAAATGTTGAAATATTAAATTTTAATTTCCGTAATTCAAGATTACAATTATAAATTCGGAATCATATTTTATTGAGAGATGAAGGAAACATTTATAACATTTAAAGAAATCCAAATAAAAAATTCCAGAAACAAAAATAAAATGCTTTACATCCTCGTTGTTAGTTTTGAGTTATGCCAACAGAGAGAAAACTGAAAGTGAATTTATTTTATTTAGAATACAAATAATCGCTGATCTCAAAAACCATTGCATATTGATTTTTATTGAAATTCAGTCAATTCACCATCATCTTGAACCAGCCATTATAAATTCTGAAACTTTTAACTTTAGATTCATAACCAGCGAGTCCAAAAAATGTGGATTCAAATATTATATAAAAAATCATATAATAAAGTATCGTGATACAAGGGGTTGAATTATAATGTAGAAAAAAAATATGATATAAACTACTCTTAGTAAAAACACACATTTTAAAGTATTTTACATCTTATAATAAATAAGTTTATAAAATGTAATTTAATGTTTTATCGTTATATCAGATTTTTTAAAATCCAAAACTAACCCATCTGCACACAATAACTTTCTACAATTTAAAAGCACATCTTCACAAGTGGCGAAAGTACTTTTTATATCGGTTTTCCTGGCGATGCATTTACCAAAAGAAATATTTTATAAAGAACCATCATAAGTCTCGTAAAACTCGCGGAATAAGAGAATGACTATGAGTAGAGAAGTGAAAGATGCTCAGCGCAAAAGCTCCTGAGAAATGTGACAAGACCCGCAGAGAAATATATCCACAAGTTTTTCTTTTAACGAAAGAATTTTTTTGAGGTGAAAAATCATTGACTTAAAAGATAAATAAATATCTTACTTGCAACAAATAAAATACACCGATTTCGTTAGACAATAGAATAATTACCCAGGGTACTTGCAAGTATTGTAATGATTTTTGAGCGACGCTGACAATGCGCAATAAAAGTAACTATTCCACAATCCTTAAAAGTAGTTTCGAATGAGCCACTTAAATAAGTGCTAAGAGTACAATAGGCTATGTGACGCAGATTTGAAAGTGTTTAAGCACTTTTGTCCTCAGGAATTTTAATTTTGATACTATGAACACGTTAAACTTTTTAATGATAGGTTTTTGTTACAAGTTCATTTGGTACTCATTAAACTAGCATTAAATTTACATAAAGTATAGAAGTAGAGATGTAAAAAATGATTTTTATATAGGGATCTATGAAAAATATAATAGCTATTATTATTTTGTTAAATATAAAATGTAGAAGTTTATCAAAACGTGTTTCAATTGTACCATTAACATTTTGCATAAATAGACACTACATAAATTCTCAGCACTATTATGCCTTCTAAAACTCCGTTTTCTTATTTCGATAACTATAGTCCACAATTGAAACAATAGCATCGTTAAGATTGCATAGTTAAATTTCATCACGTAGTTAAAAGAAAATTATATTGTACTGCTTATTATTAAATAATCTTATAAATAATAGTGAATTGAAGGAGACAAATACACATAGGAAGTTAGTATTATAATTTCTGTCTGCTCCGGTTAAGATAATAGTGAAGCAAGTTGGTGTAAATTTAATAATAATTATTATTACTCTATAAACTAATCATAAAATTATATTGCAGTTGATCATAAGTTGTAAAAAAGTAATAATTTTGATAATCATTGCACTTAATAAAATACCGACCATTTCATCTTCTTTTTATATAGATTAATCTATAATCTATACTAAGTTGTTGATAAAGTAAACAGTGAAATATTAAGAAATAAGTTATTATAAAATATTATCAAATGAAAGATGAAAGCATTATCATCTGTTTACATAAATTAGAAATATTTGAGTAAAGAGAAAACGTATCTACATAATATTAAGATGGAAAGAGTATTTCTCCGCTCATTTTGTAACGTCAGCTTTACTCAAGCTTTATATGGACTGTTTATTTAGTAATAAAATTTACTGCAAAACCATAGAAAAATATTTAAAATAAAATTTTATTTTCGAAAAATAGAAATAGAAAATTTTTAATAAAAAATATAAGAATATATTTTGTAAAATGCATTGTTTAGCTTAAAAAACGGAACAAACAATGAGTCTTTAAAACTACAGTTAAGAATACACGGAAAGAAAATTTGAATTAAAAGTACCTAAATGTTTTGAGTAAAATGCTGATGTTCGCTCGTTTTTTATAATTTTTGTCTAGAATTCTATGTAAAAATTATGGAATCATATTAAAATTTTTACCATGCCGGATAGTAATGCCTCCCATACAGGGAAGGTTAGAAGCACATGTTTTGTTTTATAATTTTTTAGCATACTTTTTATACAAATTTTTCTGCGTGTAATAGTGATGAATAATTTTATACATTTTAAATCTGAAAAATGCTGATATATTATGTAGTTATTGCGAAGAAGAGACCATCAATAATACCTTTCCCTATATTATATGGACATTCAATACGCTTTTTATCAATATCTAATGTTAGAATTCAGGTATTCTCATGTGTATACTTACTTTTACACAATCTTATATTTAAAAAAGTTATACATATATATGAATATGTACACACACATGCGCACAGACACAATATTGGTTCTTCTTCAATTTTACTATTGACAAAAAGCTGTTTGATAATCATTACAGCAAGTCTACCGATCCAGAACTTACACATAGTAGGTTCTCGACTATGAACACGTTAATTGATTGGCAATTCTGAATAATTGTTCAATCGTTTCCGTTCTCTTCTCTTCCTTCCACTCAATTTCATTGCAATGCACCGGAGATGAGCGACGTACTCAAATCTAACTGTATTGCACATCGCACGTTAAATATATTTCAATTATTTTATTTTAATAATTTTTTTTACAGAGAAAGTATAAAATGTCAAATTGTATTGCAACATGTAGTCCCTCCAGTTTGTGCCGACTTAGTCCACAATAATCAAAACTAAATAAAAATTATACTCTAGGAATTGTGTCACTTGTTCGCTGTCTGAATTGTTAATTCCTTAATTTTGTGCCGATACATAACCACGTACTCTTGATAAGAGTTGTTGAAAATTGAATTATTATGGCTCATAGAAAAAAGGAAGATTTACACGTCCTTTGATAAAATTTCTGTTAATCGACAATAGACGTTTTAATTGTCTAAAAAAAATGGAAACGTTATAAGAAGTTATATAAACACTTTGATGATAAATGCAGTTGCCGAGATAGGCAGTCGAACAGCTCGACGAGTAGATCCTGATCTGGAAAGATTTTATACAATAAGAATTACAAGGTTATTGCTATTAAATAGTATGACTAAATTACGATCTTATAAACGTTATTAATATACTTTGTGCGTAAGGCTCTCTTAGGTTTGTTTGATACATGCGAGACAGAGCTTTCATGGAAATTATTTGTATACTCTAACCTACAATTGAATCAAAATATCTATTAGGCTATTCAATTGATAACACACGTTGATGACTTAATTTTATTTGGAAATTCACAGGATGATTGTTTAACTGTTAAAGTAACAATACGCACATTACAAGATATTCAATTTGTAATAAATTTCGAAAAGAGTAGTTTAATTCACAACTTAACAAAAATGACCGTAGAAACACCAGGGGCCTTATTCACTAAGCCTTAACGCGCCAAATATTCATATATATATATATGACAAATTGAAGGATACCTTTAAACTAACGCGTTAATGACTTACAGAATAAGGCCAAAGGGGAAAAATTGAAACGCATAAGGGAAATTTTAAAATTAAAACAAAATCAAATTGTAAAAGTAAGAGATTTTGCAAAGATTTTAGGATATTTAATATCATGCTGTCCAGCTGTTTATGATATATATAAAATGTGTGAACGAGAAAAAATGTTCGCCTTTGAAGAAAATTGTGGCGATTATGAAAAAATAATTGTTATTAATGTTAAAATTATAAAAGAACTAAATTGGTAGAAATCTTTAAATAACCAATTATTAAATTCTATTAGAAAATCCACTTATGATCTTCAAATTTTTTCTAATGCCTATAAATGAGGATAGGATGCATTCTGCAATGGAAATACCCAGCTCATAGTAATTAGTATACTGAAGAAAAATTATTGCCTATAAACTAGGTAGAATGTAGTTTATAGGCAGCGTGTTTAGTTCTGCATCTTTTAATATGAATAATATTAATAATAAATATTTTTTTTCATGCGTCCACGATCTCTCTTATTAATCTGGTGGAAAGTGTTCAACATGAAAGTTTAAATAAAATAATGTGAAAAACGGCAAATTTGGGTATTCGCTTCTTATATTGCATCGAATAAGACGTTAAAGAAGCGAATTTTGAATTACGTCCAATAGAATCTAATACGGAAATCCAGTTATTAAAATTTGTATTTAATAGAATATGTTTACTTTTTAGGAAACCATAAATTGATCTGTATGCGAATACGAATAATGCAAATTATAAAGAGTATGTACTTTTGAAATAGAGATTCGGACGCGTTTAAAGCTGATGCATTTCCAATATAGTGGAAAGATTTCTTCTTGTATGCATTTTACCATATTTTCTATTGTATCAAAATCATTACAAAAATAAGAAGTGATCAGGCTTGTGGTGTCATGATAATACCAGAATGGCCCTCATAACCATTAGTACGCAATTTTTTATTCTTTAATGATATCGGAATCGTTCAAGTTCACAGAATAAAAAAAATAAAAGTTAAAAGAATAACCTCATTTTTCTATAAAACAAGAAATAGATTTTTGAAACATTGTTTATATAATACAAACGCTCTTTTAAGGTAGTTTTAATTGAAACATTATAAGCCGTTGGTTTAAAAAAGTACTAAACAATAGTGGCATATAAGTTATAAATATTTTATAGCTCACCTAACTCGTCATGTATATACATCAGCTACACGAAAAAAATGCTATAGCTCGATACTGACGGACTAAAATGAACAGATGCTTGGACAAAACCTTCCAAATCTTTTGTAAAATCTTACAATGGAGCACAAATATAAAGATAAGTATTTGCAAAATAAGTAGTGCGTTATTAAATTAATTTAATTACATATATATGATGTCCAAAAATAAAACTTAATTACATTAACATTTTTAATTATGTATTCATCGTAACTTACTTTGAACATCTATACATATTGATCATGAGGAAAAGGCACGAAATACAATTATTAGATTAAACAAACTTATATTAAGTAAAGTTTTACCATAATTATATAAAACGCCTCTTTCGAAATGAGTAATCCTACCATCAATATCCTTTTCCCCCTCAAATATTATTTTTATTCTTTCCCTATAAATGAAAGTTCAGGTGTTGACTTTGAAGAAATGAGTAAATTAGGCAGCGAACAGATGACACTATGTCAAGAATATCATTTATTTTATTTGTTTAATTTTAAACATTGTGAGTAAAGTCGAAATTGGGGTATGGACTACGTGTTGATCATTTCGAAAGATGCGCTTTATACAATAATAGACAGAACTGACAGGTGAATTCGTTTAATCTAATAATTATTGTAAAGTTTAATAGATACTGCTGATTGCAGTATTATTTAAGACAAAAATTAGTAATTATTGTATTACGTAACATTTTGTAAGGTATATCCTAATTCACTTTATTAATTAACAGGTTGGCGCTCGATTAATACTGCATGCATTGTTTGATAATTTAATTTTCCTGCCCTGTTACCTGTCAGTCACACATAAAATAGAAATGAGTGAAATATTTCGACGATTATGGATAAAAGTAATCACCTATAAGTATATTAAATATTTAGAAAAAATATTTTTTTTACTTCTAATTTTTATCAATAACGAATATGTTAACTGCATTATATAGCCAATTTCACGACAGGTTTAGACAGTTAATAGTTTACTTACATATTAACTTATAAGGTTTTTAAATTTGTAATAGATTAACAATATAAAAATAGAAGCAGTCAATATTGTTTACGTATAAGTATAAATAATAGTATTATTGCATTTCTAAGGAATTTTCTAAAGCTTGTTAAAAGGTATTTTATTTAAAAGTAATAATTTAAAAATAAATTTCATTCACATTAGTAATCATTAAAGTACCGTCATAAAACGCCATGTGGGTATAATACTAAAGAACTACAGAACGTTGAGCCTGCGAGATAATTCGATTCATAGTAATGAACATGACAAAACAAGCGCGGTTATTTCAGATAACTTGACAACGCCTGTGAGGGACACGAAATCAACTGAGCGCAAGCTTATGTAGTTATATTCAATATGAAGATCAAAGGGGCGCTTGAGTCAAAGAACTATTTCATCAATTTTCTGACTCCATTTCTCGGTCACAACCCGGTTTTGTCTTTTTTTGGTCAAATCTACGATATATTCTCATTTTAGTAATAAAAAAATTTACCACATAATAACGAGATGATACATTTTAATTATTATATTATATTTCGTAACAGTTTTATTTTCCATATTATTACTATAAATAACACGTTTAAAATTAAAAGTTAAATTTGTTTAAAAGCATACGCATATAGGTATATGTATTAAATTTTTGTTATTTAATTTCAATTCATTCATACAATGCGTACATGAAATTTACTTTTTTAAGTGATTTTTTTAACGTAGTCATGATTTTCGTGCATATCTTATATACATACTTTATTTAAGTTTTTGATAAAGTATAATGTTCGTTCTAATTTGATATAATCTTTTTCCAATTTATATTATATTAATTTTCGTGCTACAATTTTGGTGCTAATCGGTAACAATTGTATGTGCCATGTGTTGCAAACAAAGAGCTTTCTAGATAAATTTTGCAGATATGCTCATATCAATCGGTGGGAATTACTGGGATTGAACCCACGAGATCCCGGATTACGAGCTGATCCATACCGACCTATCCGGAGATCGTGAAACTTGCCAGATTTGGCCTTGTAATAGGTTATGAATTATTAAATTCGTATCAAAATTAATGATAATCTTTTATTCATTTCGGCCTACAGATTGATATAACATTTCTGTATTATGTCGATGTTTCACTTGTAATTTGCTACCTTTTTAAATCTTAGCTATTTTATTCTTAGTAGTTATATTAATAACTTATGTGTTATAATATAAAATACAAACATATAAAATGTATGTATAAAATACATACGATTATATATAAATATCTACTAACCGACACGGTGGCGGAGTGGCGGAGACGCACCTCGGCCGGTCACGGAAGTTAAGCAGCACTGAGTGCGGTTCGCACTTGGATGGGTTTGGCTTTCGTGGCGGGTTAGGTGTTTTTTCGCACTTCACAACGTGAGCGGGAGGTGTGAAACATTCGGTTTAGGTGTCAAGGCCTACGCAATGTGACTTTGACACCCAAAAAGAATGTTTCGAATACACCGGCCATCTCGGATGAGGTTTTCCCTGCTTCACAGGTTTCCTTCATCCACGGGCATAACCCCGGGCGAATGCGAGATGGTGGGGTTTCTAAGGCAGGGATAAAGCACCCACACATAGGTGGTAGGTGAACACCGTTAAAGTCCCCCAGGGGATAAACGGTAGGAAGTGCCAGGAAAAAGAGAGCACAAATCAAGAATAAAAAAAAAAAAGAATAGAATATAAATATCTACTACTTTTAGATTATTATTTGTATTAAATATTCTATTATATATTTAAATATTAAGAAATTTAAAGCTGTATAAGGTTTGACGTAATGTTTTCTTAATTACACTTGAATGAAGTGTGCATCTATTAAATAAACTTTTGTTTGAACCCGTCAGCAATGAATGCGAATACGCCATATCGCGAGACAACTCTATTTTTGTTGTGAACATTAGATTTTCTTTCCGAAAGTATATCCTTTAAAATACTTTTCTTCACTATTCTTTGTATTAATTACGAATTTATCTTGAATTGACAAAAAATACAATTTACATAATTTTTTATTTGCTAGTAGTTATAATTATATTTATAAAATATAAAAGTGATTTCGTAAATGAATCGTGCAGCGATTCTTTCTATCAGTGTATAAGAAAAAAGTATTTCTTGCATGAAGTGTTTATCGATAACATCAAGAACAAAAGCATCCTTCAAACCTGCATCTATTGTACATATATAATTAACCTGCACAACCGATAAAATCACTAATACTAAATCGTTTTCTTTTTACCTACATATAAATACTGATCTCATCTTATTTTGACTCATCGTGACACGTGATAAGATCATGGTTCCATTCATAAACATATTTAGATAAAGGACATTTTCTATAAGTAAACTTGAAAATTATTATTATCATTAAATATAGCTAATACGTTACAACTTAAAAAACTAGACCAATATATTAAGTTCTCTGTACGATGTAAATTAATATACGTCTTTCAAATGTTATAAAAGTTAACACTCTAGATCTCATTACATACGGGTTTCTCTATCTATTTCATACTCCGCGTCCGCATTTGAAACCTTGTTTTAAAGTACCTATAGTAAATGCAGAGTTTAACAGGTTTTACTATATAGACTCAGAAATTAATTGAAAGTTTATTTGAGGCGCAAGTGTTGTCATAATTCAAACGATTTAATTAACGTCTGATAAATAATTGCCCTAGTTAATAAATTTATTTTTCTAGACAGAATTACAAATTAGTATTTTGAATATAATATTGAAAAATCAATATCTATTTTGAAGCACATTATTGTATATATACTGAAATATCTATCGATTGATTGAGAACACTCGATCCCTTACAATCATCTACGTTGCACTGAGCAAATGGTTTTGACTGTTTTCGTTTCTACCAATTGACTAGCATATTCTAAAAGAATCCGCGAAGTTGGTGAGAAATAAGTGGAAGCGTTGATGAGATATTGGTCATTTCACGGGAATTGAAGCTGGAAGAAAATGCGGACGCAGTTACTGCAACTGAACGAACAATATCAAAGGCTGTAAATCAAGCTTTTCATATTTTACTCTTTGCAATTGTATGAGTAGGCGTTAATACTTTCCAAGTTTACCAAGTGCAAACGGAAAGATTTCAAAAGCCTGGGAAATGTACCGCTGTTTTATATACACTATTTCAATGTTAACTACATCTCTCATTTTATTATACATACTTAATAAAAATTTTAATTATTACGTTTTATTCATTTGAATAAATACATTTTTTAAAATTGTGCTACTTATAATTGCAGTAGTTTACTTAGATAATAATTATACAATTTATTAAAAATTTGAATTATTAAACTTTGGAAACAGTATCAAATATTTTAATGTTGTTTGATGATAATCATTTTTTAATCTCAAACTGAACTATATTTTAATCAGAATGTTAGTTTAAAATTCTGAGTGCATAAACGTTACTATACGAGGTCGTTTCAAATTGAAGGAAAAGTTTACTTGTTTATCACTGCGAAATTATATAATTTGTAGGATGGACGAAAGGACAAATATCTTGATGTACAAAGTAACCAATCGTTTGATTCTTAATTTTGGCAACCTGCCATTCGATTACTGCATATACCACACTTGTTACGCATAAAGTTGTTCCCTTTATTACTTTGTCTTTTTTATCGTACAGTAAATAAGGAAAGAAAGCGTAGAATAAAAATAAAAAAGGAAAAAGTCATAAAGAGTGAAAGTGAGGAGAATATAAAGAAAATACAATGTTTCTATGAAGAAAGAAGGATATGAAATTAAAATAAAAATTACAAATTTTTTCAAACTAAATCAGGTTAATCTATGTACGAGAAACTTTAAATAAAATTTAAATATATTTATTAACAAGAATATGAAGACATTGTTTTTTGTTTAATTTGTTTTAATACATTTTTTATAAAGTCAAATTATAGATATATTTGTTTTATTGAATTTCTACTTTATTAATATAGTTCTGTTGTACTTAAATATACAGAATAGAAAAAGTGGTAAATATTCATGACAATGTCTATTTATACACAGTGACAAATATTTTTATTGATTTTTCAATAATAAAAAATATAGGTTTATTCATATCTAATAATTTGTAATTACAATTTTTCTTATACTTACTATTTTAGAGGAATTAAGATATAATTCAATGAGTACGATATACACCGCAACGAATCTACGGTCTTCATGGAATTTTATGGTTTAAGATTGCAATGCCTGGCAGAAAAATAACTGGTACGATCTTCTGACTTGATGAGGGAGAAATCGCATTAAAATAAAAAAGATTCTTTTGTAGACTCTTGGAAGTAGGTCAGAATTATCATTAGTAATTTGTACTGAATTTTGAGTTTTAAAAATTATTCGTTCTTTTATAACAATGATAATATTATTTCTAATAGATATTATATTATATATTATTCGTCACATCAGAATGTGTTTAAACAAAATCTATTCAAAGATTTACCCCCTGATTAGCATTGACATTACAATTCTCTGTTTCAACAAACAAATTGTTTCGCGCACGCTAACTTAAGAGTCTGTGAATGACTGCGCTCAGGCTATTAACGCACTTGTCTTTTCGGCACCCTCGGTCCTCTCGGGCGAATAATCCGACCCGTGCGTAAATCGACTATTTTGCTCATTCAGATTGTAATGTACTACTTGCGTACTCGTATGAGTGTACAAAACTAACTCTAATTTTTGAGTACACAAATCATACGATCTCGAAATATGTAAAAAAACTCCTACACAAAATTTGAAAATAAAGTATTTTAGACAATTGCATTCCAACACTCGTGAATATTATGTTGCAAGCAAAGAAAGCACGAGTTGAAAATATATTCCCCGTGGTGCTTGTATTAATTGGCAGAAATTGGAAATCAAACTCAGAATTTATAAATTTTATTAACAATAAGTTTTACTTGTTAATAGTCAATAACACTAATCGAATTATTTATTTACTATATTCCAAAAAAATCAATCACAAATTATAGAATACTCACAAACAATTGAAAGAACAATCAAAAACAAGCTTTTTTCTTTTTCATATTAATAATTATTTTACCAACAATTAAGCTTATTATATATAGCACAAACAGATAAATGTATAATAAGATTGTATATGGGACGAAACAAACTATGGAAACGTCAAATAATAATACTGAGTGAAATTGTAATGTTAAAAAAGACTGACTAGAGTAATGAGATTGGTAATTCAGAAAATTCCAAATTTTCACAAATTTAAATAATGTTAAAAAATTCGATTTCGGTAATGTGAAAAAAATAATTTATCAAATAACGTAGTATTTCGTTGACGTCTTCCTTTTTATTACTTGGTTAATAAATTAAAAAATAATTTTTTTCGTATTATCATAATCACATTTATAATTATTAACATTATAAAAAATGTTTCATCTAATTGAATTTTTAAAATTCGTGATAATTTACAATTTTGATAACCAATATGAGTTACCAACCTGATTACTCTAGTCAGTCTTGTTTTGACATTATGATTTCGCTCAGTATTACTCTGACATTTCAATAGTCTGCTTCGTCCCATATGAAACTTATTGTATGATTGCTTTATGGTTTTTACAATAATTATAAATATAAAAAAGAAACAATGTCGTTTTGATTAATCTTTCAATTTTTTGTGAGTATTATATTATTTGTGATTGATTATATGTTGTCATATGTTGATAACTAATTCAAATTTTTATAATTATTGTTACACGTCTATTATAATATATAACTTTATTATCGATTAGTCTTATCGACAATTATACATGAACTTGTAAAACTTATTGTTAATAGAGTTTATAGCTCCTGAAGATGAAGGCAATTATGCCTTCGAAATTTCGCGAAAGAAAATTATAACATTGACTTGTTAAAACAATCGTTTAACCTACTTAAAAAATATTAATAAATAACGGGACAAAGTAGTAATTAGAGAAACTAAAGATTATAAAATAATATAGTCTATTTTATTTTGGAAATATTCTTTCGTCATAAATCATGTAACAATTTTTTCAATTTAACCAATTATTTAGCTATTTTTTTTGCTTTATTTTAAATGTGTACTCTCGTTAAACCGATAACGCAATAAATAAATAGTTATCTGGACTAAAACTTAAGAGATTCAACGCACAAACTTTTAAAGTGCTTTTTAAAACTCTATGCTGGCCAAGAACACATTCTCGGAAACCGATCAAGCGAATTTATAACTGATACGTTTGGTACGTGGTACACGTCCCCGCAACTTTAGTAATGGGCACGTATTTCCGTTTTGTGGCAAGAAAAAGTGAGAAAAGGTGCCGTCTGAAGCAAATAAAAAAATTTATGTATTGCTTTTTTTCTGCGTCAATCATTCAGGAGAATGTTGAACTTTTCAAAATTCGATTTCATTTTTTTACTTTACCGTATTTAAAATTATTATACATTTCTACAATCTGTCGACAAAAGATAAGCGAGCGGAATATGACCTTAAACTGTATGTGACTAGCAATTGTAGCTCCCTGTAATGTTTGTACGGTAATTGCATTGTTTAAATTTATATTTTTGTTACGTGGATGGGTTCCTTCATTTGAAAGAAACGTTCAAGGAGACAAATCGTTAGAGTCGTGTTATTTTTAAATACTTGGTTCACTCGTAAAATGTGGAACCAGAGAAAGGATCTTATCTACGTTGTATACTTGTGGACAGTGTGCAATTAATCTTTGATAAGTATTATAATTGTAATCTTCGTATGAATTGATGAAATGGTACGTCTATGGGTTCACTGATAAATAGCAATATTACGGTATTGACGAAGGATAGGTTGATGATACCTTTGACAGTAGATGTTGGGAAACGCTAGTCACGCCGAAACAGCCGTTGCACGATGACGAGACTCTATTCCGAAAATTAGACGTGGTTCGCAAGTCGAAATACAGATGAGTTAGTGAGCGCATCACAGTTGATATGTTCTCTTAACATATGCGTTTTAATTAATAATACATTAGCCATGTGTTTAAACTTTAAACTTCGGAATCAGTTTCCTAGAAATGTTGACGGATTATTAGCTATTTATTATCATTTTGTTATACTTAACAGATAAAAATGAAATATTTTTCACATAAACATATTGTAATATTGATAATTAAATGTATGCTAATAATTAAAGATATTTTTAATAAGTTTTTATTATTGATATTAACCACAAAGGCTTCAATTTGATTAACACTTTAATTTTAAGGGGGTGGCTTACCCGGTGGATTACCAACCAAGCCAAAAAAGATAATTATTCTATTTATTTAAAAAATACGCAATTTTATGCAATATCCGAATACAGAAGCACTAGATAATTAAATAATAAGCCATTCTACAAAGTTCCAGGTCAACACGACACAGACACCCTAAAAAATGTCTGCACCGAAAAATCACGGAATATCATACATTTTCGGTGCAGAAATTTTTTAGGGTGCCTTTGTCGTATTGACTTGAAACTTTGTAAAATGGCTTATTATTTAATTATTTAGTGCTTCTGTATTCGGATATTGCATAAAATTGCGTATTTTTTAAATAAATAGAATAATTATCTTTTTTTGTTCAGTCGGTAACCTATCGGGTATGCCACCTCCTTAAATAATAGTCGAATTTCTAGCAGGGTATTAATTTATAAAATTAACATGTGATTCAAAAGTAAAAAAGGAGAATTATGGTTTTATAAAGTATAAAAATTAAAGTTTCTATTTTACGAAAGCACAAAATTTGATTTTCCATTACCTATAATGTAGAAATAGTAATTTCTCTTTATGAAAAATATAAGTATCCTTTTCTTTATTTTTAAGTGTATGTTACTTATGTTACTTTTCTAAAATCGTAACTTTGAAGCTTATTCTTCTCAGAAGTTTACAGGTCAGAGAGCACCCTCATTTGATTAACAGTATTACACAGTGATTAAGATACCGGTACATGTCACAGTCAAATTACTGAAAGATGGCTTTGTAGTTAAAGCGTTCAGACTGCAATACGCTCTAACACATAATCCTAATCTTGGTTTACTGCTTCATAGTTTGTATCATAAGTTGATTAGAGAACAGCTTCAATAACTAAGTAAATTTTCCACTGATCATTTAGTACAAGCATATTATTAGAAGTACTATATTACATCGTGTAAAAATACATACAATTACATTATTTATTATCAAATATATAGATTTTGTTTTTGTCAACCGAAAAAAAGAAAAAGTTATATTTTTACAACGTTAAATATTGATATAAGGATGATATACGGGAATGCACAATTTGAAAATATAAAAAAGTAGAATACAATTTTTAATTCTTATTTGAATGAATCGTAATATTTAATTAGTGGACTGTTCTAAACATTCGCATGATACTTGACATAACATTGAAAGAGCTTTTTATCGTTTACGTTCTTTATGCAAAAAGTTGAATCAGCGAAATATCGACTCCCGAACTATAAAAAGATTGAAAATAATATTTTAGTCGGTTATGTACTGGCACACCAATATTCTGTCAATGTCTACCAAGTTGAGGTTGAACAAAATATATATTTCAACCTGTTTATAAGTATCATGAAATAGGAAAAGAAATTATTAAGTAAATTAATATAAAGGCAATTATTATGTGAGTTCGGTGGTTAGGATAGGTGGAGGATCGTGCCAGATAATGAAGATACACAATTTAAAGTGAAAATAGAATTAAATTTATTTTAACGTAAATTAAATATATCGGCATTAAAAAACCCCAGTTGATGTGGGGAAAAAGCCTTGATATATATCTAAATATCTAATTTATCCTGATATAGTTACTAAATCACTTACATTAAACTTATTACAATCGGAAACTGACTAAACTAGGAATAATTATAATAACAATAATAATAGTAATAATAACCGACTATGTATACATAAAATGGAATCGCTCGCACAACTAGCGATCCTTCTCTTACGTGTACGCTGGCGTCGCGATCCGGTGTGTTCCAACACAATCCAGGATTCGACACGATCACGGTCGACCACCTGGATGTAACGGCGATGTCTAGTCGTTCTTCCAGACAAATCAACAATCGGCCGAGAAGCTAGGCTTGTCAATCCAGTTATAATATCAAGCGATCACGCTAATATCAAGAGATCCAAAGATTTGGTAGGCACTGCCCAGGTATTCACACACACGCAGAGAAATCGCGAACACCAGCTACACGTCACACAATAGTTTATATTTAGCCTCGCACAATGATCGAGAACACGCAATGCCGCGAAAAGGTACAAGTTGCCCGGTTGCTGGCTAGACCCGAAGTGTCGCTCGTCCGTCAAAGATCTGTCAATCAGGGTCTTGGTCAGGGTTAGGGTGGGGATGTATTCCATGTGTAGTTCCCTTTAGCGTACCATTCGGTATATCGCTGTTTGTTTCAACTCACTAGCAGTCGACAATCGAGAAACATATGGTTAGAGCTAGGTATATACGGGGACACGACGGCTGCCTACTCTACCGCTCATAAAACTCCTTTGAAATTCCCGTGAAACAATGAACTATGGTTCTATTTGGGAATTTCCTTGTCATTTGTTCTTCCAACGTGTTGGCCATGCCGCTTAAAATACGTATTTTCTTATGGTATGCTTCTAAACGCTCATATATTAAGAAAAACGCGCGTAAATACGTGACAAAAGGGATGGCAAAAAGATTTACTCTTAACCGTGCCTTTTTTTCAAATTTAAAGCGTATAAATACGCTAACACAACCGTATGTAAAAAGTATAAGCAAATCACTGGAATTTTGTTGAGCTAAATACTGCATACTTTACCTTGCCTAACTTTACTACTCTTTTTGTGCTTACTAGCTTTTTCACCATAAAATTTCCTTTTTCTTTGATTTTACACTTTAAAATGTCTTTCTCCAATTTCATGTTTCTTTGTTCATAAATTTTTGATAAAGTTTTGATGTGTATGTGTATAATTTCATAACTAAAACAAATAATTTGTAAAAATATTTTAAACGTATCAATTTATTTTTAAATATTTTAATTTATCTTTGCCGTAATTATTATTATTTCTTTAGCGTTACATTATTTTAAATATATTTAAATATACAAAATAAAATTTTTATTTTTATTACTATATAAACCACAGTTAGCAATCCTGTTTTTCAAGAGAAAAGTTAGGCAGTTAGGTAATCCCTTTGTACCCAGTTTACCATTCCTCGTTCTTAGACTCCCACGTGTATATATACAATAGTGCTCTTTCACCTGGACATCCCAATTTAAGATTTCTCTTGAACCAATTAGAAATTCACCCGTAAAGTGCTATTTTCTCGTCGTGATTATGAGGTATTCACATAGAATGTGTATAGGTATTTCATTTACCACTTTGCACAGTTGATATATAGTAGATCTGTTTCCCGGTCCATTTTGTGCCTGTGGTATCGCAAATGTCCATGTCCAGTATACATTGTCATTACTTTGCGTGATGTGATTCTATTGAGTTTCCCGAGCCCTTTCATCCAGTGTTTGCTTATTGCATTCCCTAGTATATGGCTTTAGCATGTCTGCATTCTGTAGTGTTTATCCAAGCCTTTTGGTGATTTTTCTCCAGCCATTTTTGTATTTGTTCCATAAGATGGCTATATATATGGCATTTTTAGTTGTTTATTTAGTGTCTTATATCCACTTAGAATTTATAAAACCATTCTGCGGTCCGAGAAGATGTATATTTTGTTGTCCTTGCAGTACTCCTGCGTCGCTTTCGCACATTGCAGGAACGCAAAAATTTTTGCCTGGGAGGTAGTTGTATATCCCTCTAAGGAATGTATCCTACTTTTTCCATTGGCTCTGAGATAGACTCCTGCCCCTACTCCCTGAGAGTTCTTAGATCCGTCAGGGTACCAGAGTTCTTTGCCTTTAGATACTGTGACTCGTTTATATTTCCAGTTTTTCATGGTAGGCAAGCTGACTATATTTTTTATCAAAGAGGAACTCTATATTACATATATCAGTTCCTCCATATTGGTTTTCTCTTAACGTACTTAGAAGTCCTTTATCCGCACGTTGTTTAAAGGGATCTCTAATTTTTAAGTAACCTTTAATGGACTTTGCCTCAAGAGATCTTTTTTATTTTCAGCTATTTTGTTCCAAATTCGAGGTATCTTATATGTGTTTACCTTATATTGATACCACTTATTATATTTAACTCTCTCTTTAACATCAATTATATACCTCATCCAACGCACTTTGCATGATATCAAACAGTGCCTCTAGCATGGTCCTCTGAAAAAAACCGTTTATAAGCCTGCCACTTTCACTCTACTGAGGTTTCATCGATGTGTTGTAGGCTATACCGTATCCTGCACCAGAGTCCTTACATGGATTTCGCTTCCGGGACAGAAGGGCCACGAAAGAAATTTTTTTTTTAGAAAAGGGTTACTCCTCTATCTCTTCCCATTTACTCCCCCAATTAACTCACCACTAGTGAACCCCATCAAAGCAGGGTTTATTATTATTATAATATTATAAGTGTCAGTAAAAATTAGTGAGTAACGGATATGCGTCAGTATTTGACAGCTGATGTAATATAAGGCAATAATTGGCATTTAAACAATAAAATACTCAATACAATACAAATAAAATAATTATAAAACAAAAGCTATAAAGATTTAAAATGCTGTGGATTTCCCTGATTTGAAGTTATTTGAGTTAAATACTTCAGATAAAATTTTTCTATCGAAAAAGGATAATATAACGTTTATATATATTATTAAAAATTATGATGTAATAAATATGAATATGGATAATGACGAAATTTTATATGAGAGCAATAAAATAAATGTACACGAAGAGAATAATTTTGATGATATTACAGAATAATTAATAAACGGTTAAGAAATAGAAATGGATAAAATGAAAGTGGGAATTAATGGAATGCAAATGTGTGGAAAAATCTACAGAATTATAATAAATTTATTTAAAATTTTTCGTCTATCTCGGAGCAATCAATAACTTTTAACAAAGAGCAAAGGGAACAGTTTATAAATTTATTGGAAATATAATTCTTTACTGATAAGAATGAAGCTGATAATAATTTTCAATATAATTAAAACTAATAGTAATCTTAATATACATATCATTGTGTAATATAATATAATTAATGTACAGTTTTATTAGTTAAGAATATTGAAATTTAACAAACTCACTGGATATTTAAAGATGAATACTTCGCAAAAAGCAGTACATTTATATCCTTAAAATTTAAAAACACATGTACATATGAAATATTTATTTATTATAAAGTTTTTAATATTTTTGGATTTAACAATATACCTTAATACAGTAATTAATGTAATTTCTACTTTTTATCTATTTCAATTCAAGAACATTTATTTAGTTCCAGCTCGTTTACTTTTCTTTCATTTCCCAATAGCACTTGAACGATTGCTCGGGCAGCTTCTTTTCGCAATAAGGTGCGCGTCTCGTCATTCATATTCTCCCTGTGAATCGACAACCCATTTGCATAGAGATGTTCAACCGTTCGATATTTCTGTGCAGGCAAAAATAAAATAAAAGAAGATACGAAGGATCCCTTGGGTTATCATGGGAATGGTTACTAGCTCAAAGGAAAAAGAAATCATCGTCCTCGTGGTCTCCTTTTTATTTATAGAATTGCAAATTAAAAAGAAGGGAAGAATCTGGTTTACTGTAGAGCAAATTGCACGAGCGAGTTTCTATAGAATGCTGACGATATTATGATGTCTACGCGTCACTGCAAATTAGACTTTCCCGCTTGTACATATAATACATATATGCGTTGATATAGAGACACGTATCGCGTACGTATGTATTTTGTATAGAAAATATGACGGAGTCGAATGCGTGTGTTTCAGCATTAGTAACTTGATTCATACTCGAAGCTGCATTGACTGCAGCAAAAATGTGTAATACGTGAAGAACATTAATGAAAATGTAGAATATCTTATAATTTAAAATAGATACCTATTTTGAGAATAGAAACGGTGACGAACAAATTAAATAAATCCAATTTAAAAAAAAAAACTAATTTTTAACCAAAGAAATTATTAATTTCAAAACTGCTCTATATAATAGATTGCAATCAATCGATTAATAGAAAATAAGATGTTCAAAATGTAAATATGCACAATAGGATTTTTAGAAATTTTAATGTTTGAAAATTGTAATAGATACTATAAATACTGTGCTTACTTTATTAACTGTGAGTTTGACATTTAACAAGTGATTTAATTAAATTGAAATTGTAAGTTGGTTTTTGAACATTTACAATGTGTGACTGATTATTATAAAATCTGTTTAAAAAATCTGTTTTTTTTTTACGCGAACTTTTATTATAATAAATTCAAATAACATTCGCGTTTACACATACATTTACACTCGATAACTGATTGACTCTCTTCTCCGTCACTCTTAAATGGACTATCTCGCGATTTCTCCCACATACTATCTCCGCGCTTTGCAAGGACCATGTAAGGTGGCGCGTAAAACTCGTACAGATTAAACAAATCTCAATGTCTGGTTCTCAGTTTAGGCGCAGGAAGGGTTTCCGTTACCGATAGAGGTCTACACGGTTCGACCAAAGCTTTTTTAGGTATTTTAACCTGCTGAACACGAATTTCGAGGGTGATTATAGATAACTAATTAGGAATAAATAATATATGATAATAATGGTATATTTTAACTATAATGTATAACAAGTATTACAGACTAAGCGTTAACATCGATCTAATGGTAGTATATTTCTTTTATAATTTTCTATTCCCGCACGATGGATCTACCGACTTTCTTATTTATTTACTATTATTTTTTCGAGACCTGTCATAAGTCCTCTCCGATCGGTAACTCTTGGGATACACGCCTACAAGGTAATTTCTTCTTTGTCGAGCTTGTCAATAGAGTTAATCATGAAATAAATAAAAAAAAATTAAATTGTATAGTAAGAAGGTACAGTTAGGTCGAAACAACACACGGCTGAAGCAAAATCTTTAAAAAGCATAGACGTAGAGAATGTATCTCTGGTGACCATTACAAGTCAATGGATCGCACTATTTTTTTTTCCCTATTAAATACTTAAATTTGTTTAAAAAAAATAGTCACATACGTTGTTTTTATACTATTTTTTCAAAGCTATGTATAACTATGTATTTGCGTCAATACATATCATATTTGAAACGTGCATGTCGAGATTGGAGGTTGAATAACACATCGTGTAGAACGGTATGAAGGTACCGAAAGATATCGAATGGTATATATCTAAAATAGTAAAATCTCACTTACATTCCAATGAAATTTTCTTTGATATACATGACAAGAATCTGAAAAATAATTTAAATAAAGTAACTAAAATAATATTTTAAGCACGATATTATACGGGTTACAATATTCAATTTTACGTTTTTATAAAAAATGTATAATAAATATTTAAATATGAAATATAAATATTATAAAAATATATTAGAAAGATTTATACTTGATTTTATTATAACGTATTTGTTTCACAAGGGCATTAGATAATTAATTACGTCATTCTGTAGAATTACAATTATGTTTATGTAGGACAACTTCAAGAATACTTGCACGGAATATTGCGTATTTTGGTGCAAATATTTTTAAGGATGTAGTTAATACATATATTTGAAACTTTGTAGTGATAAATTTGAAATCATTAAATATCTGCATATTTGTGTGTTGCATAAATTGGTATATTGTCTTAAATATATATATATATATATAATAATTAGATATATATTTTGTTTGGTTAGTAAATATCAGTTATGTCATCTCCATTAACAATAAAAGCAATATATACTGAAGGCAAAGAAACTCGTTAAAGCTTCCAAAGAGAGTCAATCAAGCCAAACGATGTATATACCTTCACAGAAATATATCACTTTCCGACGCGTAATAAAGTACGAAATTGTCGTATCGCTCGAATGCGGATTTCTCTCTAAATTATAGCAAACCGTCACGATAGTTAATTTATTTAGGCGACTCGATCGAATATGTTTACACAGGAATTTAGCTACCGATTGTGGTTTGATACTGAATAAATAAGAAGTTTGCTTTTACGAACTCTGAATAATACGTGAATAGTAAGGTTAATAATATATACACATTATTAAACTTTTAAAACTACACAGGTTTATATAGCATTACATGCATTGTTTACAAAATGAATAATTTAAAAAGGCACATCAAAATTAATCTTGTATTCTGAAGTTATATTTGTTTAGATATGTGATACTGAGTTTACATATTGTGACGTTTGGCTTTGTGATGATTATTTCTGTTGAATACAGAAACAATAAAGAAAGCATAATAAAAATAAGTATTTTCACGAACTCTTAGATGCGAATACTCGCTTAATATCTAGTAAGCAAATATTAGTTAAAATAAGTTGAACTTGCAAGGAGAGTGTAACATCTCCGGGAAACGGATCTTTACCAAACTCTAGGATATTTTTTCTACTATAGAAATATGAAGAAAGCCAGAGTTTTAGATCCTAACGCCCTTCTTTACGGAACTTACAAGAATATAACAAAAAATTTCGGAAAATTTTTTTTTTCTTTCATTGTTTATAACTCTGAAACAAATAGAGATATGCTCTCAAACTTAAATCAAAAGATAGCTGAGATCAAGCAGATTGGATTTAAATATAAGAATTTGACATAAACAAACACATTGTAGCGTCGAATGTGTGTATTTATTAAGCGATTGTCGTATATAAAAATGTACAAAAGTACATTTTTTTATATTGGTTGATAACATGATTTAGATATTTAGTTGTCTATTTAGATAATAGTATAGTATAAAACAGCTCATATGTGATGAAAAACGAAATTTATTTAAATGAAATCGAATGGAGTGATCGATGGAGGACCCCTTACTTGATAAGCTACTCTTGATAAAATAATTGCGTTCTCATGTGATCATATTAATTAGATATGTCATGTCATCATATTAAATATAAAAACGATTACATTCTATGAACTATTTGTCTGGTTCTAAGTATTTACAAAGTCTATTTTGCTTATTTCTTTTTTTTTAGTTTGTATAATTGTTTGGGTTACCTACATTTTCGATTGTTGAAGGAATTTATAATTTTCGTTTTTTGTATGTATTTTGTAATTTCTTGTTCATTTGTCACGTAATATTGACAGTTTGATCGTGGAAGCGAATTGTATATAACATTTTCACATAATTTTACCAAATACCATTTTTCTTTGCATTAGAAACAAATTAATTTTTTAGAAAAAAAAAATGAATCCAATAGTTGATCCTTCATGTTTCATTTTGGGATTGTTGGGAAATTTAGTGGCGTCTTCTTACTTAACAAATATTTATTTACGATAATTGAGATGGTGAGCTACCTCAGCTTTATAAATACCTGCTTTTTATCTATTCATAATATAAAAATAAAGTAAAGCACTGAAATAAAAATAGTTAGTCCTTCGGTAATCAAATTATTTACATTTATCTATCTCCACTTTGTGAAGCAACTACAGCGTGCGTTCTCGCGTATACGCGACCCAAGTTTGTCATTACATTTCAATGTCGGTACAACACTTGACTACCGTGTGCTGTCTTGTAATCTGTCTTAGACGTTGAACCGCGTGACTGTGGTTGCAAACTACAGACGACAGACCATTGCTCACCTTTCGCCGACCACTGGATCTCATCTCGTGAGATGATACTGAGAACTAACTATGGAAAATGGTATTGTTTAGTCCTTTCTTGCTGGTTATTCGATCGTGAGTACGCTGAGTCATTCACAATCTGATGTTTTCTATCTTAAATCGTTCGATTGATCATCCTCTCCTAATATTATTCAACATTTATATTAAGGGGACAAGCGTGGGTTAAAATTAAAAAAAACCGTTTGTGATATATGTTGATTTTTTATTCGATTTATTTTTACATTTGCCTGCGTTTTGCTAAATATGTGTTACTGTGTGTTAATTTATTTTGTGTTGTTTTTAAAGTATTTATTTAATTTATTTAATTTATTAAAATATTGATTATGGACAAAACAATTATGGAAAGATATTGATCATACATAGCCTCAATCTTTGTGCAAAAAATTGCATTTAGTTATTATTAAATTGTTACTTTGTTTTCAATTATAGAGCGACGCATTAGTGGTACTACTAACAAGGAGAGGTCACTCCCTCTGGGAAACGGATCCTTACCAAACTCTAGGATATGGTTTCTGCTATAAAAATATGAAGAATGCCGGAGTTTTAGTGTCCAATGCCCTTTCTTACGATAGATATAAGCAAGTGATGAAAAACTTCGGCGAAAAAACCCTTGAGCTTGAACGCTTATAACTCGGAAACAATTAAAGATGTACATATAAACTAAATTTTAAAAGATAGCTGAGGTCGAGTAGATACGTTTTGAAAAAAAGGAAACTCAAATATTTTAATATGATCAAAAGTTATGGGAGAAATAAGAATTAGACGAAATTTTGGCCTAAAAAATCATTAAATTGTAACTCTAAATTTTAAATAAAATTTAAATAAAATTTTGGCTAATTCTTATTTTTCCCATAACTTTTGACCATGTTAAGATATTTAAGCTTCTTTTTTTTAAAACGTATCTACTCGACCTCAGCTATCTTTTAAAATTTAGTTTATATGTACATCTTTAATTGTTTCCGAGTTATAAGCGTTCAAGCTCAAGGGTTTTTTCGCCGAAGTTGTTCATCATTTGCTTATATCTATCGTAAGAAAGGGCAGTGGACACTAAAACTCCGGCTTTCTGCATGATTTTATAGTAGAAATTATATCCTAGAGTTTGGTAAGGATCCGTTTTCCAGAGGATGTAACCTCTCCTTGCAAGAATGTTTCTATTATAATAATTACAAAATAGTGAGTATTTAAGTGTTGTAGAATTATAATATTAATATTAATATAAATTATTGTATTCGCTAGTA
Organism: Theocolax elegans; assembly: GCA_026168455.1. Lineage (NCBI taxonomy): Eukaryota > Metazoa > Arthropoda > Insecta > Hymenoptera > Cerocephalidae > Theocolax > Theocolax elegans. Next base: position 88,421,893 of record CM047425.1, on the reverse strand, counting down.
TGTATAAAAATATGTCACTAAAATTGTTTAAATGATTATATTAATAAAGGTAGAGCCTGATGAGGATGGAGGATATCCATCGAAACTTCGCCAATTAATCATATATGGTTCGTTCATCAATATCCAGAAACTCCAAATATTCTTAAATAAACTGTATGGACGATAAAAATCTCTTAATAATTGAGAAAAGGCTATTTAATATTAACAATTAATCATTTTTCTTAACAATTGAAAACATTTCTTCATAATAATATAATTTGTTAAAAAATTAATTTTTATTTAAAATTTTTTTGGCCAATTATATGTAAGATAATTATTTTAATTAAGTTTGAGAATCTGTATTCTGATTGTTTTCCATAATGGATTTTATACCGCAGGATTTCTCAGGAACCATTTCATTGAACAAGCTGAAATTTTAACAGTAACTTTTGAATATGGTTTTAATCCACTTGTATGAAATAGACTGTGTTAACATTGTAATAAAAAAAATTATTCTTATCAAATTATTTAGAGAAATTAACAATATTGTGTGAATAATAGCTAAATAATTTTTTTAAATGAACAGTAGACTTTTATTGAAATTCTGTTCCATTCAAGTAAATTAAAACTATATTTAAAATTTACTGTTAAAATTTTAGCTTATTCGATAAAGTGGATCGATGAAGATATTCTGCGGTAAGTCCATTATGGGAAAAAATGAGAGTATGAAGTCTCATAATTAATTAAAATAGTTATCTTGCATGTAATTAGCTAAAAAATTTAAAATAAAAGTTAATAATAATATAATTTGTTTAAAAAATTAAGAAATATTTTCAAATGTTTTGATAAAAATTATTAATTGTTAATATTGAATAGTTTTTTTTTCAATTTTAACGCAGACTTGTTCCCTTAATATGTTTACTTTCTAAAACATAAGGTAAAAAATTAAATTTAACATTAATTAATTATAATCATCTTAAAACTAAAAGAGAGAAAAGAGTGTGAAACTACATTTGAAATGGAATAAATGATCATACTATCATTAAAGGAGTTCCATAGTCGATTTTTATTAATAAAAAAATAAAATAATATGTGCGAAAATAAGATAAGAGACACCTTGAATGAAGGTATCTCTTCTCTTTTTTTTTGCACATGCTGTTTTATTCACAGATTTATTATTAATTATCACGTTTATCGGTAAAGTAGGGAGGATAAAAGTTAACCTTGGCACTTTCTTAAGAAATCGTTATTTAAGCAAGGGAATTCGTATAATTTTTTAAGGTTTTTAGATTTTTAGGTTTTTAAATTTATTTAAATTAATAAAAACTTACCTGGCGCTCAAAAAATTGGAAAATAATCCTTTTAATTTTGTTAATTAACAATGGAGGGTGAACACAAGTATTATCATCATAATAAAAATTAATCCATATACAGCAATAGATTTAGACATTTACGTATGAAATAATTATTTACGAATATATTAATTCAGTATCATCTGAAACCTCATTTCTTACATATTCCTTGTTGTCATCACATATGTTCTGTTGTTTGCATGGTTCGATCTGGGTAAAGTTTGACTCAACTAAGGTCGATTACCTAACCGTTCGTTAACAAGTTCCGTAGAACTATTGGCTATCGTCTACAAAGATGATCCATTGAAGATTAGCAGTAATCACTCTGTCAGTGGACCACGTAATCCTTCTTAGCATATCACGGAAAGAGTGTAATGCCATGTATGCTATCTCTTGAACCTTAACGAAATGTAAACCTCAAAAAAGAGAAACATTATTTAATTTTTATTTAACGACGAATTTAATTTATTGAACAAAAACGCTCTTTAATGGTATTTTTTTTGTTTTTAACAATATCTGTGACATTTTTATATTTTTCTTAATATTAGGTTTTAAAAACGTTTTGAAAACGTCTAGGTAGGTCTCTGTAATTTGAGTATCTCATCCCCTTAACAAAGATCCTACTCAATACACTCAATTGCGCTATAATAACAAGCTAATTTGAAATGAACTATCTGTTAATTGTCAGTCTACTCTTCATGAGTTACTTATGCAACGGAGGGAAGGTATGAAACCGCATCACCCCTTATCAGTACATACCGAGCTTATTTATACAGTGAGATGAAATTTACGCAGCGACGCATCGTCAATCTTAATTGCCTCTTATAAGGACACCACCTTCATTTAGCAGGGAATTTCTGAGTTCCAACGTACGGGTTCCATTTGATTACGGCAGTGCACGACTGTTATTTGATATTCTATGAGTTGCAAGTTTGACGCCAAATTATTTAGGAATTCAAATTTTAACATTATTCTTAAGGGCATCTTGAACCTTGTAAATATATATATGTTCACATTTAGAAATAAACACAGAAAATTGTTTTTCGAAAAAATTCTTTTCATCAGTCTCTTTCCAATATATGTATATGTTTTTAGATTTTTGAAATAATTAATTATATGAATATAACAGTTCAACTTCTGATTATTATCGGTTATCAATTTAAAATTACTGACAATTGTTATTTCAAAATATTTTGTATCAGAATGTCGTTTTGACTATACGTAACATATATATTATTCTAATTCTATATATTATTCTAAACTTATTATGTGATTGTTTCAAACCATTTTCATTTTTATTTAATATTTATTAACACTTTTTATTATTTTTTATCATATATTCTATTTCTATTTTTTTATGAGATATATTCAAAAATACTTATAAATTATGAAAAACCCTATATAAGCCCTAATAAATTGTAAATCCACTTTTGCGGCCACCTAATGCGTATAGTTTTTATATATCAAGCTCGCTCACCAAAATGCTAATTCATGCTGAGCTTGTTACAGGTAAAGGGTGGTATGTTTTCGTCGTTGCCCGTCGATGAAAACAACACCGTGATCGTATTTTCGGTGGGATGGCGTAATTAATGCGGGACTTTGACGTAAATGCTGGGTTATAATATTCTAAATAAGTTTACTACGTGTGTGTGTGGGGGGGGGGGGTGTATTTTGTGCTTATAAACTCAAACACAATCAAAAGCACGTGGATACGAATGTGCAGATAAAATAAGTCAATTAACTCGGCACTATAAAAACTCCAATGTGCCTCGATCACAGACAAATTTTTGATGATTAAGTCACTACTGATTGTCAAGGTTACTACCATTCTGAAGAAAAGAAAATTTTCGATGACATTTTTAGAAAATTTTTGTTTATTAAACATTGTTCCAAATTGTAATTACTTTAAACATTCAATGATAATTTTATTACATAAACTGCTACGAATTTTATACCGCTTAATATCCAATTAGCTATTGTGTTATTTGTATTAGACTTTTTTTTAATATAAACTCACATATTCAAATAAAAATATTTTGTTTTTTCAACGTATACATTTATGCATAAGAATACTAATTTATTCAAATTTAAATTTTTTATTGTTCTTTGTTAGCAACATGTCAACTCGGCATTCTATAAAAAAATTGACTGTTTATAAATCATTAAAAATTATTATGAAAAAATTTCAATAACGATCAATAACTCTAGATTTACCTAGATCGAGATGCTACCAGTTTAACATATGTATGGTTGCAATTTATTGTTTAAAATAATTAATTGTATAAAATATTTATTTTTAGCTATTTTGCAATTGCTCATTCAAATATGTGTAAAAAAGACTTTGGGTCAGTCTAAACAAGGTACCTAACTAATTAAATCATTGTCATTCTGTAATTAGTAATTTTCAATGATAATTTTGCGCATTATATATGGCTCAAATCCCAGAGAACTATGTAATGCCAACCAGATAAGGCAGATAATCTTGTTTCGTAACAACACGAGATTAGCCAATTAATTCTGTTCCAATCGCGTGAGTTGATCACGTACATGCTGGTCGCGAAATCAAGTTTTATACAAAAGTCGACAAATTGTATTGACAGATTAATATATATAATATATACGTTTAATTAAAAATATACACTAATATTATCGTAGTAAAAATAAAACGCAACTTTTAAAATATAATGACGTTAAACTATATATTCACGATTAATTTAGTGTACACAAATGTAAAAGGTATGTAGATATAAATTGACTTGTGTATTGCAAGAAATAATAGATTAAATAATAAATAATGTTTTGGTGGTGAATCCTATGATTATTTTATTGTCGTATTTGTTGTCAAAGCACTTAACCGAATTTATATTGAACAGGAAGTATATATACTTTGTGCTGAATGAATAAGGAATGGAAACAAAGCAATTTATAATTTTTAAATAAAATCTTCAAAATCCTTAATTGTATGTTAATTAGTTTTTTTATAGTTATAAAGAATTAAAATAAAATATGTACATTTTTATCTTTCGTTTACCAATAAATCGATATTAACATTATTCAAAATATTATTTAGTGTATCTACTGCATTTGTAGATATATTTTTCTCTCTATAGTTTTATCTGGTCATAGTATTCGAACTGACCCGAATAAATATAAAATAAAATATGAAACTTTTCCAGTCACATACACATCTGAGTTAAATTACTATGGGACTAAAGGATCTATGTATATAACTACCACAATTGAAGAAAATTCTTCGTATTTTTGGTCGCTCGACCTCGAAGTCAACACATTAACATTTTGAATACATGCGGCAATCTTTTTCCTTAGAAATCACGGTTTAAAAAATAAAATTACAAATGATAATATATTATTATATTACCATTAATTTATTTATAAATATTTATAAAAAATGTGTTTTGCAATTAAATATAAAAAATAAAAACATAAACTAACGATAAAATAAAATAATAAATTTACGAAATTTATCTGCACACGTATCGATTTTGCGGTTCAGCTTTTAACAAAACTCATTGATTCCCAAATAAAATTTATTCAGTTAGACGATTTGCACTGGATATTATTTCTTATAATATAAACTCTGCACTGCAATTGCTTATTTGAGATATTGAAAAATTGTAATTGTATATACGAAAAACTTATAGCGTAAACATTTAAATAAATATTTTAAATAATTTATTAAATTTTTGGAACGTATATCGTACAAGAAAAAGGAGGAGGAAGAAAGATGTATATTTGTCGATGCTGGCCGGATAGTATATACGGTTAGATGCAAGAGCGAAAACTACAGGACTCGACGTAACATATAAATCTTAGTATCTAACTCAAGTTGATTCTTTGCTTTTCCCTTATTCGATGCATCGGGGAACCCAGCAGCATTATTCTTAACATTGCTTTCCGGAAATTGAATCTGACGCGTTCGCGTACCTTTGGCAAATTTCCGTTCGAGAGGAACTGGAAACGCATAATTGACTGCTGTTAACCATTCGTAATTGGCTGTTATAAATCAATCAATTCCAAACTAAGAGTACACTTACGATATCTTTTACGATGTATTACCTCTTACATTCTAAGGTATAGTTTAACTATACTTTTTCAGAGACATATTTCACGAAAAATTAATTTATTATTTGAATAAATCTATTAGATAAAAAAATATATTTATAATTTATATAATTTATCAGAATATTGTAGATGATGTATATTGTGAAATAAGATTAAAGTTTACTATAATTAATGTAAAATTAAGAGAATTAATCAGTTTCTTTCTCATTTAGAAATTCTACGCTCAAATGAACTTTTCTATTTACTCGTATTTGCACTTCCATTAAATAAAGTGTGAAATACAACTGATAAATGACGTTCTCTTCCGAGTTTGCACACAAACGTATTCGGTAGCCTAGTGATAAGTAAGAAGTGACGACGCGTGGAATTCTAGATAACTTTAAACTAGAAGACGGAAGTATACGGATAGTTTAGAGTTTATCGTAACATAAAACTTAACAGACTTCCACTTTAGTACACTCTGCTATACAAAATCGTTTGTAAAACCTAATGACAATACTTTGCACGTATAATTTTTCTTATTTATTCCTTACTCAATCGAATTTTTAAATTAACAGTGTACGTCGCTTTTTTTCTTTAACTATTATAAAAATATCTGTAAAAATTTTTATTTTATGTATTAACTGAAAATTTATCATTATTAAATTTATCGAATACTACGTAATTTTTCCTTTTAAATTATATATAATTATAAATTTTATTAACATTTTTTAATTAAAATATATTAAAAGATAACATTAAAATTTAATTCCCAAGTGTTTTCATCCTCTATCACCCTTTGTAACGTAGAAGAATCGATAGTGTTTACACGAAACGTATACACATATAAGTAATCAGTTGGATACACAGTACTTGATTAAAATGTTGATAAATTAAATAAAAATATTCGGTGCATCGTATGAAATTTTACTTTAATATTTTAATAGTTCAACTTGATAAAATAAGAACCGAAGCTAAGTCTTTAACGAAATTGCAAACACTGACGTTTTCAGAGCCCGTCATAAATTCGGGTGCATCGAGCCGATTCCGACAGGGGTGCAAAGTATCACGCACGTGCTTGCGCAACCTCAAGTCGTTAATATTCAAATATAATCCACCAACGCTTCCACGCCCTTTGCTCTAAAAGCAACTGCACGTATCCCATCCTGATCTTATAAATGATTCTCTCGTCTTTTTATTTCTTTCTTCTAATTTATGTAGAAAGTAGAAGTTTATTTCGACTGCAGACGTTTCTTCATTTTTTAAATGAAGAACGTATTTACGGTATATATGTGGGTGTATATATAGGTGATTCTCCTGGCTTTGAGGTAGTCGCAGTACTCTCACCTAAATTGCATTTAGTATTTATATGATGCGGAAGAAGAGCGAAACGATGCTACCCACTTTGGAAAGAAAGAGTAGATGGTTAGAGATCTGAGAGAATTTAATCGAATCAGTGGATTATACGTAGATCGCTCATCATCCTTTCTTTTCTTCTATTTTTATCTCGCGTCGCTTGGCTTATAGCTTCGTAATTTTCAAGAAAAGGAAATGATGGATTGCTATCTGTTTATTGAAGGTGTTAAATGAAAATTGCTTACTAAGTTAATCTTAATCTTTATTTTTAAGAAAACTTTTGTAAAAATTACCACTAATTGATTTTTATAAATTGACTGTCGAATCAAGTAAGAAGTGATCCTTGGATTAGCATTCTGCAGTGATAGTGATACAGTTATGTTATTTATTTAAAATTAAAATAATATAATTTTACATTATTTATTAAAATATTTAGATTCTGCAACTATGATTCTATTATCATTTTTAAAATTAACCAATACCTATCTCAACTACTTATCAAAATATATTTGAATAGAGAACAAGAAACAAAAATCGTAATTATTTATTTGTTCGAGACCTATAAGTACAGCTTATTCGAATAGAATTTTATCTGAACATTGATTTTCAATATATATGTTAATATATATTCTGGTTTTTGTATGAGCGGCTTCCAATCGAAACAAGAAATGATATTTATGAATTTGATATCTAACTAATGAGACCTGCTTATTATTACCGTACTATAATTTATCATAAATTATTCAATTAATATATGTTCCGTACCGTCTGTCAAGGGTTTCAATCTGTTTCAATGTGTTAACTTCCAGTCTGCAACAAGTTATCTTGTATCACTAACGACTGAATTTATAATTAGTACTTCATTTAAAATGAATGAATTCATAGGGGAAAAAATTGTATGAAATCTATCTAAATATTTTGAATAAAATTTGTAAAGCTAGTATCGTAAAAATTCGGAAACAAATCACGGACTTGAAGTGTCTTTGTCTATAAGATAATTTACTACCTAGAATTGTAAGAATTTCCATCTGATTCTCAATTTTTATCTACTAAAATTCTAGACAAAATTGCGGAAGAAAATGTTCGTTGAATTTTGTTCATTCAAAAGAGATAAGCACAATAATTTACCGCTAAAGCGAATACTTTAACCAAAGTGCTTCTGCTTTCCTTTTCACGCCAAACGCATAATCACCATCAAAAGCCGCGCACGCGCTATGATCGATCAGTTTTTCAAGGGATGCTCGATTCGGATCCCTACTTTACCTCGGTACTCTCTTCACGTTTTCTCTTTGAATTTTTTCAAGATGAAACTACAAAAAGTAAACGCTATAACTCTCGAATCAGCGCAAGCACCATAGCACGTGTACATTTGATAACAAGTAAATAAATAAAAATGCAGTTAATGGTGATAAAAGAAAAATAGGAAACAAAGTCTAAAGATAAGCTGAAAATAGCGAAAGCGAGCTGTATTATTTTTTGAAGGAATGTGTAATGGTTTGCAACCTCTGATCGATTACGCCAAGTTTCTTTTCTTCCACGTGACCCGGAAGCTATAAGCGAATTCTGATAAGAGTTTGCCGTCGATTCTAAGGCACCTGTTCATGTGAGTTTTCCTCGATGCTTACCCGTGGCCAGGAGTTTGCTTTGCACGATCATCTTTTTTCTTTTTCTGCGGAATTTCCCCGCTTCTTCTTTTGCAATATACCTTCAGGAGCTTCGGTCGCTCGTATTTTCAAAGATATCGTACCGCATTCAAAAAAACGTACACATATATTTGACTAGATAAACCGTAGCGTTGCGATACCGAACGTTCGACTTGATGCTTTAAAGATGATACATAGCATAAACATAGTATGTAGCTATATATTCTTACAAATGATGGTTTTATAATCGATTATACTTTTTTAAATATAAGAATTGCTTAAATGTTTAATATTATTTATGAATTTATCATTTACATTATAATTGTCATTTTACCATATTTTATTAAGTATTACGAATAATTAGATGTGCATTGTTTTTCTACATTTTACAGAAAGCTCTACAAAAAGATTTCATTTGATGAAAAATTATTTTGGTAAAAGTTTAAATATATATAACCCATAATTTTATACTTATGCTGACCAAGAAAATAGAGAAATGTCAAAATATATCGAATGCTAATTGAAAATGTTTAACTGGAAAATAATTAATTGATAAAGTAATAATAACTTGTCAATCGGGTGAAAGTTTTCGCAGTTTCTAATTAACACAGGTTATAAAAAATTGAAGTCACCACTTGAAAAACACAAACGCTTTATCTATTTTCCGGCTTGTGCAAGTATAAAGTATATATACTTTGTCGTTAATTAGAAATTTTCCTTACATCAACGTCACGTTTGTTTTTCAATTAGAAGGATCTGTTCCCGAGTTCGTAATTAAAACTCAGCCTCTTTGACCGAACACGTCTTACGGCTTTACAATTTCTTAGTGCTTTTGTGTCTTTTTTTTTTATCGGATACTTATTACAACCAGGATCGTATCCAACACCGTATTTTTTTCTCGATTTTCTTACTTGCGCGAGGATGAGATTGAGATTTCCAACGTGCCATTAAAGGAGGTAGGATCAGGTACGTGGTACCGGGGAGCAACCAAGAAAATGCCTGTGCCTTCAAAGTTATGGCCTTTTAAAATTTTAGTTGCGCACGTAAAATTCAATCCCGATTTAAAGATCCCACGCGGAATCAGGTAACAGCGTCTCGGATGTGATCGAATTTGTACATACTTAAATCGATCTTGTTTACAACGTTATCGTTTTTCTTTTTAATTTTGTTTTTATATACATCGATGTGTTCAAATGAAAATTTAGACTACACCACAAATATTAATTAACAGAAAACTAAATAAAAGCGGATCCATGTTTTGATTATTTTGTTGTATACAAAAAAATTATTAATTTTTAGCATTATATATTACAACTGTCAAGAGAATTTTACTGGTGTTATTTTTAAATGAAACATAAATGGTTAACGCTTAATTTTTCTGCAAAATACTTATAATTAGCAATCAACGCATCTTAGGATATGCAAATTATCTTGGTCAAGCAAAACCAAATCTTAATTCTTTCTGAAGGTGCAAAATGTAGTCATGATCGCTCGTACGTCCATGCCTGTACAGAGGTGCACGTTAGCTACCCCGCCTTTGTGGGAAATCGAATTGGACGGTCCATAAAAGCGAGGCGCTCTACGAGAAAGGGAATTCCAAACGACCGAGCAGCCTTTGCGCCTCGTACAAATGCAATACAGCTAACCCGTAGTCCACGAGATTGGATAGACGATAGATTTCGAACCGTCAGAATGTCTGTTTTCATTGTTCTGTGTTATATGAGATCTGCTGTTGTTAATTTATTGTAACATTAGAATTGCACCTGAACTTTTAACCAACTTTTTGTTACGTTACTGTTTATATTTTTTTAACAGGTGTTAGTTATAATGTAAGAGAGCTGGACTCGCCTCAGTAATTAAAATAAATCTATACAGGTATACTATTTATTTTATTTTAGCTGTCCCGCATTTTAATTTAGAACACAATGTACTCTAAACCATCAATAAAATAAACTTTTATTTTTGCACATAGTTTCAGTAATGGTGAACCTCTCCTCAAGTAGTTCAATATTAATTTCTGGAAAGGCGTACTCAAAAGCGCTGGCATGTACCCAAAAATTTCGAAAGTTCAGCAAAGTTCGCGTTAGCGATGAAAGTAAGCTGCAGATGTAAGGGTCCTTATTGACAGTGCTTCCACTTGAGATTTCTAGTTCTAACGACCTACAGAATAATATAGTAGAGGAAGAGTGAGGGGAAGGAGAGAGAAGCTTGAGCAAAACGAACCTATTGTGTACTTATTTATTGACGAAATATTTACAGCTGGAACTGTATTTCTGTATTTCTGTATTTTTGTATATTGTGTTGTGACTATAATCATACTGTACCTGGTTGTATATTTGATTTTTAATATATTTATGACTGCTATGTTTTACTTTATAAATAATGCAGGGCAATTAACTTTTTGAAATTTAGTACAGATTTATACCTTATACCCCTATACTTGGACTAACAAAAAATATATAAATTAGCTTCGTTTGCATATAATAAACATAAAGAACTGCAAATTGTGTATAGGTATTGTATAATGTTTACTTATATTAAATTTTATGTCAAATTAAAGACGAAGGTATACACATCAAAGTTTTCAGTCTAATGTACCCGCGACGGTTTTTAGTGCGTTCCGTTAATACTTTTAGAATATAAAAGTATAGCATTTTGTCCTTGTACGTAAGAAGGATGCTAAAGGAAATCAATTACCCAGACTCCTCGAATCACATAACCTTCAATATCATCTCAATAACTCAACTATTGGAAACCGTTAAATCAGCCAGAAAAGTGTTTATCCAAGTAATATTCTTCCTTATTGTCTTCGAGTTTTTGCTCGGATGACTGCATTCAAATAAGTTAGCTCGCGATTTCGCGCTTATTCAGTCAGTGAGTCGTTATATCAACCTCGATGAATTCAGGTGGGGATAAGAGAATTGGCATAGCGTATAAGCTCGCACAACTCTAACCGTAACTAGAAGCTGCACGATTTCTCCTACCAATATAGAAATAGGGGGTAGTTGTAGCGTTAAAGGAGAATCTCGATAATTAGAATCCTTTTGATGTCTATGTCAATCGCAATTAAATTGGAAATTCTCGAATGTGCACGGGTTCACGGTTGTTGTTCATTGGAAAGTTTTTGATCGATACACCAATTACAATGCTTCATCAGTATTCCGATTATTCGTGAAGGTATTATGAATTAATTGCATTGCACGCTAAGTGATTATTGTAATGAGACAGAAAAAGAGTCGATTTTTATTTTCATTTTTATTGGTATATATATGCATTGGATATGTAATTTTATAAATTACACTTTTCCTTCTATTTCATTGAAAAATGGCTTTATGCGTAACGTAATATAAAACTGGTAAAAATAAATCATTTTTATCCACCTATACCGATTAACGTGGAAAATTACTTGCAAAAAATTAAATGTTAAATTTATTTAATAGAAAATAGTATAAAACAATATTACGTGATAGGTTTAATCAGTTCATTTTATAAAATTATGATTTTATCATAAAGTGAAAAATTTTACAACAGTGGGTACTTTAGCACATGCAAGGGCCTTAATAACGTTACGTATTAATAAATCGCGAAAAGGGTGATGAGCTCGAAACTCGATCCTCGAGCTCTGGCTTGTAAGTCGGACGTCATACCGATGAGCCACGGGCCGCAACCACAGACTGTGCTTCTTATCGTCTTTGTAAGTCGCACATCTCCCGTTACAATAATAATTTTTAATATTTTCTTACAAATTTGTATAAAATTCTTAATTAATAAATATCAAGTCCTTATAACTCTTTAACATAAAATAAATGAATAAAATTTACAACTATTATTCTTGTGAATAGCAAGTAATACAATAATTTTATACAATTTTCTTCCAGTTAATTAAATTACAGATATAATCATGATAAGAATATCACTTTACTTAAGTTTACTTTTATGAAATATGTGTTATCTCTTACAAATCTGTATTTAAAGTAATGGAATAATCTTCAAAACATAATTATTAAACTATATTGAAAGATATGTAATAAACAAGCGATATTACAATTTTATTTTTCACAAATAATATACAATTTTTATCTATTTAATACTTTCTCCGGGTGCACTAGCTATATCTTTGTTGATATTAACTGTTAGAAATTAAGTATGTGAACGTTACAGTTCACAATTTTAAATTCTAAATAAAGTAAGATAAAAAGTCTATTCACAACGAAAATATGAAAACCCATTTTCAAATATATTATCCAGACAATTTACGAGTAAAAATATAGTTGGATAGTTTCAAACTTCTTGCACTGGTAGGTTTTCCTTCGTTGTTTTTATTTTTTCGAGTAACTTTGAGATTCAAATGGAATTTTCTCAGATCGAAATTTTTCGCTTCGTCGATTCAAATATTTGCTATAGCAAATATCTTGAGCTTCCTATGGGGCAGTATTCTTTCTCGAAGAAAATTTTATAATAAATCTTCGCCTCTATATAAACGAATTTCTGTATGTGTTTTCATACCAAGAGGAATACTATTTATTTTTCCTCTTTTTGTTTTTCTTAAATGTCTACATATAGTTGCGCAATAACTAAACTAAAACAAAGCTAATGATCTACTATTGAAATGGCGCGTCTAGGTGTTTCAGGAGGCATTGCCAGTCCAACCTTATCACGTTGCTGCAAAACCAGCAATGCGATAAAATGTACCGCGCGTAATTTTAGCCGCCAGAAATACGAGGAATCTCACGCGATCTGGTGTTAGTAACGGGTTAATTTAATTACTTCGGAATCAACATATTTTCCTTTATGAGCTACAAATTTCTGTTTAGTATGATTATCACAATAAATCGATTGATCATAAACTATTTCCAGAGATCCTACACATCTACATGAGAGAATGGTAGATTAAAATACTTTTTTGATGCATGGGAGTTCTTATCGTCATACCAACAGAATGGATTAAATTAAGTTACATATTACTTTATATTATACTACCTCTATCTTTATTGTTCGCAAAACATGAATGAATATTATTTGCTATTTATTATAATTAATTATCAAGCTTAATTTAATGAAAACAATTATTGTGATTCTTTCATGAGTTATCCTTTACAATTAAACAAATTGACTTTTCTTATTTTCATAATTTCTACAGTAATTATAAATCAAATTTTTTATTGAGTATCACATATAAAAGAGAACTGTGTGTTTAAAAATAGCAATCGCCATATCGATCAGAAAAATGAAACATTGAATGCTAATAATGTTGGTTGTAAAATTCCATGAAACAAATGATAGTAATAATAAATCCAAGGATAAGCAACTAGGATATATATGTGTGTGTGTGTGTGTGTGTGTGTGTGTGTGTGTGTGTGTGTGTGTGTGTGTGTGTGTGTGTGTGTATTACAATGTAATAAGAACTTTTATTCGACCTTTGATTATCGAACAGTTTTTTCCTAAGCAGGGCATTTCGTACCTTTATTGCCCGGTATAAAACGTTAGGAGAAAAAATGTCACAGAATGCCACGTGAATGAGAAATATCGCTCCCTACTGGAAATAATAGAAGAATGATAATTTTATTGCGTGAGTGAAAGCAAGCGAGTGCGAACGAGTGGGGAAACGAAGGTTTTCACGAGGCAACGAGCAAGGGCGAGGTGCAGTTAGTCTCTTTCTTGCGCAGATGCCGCGCTTCATGCGATGGGTACTCCGAAAGCGTAATGGAAGTGCACAGTCGAAGTGAAATGTCTCAAGGCGAATAATAGATATTAAATTCTACCCTTGGAGCTTTGCGCCTTATCGACTTACGCTAGATAATTTAACAAAGGACATTTCTTCTTGAGCGCTAAATCTGTCTAACGAGAAAAGTGCACGCTCCCTTTTTTCACTTCACCCCACCCACTCTCTTTTTCTATATCTTTCTTTCTTCTCTAATATTTTTTTTTAACTTTTTTTATTATTTTTCATCTGCGTGAACTTTACTATTTGTTTGCAATGCAGTAGTTTCAATTTAACTGGGTAAGTAATATTATCTAAATCTTTAATAATTTGCGGAACTACTTTTATTTGAATTCGTATAAAATTTGCAATGCGAAAAAGGTATTATTGAAGTTAGCTTATTAAAGTAAAAGGATAATTTGAAAATTCTTTATTCTCGTCCTTGAATGATATAATTTCCAATTTGAATATACAACGTAATTATTAAAAATGTTTCGCATTTAATCGAGTTAAACTGTAAACCAATATCAATTTTAAAATTAGTTATACGGTAGGTCCAATCTTTTTCATCTATTGTAACAATTTCAAATTAAACTAATTAATTTTTTTAAATTCTAATGAACGCAATATATTTTAAATCCGATCTTTTAATTTTTCGTACTTGCAACGATTAAAGATAATGAATATTAATTCGTAATACCATAAATTATTATCGAAATACACGTACGCGCATCGGGAGGCATTTAATTTTATACTAGGAATATTACAAATTTGACAATAGTGTATTGAAAGTAGTATTTGAAATAGTGAAAAACTACTATTTTATATTAGCTTCCTACTATATAAAAGTTCGTAACATATTGTTGATTGAAGTTGCAATTTCGAAAATTTCTCATTTACTATAAAGCTCTTAAAGCAAATATTGTAATTGCGCTTACACTTAATAACTCATTGTTTGCATGTGTAAAAGCATGCGTTTAATTAATTCATTTACAAAGTGTATCAGCGAATATTCCTTTGTCTTTACCCAAATAAGTTAGTATATGATGTATAATATTTTTTAAACGTTGCACGCAATAACTAAAAAATAGCAATATGTAAAACTGTTATAACATTATGACGACAATCAAGTTAATGAATTATAATTACCTAATAAACGATACTTATCACTTTTATCTGCACGTGAAATAATTTTGACGACTTTGAACTTTGCAGGTGTTATAGCCATGTACATAATTCACTAATGAACATTCGCAAATATAAATGCCGCTTAAATTTTATGATTGCTATTGAAGCTGAATCGAAGAATTATTTTTACTGATTATTATTATACATTGTAAATGTATAAATATCGCTACATATGGTAGGAGCTCCAATTACTGTGCATCTAAACAGCTTAAATTTATGAAATTTAAATGTATTTAGTATATATGTATTAGGCTACTTCATTACTGCAATTATATTAAAATCAAAATTTTATTTTGTTACCGGGATTTTTTTCGTAAATTAAAATTATAAATAATAAATAAAATATAAAAAGGAATCCAAGAGTCAGTCACTGTGTCTTGTGATTTTTAAAAGTCAGTTATTGTCTTTAAATACTGTACTTTTTTATCTATACTATTGCTTGTTAGGGAGCACAGAAATTGAAATAATATTCGTAAACGTGTGCTAACTTCTTATTGTGGACAGTAATTGATAAACTGTAATAAATTCGTACCAATTACTGAATTTGTTTAAATAGTAATTAATATTTAACATATTCATGTTTAATTAAAGTCTTACCATGAACATTTTGTTTATTAATATAGTGTATGCTCATAATTATGAACTGCAAACTTTATATAAAATCTTTATATTTATAAGATCATTCGTTTACGTCTATTAATTACATAAATACTCAAGGTTTTGTTTAAAAACATATGCATGTAGTTTTAAAGTAATAATAAATTATAAATTGAAAGTACATCTGGCAGAATAATTGGTTAGCCTTAAGTAATTGGAGCTTATATCCTAGCATATTGGTATTTTAATTTTTAATATATACTACACCACATCGATACAAGCTCAATGCGAATAAACAAATCTCTTATAATTCGTAATCAAACCATCGTAATAACGATTCAAGTGAAATAAACAAACAAAGATTAATTTTATACGAAACGCATGGTAGTTTGAACTCGCATAATCGTTTCATGATACGTGAAACGTTAAACCTTTTATTTGGTCACATCAATAGACGTAAACATCCATGAGCGTGGAGTAACCGTACTCTTCAAATTATTACTAAAATCGTACCATTTAATTTGAAAGTACATCGAGAACACCGGATGAAACGACCTTGGAAACTGCGCATAACCACACGTGCGTGCAATATAGTTTCCATAGTGTACAAAAGCCTTTCGACGAATAATCTTTCGAATTCGCACTTCATTGATCGAGCAACGCGAGCAACGTGTCGCGCTCGTCGGAGTTTTTCATACCCCTACATATACACTCGTACTCGATATTCAGTATGTATATGCAACAATGCACACTTTACTATGTAAAAGGGCTTCATCTATTGAACAGAATTATCATATGCAACTTTCGATTTATGTAAAGAGAATAAATAAAACCTAGAAGCACGAAACGGAACCTTTTTTCTGTGCTCCAATGTGATTTATGACTTAAGAGATTCTTTAAACGAGACTTAATAAATTTGATAGTCTATATTTTAGAGATGATTGAAACATTTTATCAATTGTTTAAGACATCATTATACATTAGCATTTAAAAAAATATTTATTAGAACTCAAACAAATAATTTTAAGGTTCCTGTTATTGTATAGCAACCTATTTGATTGCTTAATATATTCGTCTTATTCATTTATTATACCTACATAATACTTGTTCTAATTATAATATCTTATTAGCTTATGGCTTATATAATAAACAAATAATGATTAATATAAAGTTTCAAATAATATTTCGCAAAGCGATAGTGGTATTCGCCTGCATTAATATTAATATATGGATCATAAATTAACATCGTGGTAATAACCTGCTTTATCACGCTGAAAACTCGTTAAAATATAGGACATTTAAAAAATAAAGGGTTATGCAAAAGCTCGATAGTACCTTAAAATCGTATGAATCATTTTCGAAAAACTATTCGAATATGTGTTGTATTTGTATTACATAAGTATTATAAAATTGAAAGAAAATTACTTGAAATAGATATTGCGATACGTGTACTATATAGAACTTAATTAAATATAATAAGGTAATTATTTTTAAATTTATCGTAATATAATTCGATGTATTATTATTTTAATAAAATATCGATTCATTTAATTTTGTACGCAAATGGTTATTTTACGGTATTTTATGAATGAGAAATTTTATAACATCATAAAACATTATGTCTTTGGTAGCTCAACATATTCAATATTTAAATGAACATCAGTTTAATTTTTGAACAATAATAATTTTAAATAATTTGTAACATAGAATGTTTATTTTAATATTTTATTTTTGTTTTTTGTATTAATTATATTATTTAATATTTTACTTTAATTTAATAAAGTATGAATAAGAAAAAAGGTTTAATATTAAAACAGTTTTTCTCAAACGGTAATATATTATAACATCTTTATTTACCTACATTTTCATCATATACAAAAGCTTACGTATAATATTACTCATTAGCATATCTTGATTACATGTTCATTTATACATAAGTTTGCAAAAAAATACGTTTAAATTAATGAACATTATTATGAAAAATAGGATTAAAAAGGTCGCAGATATACAGTTATGATGACTTTACTCCCCTCCTGCAAGTTGAATTTTTAATAGCTTTCTATTTTTTTTATTTGTATGCATAGTATTCGTAACTGCCTGAAATATATTGTTTAATATACAAATTATATATATTAAATTAATAGTAACGTAAGGATATACTTGAATTATTATAATTTTAACTATATTTTATAACAAATTATTATGTATATCATATTTTCTATTAGAATTTATAACAAAAATTTCTATATAATATAATAAATATTATGATAATCTAAGTATATCCCTACGTTACTAGAACAATATAGTAATTTTTAATACATCATTTTTCTTAATATAATTATATATTTATGTTAGTGTTTCAAATACGCTTCTTTCAGTTACGGGGGTGCCAAATTCAACTTTAACTTTAAGTCAAACTCCCTATCTTTTCAACCGAGTTAAATAAAATTTGAATTCTAATTTATACAATATGATAGTCTTTGAAAAAGTAGTAGAAGACGCACCCTTTGCTTACAAACAATTAATTTCTGCATAAAATTATATGATTAAACGAACTTACCTGTAAAAGAAGTTCAATTATAATTGTATGAAACGCCTCTTCTGAGAATATCAATGTGTAGTATTTCCCCGTTCGTCTCAAATATTACTTAATTTCCACAATTTTTAAATTATTTATAATACAAAAATTTGAATGTCGTCGTAAAAAAGTTGAATATGAATCACTGTCTCCCTTCAGATCTGACTTTTTTCTTTAAAGTCTTGCTGTAACATAAATGAATTGGGGTACTCAAAAGAATACTTTTGCTGATTTATTTTGAAAAACCTTTTATATTATAGATATTTTATAACCTCTAATATAAGATAAAATAACTGGATTATGCGTCAATTTTTTTTAGATTTTCGTATATAATCGTAGTCTACCTTTTGCATTACTTATACAGAATTTACCATCGTCGTCTTGTATAGTCTTGGAACTTTTTCGATCCACTCGTGTGATGATGCGCCCGTGGACGTTTCTTAATCAGTGACGAAAACTGAGACGGGCTTGTTTGTCGAGGCGGGCCTTTCAAGTTATTTTAAATTTTTTACAGGTTGAAAACGTGCTAACGATTTCAAATCTTTACACGCAGATTCCACGTGTTTTGCCAATTTCAGCACTTCCTCAAAATTTTTCCCGAATAAAAATTGATCGACTTCATTTCTTTTGAAGGTATTTTTGAAGGCTACACTAATATTAGAAATAATTATATTTCCACATATAATAGATTTATTTCGTTTTAATTTAACAAGCATTCGTCTTGTTTTATTGAAATAATCAAGAATAATCATATTCTCCTCTTTCTCATTGTTTTTAATTATTAATGAAATAGCTTTTCCAATCCTGAAAATACAAGATGTTATAGTTTTTCTTATTTTTCGACTATTCGATCATCTCTTTCAATTACAAACCGAGAATTCTTCAAAGCTAATTTCAAATCGTTGTTTAATTTAGGTGGATCTACTTCCAAAAGTTTTTCCGTGTACTAGAATACAATTAACCGATGGAGGGTATTTTTTAATAAATTCTTTAATTTCGTCTTGCGATAAGCTTTTGTTTAGAATATCTACCCATCGACCTTTTAATTCCTAATGCACTTCAGAAGCAAGAGTTTGTGTCTCAACAACGCTTTTGCTTATGATCTTTAAAACGTTTTAGCTCATAACCTTAGCAGATTTTTCAATATTATCAGCGTTGATACTTTTTTCTGAAGGAGGATGTGGGATCTCTCTTAAATTCGAACGCGAGGTGCGATTTCTTGAGCGGCTGCGACTACCTATAAAATTATTGTAACTATATTTCATTTTGTTTTTATTATTTTTCGTTTTAATTAAAATTTATTTAAATTCAATTAATAATGGTTATCTTGCAGCTTAGAGTCTGTAAGGAATAATCGTGTACAAGATAATAATAACTCACCCACTGATCAGATACTGTGAGTATAAATAATCAAATTATTAAATGATTTGTAAATTATTAATAATCAAACTAATTATTAATCAATTTTTGGTTTTAATTTTCTAGTCGTCGAGAGTTTTTTAATTTTCTTGACCTCTTTTACGCATATATATATAATTCATTCGATATGTTGGGCGAATTGCACAAACTGTGCTTATTATACGTTTATTCAAAAATTATAATTTTACGTTAATAAAATTTTTATTATTATAGTAATAGCACCTTCGCTTTCACATTTTACCAATTGATATTATAACTTTAGCCTTATTAGAAAAAAAATCAATAAAAAATCATTTTTTGTAAGAATCATAAGATCTTATTTTATTGGCACGAAATTTTATCTATTATTTGAAATATTTTATAAAGTCGTGTAATTAATTTTTCTTTTCTAAAATTCTATAAAGTAAGTGTTTGATAATTACAATAAAATTATTAATTTTAGTAGAAAATTTAGAATCTTTTATGCTAAGCAATGTTTATTATAAAATCTTATATAATTTATTGACACAATTTTTCGTGTGCGAGACATTTAAGCTTAAAATAAAAAATAAAATATAAAACGAAGTAAGAGTGGATCTTGCAGTATAAATTGCAGTATTTATAAAATAATGAATTATTAATATAAAATCATTATTATAACATATTTAATATACACAGTATTTTTATATATAATTTAAAAAGTAATAATTTCAATTGCCATAAAAGAATTAATAGAATCTTACATCAATTTACTTTTTAGAATTATTAAAAAGAATTGTTTACATGACGAGATGGGCGTAGTGGCTCTACACCTAGAGCGCATAAGCTCATCGCTAGTCATACTAATATCAAAACGGAGGCCAAGGTTCAGAGCCTCAATTACATTGAGTGCGCGAGGAATATTAAGTAGGGATTTTTGCCGCGGGGCTTAAAACTTGAAAATCCCCATCGTGCTCTTCCGTGAAAATCACATCGCGGTTTTATCGACCCTCCTCGTTCTCCATCTTCTTGTCCTCGGGTGTATTTATTTGATTTCTGTAAGGGATGAACGAGCAGCTTATCAGTCATTTTATAACTTGGTATACTTAAACGTCATAGTGAACATTTTTTTTATAATATCAGATAATTTTTATGAAATTTACAAAATCTTATTTTCGACGGAATAAAAATATATTTTTATTATCTTTAATAAAATATTCTTTTTTATTTTATTTCTATAATTTTCTCTATGTGTCTTTTAAAAAAACGCTATTAATTCATTGTCACGTAGCTTCCTTAAAGTTACTGTATCGCTCCTATACATATAATATGTAATGTATCATACTAGAATATTTTGAATTAATACTAACATAAATATCCAACAATTTTAGATTATTTATGTTTTGCACTGATTTAACTCTATAAACTGATAATTATTATAAATAAATGCTCTAAAACCATAATTGAATACATCAGAATTTAAAATCACAGTTTTAAAAAATGTAAAAACCCTAAAATCATTTTCTGTTAATAGTGGCCTGCAGAGGGGTTCGATTCCTGATCTCTGCCGATTGATATAAAAACCACTGGAGAATGTATTTTCAACAAATGCTTTCTTCACAAAGACATCGTTAAAATGATAATAAAAATTGCAGATGTTATTATTTTAAAGCATGCTTTACGAGAAAATAAGTTTTCTTCGGAAGAATTACATTTTATATTATATTTTTTTTTCTCAAATCCACTGGATAAAAAGTATTGAAATTTTTAAAGTATGTAGACACTATTACGTTCTATTTCGATGATATTATTCAATCTATTTGACCAATTACATTCAGAGATTTGAATAATTAAAAATTTTATCCAAAAATATGTTATACTCAACAATAACTTTGCTTATTATAAATCTTTTAAGCTGAAAAAATAGGGATTGTTGTTACCATAAATACGACCTTTTCCGAAATTTCAATTGAATAGAAACCTTTTTACGCTTAAAAACGTACAACAATAAAAATTCAATTTTTTTTGAAAAATCAGTTCTTTTATTAACTTATAAACTAGTAGTGATCCTTTTTAAAAGAAAGATTTTTTTATTGTTTCCAAATTTATTAAAAAATATAATCAGCAAAATTCAAAATTTTAAAAAATAATTTTTTGGAAAATTATATATTGGCTATAAAATAAAAGCGAATCAATAATTCAAAAACGCTTTTTTCCCAAAATTCGCAAAATGGAAAAAAGACTTCAGGTCTATGTCCACAATAAACACATGGACATCTCAGAACATACTTCAAACATGTTTTTAACAATTTGAAAAATTTTACTATTACGAAGCTTCCTCTACAAGAAAAATTATTATTTTTCTAATTAAACTTATATTTTATAGCCAAAATAATATAGTGAATCAAATTTTCTGATCTTTAATTGCTTTTCATATCTTTATGAACGGTTTGTTTCAAGATAATCTCTTGAAACTTACGATTTACATCTAGAATATCGAACTAAAAGTTGAAATAAAAGACTTTTTACATATCGATTAATTTTGCGCTGTATCTGATAAATATTAATTTATTTAATTACTGTATTCCAGTTATAATAAGTAATGAAATATATAACCTTAAATACAACTTTATTAAAAACTCTGTTAAAAACTTTATTGATAAAAAATATTAAAATTAAAATTCAACAATGTACAATTTTGCATCCTCTACTGACTTTTATAAAAGCAGACTATATGGAATATCCCTTACTTATGTAACGATTTCTCTTGCATATTTCAAGCATATTTGCGTTGATTCAATTTTTTAACAATAAGAAAGTAAAAGGTAAAAGATATGTAGGTAGGAAGAAAGTGGCAATGTTACGGGGTCTGAAAGGAGCTTCCTCTTATTCTCACTTCCAGTATTACTCCATCCGATGAGATTCGGCACGAAGCGATCCTTGATGGTATATTCGCTTTCTATTCCCCGAGTTGGCTTTTCGTGTAATTGCACCAAAGTAAGGTTCGCGGTGAAACAGCGATTCATCGACGCGGAAATCTTTTGCAAATAGATGAAGGGGAAGTAATTGAATAACAAATAATTGAATAAAAAAGAAATTTTAACATTTCAGGGGCTCTATGATATTGATTGCTCCTTAAATAAATGGGGAAACAATAAAGTTTGATCCCATATGCTTAGTGCAACATATAATGCACGAAATGTAATATATAATGGTGTAATTTCAATCGCACATTAACAATTGTTATCTTACTTTTTAAAAAGTTACTGCTACAGAAACTACTAAAATCAAAATGAAATAGACAAGTATTTCTGTTGAAAAATATCATATTTCTTTCAGAAAAGTATACTACACGAAATTTATTTAATAGTTTTTAGCCTTGCCATGTCTTACAGCAATAAATAAACAATAATATTTATAATAATATTAATTTGTGCAAAACTAATTTCTCTATGTCTGATAAAACAGAATTTTTCTTTTTTATTGTATTTAAATAAAGTAATACCTGCACCACGCGTTAATTTGCGTTAATTTTTGCAAAATTACTTTACGAATGGTACTGCAAGTATTTTTATTTAAAAACAGTGTAAAAGGGAAATGTCTGTGAAGAGAAACAAATGTGTTATTTTTCAACAGAAATACTTGTTGAAATAAGAATGAATTTAACATTCGGTGACCCGTATATATATATGCATAATAGATAGTTATAGGCTAAAAAAAGTTAAATCTTTACTTTTGAAATAAAGTAGGCACATTTTACTCTTTGTCCACTATGATCGGTAGAATTTCCCAGAGTACGGCCATTTCAAAATATTTTTGCGACTGGTTTTTTTTTCATTTTTGTAACTTTATTTTAAACAAAGTTACGGTAGTTTTTGCTCGAAAATAGCCTTTTTTTAAAATCTAAATATATTAAAAACTTTTATAGATACAAAAATGATAAAGAGAAAAAATGTCACTTTTATATCATAGAATACAAAAATGTTTTAAGTAAGAGCAAACAAAAAAATTTTTATTAATTGTATTTTTACCTCTGCAGGTTGATTTTTTTCAAGATGATTGTACTTAAAAAAAATACGGTAATAAAAAATTTTTTTGTTTGCTCTTACTTAAAACATTTCATATTCTACGATATAAAAGTGACATTTTTTCTCTTTATCATTTTTTTGTATCTATAAAGTTTTTAATATATTTAGATTTTAAAAAAAGGCTATTTTCGAGCAAAAACTACCGTAACTTTGTTTAAATAAAGTTACAAAAATGAAAAAAACCAGTCGAAAGCTGTTGAAAAAAGCTAAAATCTGTCCGGATAACTTTTTAATTGTTGAAATAAGAATGAATTTAACATTCGGTGACCCGTATATATATGCATAATAGATAGTTATAGGCTAAAAAAAGTTAAATCTTTACTTTTGAAATAAAGTAGGCACATTTTACTCTTTGTCCACTATGATCGGTAGAATTTCCCAGAGTACGGCCATTTCAAAAATATTTTTGGCGTTTCGTCTTCGATCTTGCCGATCATCTTACAACAGGCGTTTAAGGTAAAATCTCCAGTTCCTTGCTGAGAAGTCCAAACTGGAGATCGAGAACGAAGCGCCAAAAAAATTTTTTGAAAAGGCCGTATTGTGTAAAAATTTTACCACATATATATCGAACAAAGAGTAAAATGTGGCTGCTTTATTTCAAAAGTAAAGTTTTTAGTTCGAAAATGCCGATAACAATATATTACTCACTTATGAGAAATACTTGTTGATTCCATTTTGATTTCAGTACCTTCTGTTGTAGTACCTTTTTATAAAGTAAGGTAATAATTGTTAAAGTGTGGCTGACATTACATCATAATTGCGAATTTTTACACCTTCGCAGAAGGTATTTTTGACATTTAATGAATTAATTAAAGTATTATGTAAGATTCGTTAGTATAAAATAAACAAAGTAAGGTAAATAATGTAGAGCAAAAATATCTTGGAAGGTGTTTTTTAAAATATTCTCAAAAAAAGTCTTAAATAGAGAAAGTTAACGTTACTTTTAATCATGAATAAGCAAATTATTAATGTGAAAGTCTAATAATACAATGTAAAATATACTTGAAAAACGTAAAACAATAATCTTAAGAGATATCAATTACTTCCGCACTGATTTCAGTATTTTCTATTGCACTAACTTATTTTAATATAATTGTTATTTAAATAACGAAAGAACATAAACTGATAGTTTTATAAATAAACAGAAATAATTTATTAATATTTAAAAAAAAAGGTTTCCATATTATTATTTAAAACAAGAAAAATAAGAATATAAAGTAATGAATACAGTGAAAATAATTTAAAATTGTAACCCGACAGAAAATTATTTATTATTATTATTATTTATTTATTATTTATTATTATTTTTATTATTATTATTTATTATTATTTCAGCACTTCTATTGATGCTTATTAGTTATTAATTAGTAGTAGTGATTTTTAATAAATAAACTAAAAAGTATTGTAGGACTATTTTTGTTTCATGAACAAAATGTAACATGATATTATTAACATAATGCAGTAACTGTTTAAAGGGTGGCGTACTCGATAATTATTACATTTAATTTAAAAGATACGCAAATTTTATACAAATGTTATGGAAATGTTAATTAAATGCCATACGTTTGCAACAAATTTTAATTATTTTTTTTATTTTAATTTAAATAATATTTATGGCAAAATCCTTGCGATATCATGGATTCTGCTCATTAGCCACAATTTTGCCATAAATTTCACATGAATTTTTTTCTACGCGGGTTAACTTCTCCCTCTCTCCCTCAAATTGTGTCTAAAATGGGGGCGTACATACTCGCCATAAGCGAACAATACCGAGACTTAACACCGACGAACTGGCTCGCTAGCAGCGCAAAACACAGCGGCAATATGGATTGAAGCGCGAAGCGGATCAACGGGCGGGAATCTGTTGAGGAATTCGTTTGGGTGACGATCGGTGATCACTTTAGTCAGCGTCTACCTGAGCCTGAATTACGGTGCTCTCAAATACGCGGAAGAGCTGGAGACTCTTGAAGATGCCATAAGAGACGTCCCAGGCAATAAGTTCGTGGCAGGTGATTTTAACTTGAGCGCGGTCGAGTGGAGATTGCCCGAGATGAACAGACGTGAAAGACTGCTGTTGGAGATGGTCGCAAGGCTAGAACTGACAGTGGTAAATGAGAGCAACACGCCGACGTAAAGACGACCCGACTTTGAGTATTCTATACCCGACGTAACCCTCGTTTCAATCAACATGACCTTAAGGCTAAAAGGCTAGAGGGTGATCGAGATCTATACAGCCAGCAATCATCAGTACATCGCCATCGGTCTTGCAGACGAATCGCTATCGAACGGTAATTGCATAGTGCACCTCCTCGTTGTGACGTGAAACGACTAGACTTAGACAAACTCGACACGAGGGGACTAGGATAGTCTACCGGTTCTGCCTAAAATGTGATTATCACAAACTCCAAATAAAAATAAAAACATCGACACATTACTAGCATGTTATCAATGCTTATGAAAGTAATTGCTCTTTTTTATTAACTGTTTAAAAAAACACATTTTATAGCACGTAATATTTGTTTGGCTGAAACGAACTTCAGAAAAAAGTAACAAAATAAATTCTTGCTTTCCGAGAAAATAAGATATTTAATTTCATTAAAATAATTTTTTTTGTTTAACAAAATTTTCCCTTCCAACACATTTTCCAAAGTATTATGATCTAAAATTTTTTTTTAAAAACCTAATAAAGCAAAAAATTGAGCGAGTCACAACAAATGTTAATGGAAATGCAATAAATTATAATTTTTTTAAGTAATATGTTATTTATTATTAATATATAATAAATAATGGTTACTATATTTTGTGATCTTTTTTCTTTAAGAAATGATTTTTTTAATTTGATAAAAATTATCAAATAGCATTAAAAACTGGAAGTAACTAGCAAATCAAAAGTTCTGTGAAATCCCTAATATATATAATGGAATTTTGCTCCCTGTTCCCTCCGCTTGCTAACCCCCAAAATTATACGATTCGTTAACATTATCGGCTTAATTGAATAATAATTAGAAACAAAATCGTCCAAAAATAAATTTTTTGCTAAAACAAAATCTATCATTGAACGATATTAATAATAACGCGCTGCAAATCGTAAATGTAAATTTTGTTTTAACTTGTAATTTATTTACATATACGAACGCAACTTGATTATTTATGTTATTTCTTTAATATGAATATCCTACTAATACTAATAAAACACTTATATCGTTACTATTTATAATATTTAAATTTTGTTGATAATTTTATAATGATAATTGTAGTACTTAGCTTTAATTTGTTAAGTTTCACTGAGGGTAAATTATAGAAACCTGTTAGTAGATTATTTAAAAATATTACTATTATTTATGATATTATTTTCTGATATAATTTATTATGTATAATTATTTCAAGGTAATTGAATTTGCAATAATAAATCATAATTAATTGTATATCTTATAAACTTTAATGCTTTAACTATAATGCTCTTACTATCTTTATTTGTATAGTTTAAATACCAATTTTAACTATTTTTAACTATCAAATTATATTCGTAAATTTTATTATGTCACCGCTTGTATTATCACTCTTAAAATATAATAAGATGTAATATTGCAATTACTTTTTATGTATAGTTTGTCAAACTAATAACTAATTAATTTAGGGTCTTTAATCGAGGTTTCCAAACTCAATTCAGTTTAATAAAGATTTAATATCGATAAAAATATAGATTATCATGTAAGTATAATAAAGAGTATGTATCTTCATGAATTTTACACAACGTATAAATTATCGCACTAAATTGAAGCATTTTAATTGCGACGTATAAAATATACGTAAAGTAATTTTAAATATTACTTGTAATATGCATGCAATCAAACATCACTTACGTATTTCATTATTTACGTAACGTAAATTTATGATGAACAATCGTTTAGCAAATTACTTTACTTTTATACTTTCCGCTCACGCGCTACAATTTATTCTCTTTTCAGGAAGGTTAGAAGAACTCTAGTGGCCTACAATTGGTCATGAAAATTTTTAATATACACATACTTTCATATATTACGTATTGCGTTATATATATTAAAACAATTTAAGGAATTGCGTTAAGAATGATATACTTGTTTTACCCAATAAATTACGTATAAAAAATTGCAAGCTAAAGAAAATAATAACATAGCTGTTTGTATAATATTTAAGAGTTTCCACGTTCACATGTTGCAATAAATATTCGTTTACTACAGTTTTACAATATGTGGTAAAGAATAAATTTTTTTACAATGAAAAATAGTAAACCATTAATTTGTTGAAACAGAATTATTCAAATAATACTGAATGTATTATACTCCGCTCCTGAGAAAAATGTCCTAAATTGGTAAAATAACCCTAAAATAGTTTGTTCTATCTACAAAAAATAAGCACCTTTTCTAAGCTGAAACGTGCTATAATAATTTTTTATTATTCTTATTTATACAGATACATATCACAAAATAAAATTTAAATAAGTTGATAGAGTAAATAATATACATATCACAAAATAACATTTAAACAAGTCGCATAGAGTAAACAATATATTTTTATATATATAGATAATAAAAAATAATGATAATATTCAATTAAAAATAAAATCTAACTGCAGCATACCAATTTATAAAATCTTATTTTCCTCGAAAACTTTTGCTAGAGATAACGTATACTTTCTTAGGATGGCAGTATATGTATAGGATGTTAGGATGGCAGTATAGTATTATGTACTATCCAAGATACTCACGTAATTTATATATATATATAGTGATGATCTGATAGATCGAACACCAATCTCATTTTATTCACTGCTGAGAAAATATTTTGACTAATTTAGTTTGTTTAATAAATTTAATTAATCTGTTTGTGAATCAGCAACATACGTTTCCTATATCAAGTATTTATTTATAGTATATAAATTTACATGTACCCACGTACACGCACATTTGCAAAACAAATTATTTCGTAGATTGAAAACTAATAGATAATACTTAATAAAAAAATTTATTTATGTTTATCGATGTTTCTGGAAAGTTTTAAAGTTTCCATTCACGCGTACACCGACATAATTTTTGTACTAGAATGAAGAGCGTAAAACTACTCTGTATTAACATTTCAGTCGGATGCAAAGATGACTAAAGTTTTTACGATCTACGAGATGTGCCGGTTTTCATGATAAAATTTTTAAAATTGTGTTTTCAAATTTATATTTTCAGAGTCCCCAAAAAACATTTAATCGAGCAATAGTAGAAATTTTATTATTTTTATCTGCATTTATCAAAATATCTATATATTTCTTTTATTTCTTATTTCTATACATATGAATCATCCACTTTCGTAATCACAATGCAACTCTTTAATGTCCCTGAATATTTTCGTAGCGATCGTAAAACGGGTGAAAGTTTTAGTGATACGGCAACATCTTTTTCACGTTATTATACGGAAGGTAGCGTTTCACCAATTTCCGAAATAAACCATTGACTCATAGAACAGAATTTCACGGAACAATGAAAATCGAGAGAGCAGTCTTTGATGCCCTTTTTATGTACACAAGCGATATTTTTTCTCCGTTCTTCGTAATTGCCCTTCTATATAACTTTTTGCCCAAATGTAGAATATATAAGTATTTATAGCTATTTTTTATGTTATAGATATAGAATTTTCTTTACCTAGTAACGTTAAGAGACTCCATTTTGCATTTGAAAACCATTAAGATTAGCCAAAAAAATAAAAAATTCGAATTCAATCACATGAATCAAAATATTGTTAGGGATTTAAAAAGTTACCTAACAAGCAAAGCAAATATAGGTTAAAGTGTAGTAAATTATGATTTACACGATAATTCTGTGAAATTACTAACTCTCTCCATAAGAATTGAATTTTGATTTCGCTAAGGAATGAATAATAATACACTGGAGAATCGTAAGAGAAACATATGCTTGGATTCATGCAAAAAACATGTGAACACTGTGAATATTGAATTATCTACATAACGTGCCACACGGTATCATTCGAGATATTCATTGAGTTGCGCTTGGGGACAATACGTATTCACGATCTGCAGCATGAAATTCCTCGTTGCATGGGAAATTAGTATGTCAATAAATTTTTCTGCATGATAACGTTTATTCCCGGTTTGTATGAATTATGGGAGTAGGTGTGTAGCGGAAATTATTATTCATCGCATTACTTATGCACATGTTTAATTGACGTATAAACGATTGGCTGACTAAATTAAGCCTCGCGCTACTTGAACATACTGAATCTACGTACTCTAACATTTTACTTTTTCTTTTGCAGGTAAGTTTTCCATCTATCCACCGCAGTAGTTAAATACCATCTGTCGGTAAGTCATAAAGTGAATTTATCATTGGGAGTTTGCGAGCTTTTCGTGCCGATAATACAGAACTTGTTGTGATCGATACACGATATAGCTCTGTCTTAAGTCGATGACTTACCGACAAAAGCTCGCAAGCTTTTAACTTTCATTTATTAAAGTTGTTATTTGGTGAAATAATATAGAATATTTCTATATAAGTATAATGATAAACAGTGTTCAAATATTATATATATTATTGCAAAAAGCAAGTTATCAAGTTCAGCTTAAAAATATCAGTATACCATTATACTGATTATTTTTTCCGTGCTCCTTGGATAATTTATCAACGACAGCTAAAAAACTACCTTCACAAAAAACTTATTAATTCTACGGATTGTTTTTACCCCAAATAAATGTAAATATTGGCACAAAAAGTTACAAGGCTAATGCAGCTGGGAACATCAATATCATTTTTATCAAAAGTGCAATAAAAATCTAAAATCTAGTTTTGCCAATCGCGTATTGATTCGTTTCTGCGAGGATGAGTGTTAAATCGTATCGATATCTCTGTGAGAGACAACTACGTTGGTGTGAGGCAACACAAGACTCATCCATATTCATAGGTCCTTCGATTCTCTACTATGCGTTGATTGCTTTTCGTGAGCTCGTCAATATGTTCCCTCGTTATTCTCACTTTCTTTGTTTATCTTTATCTTTCATTCCATGCGCTTTGACGATATAAAACTAGAAAAAAGTGAAGATAAAATATTTAATCGAGACGTAAGTTACAAAATATCAAACATATGGGTTTTGTAATTACTTTTTTGGATTTGACGTATAGTTTATTAAAATAAAGTAGGCTCATTCAAAGAAGGTGTATGGATGGCCTGTTTTATCGGTAAATATAGTTAACTTGATAACAGCACGTGCCTTGCGCAGAATGTAGCTACTGCTGCCCATTCAAGAACTCTACTGAGCTTATTATTGCTTAACGCGCTACGAACACACGTGGCGTAGCAAAAAGATGATGTCATAAATGCACGTGCTTTGTAGTAGTATATGAGCATACGACTTATTATAGATATATTTACTGATTTAAATATATTGTGTATAACACTTGAAGAATTAAGGCAATGATAGTAATACTATTAATATTATATTTTTTAGTGTACAGTAACGCTGTACCTAATATTGTACTGCATTACTTTTACATTATACCTTCTGTTTAAGTATCCACTACAGGATATTTACAAAAAAATTATCAGAAAGATTGTTTGTTATTGTAAAAGGTTATTGCAACGAAATATATAATTGGATATTGAACCCAAATCTAATGGATCTTTCCATTCCATCGAAAATTTAAACTTAAAGGATTAAATTAAAAAATCTGCAAATGCTAATTAAATAAGTTTAGAATAAGTATATGGTAAAGCCAAATCATATTTTGAAAAAAAAATTTGTTATTAAAAATCAATAAACAATATTTTATGGGTGATTTACTCATATCAAATATCAAACAGTAATCTTAAAGGTATACTGAAGTTGTTAGTTCAAGAATTTGAATTATTTATGAGTGTTATTTATAGCAAATTCAAAGACATTTTGAAAGTAATTTGTAAAAAATGACATATTATTTTACATATTCATATAAATCAAAATTGACTATATTCAATAGTAACTGTTTTATCTGTGTAAACTCATATAAAATTATAAATATATATTATAAAATTATATTTTTAAAGAATCTTAGCAGATGCAATACAATATTCAATCTGTGTGTAAGTAATAATTATACTTTACAGCGTTGTAAGACTTTTTCTATGAATTTCTTTCTTGACAGATTGGTACTTAATTTTTTTCTAATATCCTAGTACCCTATTTTTTAAAATCTACAGTCCGTACATTGAAAATTGAAAATCATTTGACAAGTAAAGATAGAGTAATGTGAAAATTAGAGATTCTATTCTAGCAACCGATAAATTTTCTATCTTTATTCAGTTTCATTACTGAAAATATTTTAAAATCACCGAATTTGCAATAACCATCAGTTATATAATTCAAATTTTTCAAAAAAGTATTTTTGTCCTAAGAAAAATTAAAAAAAAATCTACGTTTAAAAATCCATTAATATTTTTAAATTAAAATGCTCTAGTTCTGTACAACTTGCTTCCACAATAGCCTTCATAAGCAGTTTCTATACTCATAATGTCTGAAGTTTTTTGGTGGCGTAATAATCGCGCAAACCTCGAAAAAAATGGAGACGTCGGTTTGTACTCAAGACTATTTTTATCGTCGACAATTTTCAAAAATAATAATTAATTGTTATACCTAACAGAAATTAGAGATCGACTCTTCATTTAAAATTAAAAAAAAAATCAAGGTTAAAGTTTTAGATAATCTTTAGGGATCTAATTTCAAATAAATATTGTAAGTAAATTTTGAATAAATAATATTATTAGAAATATTGCGATCGATTGTAAATATAGAGTATTTCCTAAAATACAGACGTTCAATTTAGATAGTATTTAAAAGTAAATTTCTTCCTTCAATAGTATACGGATAAATCGAAAAGGAATATCGATTTACGAAGTAATCCAGGACGAGTGGTAGGTGCTCTTTAATGTCGGACGCGGTTCGGTCTCTTCGGTCTGACCATTCGTGGTGCTACGCTACTCAATCATTTCACAGAATCTCTCATGGTCATTCGAAGAAGTTCCAGCGCATGAGACCTAGAATAAATTCGATGAGAAATTGAATGCGGATGAGTGCAGAAAATAGGTTTTCAATGCATTCACGCAAAATGTTAAAAGTTATCGTCATGTATTTAAATCTCTAAACATTATTACATTGTTAATAATATTACTTGTCAAAAACTGATGTAGTAAAAATGTTTCTGTTACATATTTAGAATCTTCGAACTAGATCAATTTTAATAATTTGATATTTTCCATTTATTATCTTCATCCTACAAGTCACTGGAACAGTAATGAAAGTTAAGGTAAACTTTAAGTTAATCTTGTTACTTAAGTGAAATTTTAAAAATCGTTACAAATTACATTTGCGCATCTTGGTAGATACACAAAAGTTGAAAATTACGTTATATCCTTGCTTTCCAGTGTTGTTAGCAAGAAATTATCAGTTCAGAGACGATGTTTTATCTTCGAAATATAATACCGAATATCCGACAAATCACTTGGAGTTCGGGTAATTATTCACACTTTCTCGTAGCATAGATTCTTTTTGTGATTTTAAACCAAGACATTTAATAAATTTCAATTCTATGTAAAAGAAATATCAAAGTCATGTAATTTGCATCCTTTAAAAAGTTATTATAAGCAAATAATAATTATCCTATGGTTTTCTTTACATTTTTATGAATTTGGTGCTTATGATTGTGTATAATTATTTGTTTAATGTTATTCTAATATAATCAATTTAATACTATAATAATTTAAATTATTTAAATACTAATTATTTAAATATGATAAATTTTATTAATTAAATATATTTTTATAAAATATTCATAGATTACATTTTGAATAATAAAAATAATATAATATTAAAAAAACATGTGCTACCGCGAATGATTCAAATCTCTCTAAATCCTCCTCTCCGTAAATTCAATCCGTCGTTGGTACATTTATACCACTGGACAACTAAAGTGGAAGTCACGGTAACGAAACACGACGGATGCGTTTCTCACCGCAAGTGTATACCTTTTCTTCCGTGTTCATCCGTAACTCAACAGAAACTAATCAAATACCTCATAGTTTTATTCATTTCCATTTTCTCTCACATTTCTCTACCAAACCCCTATTTTCAAACGTTTAAGTAAACAATTTAATCATTACATAAGTACAAATTAACATCATTCTAGAATGATCAGCATAGACAATTTACTGAATATAAAGAATTTATTTATAAGAAAATGTGTATAAGTTTATGTAAATATGTGTTACATTTTACTGCAACCTATATAAAATAAAATATGAATCAGTTATAACTTTTAATTGATATAAATTTAATTCATATGAAGTATCTGCAAATTTCCAATTAAAGTTACTAAGAAATATACGTAATGAAAATATGAGTGACAAAAATTCCAGAACTTTTGGTACGGAAGAGAGAGGTAAAATTATACCATTTATAAAAAAAGTATCATAATCTTCGCAGAACGAGTTAATCGGCAGATGAAAGAAAAAGAGAGTAGCTAATAATCAAATCATCGTGAAAATAGAAAACGAAAACTCTACGCAATTCTTACTTTATCTAAAACTACCATTTCAAAAATCGTTCAACTGTCAGTTGTATATAAAAAGACTATTGGTGACGAAACGCGAGCGCAGACCTCAATTCGTAAATGGAAAAGATACAGAGATAGCGTGGCATAGAAGTATTCGAAGTGGCGCCTATTAGTGGAACAGATTTGTTGAGCTCATACGCTTATCATTGGTTTGCGAAAAAAAAATAAGTATTGAGTAAACTTCGATCAAAGGATGTAAAAGCAACGATTGAGGCTTCTGTATACGAAACCAAACTTATTAGTATTCAAAATAGCTATTGTGATTATTTATTATATTTAATACTTTCAAAATATGTGAATGTTTAGTTCAAAAATAAAAAACTCTTTATTAAGAGGGTGCCAAAGTCTACGTTTATCCTCCCTACCTTATCGGTAAATGTGATAATTAATAATAAGTCTGTAAATAAAACAGTATGTGCAAAAATAAGAGAAGAGATACCTTTATCTATCAATAATCTAACTGTGTGCTGAATTTTAAACCAAAATATTACTGCATTTTCGAGAAAAATCTTACCAAAAATGTGAACCTAACCTTAACAAGTACACAAATTTCGTAATTCTTTGTAAGGCATTTCTCAAAAACACAATATATTCAACTGAAATGTAGCACACACTTAATTTATGCATAAACAAAGTCGTCTCTTCTTTTATTTTTGCACATACATTTTTATTTTGTATTAATGATTCAATAAAAATTAAGTATGGAACTACTTTAACAGATATAATATTACTTGATTATTATTTTTTTAGTTTGTATTTACAAATATTACTTTTTAAGGAAATAATTAACAATTCGTTAAAAAGAATTGTACCAACGTTTATTTTAAACATTCAATGATTATTTCACATTTACACTCGTTTTATGAATTACATATAATAAGGATGTATCTTATTACGATATTGTTGTAATTTGAGGTAAAATAGAAGCTCTCCAGAATTTAATTTTTAAGCTAGTAAAGCAAAA
Source organism: Theocolax elegans (assembly GCA_026168455.1). Classification (NCBI taxonomy): domain Eukaryota; kingdom Metazoa; phylum Arthropoda; class Insecta; order Hymenoptera; family Cerocephalidae; genus Theocolax; species Theocolax elegans. Next base: position 88,386,386 of record CM047425.1, on the reverse strand, counting down.
AATCATTAACATGCAATAAAATACTAAAAACTTAAATAAATACTCCAAATGGTTTTTTATCAACCTATATTCTATACAGTAAATCTGTCGGTCAATACTGTGGCAAAGATTGTACATTCTAAATAAAAGTAAATCGAAAAGTACAGACACTTTTATGTAACACTTAAAAATACAGATTTGTAATGACACGAGCAATAACTAATTTATAACCCAAGAAATTATAACCTTTTCATAAAATTCGTTTTAAAAATGAGTATTCAGTTGCGCAAATAAAAATAATCTACCTCGTTAAATATATTACTCAAAATTATAAGATACCTAAAAAAACAATATCTAAATACTTATGGATGATATCAGTTTTAATTATACTAACACGTCATAAATTTTCATTATTTTTTTACAGAATTTCAGTTCATTTTTTTTGTCTTGTCTTTTATCCTCGGTTTCTATCCATCGCACGTGTAATCTTATCCCAAAGTAAAGTTGTGAAAACGGCACGTGCGGATTAACGAGACAATCCTGGATAGATTATATGATATGCGTTTCTATCTATACGCGTGTATAACTAAAATTACCTGCTCAGTGTGTGAGTGTAAGCATGCCTAAGCATAAATTGGGTTTAAATTTATTAAATCAAGAGTGTCTGCATTAAAGTCAGAGATTACTCAACATAGAAACAATTTTCTAAATATATTTGTAATACGCCAATCTAAAATATATTTGTAAAATCAACGAATTTAATTCGAACAATAAACAATCTTTCCATTTGTAATAAGGAATGCAATGTTAGTATAACTGTAACGTATGAGTGAGTAATTATATCCTACCAGGAAAAATTTTAAATAATTTTTCTAATGTTTTTTGATAAAAAATTGCAGCACTTTTTCACGTTTAATATCTATTCCAATAACGATGTTTTCGTATTGGCAAAGTTTTACGAGGCGAAGTGATTTATTACCAAACGTTTTGTCTCAATTAACACGAAAATTTGTAGTTTATACTTGAAATATAAACAACTAAAAACATTAAATTGAATGAACATTGTAAATATTACCTCTTAATTCGCAATTTTCATTTTGTTTTGCATATTTATTATGCGACACAGTTACAAACTTTTAATAAAAAAATTTGTATTAGTTACATTAACATTTCGTTTATAACAATTTTCATTATGTAATTTACAACAATAAATAATTTTATGATATATTTTATTTTAGTACTTAGAATAATGACAATTTGCGTGCATTACTCTTTTCCTACAATATTTTTATTTAGTGTAAATTTTCATCGTTTACAATACAGGATAGTACATATGCATAGAGTTAAATGGTCTATAAATAAAAAATCAAATCAATATATTACTAAACCATTATTTTACATGATACTTCTGAATACTAAAGTAACATTGTAAAAATTTCTGTTAATTAAGCAAATACGCCTATAATAATAATTATACGTTTTATTTAAAATTATTGGAAATATAAATCTATAGATAATTCTAAGAGTAATATATGTTATCGTTAAATGAGGATATTAAGTAACAAAAGTATATCAACCTGCCAAGAATCTCTAGATTTTGAAGCTTACTATTAAAAAAAAATTCGAAGGAAAAAGTGAAAAAAGTCATCCCAATTTAAAGAGACACATGGAGGAAAAAAGTGTACAATAGCCGAATAATCGGGTTGATGTTAGATTCGAACGAAACGAGCAAGTCCGGGGGCGGTGGCGGATCGCGAGGTTCGCGGTGCAAGCTGCAAGCACAGGCGGTTGCACATGCGCGGGCATGCGCGTTCGGGCCTCTGCCGGCGGGGGGCTTGCGCGCTCACGCGTCGGGGCCTCGGGGGGTGTCAGTCACGGCCAATCTGCCCATCGCCCAACACGTAAGTGTGCAGTCTCTATCCTCACTCGATCCTCGCTAGCAGGCTCGTAAACAAGCGCACACACGCACATCACGCCGAGGATCGCCGTGGTTGATCATCGGTACCGACTACCTAGCCCCCAACCACTCGCAAAGGGACTGGTCCTTACGCCCGAAAATGGCGCTGGTTCGCTGCCCCGAGTTTTGGCATTCCCGCCCCGCGGGGAGGATGCGCGCCCCCGCCCCTCCCGAGTGACAGTGCAACGATCGTGCGCCCCGTGGCTGCGTGACTATATGTGTTTGTCAACATTAGGATCATCCGATTTCTCGATTTTTTCATTTCTCTGTATCATTATCTTTTTATATTAATATTATTTTCTTCTAGATCTCAGTTTAATCGACACTATGTCGCTATTTTTTTTCGATGGGTTATTGGGTTATTCCACCAATTACAAACATCAATATAGGTACGAGTTTTTTGCACATCGTTAACGGTAGCGGCTGGTTTATTTATTCTTATTGGTACCACTGGTAGGATAATAAAATATTATACACAGTACGTGATTAACATACATTTTTAAGTAATTACAATATTAAATAATTTAGACTGTTCATAAATGTATTATTTTGCAATGAAATATTATGGAGAATATGAACAAATTGGCCACGTAGATATGTATCAATTTAACGAGTTGAATTATATTAACCTCCCTTGATGACATTTTTTTAATTATTTTTTTACACATACTGACGAATTTATTAAAAAATAAATTATGCATCTAATGTACACGCATTGATCTTGTAGGTATAATTGAATAATCTAATGTTTTTCTATAAAAAAATGTTATTTATAATTAATAGATTATATGTTACTTTTATACATTTAACACCAGCTGCACCGTCTTAAGTATTAAAAACCTATTCAATTTTAATATGTAAATTAATACATGTAAAGATAAGTATAATAAGCTATAACTCAAAAATGATATATACTTCAATAAAAAATGAATGCATAACGTATTTGACTTACTTTAATGGCTATTGATTATTTATAAAAAATGCTAAAGTGTATAATTTTAATAATAACTGCATCGGTATAAGAAACATTATTTATTTATTCTTTTATTGGTAACTTGTAATAAAATATTTTTAAAGAATAAAAAAATTGCATCATCAAAATGTATGATAAAATCGTTACTTATAGGCAATTTAAATTAAGAAAAATTCAGATGCATCCTGACGTTGACAAATTATAAGTACCAAAAACGCTATAAAAATCAGGTTTGATTAATAGTCAAAAACGTAGATTGTTTACCTGTAGTGAAATTTTTTGTACGATGTAGTACGTTGTTTTAATGTTTATATACGCGCGCTGTCACTCGCCGAGAAAAAAACGTGTATCGTAGCAGTTCGATAAGCCCGAGCGGTTGCGAATTGTCGCCCCGGCGGTGCGCGTATTTTCCCCATGGATAAAGACGGTGTATCAACGACTGTTCCCTTCTGCTTTCCCACAGTGAGATTCGCTTTAAACTTTAACGATATCGTGCCATTTATGTTTATGTACTATTCGCGCGGAAAAGAATTATTACCCGTTTATTATGCAACTCTCTTTTGATTGAATACTTTTACATAAATGCAAATTAAAGAAAACTTTTTAATGTTATTCATTTGTTTTGTATGACATTCACCTACTGAATTACGGTGCATTGTTTCCTTTAAATAATACATTTTAATTTCAATATATCGTTTTAATTGAAAATTATTTATTTTGTAATATTGTACAATTTGTTGCAATTCGTAATTAGATTGTATACAATAGCAAAAAATTGTTGAATTAAAGATAAAAATGAATGAATTCAAAATTATTATTAAAAAAGAATGAATTTAACAGTTGACTCCGTTTATTTTATATATGTTTGTGGTTCTTTGTTAAATTCTCTTTAAATATAATATTACAATTTTTTAAAATATTAACGAATATTCGATTTTTCAATAATTTCAAAAGTATATTATTATTCATAGCAGCAACGTGTGTAACAACGTTAATTATTATTATTTTACATTTATCAAATTATTTTATTGGTTTTCTAGATCTTAATCGGATTAGTTTATAGTTTTATCTGGATAATACGCAAATATATGAAACAAACTCTGTAAAATGCAGTTTTATACTGTACTAAATCCAATATAAAATAATATAAAGCAAATCTCGTTTAACAAGTATAACAGGCACGGCGATCCTTCTGCGACGGTGCATCATTTCACGCTTGCTAAACAAAGACATCAAGAAAAGAAATGCTTATAATATTAAATATGCATGCAAAATGTGATGGTGTTCCCACGCTACCCACCGACAAATAAAAACATTTGTGCATATTAAGTGTTTATGACCATACACTTAATAACAATGTAAAAATTTTATATCTAAGAAGTAATTATAGTATATGAAAATATGTTCATTCGCATGTTAGGAGATATAATTGTGTATATTATACGTATATTTTTAGTACTTAATTGATCATATTAACCAACAAATATTTTTTTTATTTACATACAGTAAATTATAAATACTACTTTGTTTGTTTTTCTACCGCAAATCGCATTTTTTTCCTATATTGATGAATTGACTATTCTTACATTTTAGACCCTCTTTAGCATATATACCAATTTTGGTATAAAATCCGAATAAATGTAAGAAATCATTATAGAAACAATCCTCTAAAATTATTTAATTTATTTAGTATAATAAATAGTTTAACAAAAAATAAACTTTTCACGGTTTACCGAAAATATTAATCAATTTAAAAAAATTACTCATGTATAGATTTGAAATTAAACAATTTGTATTTTTAAAAAATTATTAAATATTTATAGTAGTTCATTAATAGAAATCAAGAAATAATCGAAAAGATGTATCTAATTTCAGTTTAGCAGTAATTATAACTTTAAACTCAAAACAATAAAAATATCTTTTAAATATTTTATAATTTTACTATTTGTGCATTACGTTATATTAAGCTGAATATAAATGAGGCCTATAGTTTAAAATTAAAACGGTATATGTCGATATATAAGTGAAAGAGATCAAACTATATTGTAAAAGAATTTTTATACTAAAACAATGGTTTCTCAACTCGACTGCTCGTATGTAATAATCAACTCATTCCATTCATTATTTAATTAGCTTAAATACATTCTCAACCATACCACATTCACCTGAACGCATGCAGCGAATAAAAAAAAAAGAAAAGATGAAAGGAATGAAGCGAGTAAGAGCTCGAGGGAGGGCTGATTTAGCGCTGACCTTTTCTTGAACTTCCTCCTCCTCTTCTAGTGAGGTTAGAAAATAAGCGGTTGCGATTGAGGTCGCGTTCATTCAAACGTATATAGAAGAACCCCGCCGTTGCTTCGAATCATATATAGGTGGATTTACGATGCACGCATCAAAATTCAGTTCCTGGGTTTCTTTCTAACCGACGCCTTTGTCGGTCGCGGACCTCGAGTGACCCGATTTCGTAAACTCCGCGTTGATGGAATTTTTATTAAATTTATGCACGAGGGTAGAATGGAGTACTTTTATGAAATGACCGATCCGTAACCCTCTACGGATTATTTAAAATTTTCCGGATACTAAAACATTTCAGATGGTAATATACAACTTTGGAATAAGTTAAACGTACGCGAAAAATTTTACCGCTCCTGCAATTTCGTGTGATCTCTACGTTGCAATTTTCGAAAGGCCCGAACTACTTAGTTTGAAATTTTTTGCTGGTACAGTGATTAATTTTAGGTGTTAACGTTGTATTTCATCCAAAAATTTGCATAGTTTCTATCTGCGCACGTGCAGAAATTTACTTATGTCCAATTACATCATTTTTACAGAGCGTAAGCGTTGTGTAAAGAGAGGACGATGCCCGAGGGATATAGAATTTCTGGACTCGAGGGGGTACCCGTGTAACTTTAGACTGTTCTTTCGAGCATGAAAACATTAATTTGAAAAGAAAACTAATTGGATTGTCTTATCCGAAGAATAAATTTGAGAACTGAGCATGCATTATTTCTCGTGTGTTCTAAAATTTTTACAATATTTATATTCAATATTGTACATTCAATTTTTCACTTTTGCGGATCAATGTTTTCAGAAATTTTAATAAATTTTAATATAAAAAGACATTAAATTTTTTCTCGCGTGGTGGACGAACTACGTTTTATTCTCTGTGTGTAAATATTTGAATGTCTATTCATAATATGAATTTTTAAATCACGAACACGTTTAAAAATCAACTTTGTACATATTTATTTAACAGATTTTTTTTTGTAATTTTAAATCTTTGTAAAATTAAAATAGTATATGCGTATAAAAAAGTAATTTACTGATTCGTATGCAAATTATATTTTTTTTATCATTTCAGTACTTTAAAAAGGCTTTGGTACAGCAAGAAATATAAAATTTCTACTGATAATCGGAGGTACTTATCGATTTTTGAAAGTAGCATTATTTTAACAACTTGGACAGTAAGCATGAATAATAATAAACGTAGTCGAATAAATATTCAAGTATGATTATACAGTAGTGGTCATTTCACTTTCAAATATTTTAATAATAGTATACTTAAAAATGAAATGCATATATAATCTTCAACAAATCGAATAAACTTATTCCTTATGCAATTTAGTAAATATACATTTATAACTTTATTGTTTAAATCGTAGACAATAAAAATCTCATCTCAGAACTAGTTTATCATGGGAGTTTTGTAAAATAAAAGTTGCACTCGAGGGTATCGTTAACCCACGTGCAGTGATACTACAAAGTTTTATAGGCTAACTCGAACCAATGAAAAAAAAGATGTTGGAGCCTATGAAAAATCTACCGTACAAACGTAAACATAAGTAAATTGTATGCATATAAATATAAACGTTAACGTACGTACAGCTTTTTTTTGTCAAAAAGACGTCAAACTGCCAATTATGTCTTCAAACATATGTGTGGAAAATTGTCGATAAATCCGCGTTCAAGCGTAAACAGCCGCATCGCGATACTTTCAATTATCGTAGATTTCTGAGTGCATGAGAAATAACATGCGTTCGGATACTCGGTGAGGATGTATGATGGATAATAGCGTGGATTTTCGCGGCTTGCCACACAGTCCGCCATTGATCGACGGTCTGATGAGCTTGCACTTGCAGTGTGACATTTTGATTATTTCATTTCCTCTCTCTCTCTCTCTCTCTCTCTCTCTCTCTCTCATACTATCTCTTCTCACATTTGTAATTATTTCATGTTTTGTTCGCAAGAGAAAATGTTTAATTAACGCGGAAACGGCATAACAGCAAATGACCGATTGATAGATCATTTCGACGAATGATGAAGTTCGTGATTTCATTTCTTCCTTTATAATGAACTTTTTCCTCGTGCAATTCATTAATTATTTTTTATTGATTATATATTTTATTTCCATTTCATACACCTTAACTAAACCTCATTCAATGTTGTTACATTAAAGTTGTTTCAGTCCATTCTTTATTCATAAACAATGATATATGCACATAAGAGAGAAAGAAATTTGAATTAATTTGGAAGATTGAAAAATTTTGAAGATTAATTTTAGTTTATTCTGATCGAACTATATAATCAATTGAACGAACTGACATTAGGGAAATGTATATCAGATATTGATTTTCTTTTCATTTTGGTAATTATGGATGAATCAAATAAAATATAAAATTGATTCAGTTTATTGTGATGAACTATTTCTTAAAATATTCTTAATTTTCCTAAAACATCTATTATTATAGACATTCTAATAATAGATATTATGATAACTAATAGTCATATCAGGAATATTTTAATAGATTAAATATAAAATTCATTCACCCGTTCTATAATTCATTTCGACTGTGAGATTACAGGACTAAATAGACATCATCTTATCGTTATCTAAAGTTAACATAAAACTTTACGGTCAAATAAGTGATATAAAAGTATTTAAGAATTACAAAATATTTCGTTTTTTCGGGATAAATTTTAGTTTACAATTATATAATAGTTTGCGATTACCTAAATAAATTTTGTTTATTTTTCTTATGTATACACATAACGGTTGAATAATTCATTCTAATAATATAGAAGTAAAACATTAGGTAATTAATTATACTTGAAGGAAACATTTGACAAATTGATATTCGAAAAATACTGAGGCAATGTCGTAATTTAACTTTGACTCCGACTAATAGAAGACTGCATTTGTGATAGTTTTGAAAGTGTTCTATTTGTAATATTTCCGCGATATACGTTTTGAAGTAGCGCGATGAGGAATTTGAACGTAGAACGGTAACCGGTAAGCCGACCGTTATAAAAACAACACTGTCAAATCCCCGCTCGAAAGTTTAGAATCTTTCCTTAGCGGAAGTTTTAATCGTAAAGCATGAAAATAGTTGCATACACGGTAGAATGAGAAACGGAACAATCCCGAGGAAAGTTAGATTTCCGTATCGTTAAATCTCATCTTTTTCAAGGACACGCAAACTAAAATCCACCAAAGTCCACTCAAAAAATGCCCGAGCTAGTGCGGGGGCGAGGTTTTGGCCTTCGATAAAACGTCCTCACTTACTTGTAATCCTATATATATATACACACTATTTGAAAATCGATCGGTACGGAGAAGCGGTCAGAATCCACTTGAGAGGCTTGCGTTCAACTACGTTTCGCCTGCGGGAATCTCGTATATTTCTCTAAGGTTGTGCGCCGGTCTTATAAGAAAACTTTGAGGATAAGAACATTAAGAATATCCAAGATAAATATCGCTAGAGACTTTTATAAGATACTAAAATAACACTACCATTTTCAACCTTTATCAAAGCTGTAGCTTATGCGTATGATTTTTAAAATGTAATATGTATTATCCTTTATTGTGTATTTGTAATATCCGAATAAGAAATATGACACTCAACGAGCCAAAAACAAACTGTATTAAAGATCTTGTATAACACTGCAGATTGAATGTTTAGAAAACTTATGGGTTATTGAAAAACATTTTTCAATAAAGCTATCGATCAAATTTTGTCTTGATGCAATTTTATTCAAATTTTAAACAATAAATAAAATTGCGAGGTAACGCTTTTTATACTATTTTCATATTGTTATATAATGGTATTGGTAAACTGTCAATATGAGCTTTCATTAAGCTTGTGATTAAAATATTTGGAAAATATTATTTAACTTAAAAATATATTTGTTATAAAGTTTATGATGATATGATAAATCTTGTAATTATAAATCACGCATACATGTATACATTCGGTGTAATTATTCCTAGTTTCCCTTGACGGTGCCACAACAACCACAGTTGCCCTAATATAATATTACAAGCTGTTACATTCTAAGCCAACGTTTTCAGCATAACATATGCACATATCAAAATTCTTAATTTGAAATTTTGAATTTACAGCACCTAATTACTGGTAGAACTTTCTGAAAAGGATATGCAATTTTTACAAAATATATAATATATTATAATAGAATAAGAATAATATAATAGCTTTACGAAGCACAATAAAAAATAAACGTTTATTAGTATACGTACCTTTAAAAAATTTTATTTTCTAAACAACGCTGAATCCTAAAATATTATAATTACTTGAGAAGTTGAATAGACAATTTCCTGCGTTACCTTATCACCTGTCGAAACTTTTGGTGAAATATTAAAACGTTGTTGAATGATAAACCTATGTAATTTGTGACTATACTCACTTTAGCTGTATGAAAAAATAATTTAAAGAAACGGACAGGTTTGCTAAAATATACATGCAAATATCTAAAAAATATCCCTGGTAGAGAATTTCTGATTTTGGCCAGTCAGTTGACTAGTTACAAGACAACTAACTACTAGTTAGCTAATATTTAAAAGAAAAGCTTTCAAAGGATTCTAGAAGATTCAGTCAAATTCAGTAACAAGTTTTAGTTACCTTGAATGAATGTCATAATTACTTGCGTTAAAGTACATATTTTCAAAAATATTTTTTAATCCTAAATAAGGGTCTTCCTTAAAAAATTAATCTTGTGTGAAATATAATTTAGTAAACACAGACAATTTAATGGAAACAAATGATTTAGGTTATGCTGCGCATAGAGATACGCGTAAGTACTCGAAACATTGTGGTCTCTATGCGTACGACCAGAAATCTTCGATTCTAACTCATTTATCAAAAATATTTTGATTTTCAAATAGTACATACGCATGGAAAGTTTAAATACCATCGAATTCGAGTAAATCTAGGCACACATAACCTCTAAAATAACACTGCTTTTCACAACAAAAATAAACAAAAATAACACGATAACCGCAATGTTGTCTAATACCCATATGTAACATTTCACGATTCCTTCGGTAATTTGGCACTTTTGTTATTTAGCAATTTTTGAGCAGTCTAGACAATACCAGTCAAATTAGAAAAGAATTCGTGAGTGAATTTTGAGCAGTGCTACCAGAGATATGATAAATTAAATTGAATAGTAAAAATATATTTAGATAAATGTCACATGAATATGTATTTACTTGCTTGCTCAGTACATTACAAGATGTTCTCATTAACTTTTTTATTACTAATTATAATAAATAAAATATTAAATCGAAAAAAGTAATTATAATTTATTATTTTTACTTGGAAGTTTCGAAAATCTGACAAATTAACATATTTATTTATCTAATCGTTTTATAAAGGCCTAATACCTAGTGGAATACCCTAAGTATTCCAATAATAAACAAGCAGACCTCGTGCATTAGTCAATCAATATCAAAAAGCTCTAATCGTAACGGATTTCATCCGAAGTTTTTGCAATTTAAGCAAGAATGTGGTTACCCGCGTCGCTTACACGGGCGTCGCAATCAATTATTCCGTTACGGAGCAGCATCCACGCGCTCTTGCTCGGTAATTGCTGATGTAGTACGCAAGTGAAAATGTGCGAATTCAGCATCTGTATTTGTCCGTACCCGTCGTCGCACTTTTTATCACGATTCAATATTTAATCAATTTTCATAAAAAGAGGGAATGGAACTTTGGATAAAGAAAGAGAATCGAAATTAGTAGCCTGATGGTTCGCTCGATTTGATGGATGACTTTGAATCTTTTGATTGCGTTTATTCCGTACCGGAATCTTCGAATGTTATTGAATTCTGTTTTGACGAGTATTTAATTAAAAAATAAGATACCAATCACGAGTACAGAAGTAGGGAACGTCGAATGACAACCTCGCGTGACCTTATAGTTAATCACGTTTTTTAAAAAGTCACCACGAACGTTTTTCTCGGGTAACCTTTTGTCACTCGACGATTTTTTTGTATTTTAAGTGAGAGCCCAGTGATAAAGAATATACGATCTCGTACACTTTTTTATTGCACAATTAAATCAGGGCACCATTGACTAGTTTCATTTCTTAAGTGCTTCCAGTATTTGTTTAAGAGACTTTGAAATACTGAATTTAATAATAAAAAGGAGAATTTCCACTTTGGATATGATTATCTGATCAATAAATACTTAACTCACCATTGTTACAATGCATATCTTCCATTTTAGTCCCTGTACAATAAAAGGTTCTTGGTTTGAGAATCATATTTTATATCTAAACTATCTTTGCAAGTTAATATTATACTTTTTAATTATGTGACTTACCTCATTTTTATGCATCAAAAAATAACTTAAGTATATGACACATAAACAACTTTTTTCATTAAAGGAGATAAACAACATTTACATTGCGTAAATTAATGACCGTAATACTCGTTTTTCCATAATAAAATATACCTGTCGAGATTTAAATAAGAATAGGGTCAATATTTACGCAGGAAACCATTTATTTTTGAGCACAATGTCGACTGTGAAAAAGGGCTCTTTCTTTTATATCTCAAATCATCTATTACCACATTGTTATCGGTCTTATCGAGGTCCGAGCGTAAATCGACGTCCTACCTTTCTATTTGTGTCTCTGAAAGAATCATGAATTTCTCGACAAGTATTTGCGACTCAATTCTAAATATTCTTTCGTATCGTATACATTTAAGTAATATTTACTATTGTCTATCGTTTTTTTTAAATATACACGTGTTATTATTAAGATTCGTAAATTCTTGTACTTCTCAGAATACTAGAAGCAAATTATCATTTTATTTCAGATTTTTCTAATATATTCGAATTGAACCATACATATTATATTTATATTTTGTAATTAACACTGTTATGAAAATTGTTGTATTTTTATATATGTATGGTTTATGTATATAATATAGTATACTAAGAAAATATTTTATTGCTCTGCTTTACATACAAAAGGTTATTTTTCATTTTATGAATATATTCTGGTTTAAGTAAAAAATAAAATATATTTACGAATGTTAATAAATTATAAATTTACTCTAAAGTAAATACTTGCTATAATATACAAAGATTAATATATTTGCAAACGTAAAGAGTTTCATCCAATATAATAGAAAGACTTCATTAATGTACAACTATATAACGTAAGTACAGTCGTAATTGCGCTTTTTACTTTGCCTTACGTAATTTAAGATCTTACGGCAAAAACGACGCGCACGTCTTTCAAGCCGTTATTCCCATCGGGGACAAAAATTTGCGAGTGAGTATTTTAAAGTAGTGTGCAATTCGTACTAATGTTAAAAAAACGGGATAAATCGAGCTTTAAAACGTCTCCTTTCCGCCCAGAATCTTTCATTTTCCGTCTTCTTTTTTTTCACTACGGCTCTCCGCTTTGAGTTAGTCTTTAGCGCAAATGACTTAGTCGAGTGCACTTCATAAGAAAAGAAGAAAGAGAACGATAGAAAGAGGGTAGGGAAGGGAAGGGAGGAAGGTAGGAAAAGGAAAGGGAGAGTAAATTTAAGAAGTAGGGAGTTAAAGGAAAAGAAATTCCGGCAAATTGTCGTTGAGCTCTCGGCACGCGGAAGACAGGGCCAAAGTACGGGAACGACACAATAGCATGCGCACTTGGGTATTTCTAGAGTCGGCCTTCAATTACACTAAGTATAGGTCGCACCCCTTATTGCAAAAAATTACTGTTTCAACCGCGGTCAAGAGAAGAAGGAGGGTTGTATGCTTAGAGCGAGGTAAAGCATTGTGGACGATTTATGTTGGGCAAGGTTTACCTTCAGTACTTTATATTTCGGCAACGTTACTAAAATTCTCAGCGAATTGGATGTAGTCCGAATTTGGTCTGACATTTATTGATACACGTACAAATAATTCAATACTTTATTTTCATCTCGAAATAAACTAATTTTATATCTCACAATAATTTACAAGCTTTTACTGTAAATAATGTGTATATATAATATATTTTGTATACGTGCAAGTAGTACAGAATTTTAATAATATTTAATTTATAATTATTTAAATAATTAAAACTTGACATGTAAATACAACCTCTTACTTACTTTATCGAGCAAGTCATTGATTGTCAACAGTATAGAATAAATAACTAGTTGTGTACATGGGAAACTAGTAAGCTACTTTTTTCTACTTGCAAATGTTTCCTATTCATTCTAATTGACCATTTTACATTGGCAATATAAAAATATTTTATAGCGAAGTCCAACTAAAATTTGTATTTTCAAGTTTTTCTTTAATATTGAATAGGATAAGATTTTGTGTATGTTTATTTATTATCGAACCAAGTTTCTTTCATAGTATCTAGGAAAGTATGTGGATTTATAGAATGTAGGTAAATATAAAAATATTCAAGTGATACAGTCGAGAGTAAAAGTTTAATTGCATGGTATAGGTACATCTCTGACCTAGTTGTAAAAAATCATCTTTTGTTAACAACAAGATTATTATATATGTATGAATATTGTCTACAAATAATTTTAAATTAACTACTCGAACGCATTTCTAGAATTCTTATTAATATTTTATTTCTTACTATATATAAGATTAATAAAATATAGGGATGTGTATTTTCAAGGTACAACATTTGTTAAACTAGATTGTATTTTATAAATATTTAAATATAACTTGATTTAATTTGTTCTAAATATTTTAAACCCTGAAACCGTTAAAACCAACAACATACCAAAATAAATGCGCCAGTTATCTATAATGCGTTATGTAATGCAATGTGAAGTGTAGTTGTTTGAATATTAAAGTTTTAGTAATATATTTTTAGTGCATTAATTTAACTTTTGAATATTATTTAACTTTTATAAAATCAAATTATTGCTAACAATTTTTTTTTTTTAATGTATGTTGTCTAAATTCTCAATACATAAATTTATCAAATTTTTATAAATACAGGAAGTAACTTCTAAATATTTTAGATTTATCTCAAAGAAGGTAATTTAAAATATCTTAAATGTTAATACATACCCAAGCAATATCTTGCTTGTGTAAACTGCAATTCTAAGAATTTTTACATTTGCCGCGTTAGTACTTATTGTTAGATCACCCATCCTCGTGCGGCTTTCGGGATTTGTTAGGTGTTTTTCAACACTTTGCAACGGGAGCGAGAGAGATGTGAAACATTCGGTTTCGATGTTTAGGCTTACACAGTGTGTGACCTCAACACCTAAGCAGAATCTTTCAATGCGTCGGTCGTCTCAGGGAAGGTTTTCTTATTCTCACGGGCATAATCTCAGGCGAATGCGAGGCGGCGGGGTAATTAGGGACAAATATAAGCCCCTACACAGAGGTGGTGGATGAGCACTGTAAAAGTCCGATGAGAATGGCATAAGATATGAAAGTGCCAAAGAGACACAGAACTAAAATAAATAATATACACAGTAAATAAAATTGTATTTTCTGTATATAACACTTACTTACATGGTTGTATAGGTAAAAAGAAAATTAAGAAAATATTTCACACAATTATATTTATTTACGATTTGCAGTGCAAGTAAAATTGCCTGCATGTGTAATCCACCATCTCCGCGGAAAGCTTAATTCCAAATACTTTGTAGAATTTCAAATATATGCTACTTTGTGTGTAAACTTTTAAGGAAACAATGGTACCGACCGAGGTTGAGAAAATGAGCTTGTTAAAAAACTCTTCAAAAACAATCTCACTTTGCCAAACCCAGACTAAAAATATCATAAAAAAAGTTGGTCATTTAATTGATGAGTTCATTTCAATTTCATATCATTAATACAACTAACTAATTTTTAGAAAATAATTTCACTGCTATTTTATATCCTGATAAAAAATACAGAATGTACGTAAAATCATAATTATAACTGATTTGCTACCTAGGAAAAGTTAAAGAGGTCACTAAAATGATTTTAAAAGTTCCGATTCTGCTTTAAATGTATGTAATAAGAGTTTTCTAAGAACAGTGGTGTAAACTACATTTATAAACACCAAAATAGATAACGTACACGAGTCGTTTAAGTGCGCTTTCAAAACACATACATTGTACAGGTTTAAAAATTAAAGGTGCAATATTGCCTTCGATAAAAAGAAAATAATGTAATCACTAGAATGTCCCACTTTTTTCATTTTATCATAATTTAAACTTCTTACAATATTCGAAGTATAGTTAATAAAATTGAATCAATACAAGTTTTATAATATTGGTAAGTGCTTCAAAATTGAACAGACTATTTTTTATTGCGTTATCAATATCATTATACATTTAAATATTTATTAACTAAAGTTATTGTAAACTTAGTACTTACATTAATGGATTATTTGTAAGATTGTCCTAAAGTTTACGCTTATTATGTTTGAAATAAAACAGTGATAAGGATTAATACATCAAATTAATTAATTTCGTATTTTTTATGTCGATTATAAATCGCTACTAAAAAGTTTTTTGATGTGATCGATAGTAGTCATACATTTAATTGTAAAAATTAAAAATACAAGAATCAATATCAAACAAAAAATTTTATTTTCATTAATTGAAATAAATACTTCTTTAGACTGTATTAATGTTAGATTATACATGCTAATGCACTTTATAAATACATTACTCTTGGGAATAAAACGAGATTTTTTTTAATCAATATTGACTTACTTTCGATCTACAGCTCAATAAACTACAGCTATCTATTTTATTTACTTTTTCTCCCCAAGTAACTCTCCACTATCTCTTAATACCTCAGCAATTGTGCTAGTTTACTTCAAAAATAGAATTTTCAGTCACTCATCAAGTTGTACACACACACACACATGCATATATGTCTTCATCTAGTATTCCATGTCAGATCAGCAGATGAAAACTTTAAAATTCTTAATATTCTAAGAAATAACACTTCGTCTCATATAGAATATGTGAAGAAACTTTTAGATCTGTTACTTAAATATACAGAATTTTAATCACCAAAAAAATAAATTTTGTTATTTTATGTTAATATATCCAACGTTTATGACCGCATAAGTCAAAACATGTGGCTCCTACAAAAAAAATGATAGATACTTTTTATATGGTACATTTCTTAAAGTGATATTAAATTGCAACCATTAACTAAATTCTAATTTACTTTTACTGATCATTACCCATTACTAAACCTCTTTTTATTTTTAACATTGTTCAGCATGATGCACATTAATGAGATCAATCACAGATATTGCTAATTCTGTACTTTGTGTGTACCACATGGCATAGTATCAAAATCAATAGGGTAAGAGGTAACTTATTGAATATTAAATAATAATTTAATTATTATCAAAATTAAACAATAATTGCACTCCGCACTAAGATTTTTTAAGCATAATGTATTCACTTAATATTTCAGGAACTACTTTATCAAATAAGTTGAAATTTTAACAGTAGCAATAAAACAAATGGTTTTAATCTACTCAATTAGAATAGAATATAAAAATAATGCAACAAAAAATTCATTTGTAAAAACGATTGCAAAAAGTTAAATTATTATATAACTGCTTTTACCACTAGGCACCTGATGCAGACCAAGTTAATCGGACTAATGTAACTTTAATCTCAAAATTTGAGAAGTCTGGTAACGAAATTCGCGGCCCTCTAATTGACTAGCATTAACGTCGACTCTAATCAACGAGTTTCTAGGTTTCTGGATGACTAGATTTCTTCGAATTTTCGTAGGAATGTATACTGTACAGAATTATATGTACACAAAATATATTCGACTATCTATAAAACTAATTAGTTAAACTTACTTTAGCTGCAAATTGGGGAAGTTCATCAATTTCCGTGAGAATGCGACATTTTTCGATTTTCAATTAAATATATATTAAAACTATTTTGCTTCCTTGTAGAAATGTTTAATGTTTTAAGATGTCTAGAGTAAAAAAAGTATATGATTTAAAAAATGTCTTAATAAGTGTGTGTAATATGTGTGTGTGTGTGTGTGTTTGCCCATGTTTGTGAGTGTGTACGTATACCGCTGTTTTTCTGAAACAAAACAAAAAAAAATTAATTTTTGAAAATTTTGAATTTTGCAGATTACATTTTTAAATCGTATTAAATAACTTGGTAGAGAACACAATATCTTTCCTCTCGATTTGGGTTTTTGAATGAGTTTTTCTTTATTTATAAAGCCATATTGTTATTCAAGTTCTGACATGTTCAGTCATGTTGTCAGAGCAATTTTTTATTTGTAATAAAAAATCTAAATTAAATTAGTACGTAACATAAACAGTTCTAAAAACATTTAATAAATTTATTTACACCATGAATATTTCATTTAACAGTTAGTAAGCGGCTAAAAATTAAATACGTGAGTAATAAAT
Organism: Theocolax elegans; assembly: GCA_026168455.1. Classification (NCBI taxonomy): domain Eukaryota; kingdom Metazoa; phylum Arthropoda; class Insecta; order Hymenoptera; family Cerocephalidae; genus Theocolax; species Theocolax elegans. The sequence continues at coordinate 88,368,813 of CM047425.1, read as the reverse complement.
ATGATTTTATAGGAAATTGCAATATTTCTAGTGCCTATATTGATTTCTAAATAATCGAAACGTACCCTCTTAAATAATTGAAAATAATTAATTTATTTTGTTGAATTTTCAATAATATTCATTTTATTTACATTTAAGCACGTTTTATTTTTTCTTGAAAATTACACATTTGCTGTGTATTTAAATTAGTAAAATTAATTTAATGTCTAATATAATTATTTTAAGTGTTACAAACCTATCTATCAACACAATCATTAGTAAAAATTATAATTTTTGTTTGATTAGTAATCAATTTACTCATTTTAAAAAATAAAGTTTTACTGTTAACTTATAATTAATAATAGTGCCATAAATTAGCGGTTATGTATAGAGTAGAAAAGTTTAATAATTGCTAATATGCTAATCTTTTAATTACTTCCCTTCATAACAATTTAAAATGAGTATAGTTAAAGTAATAAAATGACAAATCAATATATCCTACAATGTATCTTACTATTAAAAATTTAGTGTATTGAACTTTAATTAAGTCGAACGTTATTAATCAAATAAATATTATCTTAAAGAATATGTGGTGATCTTATTTTAACGTTAGCTGCTATAATAAGAATATTTTTGAACATAATAATAAAACTTGTTAGATTGATAATAACACCGAGATATAAATGTTAACAGGTTTTTTAGTATAAACTAGCCAGTTTTTAAAAATTAATAGAATATGAAATTTCAGGAACAATAATAGTACATTTCGATACTAGTGCGAGAATATGAATTCTTCCTCACGGGACGATATGGAAAGGTCCCGTGAGAAGAAATCATATTCTCGCACGTGTGTCGAAAAGTATTTTTTAACACGACGTGACAGAAACTCGATTTCGCATGGAGGTTTTTGAATAGGCGTACACGAAATCGCGTTTCGCACACGAAGTATTAAAAAATAATTATTCTTAATTACAAAGCATTAAAAATGGCGAAATTTCTATCGCATTTGTAAAATTAAACAAATGCAAAGTAAATGATCAAAACTTGTAGAGTAAATATAAAATGAAAAAAATTATTCTTTTAGTAATTTACGTTGAAAGTTTATTAATATTTTTAAGTTATGTATTTACTAAAAACAATTAGGTAAAAATACATTGAAAAAGAACTGCATACTTAATACAAAATACGGTATACATCATAATTATAAAATGCCAATATCACGTATATATCGTAAAAAGCATCTCAGTTTTATTTGGTACATCGGTATAAAAGAATATTAAGAGGAAAAGAAAAAAGTTCGCGTTGCGTTTTGGGTGTAAGGACAAAGTACCGTTTTTGCCATTCCTCTGAAACGCAATAATATACGTTATGCAGAAATATTAGAGTGAGATCCAAGCCAAATCTTGGCAAATTTCTCCACTATTTCAATCTCGTTTCTTCTCTCTCTCGGTCACTCTTTAACGGTATTTCTCTCTCTCTCCCTCTTTCTCTACTCCACTGCAACATTCATACGTCTGACCGATCGAATGTCGGAAGCATTTTCACTTTTTCAAGAGCCGACTAGTCGTGCAATATTAAAATGCCCCGCGAGCGCGGAGCCACTAAAGAATAAGCTTTACATCGCTAAATTGCTTTACGTATGCTACAAAACTCATTGCCGAATGACAAATAGCACATCTCGTGAAATTTATTGTAAGGTTATTTTAAAAAATAGTTTATTTCCGATATATATTTGGGAAAATGAAAAGATGTTTGGAAATTTAAGTAATTTAAAGAAAAAGTCGATATAATTGTTTTTCAAAAATAAATGATGAATTTTAATAACAAAATTTTCTGGTTTACGTAAAATACGAACAAAATTATAAAATTGGGGTGTTCAGTTTAATAAAAATATATTCACTATTTTGACTTAAGTTCCTACTTCTGAGAAATTTTATTATAGTAAAAATTATAATATAGATTGAATCTTAAAGTTTGTTTAAATAGTATTCTTCTAGTTCAAACGTAATTATTCCTGAGATATTCACGTAAAATGAACTAAAAAATAATTAAATATTGACAAGTAAATATAATTTAAGAAGTAAAATATTAATGGTTTATAACAATTTTGATAAGTTAATTAAAATCAAATAGTTAAGTATATAATATCGGTTTAATTGGCAATAACTCTTCTCTAACTTATTCGATTGTCCAACAGTAAATAATGGATTTACTTTGTGTTGGTCAATTACGCTTAAACAAATAATTACTTGTGGACCAGTACCACCATAAAAGGGAATTCACCAGCAAAACTCTTCCTATGAAGACAAAAGAATAAGCTAAAACCAGAATCGCGAGTGAATCGTAAAGAGGCAGTTTCCATCATGGAGTTTCAGAACGGATTCGTAATTTTCGTTGCGCTAGCTTGGTTGCACGCATTCTGGTTGGATCTGCAGTTTCCAGAGTTAGATATAGCAACCCTTTGAAAGCACGTTTCCGTTGTCAACCTCTCCTACTATTCACTTTTTTTTTGTCATGCTTCAGCGTTTACTTCTCTACCTTCGGTTTTTCCTACCGTTTGTAATTTCCCGAGCAATTTTTTCCTCTCGATCCTTTCTGTTGTTTTCTCTATTCGCGATAAAGTTTCGGTCTATCAGAGTTCTCGCTGATTTACTGATTTGTTTCTACTTGTCGCCTTTTCTGGGTTAATTTTTCCCCTATTCTTGTGACTATCTTTATCTTCCCGTTTCATTCGGAATTCGAGGAAGAGCCTCGAGGGAAAAAGAGGGGAACTTGCTTCGAGTTGGCACTCGTTCAAATTTACACTTCGACGTTCAAAAAATGTACCTTTAAAAGATCTCTGCATTTTGAGTGTACTACACTTTCAATCGAGTATATTTCCTATATTCTTTTCTACTGTATTTTACATTTCTATTACTGCGTCTCGGATACTGTACGATTTTAGTTGAACTTAATCGTTGGCGCAGAATCATACATTCTCTATTTTTTAGATCAACATGCAGTGTATTTATATTTTTTAGTATCTATATACACAAAAATACAATAAAATGGCTCGAACTGCATAATCGCATATTTGGAAATCAAATAAATAAATAATATTGTCGAATAAAAGGTTGAGAGGTTCAAACGAAACAAATTGGCTACATATAATTTCATTCTACCGCAGTCAAAGAACAATGATGGCTGTATTTAGATGTTATTGTAATATCAGACGCTACATTGTTTCAACTGCTTTTATGTCTATACAAAATATCAATGATGAAATCTGGATATCGTACGCCCACTTGCAAACTTTCGTAATAATAAGGCATAATATCAATGAATGCAATAATGCCCATACAATAAGAGCAATTCAATACAATAATAATAATAATAATAATAATAATAATAATAATAATAATAAATCGTTGAATATTTTAAAAATATTTTACGTAAAATAGTCAAGTTTAACCCTTAAAATAAAATCCAAGCTGAGGGCTTTATTAGGATTTAACGATTATAAAATCACTTGAATAGTAATATCCTATAAGTACACTTGAAACAAAAATAACGTGTGCACTCATCGTACATAAATGATGCACACGATGAAAATAATCCAAGCACTATCGTGAAAATCCAAGACCTGAAAATTTCGATGCATCTCGTCATTACGAATATTTCCATATCTTTTAACAATGAGTTGATCGCGCGGGTGTTTTCATTATATCGAGCATCCTGCATAAACTCATCTCATCGTGGAGCATTAAAATTGTCATTGGTTATTCAGCCGTTTCAATAAACAGCAGAATATGAAAAAGGAAGGTAAACAATGACGCGCGATAGTGGAAAACGACGTACGTTCGATAAAGCAGAGTTATGGGATCGCGTTAAACGGTGACCGCGAGAAACAGTGACGAATGCGCGATTCGCAGAAATTAGCACGGGGCCGTGTGTTTATACGGGCACGTTATATCAAAGGCCGGAGTCGCTTTGTCGATGCCCGTGGGGTGAAACCCTTTGTCTCCCTGGTCCTAAAACATCCGCTCGTGGATTTGGAACCGCGTTCATAGTGCGGGCTCACTCTACATACCGGATACGCACTCCCCGCACACGTGCAAACACGTACCGCTTCACCACATGACCATGACTGGCCTATACGACAGTGATAAATGCCTATGGATGGAGCTGCGAAAAATAATCATTTGTGATCACCATGAGATTCATTCCACGAGTTCATCTATTATTTACGTATGACGCATGTTCGTCATAATAATACGCTATTTTTTATAAAAATTAAAATATAAAGATCTCGTCGATTTATTAATTATTAATTAAAATTTCAATTCACCTAAAGTATATTCTACGTTAATTAATAGTTGAAGAAATTATTAGTCGCAAATCATGTTTTACCTCGGTGCAGGATGATCTTACACTACCGATTGAAACAGTTATATATCCATACTCCTTAGTAGAAATTTGTCAATTTTTAATAGTTTGAAGTTAAGAATGGTTATTTCATGCTAGTATCTTTTTGGCTAATTTATTTCTAAAAAAAGGTTCAGTTTCTACTTGGGCAAATATTCCGCACTATTGCAATTTATATCCGCAGTGATTTTTATAAATACATAGGTATGAAGTGTTATAAATACTGCAGCTTGATCATTCTTAATAACGTATCGATTGATTAAATAATTTTCTCTTATATGGAATGTATATATGTATTGGTCAGGTGTATTTTTAATTCTATTAATAAGAGCTAAAATTATTTTACATTAATCAATATAAATTTTAAATACGACAAAATTTTACATAAGTTTTTATCCGATCCTTTTTTAGTGAACTATTTTCTTGGTAAAAACGTTAATCTATCTCATTTGTGCTTGCTATTCTACAACTTTCAAGATTATCTTTATCGCAAAATGTAATTTATATAGTGTACTAGTTGAATTTTTAAGAGCAGGTGTCAGAATATTCACAAATTTTAACAGACAAATCTAGGAAATCAGTCTTATAACGAAACTAAACTAAAGGATGTAGCCTGATACTATAGTACGATCGTTCTACATTTGTCTAGATTCTCACAGGATTTACCGTCGTCTTTCTTACTTTTAAACAAAATTTTCTTTCGGTTTCTTTTCTCACCGTTGTCTTTCGTACTTTCACTGCACAAAACTTGTATGTTAACAAATTATACAGACAGACAGATTTATCCCTCAAAATTAACTATAAAATGCTTGAAATTTCAAACTAGTTCGTTGCAAAGCATTTCAAACATTTACAATCGTATACGCATAGATGCACGTGTGCGTGATGATTGAAGCTACTCCTGCATTGTAGCCGTGTGTACTTGTGTGTGCGTGTGTGTATAAATATTCACAAACGCGGATGTGCAAATGTTAGTGTAATTGCACGTGTGTACGAAATCGCTATTTGTTAGATAAGTATGTAGTGGGGCCGTGGGTGTGGGACAGAGCCCTGGCGCCGTTCTAGTTCGATATCCGTAAGTAGGACATGAACCTGTGCGACTTGGCTATATAGCGGGACAGTGAGAGAGAGAGAGAGAGAGAGAGACAAATATACGATTCGCGAGTCGAGGACACAAAATCCCCATATACCTTTTTCTTTTTCTTTTTTTGTAAAAGCGATGTGTTGCTCGAGCTTTAATTAGGGGATTCAAATGAGCTGAGAATCTTGAAATGAGCCACGTGTCCTGCTTTATGTGGAACTTTTATTTCTTCTCTTCATTTTTTTAACGAGTCTACCTAAAAATATGCATACTTAAATCATAATAAACGTAATTTATTTCAAACTTACGATACAAGAATTGTTGAAATTTAAATGTTTTTAGGAATAATGAAAACCGTATGTTTATTACAACGTCTTTGAATAAATATGGTTTTACAAACATCGTAATTATTTTACCGTATCCATATAGTAATAACGTTTTTACCTTTTACGAAGTAGTCATTTCTTATACAGGGTGGTTTTATCATCTGTTACGTACGTAACATCGACGCGCGGATCGGCGCGTGTGTGAGAACGGTGTAGGATGACCGAAACGCGAAATATCATGACGAATGCAACTACAACAAGAAATCGCGGACGGTGGCCTAGTGGTTAGGTCTCGTGACTGGAAACTCGCGGATCCTCGGTTCGAGTCCCGGCGTCCGATCAAATTTTTTATTCGGTCCTCTCCTATCACCTTCTCCATACGCAACATAAATGGCATCCCTAGTGCGGGAGAGTAGAATCCACTAATTCACTGCTGGTATCTCTCTCGAGTGAACGAACCCACGTAAAAATCAATTCCTACATTATCCTCCGTGGTCTAATTAATGAAGAAAAAAATAATTAAGTGTACCGAGCGAACGAGCCTCGAAAATAAATAAATAAAGCGTTTCGTCCCCGTGAAGTCAGAAGTTCCACGCAGCGGATCCGAGAGACGCGTCGATAAAGAAGAGTAAATGACGAATAAAAATAATCCGGAGGTGTAATGACAATAAAACACGACGAGGACGTCGTATTCCCGGCCGTCGGAGGTGTTACGTACGTAACATCGACGCGCGGATCGGCGCGTGTGTGAGAACGGTGTAGGATGACCGAAACGCGAAATATCATGACGAATGCAACTACAACAAGTAATCGCGGACGGTGGCCTAGTGGTTAGGTCTCGTGACTGGAAACTCGCGGATCCTCGGTTCGAGTCCCGGCGTCCGATCAATTTTTTATTCGGTCCTCTCCTATCACCTTCTCCATTCGCAACATAGTCAGAAGTTCCACGCAGCGGATCCGAGAGACGCGTCGATAAAGAAGAGTAATGACGAATAAAAATAATCCGGAGGTGTAATGACAATAAAACACGACGAGGACGTCGTATTCCCGGCCGTCGGAGGTGTTACGTACGTAACATCGACGCGCGGATCGGCGCGTGTGTGAGAACGGTGTAGGATGACCGAAACGCGAAATATCATGACGAATGCAACTACAACAAGAAATCGCGGACGGTGGCCTAGTGGTTAGGTCTCGTGACTGGAAACTCGCGGATCCTCGGTTCGAGTCCCGGCGTCCGATCAATTTTTTATTCGGTCCTCTCCTATCACCTTCTCCATACGCAACATAAATGGCATCCCTAGTGCGGGAGAGTAGAATCCACTAATTCACTGCTGGTATCTCTCTCGAGTGAACGAACCCACGTAAAAATCAATTCCTACATTATCCTCCGTGGTCTAATTAATGAAGAAAAAAATAATTAAGTGTACCGAGCGAACGAGCCTCGAAAATAAATAAATAAAGCGTTTCGTCCCCGTGAAGTCAGAAGTTCCACGCAGCGGATCCGAGAGACGCGTCGATAAAGAAGAGTAGATGATGAATAAAAATAATCCGGAGGTATAATGACAATAAACACGACGAGGACGTCGTATTCCCGGCCGTCGGAGGTGTTACGTACGTAACATCGACGCGCGGATCGGCGCGTGTGTGAGAACGGTGTAGGATGACCGAAACGCGAAATATCATGACGAATGCAACTACAACAAGTAATCGCGGACGGTGGCCTAGTGGTTAGGTCTCGTGACTGGAAACTCGCGGATCCTCGGTTCGAGTCCCGGCGTCCGATCAATTTTTTATTCGGTCCTCTCCTATCACCTTCTCCATTCGCAACATAAATGGCATCCCTAGTGCGGGAGAGTAGAATCCACTAATTCACTGCTGGTATCTCTCTCGAGTGAACGAACCCACGTAAAAATCAATTCCTACATTATCCTCCGTGGTCTAATTAATGAAGAAAAAAATAATTAAGTGTACCGAGCGAACGAGCCTCGAAAATAAATAAATAAAGCGTTTCGTCCCCGTGAAGTCAGAAGTTCCACGCAGCGGATCCGAGAGACGCGTCGATAAAGAAGAGTAGATGATGAATAAAAATAATCCGGAGGTATAATGACAATAAACACGACGAGGACGTCGTATTCCCGGCCGTCGGAGGTGTTACGTACGTAACATCGACGCGCGGATCGGCGCGTGTGTGAGAACGGTGTAGGATGACCGAAACGCGAAATATCATGACGAATGCAACTACAACAAGTAATCGCGGACGGTGGCCTAGTGGTTAGGTCTCGTGACTGGAAACTCGCGGATCCTCGGTTCGAGTCCCGGCGTCCGATCAATTTTTTATTCGGTCCTCTCCTATCACCTTCTCCATTCGCAACATAAATGGCATCCCTAGTGCGGGAGAGTAGAATCCACTAATTCACTGCTGGTATCTCTCTCGAGTGAACGAACCCACGTAAAAATCAATTCCTACATTATCCTCCGTGGTCTAATTAATGAAGAAAAAAATAATTAAGTGTACCGAGCGAACGAGCCTCGAAAATAAATAAATAAAGCGTTTCGTCCCCGTGAAGTCAGAAGTTCCACGCAGCGGATCCGAGAGACGCGACGATAAAGAAGAGTAGATGATGAATAAAAATAATCCGGAGGTATAATGACAATAAACACGACGAGGACGTCGTATTCCCGGCCGTCGGAGGTGTTACGTACGTAACATCGACGCGCGGATCGGCGCGTGTGTGAGAACGGTGTAGGATGACCGAAACGCGAAATATCATGACGAATGCAACTACAACAAGTAATCGCGGACGGTGGCCTAGTGGTTAGGTCTCGTGACTGGAAACTCGCGGATCCTCGGTTCGAGTCCCGGCGTCCGATCAATTTTTTATTCGGTCCTCTCCTATCACCTTCTCCATTCGCAACATAAATGGCATCCCTAGTGCGGGAGAGTAGAATCCACTAATTCACTGCTGGTATCTCTCTCGAGTGAACGAACCCACGTAAAAATCAATTCCTACATTATCCTCCGTGGTCTAATTAATGAAGAAAAAAATAATTAAGTGTACCGAGCGAACGAGCCTCGAAAATAAATAAATAAAGCGTTTCGTCCCCGTGAAGTCAGAAGTTCCACGCAGCGGATCCGAGAGACGCGTCGATAAAGAAGAGTAGATGATGAATAAAAATAATCCGGAGGTATAATGACAATAAACACGACGAGGACGTCGTATTCCCGGCCGTCGGAGGTGTTACGTACGTAACATCGACGCGCGGATCGGCGCGTGTGTGAGAACGGTGTAGGATGACCGAAACGCGAAATATCATGACGAATGCAACTACAACAAGTAATCGCGGACGGTGGCCTAGTGGTTAGGTCTCGTGACTGGAAACTCGCGGATCCTCGGTTCGAGTCCCGGCGTCCGATCAATTTTTTATTCGGTCCTCTCCTATCACCTTCTCCATTCGCAACATAAATGGCATCCCTAGTGCGGGAGAGTAGAATCCACTAATTCACTGCTGGTATCTCTCTCGAGTGAACGAACCCACGTAAAAATCAATTCCTACATTATCCTCCGTGGTCTAATTAATGAAGAAAAAAATAATTAAGTGTACCGAGCGAACGAGCCTCGAAAATAAATAAATAAAGCGTTTCGTCCCCGTGAAGTCAGAAGTTCCACGCAGCGGATCCGAGAGACGCGTCGATAAAGAAGAGTAGATGATGAATAAAAATAATCCGGAGGTATAATGACAATAAACACGACGAGGACGTCGTATTCCCGGCCGTCGGAGGTGTTACGTACGTAACATCGACGCGCGGATCGGCGCGTGTGTGAGAACGGTGTAGGATGACCGAAACGCGAAATATCATGACGAATGCAACTACAACAAGTAATCGCGGACGGTGGCCTAGTGGTTAGGTCTCGTGACTGGAAACTCGCGGATCCTCGGTTCGAGTCCCGGCGTCCGATCAATTTTTTATTCGGTCCTCTCCTATCACCTTCTCCATTCGCAACATAAATGGCATCCCTAGTGCGGGAGAGTAGAATCCACTAATTCACTGCTGGTATCTCTCTCGAGTGAACGAACCCACGTAAAAATCAATTCCTACATTATCCTCCGTGGTCTAATTAATGAAGAAAAAAATAATTAAGTGTACCGAGCGAACGAGCCTCGAAAATAAATAAATAAAGCGTTTCGTCCCCGTGAAGTCAGAAGTTCCACGCAGCGGATCCGAGAGACGCGTCGATAAAGAAGAGTAGATGATGAATAAAAATAATCCGGAGGTATAATGACAATAAACACGACGAGGACGTCGTATTCCCGGCCGTCGGAGGTGTTACGTACGTAACATCGACGCGCGGATCGGCGCGTGTGTGAGAACGGTGTAGGATGACCGAAACGCGAAATATCATGACGAATGCAACTACAACAAGTAATCGCGGACGGTGGCCTAGTGGTTAGGTCTCGTGACTGGAAACTCGCGGATCCTCGGTTCGAGTCCCGGCGTCCGATCAATTTTTTATTCGGTCCTCTCCTATCACCTTCTCCATTCGCAACATAAATGGCATCCCTAGTGCGGGAGAGTAGAATCCACTAATTCACTGCTGGTATCTCTCTCGAGTGAACGAACCCACGTAAAAATCAATTCCTACATTATCCTCCGTGGTCTAATTAATGAAGAAAAAAATAATTAAGTGTACCGAGCGAACGAGCCTCGAAAATAAATAAATAAAGCGTTTCGTCCCCGTGAAGTCAGAAGTTCCACGCAGCGGATCCGAGAGACGCGTCGATAAAGAAGAGTAGATGATGAATAAAAATAATCCGGAGGTATAATGACAATAAACACGACGAGGACGTCGTATTCCCGGCCGTCGGAGGTGTTACGTACGTAACATCGACGCGCGGATCGGCGCGTGTGTGAGAACGGTGTAGGATGACCGAAACGCGAAATATCATGACGAATGCAACTACAACAAGTAATCGCGGACGGTGGCCTAGTGGTTAGGTCTCGTGACTGGAAACTCGCGGATCCTCGGTTCGAGTCCCGGCGTCCGATCAATTTTTTTATTCGGTCCTCTCCTATCACCTTCTCCATACGCAACACATCCTGTTACATATGACATTTACAAAGTTATGTTCATTCACTTTCCTAGAATAATAGACTTGTGACAAATTAAAAAAATATAGTTTAAATTGTTGTTAATTTTGCTTTAAATTATAGATGAATAAAAATAGCTATAATGGTACAAAGCAATAAAGCATAACTCCTGCCAAAATTTTGATTTGTCATTTTATTTAATTTAAACAATATAATTGATTTTCCTCTCCTGTTTCCAAAAACATGAAAATAAATGTTTGATATAATCAGTTTAGTAAAGATCAATAGAATATGTATAAATATACGCAGATATAGAATTATGAAGCTATACCCATATAAAATCTTTATCTTCTATATATGTACATATCTTTATCACATAAATACCGCACATTCAATCTCCATACTAATATATATGTAAGAAATTTCATATTTACATAAGTATCACATTTGAACAGTAAAGATAAACTCATCTAATTCTTTCTTTCCGTATACAAATTTAGAATATCGCTTTCAATTCGAACAAAAAAAGCAGTTTACCAAAACAAATAAATTGCCTAAAATACGTAACATATAGAGTTTTACTACGTTCCAGATAATGCAATACCTTACGTACAAAAGTGTATAAAATTTTTTTGCAACGTTATTCTGAAATGTCATAGCTAAGAGGGGCGCGCATTTTTCCCGCGGGTATAAAAAGAACTTAACGATTTATTGAGATTATATGCGTGTGTCTTTGCATGTTATTTTGTCGATTCTTCTGAATGTACTCGAAGAGATTTATGTAGCTCATATAAAATCATAAAAGAACGCTGCTTACATTTTTGTCCTCGTTTATCTTCTGATCTATATACATGCATATATATTATTTTATATAATAGATTAATTATTTCAAGAGATGATAATTTAATATTTCAATAGACAATTACATAAGTTTAAGGAAAGAAAATAATTTTTTCGGTAAAACTAAACTCTTGAAAAAAATTTATTCGTAAATTATTTACTTCGTTTGGAGCTCGATTGTCTGCTTCAGAAATTGCGAATAGAAAGGGAATGTAAGAGGAGGCAATTTTCAAGTATTCTAGATTTTCTATAAAAATGAAAAGTTCAAATGCAAATAAGTTTGCATAAATTTTTACAAACGAACAGCTTAATGACTATACAGCTAATAAAAAATATCACTGTGCGAATTTCATAAAAGTTTACGAGCCCGGTTATAAGACGCGCAGGAGTTTAAAATTGTTTTACGAGATCCTCTTCAACGAGTATCAATTTGCAGCTTGCTCGACGTTGCCTCTGGCAAGTGAAGTTAATAGAAAGAGGAAGAGGCAGAATTCGTAATTGTTCAGAATATCGCGTGATTTCTTGCAATTTTAATAATATCAACACTTGTACTCCTAAGCTTCTTAATAGCTAAGAAATAATATCATCTGCATCTAGTATCGACATCTACTGCGTGCAAAAATCATTATTTTATTAACATTTTGCATGGAATGACTATTTATTAATATTTAATATACATACGTCGTCAAAGTTACGACAAATATTTATGTAATATTCTTCATATTTTTTATCGGTTTAGCTCTTTTACCTTCTACAAAATGAAAATACAACCCCTTTACCATTTACTACTTGTAAATTAGAATATTCAGAAAATTCATATAAACCGTGATCTATTTCTAAAATCAATAACTTATTTGTTACTCATGTCTAAAAAGTTTTTATAGATGCAGAAAATGATTGCAAATAATCGTAGTACGTTACAAAATGTGTAAACCTTTATGAAATTTAAATACCATTACAATGGCTATAGCAAGCAGTAAAAAGTAATACAATGATTTATTACTTGTCTATTACCTTAAATATCAGGTTAATAGACTTACCATTACTACGATAATTATTTTAATAATATTTTATACAAATTGATGCATGCACTCTCTCGCCTTTACAAATCATTCTAATCTGTAAAATTTTATTTTTGTTTATTATGCTTATGCATTTGAATTAACTACAAGTTACACGAACAGTACTATATTTTATGAGTTTCAAAGTATCGTAATATCAGCAGGTTAACATTGAGCCCATTTTAGAAAATGTATTTACATATTAATGATTTGTTGTATGATAAATCTAAAATATATTTCTTTAAATATAGCCTACGAACTGCAATTTATTTACATTTATATAAAACTGTGCAATCGTTTAATTTCATAAGCTATATATATATATATATATATGATAGTTGAAATGTACATAATTATTATATTCATGAAAATCAGCAATATTTAAATAAAATAAATTAATATTATAATATAAATTTCAGACAAACTGTTTATTTAATAATGTTTATAATTGAAGGCTATTTGGTATATAAACTTCTAAATATTATAATTTATCAAGTATAATATCTCATCTTTATTTACTTCTGTTCTTTTAAAAAATAATAACCTCTTTGTATATTTAAATACTGTTTACTCAACTTTCATATAAAGTGTGAGTGCGTATATGCATATATACGTTTGTATATAGTTGTGTGTGTGTGTGTGTGTGTGTGTGTTTGTGTACGCATATATGAGTAGAAAAAGGAAAGAGAGAAAGAGATCGTAAAAGATTAAATTCGCTAAATTTCTGAATATTTTTTCTATAAATCAATAATTTAAAACTAGGCTGATTTTCAAGAGCTATAACGTGTCGTTTATTTTAAATCCAAAACGCTTAAATGGTTTTAAACGTTTTCTATACAAACGGTATTTGTATAAACAGTTCACTTACAATTTTAATTGCAGTGATAATTTTATACAATTGCATAGAATTTAATTTCATAATATTTCCAACGGATTTGAAAATTGCCCTTATTCTATAATAATCTATAAAATATATTTTAGAGAAGTTTTTAATTAAATCGTATACTCGCATAAGATATTCCGTAAACATATAAATAATAAAACGTAGCTAATATACGTTAAAACTTTAAAAGTGAGAGGAAAACAAGTCGATTAATAATGATTCGCGATGTCCTGAAAAAATGTAATGGATTGTGAAAATCGAAAGAGTAGATTAATCTCACTCAAATTCTCGTTACAGGAGGCGCATCTAATATATCCCTCCGCAGTTAAATTATTCATCGGAATAAAATGTATAAATAAAATATATTGAAAAGATAGGAGATTTAAGGAGGACGTAATAGCCGTTACGATCGAAAGAATCGACAAAAGAGGTAAAGCTTGCATAATGAAGTACGCGAGAAAAGGAGGAAAAGAGAGAAAGCATTTAGCGATTGTGCGAGCTATTATAATGGTCGAATTAACGAGCTTCCGAGGTGGTGAACGGTTCTTCGGAGGTAGGAAAAAAATGGAGAACGAGATAATGGCTCCGACGGGGGGTGGGCGAAAACGCGAGAAGAGGCGCCGCTGGAAAAGAGGGCGCGGACACCGCGGGGCGCCCTGATGATCAATACTTCCCTGTCGTCGTATATCTCTCATGGGAGAGAAAGAGACGGCGACGAAGATGAGCGCATTTGCCTGGGCCTGGCCGCGCTCCACGAAAACTAGAAAGGATAGATATGTTGGTACTTTCGGAGGTTGCGCCGGTCGTCTACGGCTGCGCGCGATGAACTCGCCTGGCATATATATATAATTACTATACAGGTATACATCGATGGCTTCTTACCTCGATCGGAAAATTCGAGATGAAACTTTTTATTGACATTGATATTAACCTTTCAGTACTTCCGAACTTTCAATATGTGAAATATTATGTAACAATGTAATATTATTTATTTCTTTTAGTATTTTGTACTTACTATGTTTTAATTATTTTGTTACTTCAAATTACCTAAATTGTTAAAATATCTTCTTATCTTATATTGGCTGGTGAAAAAGTTCCGGGATGGAATTTCATAAAGATGAATTAAAAATAATATTTCGTAGTATATAATTTTATTTCTACCGAAAAAATCTTAAATAGAATTAATTCTTTTAAAAATTATTTCTTTTATTTATTTTCTAAAATAAATTGCTGTTATCGTGACACGTAATTGAATCGTATAAACAAGTGTCGAACGATATAGGAAATGTAGACTAACGAGACAGCGTTACACTCACTCGCGAGCAGTAGGTTGGCGATCAGATCACGAGACAAAGGATTGGTATAATCCCATCGTTCGTCTTTTTACGCTCGCTCCTCGCCTCTTCCTATGTGACAACCTCCCTACAAATTTTGTAAACGATACTTGAAACCCGTAGAATATTATGTATAAAATGTTATGTAATAAAAAATTATATAATGGTAGCTACTTAAAATGCATATACAACGTAGTTCTCGCAAAATGATCGAGTATTCTCAATTGCCAGTGATACAAAGAAATAGAAACTTAAATAAGTTGTTTCGTATTCGATCGACCTTAGAGCGTAGAAGCCGTAACTCTTTTTCTTAAAGCGGTATTGAATTAAAAAAAGAAAACTAAGAACGAAAGAATTCTCGATCGAGCAATCACAACAAACCAATACATTAAAAACTCTTATAGATACTACGGTAAACGTTGTCAATACACGGAAAAGAGAAACTAATATTACATTTCTCTCGACAACTCATCGAAATATCGAATATCTCATTAAAAGATAGAAATCTCCGCTAACGATTCACCTATAAACTTGGCCATTGCAATTTCAAGGAGGCCACTCGTACCCGCTGCGAACGCTCTAATCGCGAGGAGAGCTCGAAAAAAAAAGAAAAAATAGTAGGGTTAACCTCAAAGCCTCATTTTACGAGTTTGCGCGCATTATCGGCGCGTCGAACTTGCCTTAACTGCTTAATTTCACTGCAGTTAGCGCACGCATAGAAGAGCCTTTGCGTTCAGTGCCCTCATACCATAATGAAATTCGTAAACGATAACAACGATGTTCCTTATACTGATCTCGCGACCGGTGAATATTACACTTCTTACCTGATAATACCTCAGTGTTTCGACTTCTTTATTTTGAATGCTCGAAGGTTATTATAATTGCTCATAAGTTATCAAATATAATTGAATATTTTGCTAAATTTTATAGTTTTTACGATGTTTTATTAGATAATTGCGTATTGGCAATATTTTCATCTTTTGAAGGTGTATAGAAGTTTATTAAAAATTGTAAATTATTCATTGATGTATCATATTCAGAACATTTATATGTATAAATATTACACATTTATATAATATAAAATTAGTAATAATACGTATTACATAAACACAACTTATATATTTGATCACGAATTCAATATAAACGTAGTATTTATGTTTTAGATGTAATTCCGAAAAGAATAAGTGAAAATATATAATTTAAGTATTTTGGAATTAAAATTTTAAATATGCTACGTAATTTGCATGTTTGCTAAAAAGAAAATCTTTAGAAAACATAAAATAAAAGGTCTAAAATATTATCTTTGATTAAATTTTATTGTCACACCTCGTTAAATATCATTTTCTTATGTAACTTTAACAAAAAAAAAATAAAGATGTAAAGTTAAATTTCATTTTAATGCAATATTTTACAGGTAGTACATTTCACATTTAATTAACTACTTTTTTATCCATGTATCATTTTACAATGTACTGTAACTTCATAAAAATCTTGTTACTTCAGGAATAAACTTAATTTCTCGCCCTTTTGTTATTCATACTTATTTTAACACTCGCTGAGATACTACATTTCATTGTGCAAAAGAATAAAATCAAGTCTGATATAGAAAGATAGTGTAGCAACTAAAGTAATTCTCGCAGCAACGCCCTTTTTTTAAAACGAATGGAAGCGAAACGAAATTCCGCGCGAAACAAGAGAGTACCGCGAAGAAATCAATTGTCGAACTTGGAAGCTAAAGAGAGGAAGGGAGAGAAAAGGGGTTAGAGCTACGCGCACGCTCGCACTCGAAACTTGGGCGACTCTCGGAGGGGTAGGTAAGCCCGAGGGCCTCGATAAGTTTTGCCAGGAAGAACTTTATTTCTTTGTATAGAACACGAGCGAACCCGCATCATCGTCTTCAATGACTCATTTGAACTCATAAAGAATTTGATGAGTTAGACAACCTGATTTAGGATAACGGTCAAATACTCCTTTCAACTTTCATTCCAATTCTAAATTATTTTTTTTTAAAGTTCTTAACGTCGGTTTTTATGGAGAAACCAGTAGAAAATTTGCCTCTATGTCAAGAAAAATTACTTAAAATCGTTTATTTTAATTATTATAATAAATATATTACGTTCGATTACTCAAGGATATATGTTGCATTAAATTGAATTATTCATTTCATGCAAAACAAATCCATTACTATAAATAAAATTTAAATAAAATGTATATATAATAATAATCTTATATTTACATTATTGTGGTGCTAAGATCATACATTTTCTACAATGCGTATAATTTTGCTATTCCAATGAAACTATAAAATCATCGAAAGAATAATAAAGTTATATACAAATTGTCATTTTTATGGAACACCTCACCCAAACTAAAAAAATACTAAAATTCTAGCTTCTCAACAAACTATAGTCAAAACTTTTATTTTCGTGCAAATTCGAGGTAACGCGGGAGATGCGTGTACAATATACATTTTAACTGAAACACAGTTTCACGATTTCCTGTTGTATAAAACTGAAAGGCAAATAAACGAAAAACGATAAAAAAAACGAAATTTTAACCATATATATTTGTTGTAACTGGATTTTCTCACACGTTGTACATCGCGATTTAATACGACTGTACTTCTTAGTTTTTTAAAATATTTCAGGAAGTACCTTATTCTTGTAAGACATAATAATCATCCCGTTTTTATTTTATGTTATTAATTTTTGTAATAAATCATAAAGATTGTTATTCATATATTTGGTTCATTTACAGAAAATTGATTATACAAATACTAGCGTAAGTCATATTACAACCAAATTGAAATTAATTTAAAATTATTTATTTAATACCACTTTTATTTTATAAAATGAAAATTATCACATTAACTCTTAGCGTGTAAATATAAATTCTTCCACTGGTTAATCCGAACAAAAAGCTTTTTACGTATTTACCCGTTGCTCCAATTTTAACATTAACACTGTAATCTTTTCGCAGAAAGAAATAAAATTTACCACATTTTTCTTTTTTATAAGCATAACGTTAGATTTATACTAACCATCAAACATCGTTTATACAAATATACTAAATATTGCTATATACTGGATTATCGTTTTTAAAGAATCCTAGCATATCCAGGCGAACACCGTAAAAGAATAAAGAGAGTGTATTTTCCAGGACAACAAGCGAAATCTCGCGCTTCCAACTGCGTTTCAGTTGTTTTCTTTGTACTCACCACTCAAAATGGAGAAACGAAGTAGTTCACGATAGATAACGTTTTCCATTCACGCTTGCGCTGTTTTGAGAGTCTCCACTTATATCTACATTTGAAAAATTTGTTATTCAAAAATAAAAAATTTGCCAGCGTAATATTTAATTAATACGAGCCTAATTATATCTTACTCGGTTTTAATAAGTATTAGTCAAGATGTAGAATTTGAAAAAAACGTAGTTTTCGTACGTATTGGCAATAATAATAATAATACTGTTGGTTTTCGTTTGCATTAGATTGCGCAAACAAGATCCTTTTACGTGATATTTTTCTTAGTGATATTTTTTAAATTTCACAGAATCGTTCGCATTACCAATATAAAAAATGTTATTCATAAATTTGGAAATAGTGGCAGTGTAGAAATGAAAATTTTTTAAACATATCTAATTATTTAACGCAATAAATAAACTTATTTTAATTATCAATTTTTGAATAGTAAAACTATCTTTTGTTGTTGAGTAGCATTTTCATTAATAAATATTTTAACATTCATTACCTAAGGTAATTACTGTTGAAGTTAAAAATGATGCTTCGATTATAGTTACCGCTTAGGTCAGCTGTACTTGTATAGACAATTACAATAAAGAGTAGCAATTAAAGTAGATAATATCAAATTAGATCAGACTTTCCGAATCTAAAATTTCTTGGTTTAATTCACTATATTTTCTTTTTTAATATGTTTATTACAGAAAAAGATAATCACTTCGAAATAATTTTTCTTTAAATAATTTATAATATAAAAAATTTTTTCATACACATTTATTTATAAAATTTCATCAACAGTTTTTATAGATAAAACAATATTTACGTAAAAAATCGAAGACGGAATAAATATTTGTATAAGAAGATAGAAGCTATAAGTGGTACGATACAAGCATATAAACTGCATCACACTAAAGAAAACAATAATAATAAAATACCAACAAGTTTAAACAAAGCATTAAACAAAATTTGCTCCGTAAACTATGAATATCAATAACTGTCAAAATGTTACGTTCGTATAAACCGTCAGCTTGAAAAGTATTCGGAGAAAAATGTAGAAATCATCAGTTTTAAGCTTAACCATAGCTCTAGTCGTGCACAAGTGTTCATCCGAGGTCGCGTAAACACCTAGTACAAACAGACTCGTTTGTCTCGTTCCGCGGCTTCGCGATTCCTCCGTTGCGCGAATCACAACGCGCACATGGTTGAGAAATGATCCGCCACGTATATATATATATAAACAGAGAGTGAGAGAGAGAGAGAGGATATATACAAAGGCTTATCGTAATGCGTGACTGGAGGCCGTTAACCCATAAGCGCGATGCGACGCGAGGCCAATACTGCTACCCTACTGACTTCGTTTACCCGCTACACTAACCTATAGACTCGTGTGGTTTATATATGCACGAAAAACCTTCCGTTTGTGGGTATGACCAACTCCTCAAAGTTGCTAACCTGTGCGTGCTCTCGAATTATTTGAGCTTGAGCTTTTGCGTATCTGTATTAGAATAAAAATCAATTTTTTCATTTTATCAAATTGATTTTCGTTTATTATTATTTGGTCAATATATGTGATTGCATTTGTATAAATATATAACTTTATACGTAAGTTGTGATAATAAATTATTTGTCTATTAAGCAGGACAATAAAATTGAATAATCTATTTTTCTTGTGCTAAAGTTACATATTTTGAAATATAGATATTTTTTAGGTATTTCGCAATTAAATTATCTTAATCTGTGATGTATAGATTTATTCATATTTGATAATAATTATATCATTTAAAGTATAATATATTTATTTTCATTTCGGATTACATTATTTATGCTACTAAACTTCTAATAAAAAATAGTACCTCTTTAATGTATTCACAAAGTGACATGCAGAAAGCAAAATAAGTTAAAATAATAAATTTTTAATGTAAAATATAAATATAAGTTTCTTTTTTCCAAATAGCATTTATAGAAGAAAACTCGATCGTTATTTTACCATACACGATGCAACTAATGTCTGACCCAATACACATAATACTACTTAATTATTGTTACTTATTAAATTATTTTAATTTAATAAAGCAAAAGAGGTTATATTTGTTTATCTATCACAGTATACGAGAAAATGAATCTAGTATAATCATTTTAAAATATTGAACTCGCAATTTAGTGAAATACAAGTAATGTAAACATTAACGTTCTTTTAAGAATGATAAACAGCACTGGTGATTGTGTAACGGTTAATTAATTTGTTATCGAGTAACTTGATTGAGTTATTTACAAAACATTTAAACAAGCAATCAAAAATAAATCATAAAACTTCCAACTGCGAATATAGTGATAAGTAACTATGGGTTCATTAAAATTATTTCAATAAAGTAATATTAATATTTTATTTTTCAATGCATTAGATAGAGTAATCGAAAATAATTATCAGTTATTAACAGCTTCATGTTATCGATATCTCAAATTGAAAATTATGTAAACTATACAATATAAGATACTTAAGTATCTAAAATTTAACTGTAGGTAACTTTCGAACCCCCTATTTTAAAATTATATTGATTTACATAAAGTTGCTCAACTACTTGAAATACACGAACTCTCATTATGTAATATCAAATTGTTTTCTTTACTAATATAATGACATTGTTTTACATAATTCTTTGAAAACTCATATTAATTTTATCGATTATATCAAAACGATTAGTACTAAAACGAAAAGCGATAAATAAACATAGATAAATGGATAAATTAAATAACTTTTTGAAGACACTTTATCTATCACGCATATTTACAAAATCGCAACAGTCGGCATCCGTCACTTATTACTGGCGACGATTTCTCAATCCTCTGAATAAATCTTCACAAAATCAACTCAACATCTATATAAACCACGATACACTTCTTCTTTATCTTTATCTTTGTCTTTCCTTTTCAAAATCGCGGTATATTCCTCAGTGTTAACGTCAACACACCCCCGAATCGAGCATCGCGCGAACTCGCAGACGTTTATATACACAATAGGAGAGAGGATATTCGAACTCAACCGGAAATTTTATGCCCTCGTTACGGCAGCTTCCGGGAGAATCGACTTCGCGGGGTGCTTCCTACTCCTGCGTGTAAAAGGTACGCGCTTTTACGAGGGTGTAACGCTTTGGGCGCGTACGGCTAAGTTTTATGTCGCAGCTTTCGCTTCTCCACTGGGCTCTCTTGATGAACGCCGGGCTCCCTTGAAAATGTATAAGATCAAGCATCCAAAAATTACATTATTCGAATTATGGAATTAACACTGTGATTAATAATTGACTGTAACTATATTTATTGGATTGTAAACTAAGAACTGTTGTTTAAAACAAAACCTTAAACAATTTTTTGCCATTTCGTGATTATTACTCTGAAGTGTATAATATTTTTATTTCAATTACAATTTTTACGTGAAAAAATTTAATTTCATTAGTATGTATAAAAGTTTAGTATACAAAATATCAAAGTGGAATTTTATACTTACTGACAGCTACAAAAGCAAGACATTGATAACATCAATAAAAGGGTCTATTACGGCCATAAAACTCAACGTTCACTTATAGCCAAAATGATTCGTAACCCTATAAAAAAATGTAATATCTTAGGTGCATAATAATGCACCCTTACACCGATTCAGGCTTCAAGAAAAAATTTTTATTTTATTATTTTTTATTATAGTGTCTGTAACTATGTAGACAAACATAGTTTATACGTAAATATATGTATTTTTTATTTTTTTTTAATCATTTTCAAATTAAAATTAATTGTGTTGAAATTTTAAACGTTAGTCTCATTTACAAAATAGTAATTTATTTTGATAGTTAATAATTAAATTTTTTGAGTGAAAAAGTTTTATATTCTTGAAGAACCCGAGATTATTTATACGTTGCAACTTCTATACACTCGAAAGTGCTTCGTTCAACATTTTTCAGTTTTCCTAAAGAATACAGGGATGAAAATTAAAAAATAAAGAGAGATAGAGAGACTTAAACGTTTGACCCGTAAAAAAAGCCAGGGGCAAGGAAAGGGTACGACCCCGTCGTATAATTCGCCGCTGCGCCAAGATTCACTCGTATAGCGAGCACGAGGAAAATGACATCCGACCTACCCCTCAAAGTCAGAGCCATTCGCTAGGGCCGTATAGTTATAATGACGCTCTCCCGCTTGGAATTTCTCGCGCTCTTTGGTGACAGGTGCGCGCTTGCTTTTATACTTATACGTCTCGGGTAATCGTTTTCTCGCGATTCAACGTTATATAGGTACACTAGGAAAAGTTTCACTTCTCACGAACCTCCCGATTTTCTAGCAGAATTTTCAAGGAAAATCCATTTTCGTTGTTGCTATTTGGAGCAAGGAGATCGAATTGTGTTATTAAGTCCGTAGAATTAAAAAAGGAGGTTATACTCAATTTCTTACCATTCGACTCATATGTTTTAATAAGTTGTTTAATCAGGTGTGCTTTATGTCTGTACGAAAGATTGGCATGAGAAGCGGTAATAAAAATGGAAAATCAAACTTTTGAACTTTGAAGGTTTTATAAAGCATAGCCGTGTTTGAAACTTTTAAGCAGATATTTTTATTCATTGCAAAATATGTATTACGAATAGGTTAAAAAAATTTACACAGAGGCTATAAATTAGATAATCAATTTTTTTCCTTTTAAAATTGAGGAGAGCATTAGTTATATTCAATTCAACAAAAAATAATGTTTTGTATCTACAAAACTCTAAACAAGAACTTTTATTGCTTATTCTGCGTATTAATATATTTTTCATGTAAAAAATAATGATTAAGTAATTTATATTACTTTTATTGATCGCAATTTCAATTCAATTGTTCATATCCTATATTAAGTCCATTGCTTACGGATTAAATATTGAATAAATAATATTAAAGATAAAAATATTAAAGGTTGAATTTTTCCACGTAATTGTTATTTCTTTTATTGCGTATGAAGGAGGATTTAGCTTAGCCGAACAATACCCAATCTCAATAGGCGGTCGATTATCATCTCCATTAATTCCGGCAATTTTCAAGGTAAATCGCATGACTTGATGAGAGTCACGGTACTTATTATGGTGAAACAAATTACCATATCGATTGATTGGTTCAATGTACAGCTTATATACCTGGAAAAGCAAAACCGGTTCAATATAAATTTAATTATAGTTTTCATTTAGGGGAAAAGAAAAATTAGTAGATTAAATTATTATTAAATAGATGCGTTAACAAAACGTTTAATGAGTTTTATTAGAAAAATATTATAATTTAATATTTACTATCTACATCCGAATTAATCTACTTTACTGCAATGTACTAAATGAAAAATTAGATTGTATAATATAATATTGTATTGTGTATGTATTAATTATCGAATTGATTACAGAAAAAACTGTTTAAGTTCCGACTTTAAAAAAGAAAAATACATACTGATATGCTAACACAATATTTAAAATATTAGTATATTATGACACTGTTGTGTTCATACGATATTTTGTAACATTAGAACCTCAAAATCTGAAATGAAAGTGGGATTTTGAGGTTAAAATGTTATAAAAATATTTACCGCATGAAATGGGAGGATTAAAGTACAATTATTTTAAATAAAGTACATACTTACGAATCGTTGGTTGTGACGTACGTATGTGTGGGACTCTTGTACACTTAGATCAAACTTCACTTGTGTCGTTCACCAGTCTGCAGGCAAATATAAATGGTGCCAAAATATCAAATTTAAGCATTATATACAGTATGTTATGTTTCGTTTTCGCGTTAATTTTACGGACGTTACCCATCGAAGAGCAACACGGTCTCTCGCAGGCTTAAGCTTAACATACTCCTGTGCAGAGGTTCGAATCGTCACCAACGAACAATGAATACAACGGTAGCGCATGTCCGTGCAGTAGAGCTACTCCTTACCCAACTCGGAACAACCGAATGCATTCCTAGATCAAGGATGCACGATGTGCGAATCAATCGTCTATCAATTATGAATATCACCAGACAACACGCGAGGTTAACTTTGAGGTTATGTTGATGTTTGATCGCTCAAAAGCGCTTCGTGAATATATCACCTTTTGATTATACCTATATTTTTTCCTTCGATACTATTTTGAGATAAAATGAACTCTATGTTTTGCATTTCTTTGCGTTATCCCTTTTTTCTTATAAACATTCTATGTTATGTATACTTTATAATCATTTTCGTGATATAGATTGTAGAGCGGATATGAGCACCTCGTTCCGTCGATTAGGTTTTTCTTCTAATTACTTATAATGAAATCGAGTTCAATTGGGTATCTATTTATACGATTAATCAATAGAGACAATCAGTAAGTATATCAAATTAACACAAATTTCGCTTTACTCATTTTTTTCGTATCTTTATGTTAAAAGCAATTTTTCATAGTCAGAATAAATTCCGTGATCCAGAGCTTAAGCACCTTTCTTATAGCAATCCCTAAGTCTACTTAATTATTTTAAATTGAATTGTTAAGCATTACCAAGCAAAAATAGGTATTAAATTGATTACAAATGTTCACTCCATGAGTGTATGATTTTTTGATGAAAATAGCCGCACGAGAGCGCACGAAAAGAAACATGCAATGGTAATCAAACGTAAAAATATATAAGAAAAAAAAGTAAGAAAAAGAATGTATTGAGATCCCGCGATTTTGTAATCAAGTCACACGTGGTAGTTCACGTTTTTTCTCCCCAACAGCCTTGGATATCCGCCAGTCTTTTCCTATCGCCAATCGAGTCATAAACGCCTTGAAAAAGTCGCTTTTATATAACCTGGCTTTTCATACCCGGAGATTCGTGACGGTTGATATTTTTCATAACTTGATTTCGTGAATGAAAATTCAGTGAAAAAATTAACCAGTCGCTTTATTGCTGTTTGATTAGCTATTTCGGATAACGAAAGTAACATGGAACTCGATATCACCAAGTGTATATATTACGTGTATTTGAATAAACACAATGATTTATTTTTGTTTCGTGAGCATTAAATTTAATAAACCACTATTTTATTTTACAGCAGCAATGAAATTTAATAATATGAACTTTACGTTTTAAAAATTTTTTTTAAAACTTGTAATTGAATTGTTTACTATATATTATAGTTGATGAACATTATATTACCATAATAATGTGCCACTAGAAAAAAAGCACTGACTTTTTGTTTAATTTACCGAAAATTCCATATATAATCCGAAAATATAGTGTAATAAACGTAATCACTAAAACCAAAAACATCCTAGTGTAATCTCTTAATGCCAGAAAATGAATCCGGACACAAAGAGATAAACACCCACAAATCTTCGAAACCAAAATTAAGGAATATTTAGCGTACATTTTTGCACTAGCAATGGTTTGCAGCTTTCCGAGTATAGTGGTGAGCGTCGCTAATTACGCACCAGAGTATGGGTAAGAACATCCCGCCTAGGCATTACCCATCACAACGTACATGGTTAAATTTATAGAGAAAGACAGGAGACATCCACGCACACTGGAATTTCGTAGAAACAGGGCACGCGCGAATTCTCACGCAGGGCTGCAGGCGCGTCGAGGCGTCGGCTTCCAAACTCAATTAAGAGAGTTTGAAGCCGACGTTACTGCACTCGGTTGACACCTAGAGCGACCCCTTCGTACACCTGCCGCAAAAGTTACGGGCTATGGTTTATTATTATCCCGTGATCTAATTAAATACTTCACTTATGTGCAAGGATTAAAAAATAATAATATTAACCTGAATTACCTTTTTTAAAATGAATTGCGCATTTTTAAAATGACGGATCCGCGATTAAAAATTGTTTGGCGTATTCTCTTCATTTTCGCTGTCGGTGTAAAATGCGTAGGATTTAATTTAATTTACATGAATCGGGATTGTTTCCTCTTCCAAGAAGTAGGAGAAAATACTTCGTAGTATTGAGCATGCACGATTGTTTACTTTTAAAACTATTAAATTCAATTTCAATTTTAATTTATTTTCTCATTATGTTTTTATAATCTAAACGACTTTTGGAATTTCATTTTTTATTTACCTGGTTCCCTTTTAATATACATTATATTAAAAAATATATTTTCCGCAAAAATTAATTGTGTTGTTTACTTTAATAATCAACATCCGTGTATAAACCGCTTTTTATGATTATAATAATTTTACTAAAAGTTCGTCATCAAATGAGGTTGTAAATATTTGGCCTACATTTTATTACTTCTTGTTCACTCTGATTAAACGACCCATAAATTACAATATAGTTAATGCATTAAGTGTCACGATTCTTACGTGTTAAATGATAATGCGTTTAAAACATTATTTAAATTTTAATTAATAAAATTTTATTGTTTAACGCAATTTAAATTTATATATTATCATTATCGCATTCATGAAATTAGATATACCTGGAGTATCGCAACTTCCATTGTGATTATATTTAGCTACGATTATTCTCGGGAGTCACGAAGAATGAGAAAGAAATTAACAAAAGAGTATTTGAATAATGACGGTACGGCATCTATACATATAAAATAGAAGAATGCTTAGTAACGAAAGTACAACAAAAATCTTTCTATATCATAATTATAAGGTGACTTGACGGTGAATGAACGAATAAGGAAAATTTCTTTAAATTAAACATTTTTAAATGGATCAAAATCTGTTAAACAATGGCACAACCTATAATCTATATTTTTTACACTAGCGATTAGTTTAAAATGTAAAATGTAATGTTCACATAAATGTAAATATTAAATAATAAAGATTTCAAGGATTAGAGTAAAAATAAGCTGTTTTAAAACACCTAAAAGATGATATAATTAATGATATAATTAAATAAGCTAGAAAAGATGAAATATTTTAACAATAAAATACATAAAAGTTATTCTTTTTGCAACCTTTGTTAAATTATTGATAACGGGTTCAAAACGAATTTAAATTTCTATCTAATGAACAAATATAATTTTTTGCATAAAGCAGTTCCAGTAAATCAAATATATTAGGTTTATTCACTAAAGCTTTTATAGTTATCTATAGTGCATCGCGCAACAATATTTTACACGATGATTAAAAAATCTTTTTGAGTGGCCTTTAAAAGTAATTCTGAAGGTGTCAGTCTACAAGTGCAATACCTACTTTCTCAATAATTTAATTCTTCTTGTAGGGTAAAATAAATAAAATTAATCTGGTACTTCCAGCATAAAATTAGACCAACACTATGCAAAGAAGATAAACATGTTTCGTTTGTCCTATCTCAAAACCTTTTGTTTCACCACGACTCGTTATCCCTTTAATTAC
Source organism: Theocolax elegans (assembly GCA_026168455.1). Lineage (NCBI taxonomy): Eukaryota > Metazoa > Arthropoda > Insecta > Hymenoptera > Cerocephalidae > Theocolax > Theocolax elegans. Next base: position 88,341,262 of record CM047425.1, on the reverse strand, counting down.
AAGGTGCAAAATCGGACGCGCCCTCGTAAAAAGAGTTGCATCCACTGCGGTCAGTTTAACGTGAACCCTCGTAATTTGCATTTCTAGCGAGTCGTCCTTTTCTCCTTTGCTATATTATATGCGAGCTCCTTATACACCTCACTACATTTTAACCTGTACTAAAATATCGAAAACTCTTATAATATGGTTTGGTGAACTAGTTGCTAGGCTATTAAAGAATAATTTAAATAGATCGTTTAATAAACTACAATAATTGTATTCTCTATATATTTCACTTCTATTTTCATAATTACTATTTACAAAGAATGCGAATAAGTTATAACATTGTAGTGCTTTGAATATTTTAATTTGTATTGTGTACACGCTAGATAAATATAGAAATTATGGGAATAAATTAAGCTACCTCTTTTTAATTGACAATAAAATTAAATTAAATATATGTCATATCTCACACCATTTTTCCCACACCATATTCGCTTTAATTTCACGCAATACACGCCTAATTTTTCACTGATACTACACTAATACTTTTTTCTTAAACGTGTGCATCTATCACGCATGAAATATTTCTTAAACTACATACAAGTATTTTGAAAAAATATATATATATATTTAAAATAGTAAATTCGCGTGGGAACATTGTCAAAGAAAATGATCGATATAGAACAAGAAAATCATTTAAGGGGTAATTGTTATCTCGCAGATCCATGGGTATAATACAATAGCCGTCTCCTCAAAGCACAAAAAAAGCATGAAGATCCATCAAAAAATCAAATCATACAGAACGTAGCCAGCTGAAAGGTAGGATCAAAATTCCCCCTCCAAAGCCGTGGATAACGACTAGGAAGGAGAGGGTGACAAATGCGCGGAGTAGCAATCGCTGACAGTGGCTTCGCGGGTCGCACCCTCAAGGAAGCAAGAGAGGCCCGAGCTTCCAGTCGAGTACCAAGTTCGTAGGGTGCCGAAAGACCCGTCAACCTAAGTAACCAATCGGAATATTATTGACTAACCGTGTGAGAGTGACAAAACCGTAAGGAGACGGCGGGGTTGATCTTGAGAAGAAGAAGAAGGCTCTTTGTGAGCGCCGATCGTGTCAGTTTGTATCTTGTGTGAAGGGTTGTATACGCAACCATGGCGTTCGCTGCAGCGAGAATGATACTCAAGGACAAGAGGAGGAAGCCGAGCAAGGAGGACTTTGCGCCCCGCAACAGAAGCAAGGTAATGGATCCTTATGCACATATATAATGATACATACATGATTATTCTCTTTTTTTTCTTTTTTTTAACTATCAGTTTAGTATAGAGTGTACTGTTATTGACCTCGTTTCCCCATTGTATTTATATTATGTCTCACGCTTGTGTGTCACCAAACTATAATGTCACTTTCTCTCGGCAAGAAAGTCGCAGTTTCAGGCGTCTCGGATTACTCGGTCCTATCTAGACTTAATATAGATACACTTGAGAAATTTCCCCTTTAGGTAGCTTAGTTCGTTAGATCGATACGTCCATGCATCGATGAGTCTTGGATTAGTTGATTCGTATCTTCGTTCTACCCAAGAAGTACTTGAGAAAATAAATTAATCGCCTAAGTACTTCGTTTAAAGTGTTTAATACATATATTATAAATGTGTTTACTTTTACAACCTATAATACAGCTAAATGGTGTAAATGATTTTATAAATATTTTCTTTATTAATTGAATGTAAAAAATAAGAAAAGGAAGCACACAGCTCAACTTCTGACAAACTAAATGATGCATCGTAGCAGAAAAACTATCCAGCCAAATTGTTACAATTCTAAATTTAATATAGAATTTTTTACGGACATAATTGATAGCCATTTCATCATTACAAGCTGATACTACCTCGCACTACGTGTATATAAATAATGATATCTAATTTACACTTACGAATGGTTTAACGTTTAGCTCTATTCTTGCCATTTACTGGAAATATCAAGTTTTGTAAAATAAGCAAAAAAAGTTAACACAAATTAACTGCTTCCTCGTCGACCGGATTAAAAAATTTATAATTTTTTTCAACTGATTTAATTAATTTTCGTCTCTCGTTAAATGCTAGCACATTTAACTTCTTTTCACTAATTCCGAATAAAAATTTAGTCAGTTTTCGTGATTTTAATTAGATTACGGTTTATATAAAAGTTTTAGCAATTAAATAAAAATTAATGATTCTACAAATTTTCTTGCAGTTAATTTTTTATATTACATTTAATTATAAATAATCAACAGCAGCTTAGCATATCGAAATATTAAACATTCAATTTACGTTTAATATGACCTAGATTGTTAACAACATCACATGTTATTGCTTTCTAACTCTTAACATATTTTTCTAAAGCATTGTACATTTATATACCGATGAAAAAACAAGCTAGTACAATAATTATAACCAGATACGTGTTACTTGGCTGGCAGTAATTTAAATGATAAACAATAAGGGTGAATTATTACTGTGCCAAGTCATAATTTTGTTTAAATAGAGAATCGTCCCCTTTATATATTTTCGCGTGCTTGATCGCATAACTGCATCGGCTTTCTCTCAATTATATAGATATAGATATATATTTGTACAATGGTTAATACGCGTACTTTGTGTTTAGCTTGAACAGCTGGTGCACCAAAGTGTAAAAATTTAATCCGTCTAAATATTGTATAATCTGAAACTGTGATCCAACGATGTTCTCTCACGCGAAATGCGTCATTATACAAACTGCACCGCACATTGTTACTTTTTCAATTTATTGCAGCAGAATATCAACACATCCTAATTGTTTAAACACGAATTTTGTCCAAAAATTTACATTCATATTAAATATATTTTGAAAACAAGAAGTAAATATCTATTTAATATAAATGACTCAACGCTTTCAATTATATTTACAAATGGAATATTATACATCAGTAAGTGTAAAAGTGTCTATAATATATAAAGTTTTTCACTCATATTTATAAATGTATAGCATGTAAATTGAAACGTTCCCGCCACGTTTTATGCCACAATTGAACGATTTCACAATATGGGTAAATGAATATTTTGTTTATGAAACTTTGGAAAAAAAGTTGTATAATGATTTGCAATAAAAGTCGTGAACTGCTTTCTTCGAAGTATAAGGTTTTGATAAAGAGGTAGAAGGATATCACCAAGTTGAATTATCGCGAGGAAACGAGAAATGGAATGTATAGAATACCGTTGGGTTCAATAAAAATTGTCGCAGAATGTTTTTCACTGTCACCCTAGGAGTTTCTGTTACATACAAGAACGCGCCGCACGCTTCACCAAATTTGCATGTTCACTTATGTATACCATTGGCAAGTTGAATGGTTTTTCTTCCTGAAAACTTTCGTGCATTCAGTTTTATCTTTGTTAGCGCATTTCGTATCGCGGAATTATTCTCCCGGATTTTTCACTCGACGAATAATTTTCTACCGTCGGTTAATAGAAAACGAAATACTTCCATTTTTAGTACGTTAGAGATGGTAGTTAGTTATCTGAACAATTTAAACAAATAGCGTCCAATAGTTTTATTAATTTTATTATGAAATCAATTAAATTGTTAAATAGAAAAATTTGTTTTAAGTAAAAATAAATTTGTTAACTACGGTTATTAACTAACCAAGATATAATTTAAAATGTTTTCCGACGCTTGCTTAAAACTGGATTTTACAGATCAAAAATCTTATTTAATTGCCTAACGACTATAACACAGCTTTATGAAATAGGACGCAAATAAAAGAATTGATGTATGTGCAAAAAAGTGTTTACAAAAAGGTTACATGTCATAAATTAGAAAAATGTTTAATTTTATTGTATAGACGATTAAGGCTGGTTAAAATAATAAAGAATTATAGTTCAGTGCTTAGACAGAATATACAAGGATAAAATTTTGAAGTAAAAGTTACAGTGATTGAACTGTAACTTCAGAACATATCAGCTATTCGATAAAAATTAATCTAAAAATTTATCTTATTTGTAAAAAGATTGTTAAGATACAAAAAAATTGATTTAATTATTAATTTAAAAAAAACTTATATTATTTCGAATTCTATAACTTTTCGATTTACTAACCGAGCAACGGGAATCTTGGACGTTTTCATATTTATTTTGAGTGTACACGATTCGAAAAAATTGTAATTTTAGTGTGCATTGCCCTCGCTCGTATTTCGCGTTAAAGATTTCTCCAAACTTTAATTGAAGTCGAAGTCATTTATCGTAATTCGCCGATAGTGTGGAAAGGTCAGTGGTTCAACATCTAATGAAACCTTTGTACGATAGTGAGAAAGAAAATTCGAGTAACTGACAGGTTCCGTTTTAAACACTATATTTTGCAATAGCTTGTCATTCTTCTTCGTTACTGTGAATTGTTTCAGGTTTTTTATAATCTTTAAAGTTACCTACTTTTTTCTACTGTTGGATTTTACGAACGACTTTTTGCTCAGTCGGAAACGTTTTAATCCTACTTTGCATTTATTCTTTAGCTCATATCAAAGAACGACAGAGAGGGATTAAAGTCTTCGCTAATATCTTTACTGGTGAACACACACGCACGTTTTAATTAGAGCACGAAACGGCTATCAATAATTTTAATGTTTACGTATACGAAAAGTATTTAATTCCATAAATGATAAATGCATGCATGTTTATCATTCGCACATTAAAGAGGTGATATATCATTTAATATAAAATGATTAATCTAATATAGCTTAATCGTATTATAATGTTTCATATTCATAATTATAATGCATTCGTGTCAAACTGCAAATTTTATAATAAATTTACAACTTTAATATATAATGATACGTTAAGAACTGTTTCAATCAATGCGAAAAGATCGTTATAATAAAACGAATTCTAACTCTCTGTTTACAATTTTTAGTAAGCAATGTTCCGTACGTAAAGAAGCAAGATAAAAATATTGAGAAAACCCGATAACGATCCCAAAACATATCATATGCATGTTATACAAAAAATAAAAATTCTCTAGTAACTTAGACGAATGAAAAAATTGTTTAATACATAAATTAGAAAAGATTGTTCATTTAATTAACTAAATTCAATTAAATTAATTATTTTTTATATAACATGTACATATCAATCGAATCAATCTGAATTGTCTTTTTCATTGGATGTAAACTCAATTAACCGAGTAAAGAATCGACAGCCATTAGTATAAAAGAGAGCTCAAAGAAACAATCCACTAAATGTCAACGATGTCTGCTCCACATTTCAATAGAGAAAAGGGAACTCCTCGCAAAGGACGCTTTTGAGTCTGTAAGCGGTAGGATTAATTTCCGGTTCGCCACGTGGAATGCCATCGCTATTTTATCATCTTGCGTTTTCGTATATCGTCAAAGACTCTTAGCTTTAGGCTTATAGATAGATATGATGTAGAAACAGCTTAAACAAGTCGCGTTTAATCGTTTCTAAGTAATATCCATACACACACGTACATGTATATAGATATATACATATTACCTACGTAAGCCTCGATGCTCCTTATATTGTACCCACACGGATAACCCCGAGATCGCCGTGACGGTGATTAAGAGCCCAGGGAGATCTTAACGACCGCGATTGCTTTGGGGAGGCTTCGTTAAAAGTTCCGATAAAAAAGAAATTTATAACCGTTGCTCGTATTGTATTTTTATCCTGTATAGGTAAAGTCCTACGTCTGATAAACGGAATGTCATTGTATCCTGGCGCTAGAGGCGCTTCGGTTCGAAAATGTAATTGTCTGTATGTGTGCAGTGTGTGTGTATGTGCGTGTTTGTAAAAAGGTACGCCCCAAATAAATTTATCTGTGAGGTGATAAAATCTGACGGTGAAAAACTAGGTTACGTAGAGAAATTAAAAATTGACAATGAAAATATTTTAAGATACTGAAATGTGCAATGAAAGATATGTAACTTGAAAAATAGAAAATAAAACATTTGAGATCTAAAAAAATTGTTAAAATAACATATGGTTCAAAAGTAAATATAATTTTAAAAATCGACAAAACGTTAATCTTGAAGATAATTGAATAGTTCTGCAAAAGAATGTTTAATCGTAGTGTACGTTTAAGTAAATAATAGTTAGATCATAATATTAAAGTAGTTAATAAATAATAGTAAGCTCACCATAATAGTTTTTGAAGTAGTAAATTTTAATATTATTATTATTCAAATAAACTTAATATAAAAGAAAAGAATCACTGATTGCCTATAAAATTGTACTTATCAATTAACGTTGGAAAAGATTAATTTGTGCTTCGATTATAGGTACATGCATATATTATATAATATATTAATTTAAACCAGAGCATCTACAAATTTTAGTATCATTGTAATACTAAACTAAACTATTTGTAAATTGGTATAATATTCACAAAATGATAATTATTAAATCAGATTAAACATTACTATTATATAAAATAGTATGGAAAGTATATCTAATAAAGTGCATTATTACTAATTTCAAAAGTAGCAGTATTTCCCAAAAAAAAATAGTAAAAAGTAGAAGGGAAAGCGAAAAATGGTTGCCTTACCCAGGAAATCCCTAAAAAGTGTGTCTCATTCGTTATTTCGTTGCCTCGCGCTCCCTCGCGAAAATCCGGGACTTGCAGGCGGGCGAAAGTCGTTCTATCGATTCGCGCGCGCGAGACACCCAACCCACTGAACTCGAGGGGGAGGAAGAGAGATAGAGAGCCAAAGAAGGGTATAAGTGGGACTCGAGTGTAAGAGAGAAAGACTATGAAGGAATGCTTCCGGCGGCAACGTCTCCCCTTCTTATCGGCTCACCGAAGGGGAAAGAGGATTCTATGAATCGAGCTTCCTTAAAGGCCCTTTAATACGTACGCGAGACACTGGACATATGCATCCTTTCTTCTCACTCTATACTTTCCTCCTATTCCCTTAAATGTATTAAATATATATTTATCGTTTCCATAAAATCTCGAGATCGCGGTGGGTAAACTTCGAGCGGTATATTAAATTTCTTCTGTAAACGATCGCCTCAACTTGGACTTTTCATAAATGTATATTGCACTATTGATCGTTTAATTTTACAAAAAAACTTTCTTTCCTACGTTTATTAGATTTCTTTTATTACAATTGAGAAAATTTTTGTTAAATTTTTAATAAAATTAGATAAAAATGCAATTTGTATTTCTATTTTTTGTGCATAAAGTTCGAGTTTTTTTCATCAAGTTTAAAGTATCACTTTTCTCATCACACGCGTACGCTTCATAATGTATGTACAGTGTGTGTGAAATGTTTACTTTATGCATTCTATAGTATTTTCACGCGTCAAATTCCCCCACATTAATCCTTGAATTAAACAGTTATATATTTAATAAAATTTCAATATTTTCTAATATTACTTTTTCTAAAAGACGTAAACAATTTTTACGACAGGGTCTTTGCCCCCTGCGACCCTGGACCCGCTCCTCTACTCCTCTTTCTCTTGTCTGCCTCTACTTATTTGAAAATTGTAATGATAAATGATTTTATTATAATTATACATATCTTTACTTATTTCGAACTTTATGCACATAATTAAAAAATATTTATGCACATAATTAAAATATATGTGTAATTCGGGTACAATTTTTACGCACTATTTTTTTATAATAAAATTTGAATTGATTTTTACAGCACTTAAAATCGACATTATATCTTTAATTAATCGCATCCTGAATATTACTTGGTAATTCTTATACTTCAATATTTGTACTTATGTAACAAAATAAGAAAAACAGTCAGTGCTTTGAGTTTCAGTCACGAGACGCAATAAAATTGTGACTCTCGAGAAAGGTTTATAGAGAAAAAAAGTAAAAAACGCCAGTGGGTTACGCGTGTTTCGAATTTACAATGTTTTTTTTTAAGAGGTTTCTTTCACTCTTTAGTTTGCGGATTCGAAGCTTTTGTATGTTCTCGGGAGGAATGAGAAAGAGACAGAACGGAACTCTCTAAAAACGAAGCAAAAAAAATTACGAAATTTCGTTTACTACTGTGACGGACATTTCCAGGCGACTTAGAAAGTATGAAACGATCCAGTAAGCGATAAGATGCGTCGACTAATCCAAACGGTGCATAGCATCGCGAACGTTAGCTCGATGGTTAGAGTACGAGATTTCTAATCCATAATCCGTATGTTCGAATCCCGTCATCTCTCTTTTCTCGCTCCTCGTCTTTTTCATACGTTATACTACGAACTAGCTTCCAACTTTTTTACTAGTGCTTTTAAAATTTATATTGTTTGAAATGTATGAAGGTAATAAGACAATTGACTATGTAAAATACTTGTCAATTTAAGATTTTTTACGTACTTACGGAATTCCTAGAGAATGTTAAATTAAAATACACATGTTTGTTATAATTATTTAATTATAATATATGAATTAAACAATATTTTTCATTATTGAACGTTGAATAATTAGTGCGTAAATAAATATTTACAAACAATTTTTATATTACGTTTTATCTGTATTTTTAGTTAAAAATCTGAATCAATAATCGAAATAAACCTAATAATTGTCCATAACTTAGAAAGAAATATTAAATTCTGCTATTATTACAAAAGTTATAGTAAAATTCATTAAAGCATTACACTCACTAATAAAATATCTTTTAATTAGTACAGATTATTTTAATATATGTACTGTAAAGTTATACTTACTAATAAAGTAGACTACAACAGAATGAATAACGTTATTTTCATTCTTATTGTTACAGAGATAAATGCGGATAAGGTATATGAATTATTTAACTTTTATTCGTATTATAATTTTTTAACAAATTATTGTATAATTACAGGGTATATAATTTATAATGTTTGATTATCAGTAAAAGTAATCGGTAAACAACAATAAATTGATTTATTATAGATGTAATTTCTTTTTCAATATGCGCATTCATTCTAAAAGAAATATTTATCAAATGTAAAGTTAATATTAATAAATAAGTTTTATTAACAATCCAAAATTCAAGAGCAACACGCGACAAATATAGGCTTAATAAAAAAACACATTTTACTAAACATATCTTGATTTAAATTGCCAAGTAATAAATATACAGAAACAAACGGATATTAAAATAATAGTAAATACTAAAATAATATAATAATATTAAACCAAAATCTCTCTTTTAGTTTGCACAAATATAAAAAAAAAGAATAATTGACGATACTTAGATTAAATCTTCTCGAGTATCAGTGTAATTATAAAAATGATCTGGTAAATTAAATAAAATTACTCACTTGAGATGTCGCATATAGCTCTTGAATCGGTCGAACATTCAAGTCTTAATGGATCGAAACTCATCCTTTCTCATCATCAAATCGGTCGATATAACATTGCGACAATAGAAAAATCCGATGAACAGGAAAATCCATAAAAAAAAGTATCCACCAAGAAAAAGTTGCTATATCGTGTTCGCACGTTTTGTTACCCAAGTCGTCGTCGCGGCATCGACATCTACCTAGATTAATGGCCAAGTAATCGAGAGCGTACCCAGCAGTACAATAAGGATACCCGAGAACCATTGTGCTGGCTAGCGGGCGAGTGCAAAATCAATATGGCAAAGACGAGGCAACTTCCTTCTAGTTCGTTGTATGCCGTTGTACTTGGATTTTTCGCAATTAAACCTTCTTCTTTGAAATTTTCAGAGTGGAAATATTTTTCAAAATTATCAAATGGATTACTGGAGTATACATTCTATTGATTGATACGATTGTGTTCCTCAAATAGATTAGGTAATTTGAATTACACGATTATTAACGTTGGGTCAATTTAGTTTTGAGTATATATGTAAATATATGGAAAGAAGTGATATTATTGTACAATTAGAAGTAAATATAAATTAAATATTTGTTTATTTTCATATTAAAATCAGTAATCTAGTTTTTTTTATTCGTTTGATTTTTTTAAAGAAAAGAGCTTACATTTTTTGAATAAATGGAATAATAAATATTCAGTGTGTAATAAAAAATATATTACAATTTTATCGTATTCAAATGCAATACTTGATTATTAATAAATCAGATTGTTTTTTTTCAAAATTGTTGTTGTTCCTCAGAAAATTATAAAGAAACGAGGTCATTTGATTCCACAAATAAATGGAAATAATCGTTTAAGCGATGCGCATCATATTAATCCTATTAATTAATTTACATGTTGAATTTATGGACATAAATAATGTTTATCGAACCGACACGTGTAAATAACACACCTATTTAAAAGAACATATTAAAATGTAACAGTTATTCAATATTTTATTAACAGTTACGTATTTATAAATTATTGCTATTTACTCATATTCTACGCATAATTTATAATGTATACCTTTTCTTATTTCGAACCGACTAAATGCAGGTTTTAACGAATAAGAAGAAAGCAGTTCAAATTTTAATTTGCAAGTCATTTTCCTTTTATCCAAATTCGAGGGAAAATTTTTGTTCCAAATAAAACGAACGACTCTCTTGAAGCTTAAATGAGGTTATATATATTTGACCTCGTTGGATATCTTAAAACTAAAAAAAATTTTATTCATTATTTTAAAATTACAAGTTTTCCAAGTTGTTAAATCTTGAAGTTATACTAAAAGCGGCTAACATTTTTGAGTGTTACAAACGATCAATTTTCAACGACACCTTTCCCAGCATTTCTTGTAAAAATAGAAATTAACAAAAATTGCATGAAGTTTCATTTACTTCGAATACATTTATCTCTTTATAATGCTGTTCACATTAAGTACGCAAAAATGAGCTCAAAATTACCCGACTTTAAAATATGATAATATATTAATTTTTTAGTCTACAGAAAAAAATCCTGCACCCGACGAGACGATGTTAAGTTAAAGATTAATATTGATTTGTACGTCAGACGAAACTACCTTAATAATAATGAACACACATTTAAGAATAAGAGAATTTTTTATACTTACAGTCCAATTATTTGCCTAGTAAACATTTACCTAACTCACTATTATCTATTTTATAAACAAAAACAATTTTTTGTTCTATAAAAATGTATGTAAAATGAATAGGCATAAATAAGAATCGCGTGGTCATTGCACTTGGACTATCGTGCGAATTAAATTTTTCCTTGACCCACCTTGACAATGGTAGAAGATATTATGAACGAACTTCAAAGAATGAAGAAACGCATCCAAAGTCTTTGTAACGTACTCACGCATATATATATATATGTTTCTATATCGTTATATATGTGTGTATAATATACATTTGCGGCCTCAATAGCAGTAAAGAAAGAACTTGTTTAGTATAAGCTTAGATGTTAAATCAAAGCGCACACGGTAATGACTTACCCACAACTTTTCTACTTATTACATTTTATGCATACTAAACGCACCCATACTTATATAGATATATACCTATTACGTATGTACATTGACGCATAAGTGCGTGAATATGTGTATCTTATTTGTGATACATCGATGTTCCCAGTGCCTGCTGCAGCCTGTGCTATAAATGTGCTATTTAAGTGTTAAATATATACAAAATGTCAATTACAGTATGCCGGATGGCAAAATTAATTACCCTTTTTTTAAAAAAATGCTTATTATATATCCATCAAAAGCAACAGGGATTTTATTTCTATACCAATTGAAGGTTCTAGTGTAATGTAAACATCTGAAGATTAATGGCATACCATCAGGTATAGTTCCAACTTAATTATCTTGCTCAAATATTAGTTACCTTACTTTTCTTTTAAAACCAAATGCATTAATCTTCTGCTCTACTACAACTATAATTTATTATCTTACCTTTTATAAAACGAATACAAAGTTGCTCCATAAAACATTTCGAGGATTAGAATTTATGCAAGTTCAATGATATAACCATAATGTTATATTTAAAAAAAATGTTATTCTTTTGATCCAAATTCTGTAAGTTATAGACAATTGTTTAATTATAGTTTAAAAATGTTAATTATATACAATCGATTAGAATCGTCATAAGTAAAGCTTTAAGACACGTCGATATAAAGGAACTTGTACATTAAAAGTAATGTACTATAGGTAAAACTATAGTTTTTTCAATCTAGAAATGGTCAACAGTATTAATTGTGCATTAAAACCACGAAAGAAAAACATGCTTCGTAGTACATTTCGACGATCTACTCGAATAAAAATCTTTATAAATTATTCCTTCGCAAGGCCAACGAAATCACTCAATTTCATTAAGCAGCAAAAGCTTTAAGGTAATTGCTACCGCACGCACACGTATATGTATACACGTTACGAGAAAACTGTGCATAGGTATGTGTGTGTGTGTGTGTGTGTGTGTGTGTGTGTGTGTGTAAAGAGAGAGAGACCCACATATGTGGCACATGCAATCACACATACTTGCGCGCACGCGCGTATAGAAAGCATTTGAAAAATTTATATACGTAGGTGGTATGCTTGGAATGTGCATATGTGTAAGTATGCGAATATACATGTGCCTATAACCAACACTCCAACCACTCGTAAGCGCCACTTAAACTGTAATAATCTGTATGTACTTACATACATCTTTGTTATGAATTTCGTGTAGCGCACGCTATGCACCCTGTGTATAAGCTGTATATGTGCGTGCGCGGGCGCGTGTGTGCGTCTTGTCAGTGTGTAAAAATGTATACATATACGAGTACAGTGTATACAACTTCTCTGTCTTTCCTCCCTCTTCGCAATTTCTATGTGTTTGACTTAAATATTTATATGTGCCACTCTACTATGCTAACTCCTTGTGTTTTTATTACTATATCTACTACTATCAAACTATGTAATTAAAAAAAATATGCATTATAATATATTCCACTATGTATACTGTTCACACAATGTATCACTGTAAAATATTATTTTTTTTTTAAAGAAAAAAAATGATTTCATTTTTTCGTAGTAGTTACTTTGACTAGTTGATACTTTTCTCTGACTATATGCAGTATTCTGTGTAGTGATGAACCGTACTGTACTTGTGTTTGCAGGCCCGCAGCGCCAGTACAAGTAGCTTTAGAAGTCTGAGCCAGGTATATACCAAAAAGATTGACAGTATAATCCTATAAACACTAGTGGCTAGAAGGAGTTTACCTTTAGATCCTATAGCTAGACCTGACACTTTAGCAAGCAAGTCATTCTATAGATATACCATTAGATTAACGATTTATAATTACTCTACTGGCAAACAATCACATAGTATAAATTTGCATCTTTACCAGGCTTATAGAACATATATACACGTGCATATGTAAATATAACACACTACAATTATCTATACAAATACACGAGCGATACTTGGAACAGTCGTTTAAGGAGTACGAATCAACGTTTAGTTCAACGCGGATGAATCCCTATACCTACCTCTCGCATTTATCTTGCATATATAACTTTTAATTATTACTCGAATGATCGTTTGTATGCAAAAGTGATTATAGTTATACATTATTCCTCGAGAGTAATTAATATTAAAAAACTGATCAAATTTTAGAGCTGTGCAAAAAAATTAGATGTCCTCATTTTGTCTCTTATGAGGCTAAAGTAGAAAAGTGGACCTCATTATCAAACTTATTGCTTATTCATCGTAATTTTAAATTCATCGTATGGGTTTATTCGTTCTCGAGTCAAAAATTGAAAAAGTCAATTACTTCAAGTTCAATATATTAGGTGTAATGATCAATAAATTTACCTTATGAATAAAACATATTTGGAGTTATGATTAAAATATGCATTGCGGAAAAATGATTATAAATCTTTTAATCGATATTTAAAATAAAGGGAGAGAAAAAGTTTGAAACATGCAAATCTTGATTTTATTCGTAATAACTAAGAGAAATTTTTGCAATCATTAACACTGTATTATAAATATACATAGTGTATAAAGGGAAATCATGACTGATGAAATGCAATGGTATAGCCTTTATAATAATATAAGTCTTGAAACTAATTATTAATTTTGTATACGTTTAACGATGTATAAAAGATAAAATGTTTAATTTGAATAATAATGTATTTATAATTGAATATGCAATTAAGTATTTAAAGTTAATATGGAGTTCATAAATATTTAGTAAATATAATAATAAATTTACATAACTTTAGAAAACATATAATATCAAAAGGGAAAATAACGATAGTGTTAAACAATATAGAATTGTTTTTGGCATAGCAATCATTAAAAATATAAACAAAATATTGAAATGTAGTTTGAAATACACTTGTAAATACACATTGTAAATACGAGATACGATATTTGTAAAACGTGTTAGAAGAATAAAACTAATGCCTCACTGGCCTACAAATCGTTGGATTCGAGTTCATCGGGTTATCGCGCACGACAATTTCTCGAATAAAATACCGGATGTTTCACGCAAATAGATCGTAATTTTGTCACGTCATCTCGAAAGAGTCGCGTACATAAGATTTCCATCATCGATATACGAGGGTTGACCATTACGGAGAATTACGACTCTCTGTAATGAAACTATAAAGTTCGTACCGCGCGAATCGAGAGCATCTCGCGAGTGACCAGAAGGTCGCGAGGAAAAAATGTTGAACTCAAGAGGCATGCATGCTAGCCCCGCATTACTCACCAAAACGATTTAGAGAAAAATGACGAATGAGGCATGCTCTAGAGACACGCACTCGCGTCAACTCACCAACGGTAGACGCTGTTGCGTTTCTCTCACATACTTTTTCTGTATCTACCACTTTATCGTACATTTTATGTACACATGCACCAACATACACACTTACACGAACGATTTTTTAAATAGTTTATTCATGTACTTATACACGATATTGCATGCGATTAGTTAGTCTGCGAAATACCTAGCTCTTTTTCTTCTTTCGCTTCTACTATACTGATTTGTGCCTGGACCCTCTAAATAATTATATGTAAAGAGTGACGTACCAATTAATTATTATCTATGGAAAATTCTATGTAGTTGGTTTGTTTTTGAACTAAGAAGGAACTTGCTCATGGATTAATAGTAGAAAATAAAATGGGCGTTTTTACCAAAGTTCCGAGCGGCTTTCTTTTTTTACGAAAAAAATCGTAAAACTTTGGAGAATGAAAATGAAAATTGTATCAAAGTTACAAATCGAAAAATGTATTAAATTTCTCTTGTAGATAGTTGAAAGAAGATATGAAAAGAATTTAATTAATCAAATTATTTTACAGAATTCACATTCATAGAAATATGACGATTGAATAAATCAAACTCGATTACTTAGGTGAGAATTAAGATTAATTTTTAGTTACACAATTTTTATTAAATTTTTTTAGATTAAAGTATTCGTTAATAAATAGACCTAATATAAATTAGTAAAAGTTGTGTAGCTAAAAATTAATCTTGTAATACTTAAAATACTCATTTTTTAATGTAGTGAATTTTAAGTTTATATGTAAATTTAATTTATAAAACCGTTAATTACTAATATTTATAGAACTGCTAATACGTAGCCTGGAATAGAATTATTGAAATTAAAGCCTTAATAGGTTAATTTTGGTACAGAATTGGAACAGTGGTTCACGTTGTGTAAAATAAAAGTGAAAACAGTTTTGCACGGTGCGACTTAGCGTAATATTGTCTTTGACCTCCTGCCCGTATAACACTTTCGGGTAGTTCGATATTTTCCGTATACTATAGACAAATAAATTCCCCTACAAGACCAATGCATAGCAGTTTAAGCTGATTTTCATATACAAAGTCGAAATTTTTTTTTCAATTAATAAATTTATTTTCTTTTACCTATATTTTCAAAACCAAAGTTTCAAAAGTTTATAATAATTTATAATAACTTTACTTAATCTTGTTTAACCTGATTCGTTACATAGTCATGTGAACGTACGATAAAACAAAGTTATATCGTTATGACAAAATGAAACTAGTGTAGAAGGTCAAAATTAGAGCAACAAATAAAACGAGGCCTTAAAAATGTAATTTATAATTACTATATATAATATAGATAGTTTATTATATATATTACATAATTTCACTATTTTTTTTCTGTATAACACTTGTGACAACTGTAACTTATTTTACTCTTCTATTTTATCTTCTATGCGACACACTTTTTTTTTATCAGAGACTCTTATATGACGAGTAAGACGTACACCCGTGCGGTGTAAGTATTCTTGAGATAAATTTGATGTGCACACATTTTGACAAGTACATTTAAAGAGGTGCACGGAAGCACAATCTTCACTAATTTGAATGGCGATGATTTGTCTTTTCTCGTAATCCTCTTTTGGCCAAAGTGGGAAGTCTTCAGTCTCTTAAAAAACGTATGCATTAATTTAGCTACTACAAGTTATATAAAACTCATAAGAACTTTCGGTACTTATCTAATAGTATATTATAAAAAGACCTTACACTATTCTAGACTTTTTCTAATTTTTATTTGAACGAGGAGCAATTTATTTCTTTTTTGCGTGTCAAACCATACTTTTTAACACAAAGCGCGCAAAACGTGATTTCTCGACTTCGATTTTATGTAAGATGAAGCAAACGTGTTGTTTTACGGTCGGAGTGTTAGAAATTATATTTAAATGTAGTTTTTTTCTAGATTTATATGTGAAAATGTAATAACTTTACAAATTCTAAACATCTAAATCTCTGCAAGTTTTAGAATTATTTATGACTTGTCTACAAACTAAGTAATATAATCATTTTCATAATGTCTATTGATTACAGCTAAACCGTGCATTTTGCTGTAGTGATAAAAAAGGGTGAATATCATTTATAATTGTTTTAAGTTACAAATGCCAAATATCCTGTATAATCAACTTTAGAAAATGTAAATGTAAATATTAACGTAAACATTAATGATGGCTCACTAACGTTGATTTAACTGGTTTTAAAAAAGATAAATTACTATATTAGTTTTAAAATTATAATCTATTATTGTATTCAAATTTGAAAATTATTATTTTTTAAAACGCCAAACCAACTAAGAGTATTATATTTTATTTAATTTGTTTTTCTGTCTACAAAAAAAAGAACCATGTATGTATATAAGGATAATAGTAAATAAAATCTAGGTATTTAAATATTATAATAAAAACGCAGTTGATATAAATGAATTATAATCCAACAATAAATTATATATGCAGTGTACGGCGTTATAACACTTAACCATATTTAATCTAAAATTGAATACGTTCTCACAAAATTAAATGATACCCCAATTACTGAGCAATAAAAACGTAAAATTAATTCGTACATAAGGCTACGTATCCAGCGAAATAAAGATTAATGCGGTTGCTTGCTAAAGATCGACGTTGATTTCACAATTTCAAGTCCTGAGGGAGTAAGTTCGAAATTCATCCCGCAGGGCATGTGTATCTTTCAGTCAGGCGTCTTTTCAAAGGCCGAACCGTGCCGCAAAATAGAGAGCAATACTCGTCCGTTCACGAGAAAAGACGGGGGCGTTCACCAGCTTATAACGAAGCCCCTCGAGGAATAAACGGGCTTTGACGACCGATTGAAGAGTCGATCCGCCCTGTTGAATTTCGGGTCTTATTAATTTTGCAGCCTCTCTCAACCTCTCGAATGGATTCGAGACTTTGAATCATACTTCTATGCGAAATGTTACACGGCTTCCATTGCGACGTCACTTTTCATTACAGTATAATTGATATTTTCTTTACTATTTAAACTACTTGTGAAAAAGTATATTCATGCAAAGTCGAATAACACGATCTTTAAAGATGTGTAGTGCGAACCATTCTATAGTATTTAGAACAGGGACAAATACGGATTCAATGTGTAGCGTCTTTTTCATCCTCTTGGGAAATTTCAGAAAAATACTTTATCTTGATTAAATATTGTGGAAAACGGCTATTTTTTTCTTAAGACTGCGAGCTCAGTTTATCAAATCTAATGTGTCTATAAATAATGCGAATATGGTGCAATATTATATTACAGTTTACTTCATTGCGATATTATACGATAAATTACAAATTTTTAAATAAAAATAATAAATATAATATATTATCTAAACGTGCATTAATCAATATGGATATTGTAATAATTTTAAGAAATCTCAGTAGCCGTTGAAATTTCAACTAGATTGCCTTTACTGCATTCCTACGAATTAATAACAACATGTCTAATTAAACAGACGGTTATTTTCAGTAACAAATGGGTTTTGGTAAAATCAGTTTTACGATCACGCATTATTTGTCTTTTATTCTACCGAATTGTAATGTATGTATTAACGAAATTATACTAAATCGTATAAAAAAGAGAGAAATACCATTTGATATATTCGAGAATAAATTAATAGTAAAAGTTGGTATGAGTTCAGAGAATTTATCGATAAACCACAAATTGCTACCGCAGACTGTGCTCCTTATCGTTTCCTTTGACAATATGTAATTACTATGTATATATATTGTAATTAAATTTCAATATTAAATAGTAAATCATATTATTCGTCAGTTTGTACACATAAAACCAAATTATCATTAGAAATTTTATTTACATCTAATAAATAAGCCCGAAAACAAATATAATTTTTAATTGACGTAAAAAAACTGCGGATAAAGCATAAGGAAATAGTCGTCCTCAATCCATTTTCTAACTAAAGTTGACCGATCATCACGAAGTCCGTAGGATCTCTAACAATCTCAGCACGATAATTCCGTTTTCATAGCTTTCTCAACGGAATGACTCGCCAAGATAAGAAAGAAACGGTCGTACGGAGAAAAAGGGCAGTCGGAGAGCGAGAAAAAAATAAATCACCGAAAAGCACGTCCGGACTTCTGTGGTCGCGCCCACTAACATGATTGCCTTGGAAACTTCCGAGCTAGGAGTCATACAGAGAACGTTGGGAGAATGAATCGCACGAAGGCGACGTTAATAGAGTAAGGAAGAATGAAGGGTGCGGTGCACTGTACACGGCTTCTTTTCTTTGTCCTAGTTACTGCGAGTGAAAAATTTTCCAATGTATTTATCGTCGTGTTCGAATAAATAGCGTTGCACCTTGTTTACGAAAAAATAAATGGAATTAACTAAGTTTACTATCTTTGGGAAAAATCTAGTGCGATGTAAGGCTACAGTATATTTCATAATGAGCCTAATAAATATTTTAATTACGCGAAAGAATATATACCTCTTATCTTATGATCTACGAACAGTATATTATTTTTATAAAAAGGACAGTGATGAACAGCAATGTTAGTTTAAGAAAGACGGGCGGATAAAAACTAAAAGTTTAAAAATTTAAAAGATGAACTGTAGATATTTCCATGTCGTGTTAAATTTTTAGATTTTAACTATTATGTTCACGAATATATGTACAAATTGCAAAAAGAAGAAAAACAATATATAATTAATTTTATTTCCATGAAAATAAAAATATTCATTTAAAAAGAATTATGAATTCAAAACTGAATTAATGTCCAATGGATTTTTATAAAATTTTTTGTTATTTGTTATATTATAATTAGTAACTAAAAATCGTATTATTTATTCACTACATGACTATAAAATTACATTTTTATAAAATTGATTACCAACTATTATAAATCTTTTATACGAGAATATTTTTCGAAAAGTTCATTAATTAACAAGTTTTTAATTTAATTTATGATTTCATGAATATTTTCTACGTATTTTATATTTTTTTTATAATAAATTAAAATCATTCTATAATTATTACTTCAATTTATTTCCAAAATTACAGTATATACTTAATTTAAAAAAGTTTAAATTGCATAAAAAATGTATCTAACAAGAATATTATAAGAATTAGAAGTTTATACTAAAGTAGCGCATGATATTTGTTATAATAAGCAAGAAAGGTAACCAAAATTAAATATACGGTAAGGTACCGTTACTAAATTATTGGTTAGTAAACCTCGTAATTCACTTTACTCTAGTTTTCTGCATTATTAATCGAAAATCATGTAGTAACGTTCTCGTGAGTGCATTTATTAGTGCCGACGTTACCTCAATATTGTCACATACAGATAAGCTCCGATGCATTACATTTACTGCCCTCATTACAATCACAAAGCGCTTTACGTTCTTGATTACACAAGTTACGATTTCGACAAAACATTTCGCAAAATGAGTGTTCGTTTAAATCTAATTAAATTGAATAATTCCTTTATACTCGGTGTGAGTTAAACAGCAACAATTATATTGCTACATGGCAATTTTAGATGCGAATTTAATTTATAAAAACAATATGTAATAATAGAAATTTTGTAATTACGGATTAGTAAGAATTGTTTCTATTAATTTGTAAGTACAACATTTTTATTTTACATATTGTTTTTAAATTGCAAACGATTCTTTATTGGTCATTGTTTTCTTCTAATTACTTACTAATTTTTAATTTATTTCGTTTTAGAATGTAACTACTTATATTTATGGGGATTACAAAATTTGCGTTTCTTTTGGATTTCTTGAGTTAGCATCTTTGAAATTTTCAAATGACTCTCTAGAGTATCATGGGTTTTCTTGGTTAGTCATCCCGGATAGAAATCTCCTATTCCCACTGGTATCCTCAATTTTGTACGAAATAAGAGGCAAATGTATCTTCAATTATATTCCTTATAGAATATGCACGTGACATTATCAATTTTTTCAATTTAACTCATTTTCACGACAGTATCTCGAGAAATGTATCAAAATTAGTTTTCGACTTTTTTAGGCAAATTTATTTTAATATTTAAAATATTAAACTTACTAAAATAAGAAAACTCTTGTAAATAAAAAAAGTATTGTTAAATCACGAAAAATCGTTATTTATTTAACATTTTAATTTTTTACGGTCTTATTAAATTTATTAATATATTGAGATGAATGAATTATTATATATGTATAACAAATACCTCTTAATTGAAAAGAAAATGTAATTATTATAAGAATAAATTTACATAGTCGGCGGAAGTATATAGGCAAACCACTCGAGAAGAAAAGACAAAATTTCATTGAAGAATATAGAGTAACACCCCTTTCTATCCAGCATTGAAATTGCTTTTTTGGCATCCATCCTCCGTTAAATGAACGACCCAGAAATCAGGTTAGAAAAGCTCGAGGAGCGAAAACATTCACTCGGTACTGGTGGAGAGTCGAAAGAAGAAAGAAAGAAAGAAAGAAAAGACGAAAAGAGCAAAAGAATCCAAGTGCCACGGGAGTTGGTATATAGCATAGGTTGAGGTTAGAGGTCGGCGAGCTCCGAGGGTGGAGGTCGATCGATGCCCCAGGTGGTGGCTCGCACGCGGTTCCCGCGAGGCAGACGACGACGGGTACTCGGTTGCTCGATTAATTATGAAAGCTCGTATAGAAGTCATTCTTCGCACCTTCGACGATCGTCGGCCTTGTTTTACGTGCGCGAAATGTTAAGGGGAGAGAAAGCCAAAAGATTTGCCTGTCCGATACAGAAAATATATAAAAACTAAATTATCGGCTATTCGATATACCTAAATCATTGATTGACCGCCATAGTTATTGTTACAATAAACGATTCAATCAAGCCCTGCATGAACAATATTTCGTATTTTCAACGCTACATTTGTAATATGGAGCGTCTTCACCTAAGAATGACATGCTATCAATATTTAACATCGATTTCTAAGTGTCTAAAATCTTACTTTAAAAAATAAATAAATTGTCTGTGAAAAAGAATCGGGTGACCGGAGAAACGAAGCGTAGACGATTCTATGCGTTGTCAAAGCAGCGCACGCTTTTCGGTCGTCCGCCTTTTTCCATTTTTTCGCTCGCTTCTATCCTTCTCATATGCAGCAACAACGCCTAATCTTTTCCCAGTGTACACGATACATTGTGCCCGCTAAGTTGCTCGAATTGACATATTTGAAAATATATACGAATCTACTGGCCTAACTTCCGCAAAATATTGCTAACCGTTTTTTAAATCTACACCGTTATGGTCTCATTTTTTTTAAAGAAAACGTTCCAATGTTTAGAAATTGATCATTAAAGTGTTGTAATCGTATATACAGCGCTTTGAGTGTCAAATAACAAGCTACAACGATTTGAGTGTCGAATAGCCGATAATTTAGTTTTTTCATATTTTCTGTGTCAAACAGGCAAATCTGTCAGTTGACTGCTGTGTCCCCAGTATATGTGGCCGATTTAAGAGACTTTTGGTTTCGCCTTCCCTAAATTGCACTAACACGGTACAATTCAAAATGCAGTAATTCACAAGTTTATTTTACTTTATCTGTTATATTCACTTTTCTTTTTTATAATAAGGATTTTATTACTCGTTAATTAAAGTATTTTTATATGAATTAACTTTCCTACAAATTGTTAGATATAATCGAAGACACTTGTTAAAACTAGTAAGTTATTTTGCTAGTATTACCATACTAAACAGTAAAAATATGTTATGTTTTTAAATATTTTCTGATATGTTATTTTGATTGTTAAATAATATACATAATTAAAAACTTTGTTAATTTTATCAATTATGAATACATCGCTCAAATTCTGTTATTGAAACAAAGTAACTTGTTTACTTTTCTGTATATATATATATATTTAAATAATTACTTTATAATAATATTACTTTTATAAATTTATTGTATCACAAAATGAAAATTATCGTTAATACTAAACCCTAATCTCATTATTAGCAGTAATACTTCGACCTTGTTAAAACGAGCTACATAATTGTGTATTGCAATGCAAAATAAGCGGTTCCATTGCAACTCTAAAAGCCTTCGATAATAACTTGAATCCTCAACTTTTAAATGGTCCTTATAACAGTATGGCGAATTTATATAATTGCATTAATAATAGTATAAGAATATAGAATGATAAATAATATAAGATTTAAACATAATTGTGAAATGGTAGCTTGGTTTTGAAAATATAAAAGCCGTAATAATACTTTAATACCATGTAACAATATTTAGTAGTTTACAAAATAGGCTATGCCGACTTTAATAGTTAAAAAGTAAATTTTCTAACGAACGAAATGTGGAAAAGGTTTAAACTGGTTTGCAGTGGAGTAATGTACAAAAGGTTTCTACGTAAAAGGGAAACATTACTGCGACACGTGATACAATTTTCAATGTAACGTTTTTCCTTTTTATTAAGAGTATAAGAATGATAGTTCAAAATATAACTCGACTCCATTTAAACTGCATTTTTTTAATTATTCACATTGAAATTTATGCTTTTTAAATAAATTAGAAATTTTCCTTGTTTTTTACATTGAGATACGGGATTACATTGGTAATGTTTAGAATAATTTATTGTCGAGAAAGTTCATCTTTTATTTTTTACCATGCTAAAAATAGAAATCAAATGGTATTTTATAATAGTACGTTATGCAACATGAAGTAAAAGTAGAAGCAACCATGATAGCTAGGAGGGAAAAATTTACTTTCGCCTTGCTAATTGTACTCTTACCCCTCAAATACATTTTAAAGATATTATTTTAATCGACGGTGGAATAAAAATATTTATTCCTATTTTTAATTTTGGTATTTACATCTATATTTGAGACAAAAAAATAAAATATTCTCGGTTTATATTGTTATACAATTATAAGTGAAAATTCTTATATAATACATGTAAAACTACTCGGTACGTAAATCTTTCATCACGTTATGGTTAAGGGAATAAAAACAATGCAGAAATTGTAAAAGAGAAAAAGAGAAGATTCATTAAAGTATTGGCATCCTTGAAACCTTTACTCATATATCATAAATTTACCGACAAGCGGCTCGCGAATGAATTTATTCGTACTAGTTGAACGAAAATAGGTCAAAAGCAAAGCGATGTACTAGTAAAAAATCAAGAAAATTAAAGCAGTATAGACGAATAAAAATTTCATCTAAATGTTAGTTTGATTAAAAAGCAATTCTATTTTAATCAAATCTAAGTGTCCCTCAATAAATATATGTACTGTAACAAGGTACTTCGTACCCGTCAATATGAAAACGATGGAAACGAGCGAACTAATACCCTACGCTATCATACCTACCCTCACGTCACTAAAAAAAACCTTATCCTATGCTAAACTACCCTCACCAAGCACACGCAGAAGCACTCCAGAGCGTTAACAGGTTAACCATACACCATATACATCACTCGCAACTTCTTTGAGTAGGCATAACAAATCAGGAGGGGCAAATAGCATCAAGAAGTAAAAAAAATGAAAAAATTCTTCAAGAAAAATGTAGCAATAATGTGTAATACGAATGATACATTTTTATCTCTGCACTTATCGTGAAAGATATTACCATGTACCGTACTAGCAGTATTCTTAAGAAAAAACTGTCAAAAGTTATACACTTATCGTGTAGGATATATATAGATTGTAACAAATAAAATTTCAATCTACTGCACGAATATATGTAAACTTCAAAAATACACAGATTGGCAAAAAGCATAAAATTGATATATAAATCGGTACGACTTCATAAATTTTACACGGTGTGTATGTCGAGAAATTTTTGTTGGGATAGATTTATAACTTAAGAGAAAAGTTTTTTACGATTTTCTAAATAGTTCTTCTTTGAGTTTAAAGTTACACCATAATAAATATTGAATTTAAAATAGATCGTTGCGATAGTAAGAAAGCCATGTTAAACCGATGATTTTTTTAACTTTGGATACGACCTTTTTTCATTTTTTTTTTATATTTTTCCATACTTTATATAAATCCCTTAACGAGACAAGCTGGTGTCAAAGAGAAAAAGAAATCAAATTTTTCGTCAAGCTCTCTTTTGAATCGTTTGGTTTGTACATCTTTAATTTACAAACTATATATACATATAGAAAAAGGTTTTAGTAAAAATCACAATATTATTAAGTTATCGAGAGACAGACTTATAAATTATTCTACTATATTTCTGGTAAATGTTCCTATATAAAAAAAATGCTAATTTTTATAATATATCAATTCTGTAGCCTTTTCCTTCGTGTAGTTTTAGTTCGGTATACAACTTATCTATAACATTTGTCGAGGAATTGAAACTTTCTTATTAGCTTTGCAATCCGAGAGATCGTATCAGTTGTAGCTAAAAGAAACTCGGATCTCGCAGAAAAATCACATTTCCTCATTGAGTATATTTTTTTATTATTCTTTCTATTTAAAATTCGGGTCTACCACCGTACCACACGCGAACTCTAAATATACAAACGAGTAATGCCATTAACAAGGTGTGTTTGCCGCAAGAGCATTCACATACATTCGAAACTAGCGACAATTAATAGTCCTACTTTTTTATCGAACGGACAAAAATGAGAAAAAATGGAGATGTAAGAGTAGAAAGAGGCAGAAGTACTTAAAATAACTTCCATTTTTTAATAAATGAAGACTAATTAGAATAAAAGATGGGTGTGTTCAAGATTATTATCTCTTATTAATCTATACTGAAATGAATTTGCGGTACATGTTTATTGAATCTCTGGTTACTACAACCGGATGATTTCGGCAGTCTGTATTTGGTGACGATAACCTCCATAGGTTGGTAGTGTTTACTGCAAAGTGTACGGTGGTTGCTACCAAACTCGTCGGTTAATCTTAACTGAATTGAAATTCTAGCCAAGTCTATACGGTATTAAGAATTAAATAAAATAAAAAAAATTCAAATCAATCTATCGAACTATAGTTTTTTACATCTAATTGAACAATTATTGTTACGGATTCAAATAAGTAATTATTATATCAGAAATAATTTTATAGGCGACATAAATATTTGAAATTTTCACTCCATAAAGGTAAAAGACAAATGAATATATATATATATATATATATATATATATATATATATATATATATAAATGTAAAATACAAACATTAGTACATTGAAAGTTGCAGTGCAAACCTATGTATTATGAATAACATTATAAATGTAACTCATTATTTGTTTAATTTATTGACACATATGTGTAATAATAACAACTGCACAATATATATTACACAAAATTAATATGTAAATATTGGTACGTAAATGTTTGTCGTTTTATTGTATGATGGTTTTATTTAATAATCTCAACGTTTTTTGTGATATCATTAAAACAGATAATTATAAAAGTTAATATGAATAGTATGACTTCTATCACTTGCTGAAGTGTCCCACACGTAAGAAAATTTGCAAAACTGCTGTCATTAGCGAAATATATTTATGATATGTTATATCAATTCAAGATTGTACGACATGAAACTAATAATTTTCAAAAGGATAAAGAAACACGGTAATATTTTTATCACTTCTAATTTCACTAGTATGCCATTATGTTTTTATCGTATTTGTTCTTCTTATTATGTTTCCTTTTATTACTGAACTTTTAATTTTATAATTTTTCATAATATCCTAATATTCCAGTAGATCTAGCTTACTTTTGTGCTGATTCTCTTCTGATTCCAGCTTTTCCCAGGCATTCTTCACAAAAAGGTAAACATTTTGAAAATTTGGAAAATAAAAGAGTAAACTTCCGATAAATAGAAAAAACTTATTACATTAATTTTGAAAATTTTCAAAATGTAACACAATATATCATCAAATCAATTTCATAAATTGTTTTATTAATTTAAATTTGTGTTTAAGCTTTTTTATATAAAATTTTACTTATTATATTACCTTTACTCATTGCGTAATCATATATATATATATATATATAATTCAATACGTATTCAGTATCATGAATCTGTTTGGATGTCATTATAACCATAAATTTGATATGTTCAAACCAAAAGCTTGTAACTATTATAATGATCACGTTTCAATTATGAATACATTCATTCGATCATTAAATTTTGTCTCTTTGGATACGCGATTAAAATTACTACATGATACTTATCGATCTATTTTTATATAATGCACACAATTACTTCGATGAAGTATTTTTGAGCTTTCTACATTTTTAAAGTTTCTATTTTATAGTCAAGTATTAATATATTTTTCAATTTGGCAGTTATAAATTTAAAAATATAGATATTGGAATATATCAAACGCAACTTCAAGATAAAGGTCAGTCTATCAGTTTTCATTCGATTTCAGAGAGTTTGGTATTTATTTTAATGCATATAAATGTACGCGTTTTTTATAATAATAATCATTGTTCACTGTTTTTAAGTTTCCCGTATACACTTTAAAATCTGTTTACCTTATATTTTTTTCATTTGATTAGTCATGTAGAACAATTCAATTATTAATTTTCAAGAAAAATCTTGATATAATTCATTTAGTATTATCAAGAATTATTACTAAAATACTCGAAACTGTTATTTTTCTGTACAAGTGATGACCAATTTAAGTTAATTTTACGATACCGCTCGTTATCTCGTCGGTTGGTCCACGTACACATTTCTCTGCACTTAAACGTTTCATATCGACAAGCAGCTGTCAATTTACCCTGTAAGCTTCTGCTACATGAACACCCAGTCAAACAATGTGACGGATAATGTGATAATGTGACGAATAATGATGCAATTGAAACGGTGAGCAGTGAGTTATGTCAAATGGTAAATTATGGGGGAACCCATTAAATCAATCATGGAATGAAAATATTTAATAATTGCGTCTAATATAAATGATTAAACAAAGTAAAATATGACATCCTTGTAATAGCATGGTACTG
Source organism: Theocolax elegans (assembly GCA_026168455.1). Taxonomy (NCBI): domain Eukaryota; kingdom Metazoa; phylum Arthropoda; class Insecta; order Hymenoptera; family Cerocephalidae; genus Theocolax; species Theocolax elegans. The sequence continues at coordinate 88,313,689 of CM047425.1, read as the reverse complement.
ATGACACGATAAAAATATATATATATATATATATATATTTATAACTTTGACATTCTAAGGCAAAAATATTTTATGTAAAATGATTTTAAATTGTTTTGATTTTATGTACAATTAACGAAGTACTTTTCATTTATTTCTTAATTACACAAAGCTTAATTTTTAAATTGTGTGATGACAGGAATTTTATTCTTTTATATTGCATATTTTCAATTTTTTAAATTTTAATTTTAATTATATTATTTTCTACTTTGATGTCTCTTAATTTGTAATAATATTCGACAGAACCAATACTTTATTTTATACACTAAAACGAAATTTTATATTTTTAATGTATTAGTTCTATACGAATATAAACTCATGAAGCAATCAATATGATATTATGTTTCCATAATCAATCCATCTTGCCTATTCTCTATTGTTTTAAGTAAATATTATTTATACACATAAATATTACACTTATAAAATTTTTTAAGTTTCTTTACAAAATTTTACATAAGAAGATACCTCTCCAAGTTAGGATAAAACCCGTGATCCGAAGTTCGTGACCTCTTTTAGTTATTGTTTAAAGTAATTTATCCGTGTCCTTCACCTACTTTTTCACCTTTATTCTTTTTAAAACCATGCAGTACCTATCTACTGATTTTAGATTTATTTTAATATGTGTTCTTCAACATTTGCATCGTACAAATAAGTTACAGTGCATTATTGCTTGGACGATTAAATCTCTTAATCCAACGGTCGATAAAAATTACTAATTTTTGTTGCTTAAAACGCGTCTGAGACATTATGATCGTATAAATAATTGAACTTGAGATAAGATGCGAACGACAACTACAGAGCTGATAATATAGCTTCGTCGATACAGCTGCCCGTTTACGTTCTATCAATAGATCGTTTCCCTGTTAGATACGTTGATTATCCCATTTCCCAACAAGCGGATGCTTAACCCATCGAGATGGTATGGACTAAAATGACGACCACAACGTGTCTAGTGAAAATTTGAAGGTAACGATGCCGGAGCCATATAGGCATTCGCGTTGTCTTAAGGAAAACGCTGTAATTGCTTCGCTACTGGTATACATGACGACGAAATTAATAACGAAGCGAGATATTTCTCACGTTACAGCATGATCGAGAAGCTAAAATCTATCGGCTACATTGATATTATATTGAGTAAAATTAATTAACCTCTTTAAGGTTTTAATGGATTTTAGAATGAGTTTAGTGCAGTCGAAGCTGCAACGGGTTAGTTTATTATCGGTTGTATGATCAATTATTGATTGCCTGTAGAAATATGATAACACTTTACTATAACTATATGTATTTACAATTACTTTACATAAATTAACGATACATATCCGAAACTTTTAGATTATTGAAATGTACAGTCTAAACGAGTCTCGCAAGTTTTAGATTACGCCTGATAGTACGCAACCTTTTCTACTGAAAGCTTGCTCGGGTATATTGAAATAGTTATAGTACTAAATGATTAAACGCAATCTGCCATGAATGCATGTATACACAAAGTTTAATAAAGCGAATGAAAAATATTTTAGATTGAATGCAAATATTAAATTTCGTTACTTACTGAAGTTAAAATTAATAGAATGGTAAATTAAAAATATTTTCATAAAAGTAATATTGCAGCGCAATCATTGGATTAATATCTTTAAATTATCAATTACTTGAAGTATGTGATGTATTAGTAATTTAAACAGCGTTACAGTGCATATTTCGAATTAAAATTAATTGAACATTTTAAATTGTAACGGATTGTTTGACCTATTAAAATAGAATTAAAATTTTGTAAAATATCTAATTTAAGACTATAGATCCAACTTTATCTGATCTATATCAACGTTAGTATTCGTCCCGTGGACTGAAACATTTAGGAGCGAGTAACTATATCACGTAACTATATCAATAACAAAGTTAACGTTCAAAATTTCCATTCGTATTCGTCAATCTCGGGAAAAGCTGATAACCGTACTTGTAACACAATGGTTTCTGACGTAAACAGACATTTACAGGTTAAACAATCGAGCTCGTCACACACGGTTAGACTTTGCCATTTTACGTCGGTCGTTCGTTCGTTCGCGCGCGCGCATGCATACTTCATGCCGCGCTCGCGCGAATTTGCAACTCATCAATAATTCAGAGATCCTCGAAAGAGGAGGGATGGGACGAAGGAATACCATAAACGTAAAATCGAAACAGCACAGATGTCACTCCGAGATAAGCTAAGTCCGTTACGCGACTACCGCGGCAAGAAACCCCGATGTAGCTGTGTGATCGATAATCTCGACTGATTTACGATAACCAACGTAGATCGTAAACCTAAAAGCTTCGTTTTCTGTGGAGAAGACATACCCTCGAATAGAAGGGGATCGAATAATAACCGGACTATAGCATGAAGAATAGCGTGAACAACTTTGCGTTATTAAGGTTTCCAATAATGCTTTGTTTTGTGGGTTAATTGGAATGAATAATTGGTGTGTACGCCTCCTATATATACAAGCTTCGTTTCAATCAATTCTTTATTCGTTTTAACTTTTTATTATTTTATCCAATGTATGAAAAGATTAGTAATATATTATTATTTTATAAAGAAAGATTTACTTAGCCAACATAAATTTTTATTTAATCCAATCTTCATTTCAACAGTTAAATGTTTTAAACAAATTATCCTAATGAAATTATAGAACATAGGTGATTTTTACTATAATTTTATTAAAATGCTAAAAAAATAATTTTCATTTTATATACCAAATTTCAAAATTTCATGTTCTATTAAAATCTCTTTATTGGTATCGATCGAATATTATACCTGATAAATTAAATAGAATTTATATATAAATGTTGAAGAAATTCACATAAATAACATAAGAAGCTTACAACGCTGAGATCAATACGCAAATGCATGTTTACTTGGTCGGAGATCCGAAACAGGAGTAGTCAATTAATTCAACCTACTCGCAACAAGATTAGGGATTCGACGGTGGTTCATTGATAACGCATCGAGTTATCCATCGATATAAATTGATCTTATATGTTTGTCTTTTAATAGAGACAATTAACAGTCCACGATTAATAAGAATTAAGAAATAAAACGTTCGATTTATTAGATTGTTGCGGATATTTTAACAAAAGGAGTATAAAAAGTAAGATACCGTTTTCAATGTGAGCAATGGATAAGGATAAATAAAACTTGTTTATAATAGTATGCACAAGCAGACAAAGTTTTAATATAAAAATGTAAATATAAAAACTTAATTATAATACAAGTTACATACCAACATTAACATTGTAACGATTATTATTGCATATTGCATATTATATATGATACAATTTGATAAAATCAGTTAATTCAATATAACATACTCGTGCACTATCAAATAAACACTCTAGTTCGATTATCGGCATCAGCAATATCAATTAATTTACACAAAATCTTTGATTTTATTCTCCAACTGGCTCGAGTTCACACGCGACTTTGTTACATCCAAATACAGAACCGTATAGAGCGAGTTATTGCACGATGAATATTTAAGCGAAAGTTCGCGATAGGTACTCGCGACCTTGTTCAGGATTTACTTATCGCCCTGACAAAAAGGGCGAGGAGAGCGTAAACTAATTTTTTTTTACTTTTATAGTAATTGACAGTATAACGAATCGCTCGGGAAACGAGCCGTGATAGCTAAACGGAAACGAGGGGTTGCCAAGCGATGCAATCGAAGGCGTCATTGAAAATTCGACGGAGCGTGATTAAATATGAAAGATTCAGAGCTCCGGCTTTGATTTCTCTTTTTATACATTTAGAACGAATATTCAAGCGCAGGACTAACTTTATTTTCCACAGTTTAAAATAATCGTACGTTTTAAATATTCAAATGTAATTACAGCTAAAGTTACTTGCTGATCATCGATTAGTTTCTGTGTTAAGCTTGTTTGAAATGCTAATTATATTTTTATAACTATTCTGTCATTTACAAAAACCACTTTTTTTTATTTTATATTCGAAATTTTATTTTATTTTGTTTATCCACGTTTAAGCTTTAAGCATTTAAAATAACATTTTAATCCTATTTACTTACGGAGAAATTCTGTTACAAATACCTTGAGGTCGCCATACGCATACATTTACTAATATTATATTTATATGTTTGTCGTACAATGCATACACGTTAATGTTAATATATAGTATTCCCAAACTTAATTAATGGTCTCAAAATGAAAGCACAAATAAATTTTGTTCTTTTACTTTGGTTTCCAGTGGTTTCATGTTACGATAAAATAATAATTAAAAACAGGGTTTTAATACATTTATTAGGCAAAAATTATGTAACTTCCACTTATTAACAAATAAATATTAAAATATAATAATAATGTACACGGACAGAAGGAGGATCCACTTAGGTCTTTAGTCTCCAGTCATCATTTCCATGAATTCTGAAAATATAAAATCACATTTTTATTTAGTTTGTTCGCATATAAATAAACATAAAAATATATCATTTTATTTAATAGTATATATTTGAGCTAGTATTTTGTTTATCATAAATATATTGAATTCGTGCTAAAACGCCTAGTGTTAAAATTAATCTAATTTTTAGACTGAAATATAATCAAACTTGAAATAAATTTATAAAGACATCGCTCGCACCCTCGTATATTTAACATTTTTACTTTCAGATAGTCTACTTTTCAGTCAATAAAGTATTTACAGATAAACAGGTAGTAAAACATTACATACAACTGCAGGAAAATAAAGTCGATTATTTCCTTTGGACAATTACTAAAAATCTACCTTCGGGGAAGATCCTTGACTTTATTCCCCTGTTGCATAATGTGCTATTAATTTATGACTTTCTTTGATTAACTAGGAGGGTGTCAGACCTTCGGGTGATGGATCTTAACCAAGCTCTAAGTTGTGTTTTCTAATATATAAAATTACTTCCACTTATAACTCGGAAACAAATAGAGGAATACACTCTAACCCTTAACCATAAGAAAGCTGAGATCAAATACTTTAAATTAAAAATAGAATAAAGTTAAAAATATTGATTTGAAATAGTAATATAGGAAAAATATGCAGTTGATGAAAATTTGACGAAAATTTAGTACTATAAATTTATTTGACATTTTAGCTCAAAATTTATCTAATTCTTTGTTTCTCCTATAGCACTGTTCCAAATTAATATTTTTTAATGTAGAGTATTTTTCTCAGTTTTTATGTTTTGAATTTAAGTGTAATAAGCAATTAAAGTGAATGTAATTTTTTTCTTTTGCTTTTTTATCCTATAATTTTAATGTTTTTGCGTCAGAGTTTAAAAATGTGAATTTTTTATATTTTTGTACAAGAAAACACAACCTACAGTTTGGTTAAAACCCTTCATCCGAAAATCTGACACTTTCCTAGTTAGTTATTTAAAAATTCATGAAATTAGTATAGAAATATAAATATTTATTTAAACCGGATTTCAAGTAAATCAAGATTGAAATTGCGCAAAATATTGAGAAAGATTATTATATATTGACCTTGTAAATATCGGGGAGTAATAATTAATATAATTTGAAAATATTTTCTAAGCTTCCCAAGCGGATGACAAATATCAATTAACAAACACTTAAATACACGTAAAATGTAATAAATGTTAGAGTGCAAAGAAATTGATCATGTTTTAGAAAAATTTTATACAATTTCAGAAATATTATTTTACCTTCCTATTTACTTGCATACCATTTTACACAAATTTATTTAAAGAAAATCAAATGTTATTTAATGCACGGGTATAATTTAGATTCAGATCTAGTGTGATTAATTTACTCGTAAAAAATATTAAATTCATGAAAAGCTTTTAGATATGTGGTATGCAGAAATATTACATTTTACTTCAAATCCCGCATTGAAAAGAAATAGAACAGAAGTAATACGTATATTAAGATCGACATTTTTTATGTATATAGAAATTAATTATTTAATGCTGTGAGCCATTTTCGTGTCAAGAAAATTATTAAAATAATAGCTTTGCTATATATATCGACTACGTACGTAAAATATGCAATTTTGATATATTATATGCGCTGTAATCATCTATACTTTCCTATAAATTTATTAATATTTAAAAAAAATAATAAGTTTTAATAGAGCGGTATTTTTAAATAATATTATTTTCGGATACTTCAATATCTAACTTTTTACTTATAATTAGTATGTTGAATGTTTAATATTCATACTATTTCTTGTAAATCGGTAAATTCCACGTATAGTGTAGCAATTTAAATGTAGATTAATGGATAGAAATTATTTTTTTATTTTACCAAGATGTATAAGTAATAAATGTTACGCCATCAACTGGAAATTGTGTTACCGTTTCATTCAAGTTTTCGAGAATATATGCCACTCGCGTAGCCTCCATTGATGGAATCACGATATTATGACAATATGCTTTTAAAGAACATCCGAGTTGGAAATTCATCCGAGTTGTGCTAATTGGAATTTTCATTTCAATCTACCTATGTATGTGTGTAAAATATCTTGGATATGAAAGTTTCTAATTAGTTTATATATATAGGTACTGGAATTTATTAGTTCAAAAGTTATTCTAAACTCAAAAAGTGAACTTTTTCCAGTTTTTTTTCAACACCAGCTGGGTTCATCGCTATTTAACTCAAAATCTATCAACTTTACTATAGAACATTATATGTAACATTCGTGCTAATTATGTCTAGAATTTATCCTTCTGGGTTAGAATTTCTAATTTCAAGTAAATGTTAGATAAACTACATGTCAATATTCAACTTAAAAAAAACTAACTTCGCCACAATTGATTTTTTTATCCAAAGTCCAAAAGAAAGCTTGGAGCAATACCTTTCAAATGGTCTGTTAGCATTTTTATGGCCTTCAATTCTGTAAAAGTTATGATAATTTAAAGAAAGACGAAATTTTTTTAAAAATTTAAATGGGAAATACCATGTTAATTTTTTGTGAAATTTTGTCTTTCTTTAAATTATCATAACTTTTGCAGAATTAAAGGCCATAAAAATGCTACAGACCATTTGAAAGGTATTGATTTATTCAAAGTCTATATTATTTCGTAAATTTTTTGGCGCAAATTATAAAATGAATTACAAAACTTAACTTAACTTGCTGATTTCCATGGTAAATTACATCATCTATCTTTTACTTTATAATATTCAGTTGACGAATTGTTAAATAATGATACTATATGTATATTATTAATGCGTGTACACAAATGCTTATCCGATTAATAAAACATACTAGTGAAAGCTTTCTGTTAAATACCGGTTTTTAAATGTATTGTTATAATTTTAAATTTGCAAAGATTTAGGCACTCTATGCAGGTGGAATCAGCGTAGTCTTAGATACTGAGCACTCGAGTTCTTTAAATCTCTGATTCTTTTCTCAGAGATTACAAATTTATTTAGTCGACAAACTATCGAGTCTCTCCGCACGTACTCGAACTTTTCCTTTCTTTCTATCGTCGCGTTATACACCGAAGAGCCAGCCGTGGAGATTGGTAAGAGGATGAGCAAATGGGTCAAGCCAAGATACCCGTCATCGCTCGATCTTTCTTGTTCGCGAGCTTTTGAAAGAGCTTTGCAAGACGATATTGAGCTGTAGAATCTTAAGGATCTTATCGACCCCTCGATTAGAAATGACGTACACGTCGGTATACAAAACGAGATTTATAATTATAACTTGAATCCGTAATCTGCGATTTTATAATATCCATTTCGAGTACAATAAGAGTTTCCTTCTTTATATATTCTCCGAATTATTTGTTGCAGTTGAGTCTTATATAGGTATATATGAACTCACATTTAACATATCCATGCGCGCGCACTCGAAGAAACGGGGTTAGTAAACTTCGTGCTCGGTTGCAATTAAAAAAAAATTCTTCAAATGCAAGCCATGGCTCTTTTGTTGAGCTACGACTACGAACTGGAAAAATGAACAAGGAAAAATGACGAATTGTACCTATACAAAAAGCCTTTCATCTACTTTTTTCAAGCCACGCACCGCATCCGTTTCCACGATTCTACCACGTTCAAAATAAAACGAAACTCTATATTAATTGTATAAAAAATGTCAGTGAAGTGGATTCTGTATACTACCGCTACATCGTTATTTCATAAAAAAAAGATGAAGCTAAAAATGTTCAAATCGTTTGGAATTACGCGACACGAGTTTTTCACTGTTTTCATCGTTGTGCGATGCAATTTAAATTTTTCACACTTTTAAGTTTATTTTCTCTAAAAATAATTTGTCCTCCGGTTTCAGCTATAGAAGTTATGAAACACCTATATATTTGAAAATTGTTTAATCCATTGCAAAACGCTTTTGTAGCGGGTTGTTGTTGGACAGAAATGTCTAAATATAACTTTTCTGAAATACTTTGTTCGTTAAAACATAAATCTAAAAGTTTACAAAGCTTTTCAAAAAATTTATATGCAAACACAACTGTTGTTGAGATTCAAAGTTTCTCGTAATTTATAGTAAATAGAAATGCACGTGGTTTTAATAGAAAAATTATGACGGTATAACTAGTACAAAGTTCTGAAACTAAAAAATAAACTAATACTCTAAACAGAGATTTACTCGTAATAATTGTTTCTATAGCCACGATGATTGTAAATAAAGCTTTGCTCTATTACGTTTTAAATTACTCGTTTACAACTACTAATTGACTTATGCATAATAAAAGACTATATAAAATTTAGTGCAATTAAACAGAAACTATTCAATGAACATATACGTATACACCATTGTATTAAACAAGAATCCATTTAATTAGACCAAATATCTTTTTTATCATTCAGAATTACTAATAAATATTTGATTTTTTTGAATTGCAAATAAATACACTGAGGAACGAAAAATAGTGAACTCAATGAAATGTACTTAAGAAATTAATATTAAATTAAATTAAATAAATATTTATTCAAATTAAGTAATATTTACTTCAAATAAATATTATTAATTTACGTACACTAAGTGTTTATTGTGATTGCATATTTTGTTAATTATTATACGCATAAAAATATTTTATTAAAGCCACTAACTTTTATCGTGTACACGAAATATACATAATCAAATTTACAACTGAAAATATGAAAGTATATAGTAATATCAATAAATAAATATAATAAAAATTACCATCAAAATCGACGGTGCCCGATCCATCAGTGTCGATTTCCGCGATCATACCATCCATCTGATCAGGGGTTATCTGATCGTCGAGAGCGTGAAGAATCTCTCGCAATGAACTCGTTGGAATATAGCCCTTTTCTTCTTTGTCGTAGAGTCGGAAAGCCTCTTTGAGCTCTTTTTGTAAAGCCTCATCATCCTCCTCCTGAAAGTGGCACGCTACTCGGTAAAACGAGTCAAAATTCAAGACGCCAGTGCCTGTCAAAATATTTCTTTTTATAAAATTAAGGTTTCAAAAGACAAATAAAATTTATATTATTATAAATATACATATATATTGCATAATCCATAAAATTTTCATGGAAAAATACATCCCGAGGAATTTACGCGAATTAAATTAAAGTTAATTAATGTCTATTAGTGAGACATTTTCTGTCAAAATAGCTTATAATTTTCGAGCATTATTTAATTGCGATGTAAAAAAAATTCATAGGAAGTCACGGAAAAAATTTTAAAATATCTTCAAGATAATCTATAACATTGCAAAAATAATAATTTTTATAAAAACTACAAATTTAAATATTTCTACAACTTTTCTACTTTATAAATATCATATGCTTAAATTATTAAACAAATATGAAAATAACATTTGTAAATTCATAAATACTTAATAAGTAAATATATAATTTTAAAGTATAAATGTTAGTATAAAAGTCTGTCATACTAATGTAAACCCTGAATATTGCTTGAAAGTTAATTTTAATGTTCTCTAATTAATATTAAATAATTCTATTCAAATTTTACAATACCTTATAAATAAAAGCATGATTATAGATTGTTCATAAAATGTGACGCATTTCAAATTTACTTTTAATTTGACATATACATGACAAATTATCACTCGGTGATAGAGTTATAACAGCGCAATAATTTCTTTAAAACGTGCAAGGACATATCATAATACTAATAATATATTCTTAACTTTTATTAACAGCTACTTTAGAGCCAATAGTATTAAGCGAAACATTCCATTTAAATTTGTTGACGATAAAAATTATTTTTGAAATTAATACGTATATAACTCGGTAATTAAAGAGCAAACTGTAGAAATTGATATTTATTTAAAATTTATTATTGAACTTTTCACATATAAGAAAGGTATACTATTTTATAAAAAAAAGTATTATGTTCATATGAATTACAAATTTCATGAAATCCGACCTAAATTGTTTTTAATTACCCGAAAGGTCATAAAAAAATTATAACAAAAACGAATCGATTTAACAATAATAAACTAAGTATACTCAGGAAATTAGTGTCGTTAAATAATCTACCGGTATATTCACAATTAGCCTCGCATTACAGAAATTCTAATAAACCACTCGAACTGCAAAACTAGCACATTAACCGCATCTCTCGAATCAGAATTTACGTATATATTCAGCATACATTACCGAATCGCAAAGCTTTTGAAAATGGATATCTACTGGAATTTATTAGTTATAACTAACCAAACACCTTAGCAAAAATGTTGAAATCAAACGAACCTCATTACGGTCTACACGGATTATTAATCAACCTCGGAGATTAAGTTCCGATCGTGCAAACCATTCTAGGTTACAAGTACATTATCGTGAGTCTAGCCCTGCGTATATATCGTTATCTACTGTAATAATACCAAGTGCATCCTATATATAATCAAAAAGTACAACGATCGATCGTTTCATTGTCTTCGCAAATGTGTGCACGAAACGAAGATGAAACGCATCGAAAAATCCTATACGCGAGATTCGAGGAAAAAGGATTACACGGACTTTAGTAGGGTAATCAAATTCGATCTACGGATTTCTTTTCCATTAGAGTTTATATATAAATTATCGATGCAATTTCTTATTTCTACCTACATTCTTTCCAATGCGTATATTCTTTTTCAACTAAAAGAGATAAAGATCAAAGACGAAAGGCAAAAATGTACAATCGAATTACTTGCCTCTTTCGTTTCAGTTTGATTTTTGACTTGTTAAACTATCAAAGGTCGATTCGCTATTACTTAAAATGTATATCGTTTTTTTTGTAAATATGTATTTCTATTTTGCATTTTCAAATTTACTGTAATCGTTATTGAAATCCCAAAATTCTTTGTTTTTTTTCTCGAGCGGAAAATTACTACTTTATTGTTACAGACACTTTATGTTAGTAACAAACATTTTTTTTAATATTCCAATACGATTATTATTAAATTAATGATAATTAACATTCTATTGGAATTAAAAATAATTAGTTAAAGAAAACTTTAGATATTTTTGGTTAAGTACGCGCGAACTATTAAAACTATTATTATTTTTTACACCGAAATGGATAACGTAAGAAATGAAAATATAATGTAAATTTACCTATACTGACGAAAATAGCAATACTATTAAACTTTATTGATCATTAAAGCTATTTTAAACGCTTTCACAGCAAAATCTAATATTATCATCATTTATTAATCCATTCGTATTTGCATATATCTTAATATTTTATTATTTTAATAAATTTTGAGAGTATTTAATTTTTTTTTATAAAACGATAAGTAGTTCAAACAATACAAACATTACAATGTAATAAAATTTATTAAGGGAACACAAATGCATTGTAAATACTTCTGATTGCACGAAAATTTAGAGGTATCGAAATCATTGCAAACGAAACTCAAATTTTACAGGGTAACTTTTATCCAATCTTCCGTATAAGACGCATAAACATAAGCAATCGCGCGAGTAATCAAAAACAGCTAAAACAGCAGTTTTCCCTTCTAAAGTGCTTAGCATTAACTAGAGCGTAAAATTCACGTCAAAATCTAACAGTATATATAGTGCTTAAATATATATATATATATTTAAGCACTCGCAATGCATTCGGCAAAAGGTCCGGTAATTTGCGGTGAAACGCTGCGTTTATTTGATCGTCGAAGAGTGGAAAAATCCGTCGTCGGATTACGTCCGAGTCATTTCCCAATGCTATCGTTTTGTGGATCGACTATACGTATATTTTAAACAGGTTAAACCCATCGGCTTTTATTTTCGGAGGTAAAATTGTCCCTTAACGGCTTTACTCGTCGTGAGAGGCTGAAACGTACCTTCGTTAACGTATACACACGTGCTACACGTTTTCGTAACTTTTTTAAACCATACGAGCTTTTAATTACCAGTTTTTCTTTCGTTACAACGTTAGCAATAAATTTTAACTTTAAAACTCTGATATGTGAAAGTTGATGTAAAATTTTATAATAAAACTAAATGTATTATTATCTTAAATAACAAATATATGTATAAATTATTATTTCATGAATGATCCTTGTATTAAACTGGATACCTGAGCGCAGAATTTAATCTTACATCAAACTCTAAACCCAAAGTACTACATTAAATAAAGTCTTGTAACAAGGGGACGATTAGATACTAGAATGTTTCGAGACGAGTTGAACTATACTGGTAAACTTACCCTATATACAGAAGATTTAAACTATAAATCAAATATTAGATTTAACAAGTATGACCTAATTAGTCTTATTGTTGATGTTTCCGATTGTTAATTCTAAAATTATTTATAATAGATGTATAATTAAAGAAGGTGATAATTTAAAAAGCTATAAATGTAAAGACCTAATTTAATATTTAATAATCAATATTTGAGATAAAAATAGTTATTCCTTTTTTAAGTAAGAAAAACGTAATTTATTGGCTTAAAGATGTTAATACCCTACCGACGTATTTATTCGCATAAAATTAGGAGCGCTTGCATAGAGGTATTGAAAAAGACTTAGGAGTTTGTCGACCAAAATCCTCGTTTTCAAGCGTCGTCGCGACGTCATTGATACGAAATCACCGAAGGATAGATTATACCCGCGCTGTAGAACTTGCGAATAGACCCGAAGCTTTTGTTCCCTTTGAAAGGAAGCTCAAAGAAGATCGAGTCTCGCCATCAAATACTTCTTTAGCGACTCGACTCTAGATAAATATTGTAAACTACGTATTACTCGGGTTATCATTGTTATACAATCTTTTGCCGAAAAATTGCTTACTATAAGCTTGACGATCGAAGTATAGATTTTGTAAAACGTAATATAAATCAGTCAAATATTAAAGTAGAACGAACTCCCCATTGACACTTTTTGCGCCGGTGTACAAAAAGCAAATATTATAATTGGTTTAGTAAAGAGGGTAAAATTACCTTCGTCATCCTCAGCTTTTAACATAATATCCAACTCGTGATCGTCGAAAGTGTGACCGAGGGTGTTCAAGATAGTGCGGACCTTCTCCTTCTCAATTTTCCCCGACTTGGTCGAATCGAACATTGAGAAAGCTCGCCTGAGCACTGTTCAAACAGGGTGAATTTAATTAAGTATGTTCCAACCCAGGAAGTAACATTTCAAATACTTAATCAAAAGCAATAATTTTATGTGAAATTGAATTTTATAGAGTAACAACGTCGATTAAACATTAATTTTTTTACATTCAACTACTGTAAAAGTATCATTAAAATGTACTATTATTATTTTTTTACATAAAACAATTTTTTAACAAATTTAAACAAAAAAAAAACAACGGTGAAACAAATTTGTTATTCCCGTATATAGATTAAGTTTTGATACTTACTTTGAACTTGTTCCTCGGCCTGGAACATAAATTAAAAAAAAAATCGATTAATTTGTATTAATTTAAGAATGATTTGAAAACAATTAAATTAAATTAATTAAATAAGAAAAAAATACAACATTCTTTTTTTTATTGAGCGAACAAGCCAGTATTAAAACTATTAAAAATAATTTTTAATGTTGTGTTGAGTAATTGCTAAAATTAATTTAGTATTTTACATATTAACAGTCATATAAGTACATTAAAAATTTAATAATTTGAGCCAGATTTGACCCAAAAATATTCATCTTTTATCCCCAGTTGTACGTAGTCCAGTGTCTATTCGGTTCTCCTAGTTGTCAATTGAGGTCTAGTTAGACTTATTCGAAATAATTGAAATAGTTAAGATCTGAGCGACACAGAATAATCAAAATGAAACTTTCTTGGAACTAAAATTTTTTATATTAGCGTTTTTAATATTATGTTTCGCTATTTTAAATAGTCTAAGTAGGTCTCAATCCGATGAAAATTCATTATGTTATAGAGTAGAATAACGAGGAAAACTGAGTTTTCGTTAGACTATGTGCGACTGAAATAAGAAATGAATTTTGGGTCTAACCGGCTTAAACTGTTTGAGTTTTTAGAATATTATATGATAATAATATTCAAAATATTAAATTTATTTTAACAATTATTGTAAACAGAATATTAATAATTGTTTTTATTAATTTGATTACTGGCTTATTTCCTTAAGTATTTTAACTTTTACTGCACATAACGTGCTCATTTTTGCAATGATATAACTATATAACATCTAGGCAAAATAATTATAAAGTATTTGTAAACAGACTATAAACTAATAATGCAACAAATAATGTTTTGTAAATAGGTATTTTCTTTTAAATATTTCGTTGGAATAAAAAAAATGGACTAAAATAAAGCGATAAAAAAAATTGGTGAGGATGCACCAGATTAAAACACTCTGAATATGATCACAAAACGATAGAACACCGAACAATCACTTGATCACTCGAAATTCGTGTAAACGTAAACACACTTGACTCTAACCATGTTTATCTCTTCTCCAGACGTTGGTTCGACCTGGGTTACCTCGGGACTAACGTGGAACTCGTTGACGGGGATAACTTTTATAACCTCGACACAGCAGCAGTAAGAATCTTACGCCCCTTCCACGTCCAGGCGCCGGCTATAATGCTGTCGTTCACCGACGAGTTTCAAACGTTCCAAACGTCGCTCTTTTCTTATTTTAAGGAAACCGTTATAGGAATCCGCATACGGGGATTCCCCCGAGTGAGCCAACACGCGGCTGTGTATTCGTGGAGGCGGTGGGAAAAATAGTCACGCGCGCTCGTTAAGAGGGGAGGCTATAAGCATTTTCTTAAGATCCGCGAGATTTGAAACTTGCTGTATTGTGTCGTAAATACATTTCACTCGGAGCTAAATGGATACCACTACGATAATGATAGCATGACAACCAGTTACGAATTTTCGATGACGTTCTTGCTCGATGGAAATATTATAATTTTGTCAGGTTATTCAGAATGGCATTGGACTTGTTTTCTTTACAATAAAATAAGCAATATTTTTTCAACGTTTAATTACCCTTACGAGAATAGGAGTATTGCGTAATAATTCATTGATGTAAATCAACCATATTTTTAATCACTAAATACTTTAAATTTTAATATGAAATCACGCCTGAATCTCATAAATTATTTATACTTTATTATATTGTTAATCGATTTTGATTCATGGAGAAATTTGTAAATTTAAATTCAATATATAAATATAAAATACTAAACAAGAGGCATCTGAATACGACGGTTAGATCATTAGTGCTTTGGAATTACAATGCATTCCAGTTAAAGTACTGTTTTACGCTAAACGATACAAGTCGCTCTGTGAAAATTAACGTGTGCTTTGTTTACAAACGTACACTGAATTTCCATTGCTGATTTGTATAGTTAAATGGAAGCATCTGCAATAGAAGGTTCAATATTGCAAAATGATACTAGAACGATCAAGAATATACTAATGTATTTTTTATATTAGTATTCAATAATGAACATTTTTAGATTTGCAGTGACATATGAATAGTCTGTGTTGAATGTTTTATAATAACGTTCAATTTCTGGTTAAATTAACTTTTCTAAATTTATAAAATCACGCAATTTAATATCGTATAGAAATATTTACTATTGCTTGCGATATTTCTCATTTCAAAATCCAATTTTCCAACAAAAAAGATGTACAACTAAGATACTCCAATTTATACCAAAGCTTCAATAGCGAGGACATAGTGTTGCCGCTTATTTTGAAAAGGAAACATTCAATGAAAATCCAAGGAAAAGGTTCTTCTCCCCATTCTCGTATAACAAAACTCGATCACGTTTCCCAAAAAATTCTTGCAAAGTCGATGACGCTTTTACGTAAGAGTCCGTCGACGCGCAAAAGAATTTAGGTGGCTCGAATCTCTCGAACCGAGAAAAGGAAAAGGTGGGGTTGCGCGCTCGACAGTTATTTCCAAACGCCTCCAGGCTATGATACTGTCGCTTTCCATGCCACTGTCATCTTCAAATTTTTGTCGAAGCGAAAAATTCCTACGTTCGTCGGAGGCGCCACTTGTACGTGGGTGGGTTATACGCCGGATGTGGCCCAGATGACTAAGCAATTTTTCAATGGCTTTTTAAAGCGGACCGAACTCGAAATCGAGTATAACGCGGATATTTGTGGGTTGTTTTTTTTTAAATATTTTCGCTTTTTCTGCTTGAAAATGCGGGTTGATTTACGTACAACATTGTTTGCATAGAGGATTAATTGCTTTCTGTTTATTTGTGTAGTTCGTACACAGGATGCCTTCGTTTTCTAAAGTTCTCCGTAACTATAGTTACACGATTTTCAAAATTCATTTTGTTTCTCATATTTTTTAATGATACATATTATTCGTATGTAATTTAAATTGTTTACAATAAAATTTATCATTACGAAAAATGTCATTTACAATAACTTATGAATTTACGACTTTAATCTTCCTATATTAGTCTTTTGAATACGAATAATATACATTCGAAACGTCGACTTTAGCAATAAATTACCGATTTCGTCGAAATAGTATTTTGAAAAGTTACCTAAGATTATATTAATCAAACATCAATAACGGATGCAGCTAATTTTACAGTCGACCTTGTCGATCACGTGTAAAATCTATAACTAAGACCCATAAATATTGGCAGCAGCATCAGCCTTATTTCCGTCAACCGTTATAAACATTACCCTCCTCGAGCTGTCCAAACAAAATTCTCCACTCTCCTTTCACGAAACTTAGCAAACAGAAAGAAAATAAAAGATTAAACACGCATCGAACGACCAGGAGACGAAAAAATCACGTCGAATTTAGCCCAGCAACGCATCGTAGCGCTTTAAGTCGATCAACGAGCCTGATCTTGATTAGGTGTAACGAAGGGCGTGCATGAAACCGGCTCAGCCGCGAACGTGTTAAATACATAATTTGGCGCGGGTGCCAAGCGGTCGGTCAGTGCGTCGAGTGGCGCACATGCGGAAGGACGTCTTACTGTCGCGATACCAAATCTTCTATTTTTTTATGGTTTTGACCACTCGGGGACTTAGAGAAATTAAGTTTAAAACTGTTCAATGATTAATCTTTATGAAAGAATCTTGATTTTTCTTTCACTGATGGATATTACTTCACATATTATTGATTAAGAAAATAATATTTTTAAATCAGCTTCCCTTAATATATACCAAAAAATTGAATAAACATTACATAAGTGTATATTAACAAAGTAATAAAAAATTTGGATTTTAAAATAAGAAATTAAAATCTATTATTTTTGTTATATAATACATATAGGTTTAATTAACTACAATAAGATACTCAGCGCGTATGGATGCATGATTACTTTGGTATAAAGTAAATTCATGTAGATGATCAATTCAGTAGTGGATTCAGTTTAAAAAACTATAGAATTATTAATTAACTCGAGAATTACCCAGGAAAAAATCATCATGACTCCCTACATTACATACCTAAGAAAACCAAACCTCAACAATCTCTCTCCAAAAGTTTGCAATGTAAAATTTTTTATTAGTACATGATTTTATAATTTAATGAGGTAATAAGTTTATAATTTACATTAATATGAATTACATAATTTTAATTAATAAATTATTTCTCTAAATAATTAAGCATCTTAATTATGTCTTACGATTAGTACTATCGCAACACATGCGTTCTTTGATGCTTTTCAGCAATTTCTGCAATTATTTAATCTCAAGTTTTAAAAAATGGATTTAAACTCGCTAATAACTCTTGAAGTTTTTTATTAGGCTAACAACTTATCTTAAACCACTACCTGAAATTATAAAAATTTTCAAGAAATGATCTATTATTAAAATAGAGCCTTTATGTCTTTAACCATTTAAATCTACATTTTACTAAAAGATAAATGCAATATGTTGCATTTTTACTATTATAGGTGTTAATAATTATTAATATTATTAAATTATATTAAGCATTCATGCATAAATCATTAAAGTATGTTTATTTATATTTAATTAATTCAGCTTCCCTAGTAGAATTTTAAATATGAAAAATGGGCTTAAAACTAAGAAATGGCCAGTGAAACTGGTCAGGTTCTATCTCAAAATGAAACGCTTTTTCACACCTTTCTTGACCATTTCTTAGATGGACATAACCTTCATCAAATATGAAACAACTTTTCGGGTAATCCTGTAAACAAAACTTAAAGCGTGTTGTGAAATTTGATCGGTTTTACCATTTGTAATAGATACAGACGATTGTTTACGCTATATAAATAGTACATTTAAAGATATTTCGACGTTTATCATTTTTGTCTCAAATTGAGCCAAATCATTTTTCGGAGCTTGTTCATAGCTATTAGTCCTAGCTAAAATGGCCAATTTTTCTTAGTCTACTTAAAATTCCAAAAGCATTTTTGATGGTCAGAAAAGGTTTATAAATTGGAATGAAAACTATGAAATGGGCAGGAAAGGTTCGAAAAAGCGTTTCATTCTTGTACACGACCTGACCAAGCGTCCTAGTTAGTTTATAGATTGACATGAGAACGCTACTCAGTAAATGGCTACAAAATTTTTGTTGATTCCACCAGGGTTGTTAAAATTTATTTATAGTCTTGCATTTAAAAGTTTCGTACTTCGTCTATTTTCAACTTTCATTTAAAAAATAATTTAAAACAAAATTATAATTATATAATCTTTATAAAAACTAATCAATATATAATCAGGTTCAATATTCGGTACTCGTTATAGAGTATAATATGGTTTTATTAATTACTTTTAATTTAAATTCCAATAACATTGAAGGTTTATGAATATGTATGATTTATTATTGAAATTATATGAAAAATGCATTTATAAATGAATTTCCTAATTATAAATCAATCACTTTTTACATATATATACACTTAACGTATGAAAAAAAGTTAATTGACATACTTTTCAATATATTTCATGATTTTTACATTCGTTGATTCATTGAACTACTGATTCATCTGGCAACATGCATCAACGCCGATGCATTCATGTCGTATTTAGTGTGTTGGAAATATGATAAAAATATTTAATCAAATTTGCAAAAACTTCCGCATGGTAGATTTTAATCTGTGCCAGTGAAACGAAAAAATGAACGTTTCAATAGCTAAATTCTCGCATAATTCACATTCCATAGAAACTGCATAGCTCTGCCATTCATCGCTATAGTTTACATCGTTCGTATCTTACATTCTAATATATATAATATGCTACCTGAAAATCAAGTTTAATCAAATTTCAATTGAAATTAATTCATATAAATACTCAACTATTAATAATACATACTTTATGTATATACTTAATGTTATTTCATGGTTGCATTACAGACTCGTTTAGGAAAAAAATATTGATTTGAATAATAATTTTATCTTCTATTTGTTAAATTTCTTTCTTATTATCATTACTCGAACGTTAGAAATAAATCGACTATTGATATATTAAAGTGGCATTCTTCTAACAGACCTTGTATTTATATCGACGTTTTACTAAGTGCTTGTACATTAGAATATTTCGTAAATAAAATAACAGATTAAAATAAAAAATTGGTAATCACATACAAACAACTATTTTCCACTAAAGTTGTACGGGTACCCGAGAAAATACTCGAGCTACCGGAAAGTATTCGGGCTGTTCGAAAAATTTAGCTGAGCTGGAGTAATCTGGGATATTAAACTTACTTAAAACTATATACAACAGTTATATATAAACAAATTATTTCTTGGAATTTAATTCCAATTAACTGTCTTAAGATTTTCGACTTATCCGAGCACTAAGGGTTACCCGAGAATTCTCGGGCAGTTCGAGTGCTGCCTGGTATCCAAGTGTAGTTGGGTAATCCGAAAATTTTGAGAATTTTGACATTGTCGTGGGTACCCGAGTATTGAACTTGGGTCGGCTTTTTTAACGGGGTACTCAAAAATTCAGATACTCACACATCTCACATTTTCACATCAGAACCGAATGTGCGAGAAACAACTTGTCTCTGAACCCCAAACTTTCACCTTCTATGATCTTTCTTGAAACAGCAAGCTGGTCGACGCTCGACCTCCTTGTCGAGGGTAACTTAGCAGCTATCCAACGCAGCTCTACGTGTTATATAGGTACGAGGGAACGCGTTTGCTAGTCCCAAATTACTCAGCTGTAGCCTCCGCCCCATCCTCGAAAACTTTCTAATTAACGGCGCTTATATACATATACATCTGAGTGTGTGTGTGGCGCGAGGTCACAGGCATTAGCATTGCTGACCAGCTTTTCGCAACCATTGACGGATCAGTTTGTCTTTTGCCAACTTTTGGTATTATCACCATAGTGCGCTATCCTATTGAGATCCTGTAGTTTATTTTAATACAAATAGTGTCACCGGATTACACGAATGATATCTTCCGACGTACAATATGGACAAACGTATTAATTTAAAAGTATTTCTTAAAACTCAATAACAAAACTTTTTTATAGAATGCGGCGCATTTTGCGCTTTAAATGGAATTATATTCCATCTTTTCATTAAATACAAAAGTAATAATCTATAAAATCATCTAAAATAAATGAAATTTTTCGAATTCTGAATATAAATTGCAAGCTTTCACAGAAAACATATATTTTATTTTTATCATATAATCAATAAATGAACGTGTTTCATATATTATTTTCAATGATTTTTACATCTGTTTTCTCATGCTATACTTACTTAAAACTTCCAAAAAAAATTAAAAAATTTTTTAATCCAACTTGTCTTGAATGGAAACTTTGTTTTGTTTTTACTTTTCAGTTTCATTAGCTTTATGTAAATATGAAGTTTTCTGCGAGTTTTGAAAGTTTCATAATCTTTTTAACTTTAGCTCCTTGAAGAAAGAAAAAAAGAAATTTTCTTAAATCGATACTCTATTTTAACAAAATAGCATAAGATATATTCTTAGATAAAAATTCTACCTTAATTTTTAACACAAATATATGAAAATCATCTTTACACTGTTCATATCTTCAAATAGGTTTCTTAAACATTATTAAAAATGATGTAAAATGAGAAATACATATATTAAATTAACATATTTTCCAAAAGGAAGATATATAACAAACGTGAAAGAGAATACTATAAATAAATAGGTAAAAGTAATCTAAACTAGATTGGAATTGTAGATTATACTTTCATTGCACCGCTTAACTGAATTATAAGAGGATTTCGATCATCGGAAGATCATATTTTCGTATCAGTGACACAGATTGAAATCTGCCACGTATATACAATCGTAGGTTCCATTTGATTTTTTCTTTTCTTTCTCTTGAACACGGAATACATGATGTGAATACGTTAGTTGCACCGATGAGTGTCGTTGAATGATAATGTACATTCAGAGTTAAAACTGAAAAAGATGGTATGCATTGCATACATTTGTAGGGTGGTATTATAACAGTTGAATCAATAAATAAAATGGTTGAACGGTTATACTAAGATAGGTATAATGAACTAGAGAAGCGTGTTTCATAAAAGCAGAGCAATAACCTATATTTACTATTTCCAGCAATACTTTTTATCGAAGCATTAGAGGTACGCGGAATGCATTATTATTAAATGTAATAGAATGAAACAGAGCTTGGAAAATTGAAGGTTCACATACATACGATTGATGTTTCGAATAGCTAATTAAAGCACAGCCGGCAATTAGGAGAATAGGTAAATTGGTAATTACGAATTTCACAGACGATTATCAAATGGTTATATATATCGATGTTACCGCGAACGGACCCGTGGAGACTCGCGTACATGGCCTAGACAGCTCTGGAATCCCTTGAGCTTCATACGAATTGCTAGGGTGCCAGGGTAGTCGTGTAGCTATAAGAGGAGAGGGAAACCGAGAGAAGTTTCGTCAATCGCGTCTCTGCCGATATAAAAATCATTTTGTATATTAAATATAATATATAAAATATTGTTAAATAGAAAAGCAATCACCCCATTTAGTTCGTATGCATACTGATTGCACGTAGATGTCCATTAAAATCAAGATATTTCACTCGTTGGTATATTCTATCAATGATACATATAATAATACACACCTTCGTTTAACTAAAAATAAACTAAATTATCTCATTGCTTGTAAAATTTTTTTCCATTTAAATTACATTGTTATAGCGTCCAATCTACGTCACAAGTTTGGTATGTATTTAAACTATGTTACATTAGTAACTCTAATATATCTTCATACATATATACAGATAATATAGTTTTTTAGGCATTGAACTTACTGTATTCTTTCTTGTACATACACGAAATACGTTACAATCAAATTAACCCGTATCCATTCATTAAATAGAATTTATTACTATAATGACTGAATTTTTGTAACAATAAAATTATCTTAATAACTCTTGGAATCACTTTTCACACTACATATATACCCTGATTAATTTTGAGAAATTTGTTACTCTAACATAGTAACAAAATTTATTTTGTTTACAAATGCACGTCAAATATTCTTAAACTATCTTAAATTATATGCTTGCCACGAGATTAAAAGATAAATTCTTATAAAATTTAGAAAGAAAAAATTCAACCGAGTGTCTTGAATATATCATTTCGAAATTAAACATGTACATGTATGTAAAATGTATGACACGAACTTTTAAGCTCGTTACTATGTCATTTTGTTATTAATTTATATTCCCGTAGTTCTAAATACTTTGGTTTCGGGATAATCAAAACATTTAACAACTAATAAATAGTAGTTTTTTGCTACAACAAATAAGTGATAGAAACTTTTTATACTTAAGTAACTGATTGCAAACATATTTGATTAAACAATAATGTACATACATATATTATCTATAAATGACATTTATTTTAAAGTGTAATACAAAATTAAAGATGTTTAACAAATTAATGTCATTTGAAAATAGTCAGTGCTAACATGATAACGTACATTTGGTTGCACAAATAATTTAGTTGTTTATCCATTATGAAAATCTATTTAATAATTTCGATATAAACTCATACGAAATAACACCATCTATTCTAAGTAAATTCAATCATTAAACAAAAGCAAAAACCAAACTTTACTAAAAATTTGTTTGACTGCCTCCTTGAATAGTTTATGAATATTATTTCGTGTCATTAACATAGCTCATTTTCAGAAAGGAAAAAGCATTTTAGTATATAATTGTTATAACATAAAATTTATAAGAAAAAATAATTCACGAAAATGAAAAATAATTAATCTTTTTATATACTAACATTCTTGTGAAGATCTCTCATGGTGACCGATAGCATGTTCTATTTCCGGTAATAGGACGGAGATCGCAAATGGCGTGAAGCTTAGTCCAGTCTGAAATTTCGTCGTCGTCTTCGTTGTTCTCTCGCGGTCGACAAAGTTTCTTGTGCTACGCCGACGAAAATCGCTTCTCGTATTACAGGCCGTCGAGCATGAAGATTCTGGATTATCTGGTGCATCATTGCGTTAGCTCATCGTGAAATTGTAATTACTATTCTTCGTCTTGTCGGTCTACATCTGGTTTAATTTACGCCTATACTCCTGTTTTATAAATAAAGATCTACATGAACTTATTAGTCTATCTTTAACTATTATAAATTCCTTAAAGTCTTCATAATATATTCAAAATTAAGATTTACTTAACGACAATTATCTATAAACAAGTAAACTTCGTTTTATTTGTATGGTTCAAGTTTTTAATATTATATTAATTTATTTTATTCTTTCACGGAAGAGATATAATAATTTCTATGAAATAACAATTTCACGTGCCAATCTATTGCAATCGAATTTCCTACTATTAAGAAATAGCTATCTTAACTACATCTTTTATAGTTATGCTAACTATCCTGTTTTTTATTATAATAGCCAATAAAAATAAGTATAACCACCAACAAATATAGTTTCCATCACAAAATAATCTTTTTATAATATAATTTATAAGCATATATTTTTATAACCATAAATTAATAGTAATTAATAATAACTATCTGTGTAGTATAATGTTAATAACTAGGTTTTACCTAGTTATAGTAACTATAAAATAATAGTCAACTATGGTGTATACATTTCTAATATTTGTCGTAATAACCACACACAGTTGAAAGATGTTTAACTGTCAACCTTTGGAGAAAAGAAAAAACACACGATTAGTATAGTAGATACATGGTTAATCAACATTATATGTTTTACTTAAATTAATCTATTAATTATGATGCGTCTGCGAAATTTCAAAATTTAAAATACATTCTTTGCTTGAAAGCACATATAGTTTCATTTCAAATAAAATAATTTGCTGAAGTAAAAGCATTTGAAATGCATAAATCTTAAGGAAATTGCTCGCAATTGAAAATTTGGTATTGCGTTTCGTACATGAAACTTTAATTTTCTCACATCCGCCTTAAAAGTTTCCTATAATTTATTCAGCGTTCGGAATCGTAGGGTTCATTTATAAATCGCGCGAAACCTCGTATATCCGCTATAAAATCGTCCTCGGGCGCGGCATAAAAAGAATCGGGAGCTTTACAGCTACCCGAACCGCCATGGAGTCGAAACAAGTAGCTACTGCTTCGAGTCGACCGTCCCTATAATTATCTCGCATGCGTCGCCCACGCTAAGCGAGCCGTCTATCCATCTGAATTATTATTCCAATAAACTGGCGCTATTTTCGAGTTCAAATCTCTCTTACTCTGTCTAACTTTCACTCTTTCAGACATTTCGGGATTTCGCTCCTTTCTCCCTCTCTCTCTCTCTCTCTCTCTCCCTCGCTCTACCTTTCTCTTCTTCTTTTTCGTTTTCTCTTTCTTCTTCTGCTCGGTCATCAATTTCAAATTTTTTTCTGACTGCATTTTGCACCATCTGTCATTTTGTAGATTGATGGGTTCATAATTTCGGATACGCGAACTCTCAAGCAGTTGCATGTGTATAGCGTTTGTGAATCACCAGAGAATAAAAATAGTCTTTTCAAATACAAATTACATTAAAATAAGTTACTGCAAACATAATAATATATTAATTTATAACAAATTATAACTTCTTGTTTCTGTATTATAATACGAATAATACGTTGGAGATAATAAGCCTTTTATAGTATAGAAGTAATATAAATATTTATTAGTTTACGCTAAATTATGGAAAAAGATTCAGTATGTCATTGAACTCACGTATAAAGATGCGTAAATTAAATAATAATGTAATTATTTATTTTTATTGTACTTATCCTAAATGATTTCGAAAAAATATTACATTTATTATTGGTATCTATTATAAAATTTGCCCTTTGTAATATAAATATTAATACATAAATTTATATATATAATGCACCGTTTGATCAGTAAATAAAGGCTTAAGTTCATTATACGAAGAAAAACTTACTTCAGGTTCGAAAATCAACCGAGATATCTTTTTTTGTTGGTTTGTATAGCTGGTTGCTAAGAAACATTTAGCGTGTCACTAAAATATGCTAAGCTCCTAAAATAGGAACGTTAAAAAAATTATTACGATATTTAAAGTTTTTTGTTTTATTACTATTCTGTCGCGTATGTTTTCAAGGTTTAAGAAATCTTGTAGATCTGACATTTTCTTGATTTTTACAAAAGTTAATGTCAGTCATCTGTATACGTAAGGAAATTATTCTATCTGTAAAATAAAGTTGCTTCTGTATGTATGATTTATTTGATTCTGAAAACGCTAATATTGAAATATAAAATAATAATTAAGCAATTCATTTTTATACCAGTAAATTTACTAATATTACACTGATATTTGTTTTATCACTAAACGAATTTTTGTTTCGTTTCCCTAGTAGAAAGTTGACGGTACAATTTAGTTGAATACACTATACGATATCTATTTTTAATAATTATAATGTAGCAAGTGATCTAAAAAAAATATTTTAAAGCCAGTGTTTGAATTCAATGATCTATTTTTCAAAATACATCCTCTATTGGTTTATTCGTTAGGTACAAGAAAATCCTATTTTGAGATCCCTTTTACATCAACGGTTTTGTCAACAAATTTTGATATGATTTATCAAAATTCGTCTAGTTGTTTAAGCTAAGCGTGTGTGTGTGTGTGTGAAAAACAATATTCTATTATGCTGAGCACCAATTACTTATAAAAAAATAATCATAGAACATCATATTTTTAAAATGTTTATTGTTTACAAAAATAAGAATAATTCTATTCCGATACAAGACTTTTGGGGGCTCCTGTGAAAATGGTTATTTAACCGTGACAGCTTTACGATCAATGCGTAATCCATTTATGAAATCAAATATAGAACCAATCTCTCAATACATATCTAATTATTAAATTTAATCGCACATCCAATATTTCCCATCAAAATTTATAATTCAATAAATTTCGTTACAATATTTCCAAGGAATTAATTATAATGTGCACCAAATTATAAACACCTGCTCATAAATTGTCAAGAATATAGATACGAACCTTTATGCATTTTATAAAATTTTATTTTATCGCATTAAATGACAAATAATTTTAATGTTAACTCTTTGATGTTAAATCAGTTTTTATACCTTTGTAATATAATAATTATTTATCGTTTATAGCGTACATTATATTGATAAAAAAAATTGCATAAAAGAAAATAAATAAAATGTTAATGGTAAAAATATAATTTTTATTAAGGATTACGGATACATAAACATAATTACGCATTAAACTAATATATTGTACATATTTTCAATTCCGCTATTAATCGCGTGAATAATAGATGGCCTAGAGTAAAATTAGTTATATAATCATAGTGATACACGTCGAAAATTTTGTCACTGTAAATAACAGTAAGTATTGGCGAAAGTTGGACCTCAAAAAAATAAAGTTTAAACTTGGTATTGAAATAAAAGTATAAAAATAAAGTACGTCGTTAAAACAAAATTGATGTACAACATTCACCTCGCAACAACAAAATGTGACCGCATAACCCTTAAATCAAATAAAAGAAAAAAAGATGGAGAATCACAGTACATCGGAAGTCGATTACGTTGCAATATGCACTCGAAGCCGGATAAAAACCAAATTTGCTTTACCCTCCGTATGACGTAATCGACGATGCAATTCGTCGCTTTAATTTTTTTTCTACCTCGCTTGTTTTCTTTTTTTACAGTTCAATCGATTGTTTGCGATTCTCGGTTGATTTATAAACATAGTCGTGTGTATATCGGCCTTCAGAAATCGCCGTCTCCATTCGTGTCCAGTTGAACGCACAGTTCATTTGAAACCACGCGGGATCTCCGGAGATAACAATGACGTTTCGATTTGCAGCGCTGCTCGTCATATCGAACGGCGCGTCTCCATCCAACTTTAAATTGAAACTCGGGCGGATGCGTGAAAGACGCGAATCGATCGATGTAGAGTACTTTTATTAAAGAATTTCAAAATGCAAAACTATACACCAAACTTTAGAAATTTGTATTTGCCATCAAAATCTTTGGACGTTTATGTTTTTAAACTAAAGTATAGAATACAAACATAGATAGAACATTATGTATTGAAAAACTTTCTACACTAACTTTTTTCCTAATGAAATATGTTGCGCGACAATATGATGTACACTTATTTTACATGTAATGATGAATGTCATAAATTCAGTATATATTTATGTCAATAGTCAAATGCATGTCACATATTGACATGGGCATATATCATGCTACATATACTGTTATTATTGTATATTGAATATTGCAAACCGATGCATGTCTCCCAAGCAATAACTTTACATACTCAATCGATTTACGTAAGATACCATCATAAAATTGAATAATTTTTTAAAGAAATATTGTATTTTGTTAAAAAAAATCTAATTTTTTCTGCACAACTTGACTTTTAAACTTTTTTTTTTAACAACCTAAACATATGTATATTTGTATTATATTGTGAGAAACTTAAACACATATATATCTTTTTGGAGAACAATATAATATAGTGAATTGAAAATAATTCTTTAAAGTGTAATTAAATATTGATTAAGCAAACGACTATATAAAAGACGAGTTATCATAAATAGATAATTCTCAACCAAACGAAAAATGATTGAAATACGAGTAGCATGACACAGTTCATTCGCTATATAAACTATTGAAATTATGCTCTAAGCGAGACGCGAAAGACCACACAAAATCCAAACATAAATATGACTTTGATGTTCTCCAAATCACCATTAAAAAAGCAATCGTTTTGAATCTTTGCGTCAGCGATCGTCCGTATACGTGCAAAAACATCAAGTTAACTGCGTTTAAACATCGATCGGTCTCCCACATATTTGCTCAAAGAATTTTTGGATAAAAAGCTTTATCGCGCAAGGTCTTGACGGTAATCAAATAAACTACGCGTTTTACATAGTCTACAACCTCGTTACCACAGCAGGATGACAGTGATGCCGGTAATTATCGGAGATATATTTTCCGATCAATTCGCACGGAAGACAGGAAAAAATAGAATTTTATAGCGTAACGCGAATGAAATTCCAACCGACGCGTTATATGGATGCGTTGCGAAAGTGACCGAGCTAACTTGATACGTCACTACTGCGCATAAATTGCAAGTTTGGCCGGCCTTGGTTTCGGTACTGTTATAATGGATGGAATTGGTTGTTAACTGCTTTGAACTACTTACATTTATTTTTTCTTAAATATTTTAAATGTTTATATTTCAAACCAAATATTACTCTTTTTGTTTAATATTTCTTATGTCTGAACCAAGGATTGCCTTCAATAACATTATTTTATTAATACAAATATATGATATGTACTTAGCTACTATTTTACAATTAATAACTGAAGGAAATTGTTTTTATTCATATCGAAGATAAAACATGCACGAATTTAAAATTTATTTACGTAGGACACAATTTTATTTTGTTTGTTTTCATATAGATATGTATCGCATATAGAATCCATACTTGTTAACATGACAATAAAATAATCTGAACTTTCGTATATATTTTCAAGAAGAATCTGCATTTCAAACGTAAAAGAAACATTGGTAGGTACATGCAAATTGTTGCGAGCGGTCGTAACAAATCGTGCAAAAGAATTTTTGAATATTTACAACCACCCTTGGTAAAAATTGCTCGATCCGTATAGTGTTGGTTCACGAGAACAAGCGCGTGTCTTCCGTCCACACGCAAATCGCTTACATATCGGCCAAAAATTCTTGCCTCCCTTTTGCAATTCCAATTTTCGATTTTATGTTGTATTAGCGTTTATCATCGATTGAGACAAACCATAAAAATGGTAATGTCCTTAATTTCATATACATTCGCAGATTTCAATGTTTACATATGTATACATTATACATGCATATATCGAAGGAAGGTATGAGAAAGACTTTATCGGCGAAGGCATTAGACTGTTCGAGAAATGTGTTTCTTAACTCCTTGCGACCCGCGCGAAAAACTTTTTTGTTATACAGACATGTGTTTGCGTTGAAAGAGGGTGATACTCGTGTAACTGTATGCATGTATATATACAGTGGGAAAAAGGAGAGAATCGACGCGTCGATGGCCCAGTTTTAGCTACGGGCTTGGCAATGCCTCTTACGGTAAACAACGTTATTTTTATTATTTCTGTATATACGCGCAAAAGTAAAAGAGAGACTTACAAGGAGACCCTCATATGTTTGGGAAACGGATCGTGCCCAGCTTGTAGTATATGTTTTCTAATATAAAAATATGAAAAAAGCCAGAGCCGCAGACTCTAACAATCGTTTTTTCAAAAGTTATACGATGTTAAAGCAAAATTTCCAAAGAAAAGAGACTTCACTTTAAAGGCTTATAACTTCTGACCTATCAAATATTGACAATCAAACCAAAGTTTACTGAAAAGCTGAGAAAAAATAGATACATTTTAAAAAAAAGTACGTTCAAATCCGTTAAAATGGAGCAGAGTTATAACCAAAATAAGAATTTGAAGAAATTTAGCTTATAAAAATCAATAAAATTTGTACTGCCCAATTTTTGTTTAAAATTGCTTCTAATTCTTAATTTGGTTATAACTCTGCTCCATTTTAACGGATTTGAACGTACTTTTTTTTAAAATGTATCTATTTTTTCTCAGCTTTTCAGTAAACTTTGGTTTGAATGTCAATATTTGATAGGTCAGAAGTTATAAGCGTTTAAAATGAAGTCTCTTTTTTTTGGAAATTTTGCTTTAACAGCGTATAACTTTTGAAAAAACGATTGTTAGAGTCTGCGGCTCTGGCTTTTTTCATATTTTTATATTAGAAAACATATACTACAAGTTGGGCACGATCCGTTTCCCAAACATATGAGGGTCTCCTTGTTAGTGTCCTTCGTAAATCTTGGGCGGAGACGCGATGTTCGATCCATACTAGATAGGTATGTAACGAATAAAAATGAAATCCTGCGCTGAAGCTGGATTTCGACTCCAACTTCCATTTGCAGATCGTTCTTCCTTTTGTTGTACCCGGATTTGTGGTTCTGATCACATTTTTTTATATTCCATTTTTTCGATTTATAGAAATTTCTTTTTTAAATATTTCAGATCACTTTTTATGCAAATAAAACGTGCACGTATTCCTTTTTAATAAATTATTTTTACTATTATAATGTAAAATACGTACCTTATAAAGTATTTACCTGAAATTTTTAAAATTTATATAGAAGAATCGCAAAATATTATTAGATATTATTACATAGCTGGTTAAAAATTCAACTAATCAAAATGTGATTATATATTATTATAAAAATCATGTCCAATATTATTATTTAATATTAATATTAATATTTTATATTATTATTTATTTGTAATATTTAACCTTAACGGGATGTCGGACCCAAGTTAGAGGGATCTATACCTTTAAACATAAGAATTATGTTGGAAATATTGAATTAAAAATCTGAAAAAATTCATGTGGATAGTTTAAAACGAAAGCAATGGCATGGCGTTTTGCTTTTTTAAGAAAAAATAAATTTGTTAATAATAATTGAATAAACTATTGTGGTTCGGTAATTATTGATCTAATAAGGTATGAACTTTCAAATCAATAATCAGATTTTAATTACAAATTTAAAGATCTGAAAAAATTAGAGTTTACTATTTAAAACATGTTTAACGGCATGGCGTTCTGGGTTTTTTCAAAAATTTATTCTTTTGTTTATAAAAAAGTATTAAAAATGACCATTTTTGAGTCCAACATCCCCTTAATGTACAAAATCAGTGTACGAGATATATACTGGTAATTAACAGCTGTTTTTTGACAATCTTAGCACTCAATTTTAGCACAATTTGAGTATATTTGTAACTGCCTACATATTTAATAAATAAGTAATCAATTTATTTTTTTTTATGATATAGCAATTATCGTTTTCCAATTGCTTCCATAATTATTGTATTTAAATTTATACTAAACTTATAATTTTCTGTTAGAAATACTCAAAGTAAATTACGCCTTTGAGATTCATGAGTTTACATATATAGAGAATAATTTTAAGTAATTTTATTTCAAAATATTAACGTAGAATCATATCATAGGAAGGAGTGCACTTATTTCTTCTCTGTCCATCGATTTTCTTCTTCAACTTAACTCGTCTCTGCAATAACATACAACTTTCGTTAATAAGTCCTTTATGAAAGCTCATTCCGCGGTTTTGCGCTCGTAAAGAAGCGCGCTGAATTCCAGAAAAACGTAAGGTTAGAAATTGCAAAAGAAACATTTTTTAATGACACTCTCATCTCACGTCTTTTTCATCAATTACGTTATGTCGAAATGAGAAAAAAAAAAGCAAGAATTGTGAAGAAATAAAAAGAGTCAAATGAGATTTCTTTCAAACACTTTCTTCACAGCAATCGTGAACGAGAACTTGCTGGTTTCAAGTATTTCTAGTTCTAGAATAAAAAGTTTGTATAAAATTGCATTTTGCACCAATAAACCGAGCTGACATGTGACCTAAAGAAGAAGTGAAACATTATACTAAAAAAAATTCTTTTTAAATCAAGTATATTATTAAATTACATGCCGAAGCTCTCATTCTCTATTATGCATGGTATTTGACTCTTATGGAAACTCATGCTAATTGTTGTGTTGATCTATCAGGTATAATGTTGTATTTACAAATCTATACAAACTCAGCAGATCTGCATAAATGCATTTCGAAGGTTGTGTGTACGAATATCAAAGTCGTATATATTCAAGAAAGCAATTGTCATCTCACATTGATAAGATATACATTAGTAAACAGTACAGTATCATTTTGAACGATCCAAATGAAATTGCGAGATGAAAATTAAGATTGAACTATCTTAAAATTGATTTTTAATATTTCAAACCTTATTGTTAAACTGTACTGACTTCATGGAAATGGAATAGGTTCGTTCCTCTATTAACTTTTAAATAAACATAATAATTAACCATTAAATGTATTAATAAATTTAGAAGGTGATTAAAATTTTCTTTTTACTTAAAATTAAGAAAATTCATTTTCGTACTTCAAGAATTTTCCTCTATCCTTTACTTTGAAAGTGATTTTTTGCAAAAATAACTGTAAAACGAAGTAGAATACAAATTTTTATACCTGAAAATTAAAGAAAAATATTTATTGTTTATAATTAATGTATATATTGTAATCAAATGCTTCAATATTTAATTTTTAATTGAAACTTTTAATATTACTATTTTTCTATTTTAAATTACGATAAAACTTTTTCTTAATATGATGAAAATAAAATAAAAATACGTTACGTCTGAAATTTTAATTACGAACATTTTGATCATCGTTTTTTTTCTTATGATACTAACCGATAAATCTACATCCATATTTTTTACTTAAAATGTTGGAACAATAAAAATCGTTTATCTTTAACTACTCAATTTATTGGGAAGCACTTTATTGCGAATTTTTCCGTACACTACACTGTTGTGCTGTGGAGCACAGAAAAATAGAAAAACGAAAATACAAGAAAAGTAACGTAATGTCGATTCGATTGCTTGGCCCACAATAAGTATTTATTGCCGGGATTGTCGATTAACCTGAAAAATTATGTTCAAATTTCACCTTTCACGCGTATACACGTAGATATAATAATGTACTTATATAAAAGAATCTATGTTGAAACTAATTTCTTAATCGTGCCGAGTTTTATAAGGGATTATGACAGAAAGTATAATTATAGACATTGCTTAAAGTAGATTTTTAGAAATTTCATAAATTATTAATATATTTTAATTCGTAGTGAATAAGCAGTTTTAGTTATACCATTATATTGGCTTAAATATTGTATGGGTTGATTATTTTTTCTTGCAAAAAGTGTCATTACACAAGAAAGGTACAGTAACTGAAAGCTTCTCAAGATTCATCTATAGTTAGGTCAAAATTTAGTGTAAAACTCACACCCAAAGTTACACACATACATACACATATCCAGAAAAAGGTCGTGGAAAAGTAAATATAAATAATACTGGAGAGACACGTGCACAAAGAGGTACGTACAAATCTTGCATACGTAATCATAATAAAAGTTACATAAACCCTCGCAAGGTGCATACATAGATTCAAGTAGAGATGCGTGTATACACAATACGAGTACAAGGAATATAAGGTTTCCACACATTTCTTTACAGAATAATGGGTTCATTAGTACGACGTATACACGAACTAATACAAATTTCCGTTCATTCAGCAAGGTATACTTCACTACACGAGCGTGAATATGTAGATCTTAAAGTAGATCTTCAGAGAACAATAGAACCTTTAATAATTTGTACACATTGCGCCAAGTAGCAAACTAAGTCAAATACGACAATACATAAAATGCATTTGTTTATACCTTTCTCATATTGTAAGAGCTTTTAAAAAAATAGGTATTTTATGTACATATTTAATAATATGCATTAATCAAGGCCTTACCCAAAATTCTCTGAGATTTAGAGATTTCTTTCTCATCTCGAGATTGAATTATCGAATGGACAGAGCTGCAGTACCAGTAACTAACAGCCTTTAGTCGCGTTTATATAATGCTGCACGATATAGCACGTATAATGAAAAAAAAAGAAATGTAGTTTTGAATGACTCAAATATTGAGGTACAAATGGAGACAATAATTAATAATAGTCAATTATGTTACCGATAAATAGAATGAGTTTCAAAATGGTCAGACGTTGGTTGTACTAATTTTTTAATTATAAATGTTTTATTAATAGTATATAATAACCTCCTCCTTTTTTTAAGTCGGTTAAAAATTCAATATCATTTCGATACTCAGTCTAAATCATCATTTAATCCCGCTTTTAGTAAATAGGTTGTACTTTATAACAAGTCGCGCAGTACAGTTAGTTACCGTCTCAAACTTCAAAATCGAAAGGTCAAAAGCTGAACGACGACTAATCTCGCTTATCCTGTTTGCAGGCGCGTAACAAACCGGCCGATGGAGTTGGACATGTTAACCAAAAGGGTTCGGCCGGGCAGAAGGCACCCCTGGCCGCTGGTCAGAAGGTGGCCCCAGGCGCCAAGACCGCAACCAAACCTGCTACTAAGCCGAGCGCGCAAAAAGGCCAGGTCAAGGTTACGCCGAAAGCCGCATGTGTCAAAACTGGTAAGAACAAGAAGAAGGGACAGCGACAACAGTATGATCTTATCGTTACCATCAATCTGGTAAGTGATCGAAATACCTCACATACTTATCACTCATGTCAATTATTAAATTTATATTAAAATGCATTATTAAAAATAATGGCTTTAACTTTATCTTTTCACTAACAAAAGGAAATTTTTTTCCGATTGCAATACGAATAATTAGAGATACACGTCCTATACATTTTTTAATAATTTAAATCATTTTTAAACGTGATTGCATAATCCTCGTTTATTAATTCAAAGAGTATTCTAATATTTTAATTAATAGAGTTAAAACTACCTAAAAAGTATGTATGTACTCATTACACATTTTGTTTTAATAACTTAATACTAATTAAATAAAAATATTTTACTAGTTTTAACATATTTTTATGTAAATTACATGAGTATTAATATTAATAATACAGTAAACTTTTTTAATTTATTTTATCAGAGCTTTCAAAAAAGTGCAAAAAGTATCGCATTGATAAAAACCAAAAAATATTATAAGCGGAAATGAATTAGGTTAAACAGATATAATGAATTTTTGTTCGATCATAAGTATAACAAAAACTCCTTTATGTACAATTCAACTACTTTATGAAAAATGTAAGGAAAATAAAAAAAGCACTAGATATAAATAATTTTTGATACCTAATAAATATATATAACGATTAAATAAATTATACGTAATATATTATTGTAAAGGATAAAAAACACGTGTTGAACCTTTTTATTAATGTTAATATTTTGGTTCATTCATTTATAAACATTTTACGTTTTATCTAATGTAAACAAGTATATCGTTAAATTATTGATGAAAAAGTTGCGGAATAAAAAAGCAAATATCACTTTGATCCTTTATCTAGATTTTTATCTCTCATATAATAATGAGAATTGAATTTGAGTAGACATATCATCCAATGAGAATGAAATCTAGTGCTCGGGCTCCCGCTTTTAGTACCGCAAAAGAGAATCGTTAGTTATATTCGAAACTTAAATAATTAACTGAATATACAAACTACTTTGGCAAGCCGAGAAATTTGGGAAATCGTTGCAAATGATTATCAACTGAAAATCTTTTAGGTTCAAAAATGTTACATCTAATGGTAATTCGTATATCAATAGGACTGCAGTAGAACAAAAATAGCCCTAACATTTTCGCAGGTCTACTCGACCTATCAAATTCATTGGAATATGAGGAGAATATCGAAAGAGGTTTCATAGTATATAAATATATCTCAATATACAGTATATGCAAGCAATTGAAAACACGCGTTTCTCAGTTTGCGCAGCGAAACAATCTCGTAAATTATTAACTGAATTGAAGTTGTTAAAGAAAACCAAGAGTATTGGTATTAATTGGGTGACTCGACTTTTCCTAATAATCAATGTCGATATAAATCTGAGTTATTTATATACCCTAGAAATGACATATATTTAATGAAAATACACTTTTCAATATCACTTTTTTCAATTCACATGTCTTCTATATATTTTTTTCTATATAATATACTTACTCATACTTTGAGTAGTTTGTTTCAATTATTTTATTTTAATCCTATTATAAAATCAGCATTTCTAATAATAATAATACTGATTTCACTTTAACAGGAAAAAAAATTCATTAGCTGTAGTAATAATGAAAATTACTTTAAAAAAAAGTAATTATAGAAGATAATTAATCACTTTTCGAAAGATAAGATAAAAATAAGGAAAAGAAAACATAAAATCTGAAAAATCATACAATCGAAATATCTTTTCATCGAAAATCTCCACTAATTTCCTGATTAAAGTTATTATTACGTCCGAAATCGGCTAATTCATCTTTCACCGTGTTTTACACAAGCGTCAAATTATCATTGGGATTTTTAATATCCGAGAATAAAATACGCTAACGGAAACTGAACGACAGGATTGGTAGAATAAGAATGTTATTTTCTACTTCTTTAATTTGACCCAGTTGGGTGCTGCAGCAATATAATCAATCGATAGGTCCTTAACACTCTGCCGGCGTCCAAGGTGTGTCGAGGGAGGCTCGAGAGAAAGAGAGTGCTGACATGCCGTTGGCGCCTTTCAGCGCACACGTGTAAGCGTACAATCCGACCAAAGCGCGCGCGCGCGCGCGTGTTCTTCTTGTATACAGTCCCCGAAGGCGGTGTCGCCTGGTTTTGCCGCACCTTTCAACCTCCCCAACTTTTTCCCCAGTTTCACCAATTTACATGAATATATTGGTTTACGCAACAAACTTTTGTAAACCTGCATTAATTAAACCTTGCTGAACGTTGATCAGAATCTCAATACATTCGCTTAAAAATCACATTGCAAGGTAGAATTATAAGAAATAAACAATAAGCTCGTATGTTTTTAACCTTTTCATATGCAGTAAGCTATTTCTCAAGAGAGCAAAGTCCTTATTTAGCATGAACACAACAAATACCTCCATTTACATTTTTTATTTACTACCAGGTCATACTGCAATACAGTTTACAATATTGACAGTATTCCAAATATGCCGCTCTATATTAAATAAAAAAACAAGAGTGATTGCATATAATTACACTTTATTTGTTTAAAGTTTGAGATTGTATAAAATTATTTATTAAATTACAAAAATGTATATAAAAAAATTATTTAAATAAACTACCATTATATGTATAGATATATAAAATTCTTGAATATACGCAAAGGCGTTCAATTACTAGTCTGATATCTACTTTTTTATTTATTTTCTAAGAGGTCGAAAATGATGATTTTTTTATAATACCTAATCTGCGCATTTAATTAAACGCGCTTCAAATCTTTCACTGATTATAGATTTTAATGTTTTTATTTTGAGATTATTAGTTACTTTTCATCTTGTTTTCTTCTCTTCTCACAATATTGTAAAGGGTGTAATTTCGTGAACAAATAAATAAATAATGCATCTACTATAGATTAAAAGAAAAAAAAGTAAAATTAGAATGTTTATTGCATACACGCATATGCATATTAAGACCAGTAAATAATTAGCTAGATTTTATTAAAAAAATGTATCAAGATTAGCGACCTCCTAATTATCTAGGAAATTACATCTAAAAATTCAAGTATTCTACTTTATTCCCGTATTTCAATATTTCATTTTGTTTATTTTGTTCGTGTGCGCAAGCTCAGACTTCCCTGGAGACATTCCATCTAACGTGAAACAGACATGTTGCATGTGCCCTTACCAACCGAAATCCTGCGTGGAAATTAAATACGAACGCGAATGCTGTGTGTAGCCAAGCTCCCGCAATAACGAAGTCTCGAGCAAGCTTTGCAGTTGCGCTGCAGCTACCGATGTAAACTCTTGTTTCTATTGAAACAGACAGATTTCCTTGATTGACTATTTTTATTCAAATCATCTGCTTACACAATTTGTTAGAGTAGATTTAAATAGATTTGGTTACTTTCTTACATAAAAGTTTTGTTGTTAGTTGTTACTTCTTGGCAAACCAATTAAATTTTAATACCTTTTTATTTATGTATCAACTTTTTAATGCATTTATTATTCAATGTAAATTTAAAATACTTGGATTTTAGTATATTGTATACATTGTATACATCTAAAATAGAAGTAAAATCCAATGTATTGTAAAGCAATAAGTGTACATTTAAAATTTGCACAATTATTTACTTATTTATTAAGCATATGACTTTCTCTCCAAAATAATTATATTATTTTACCTAATCATTATCATCGTATGAAAAATTGTGATAATCCACCCTATATCACCCACCCACTGATCTTTGAGGACACACCCTTCACACGTACTATTTTCACAACAAAGTCAGAGATTACGAGAGAGCGAGCGAGCTAGCGAAAGAGAGAGGGAGGGAGGTAGGAAAAGAGAGAACATAAAACGGCCCGTAACGCTCGAGGCTCTCATCACGCTTGAAAACGCGCTACATAAACATCAAAGACTATCTAAGAGAGCTTGAGCATTATTCGTCCGAGGAACGCGTCATGTGCATGAGAATCACACGCGGCCAGACGGAAAACACGCCGGGCAAAGCATCTTGGCAGACGATCTCGACAGTAGACCGCGAGAAACACAAAAGGGTCGCCCGATCACGGACACAAAATCTGCATTTGCTCGCATAAAGTTCTATCGACAGTCGTACGAGCGTTCGATCTATATTTAAGAAAGTGCGCCTTGTCGATCTTCCTATCTACTATACGAGATACCGCGGGAGGGATACCAATCGAAATATATACATATACAGTCAGTTGACGGGAAGCTCGGGATAACATCGGTCATTCGTTTGCGATCGAAACTCAGTTCGCCGAGTATATTTTCACGATCGTTAATTTTCTGTTCTATACCTCGCTCTAGTGCAATACCAAGTGAATATTTAGTGTGAGTGTTTATGGTTAAATGATTTTTTTCTTCGAGACGTCGATTAGTCGATGCGCTATTCTATCTATACGCTTTACAACCGGATGAAATATCGCGCAATCCGTCTTTTAATTTAAATTTTCAAATATATTTTTTTCGGTATTTTCATACTGTTTATTTACTTTCCTTTGACAAATAATTCATTCGCACTCGGGTATTTATATACCATTTTAAATGCATACAATGAACATTTTTGTTTAGAAGACTGATTCACTACGTTATTTTTTTAAATATAAATAAAAAGATTTTGTAAATAAACTACATATATATAGATATACTCTGTTGACAGTAGTGATAAATACTTAATATATTAATTATCGAACAATATCTTTTACTTACGTATATTTTTATAAAGGTTATTATTCTAATACAATATTGTACTATAATTTGAAATTTACATAGACATTTTAATATAGTAATAATATACAAAAATGACAGACGTCGAAAGAAAATATTCGCATGAATATGGAAGATTAAGACGATTGACGAGTAAAATTGATGGACAAATAAGAAAAATAAGTGTAAGTTTTTTCATTACACATATTTTAAAATTCATCTAAACTGTCATTAACGCAAATTAAAATCAAACTTATATCATTGTATTGATGTATTAAATATAGACGCATTCTTTTCCTTAAAATTTATAAGTCGATGTGCGCGAAACTGGATTTTGCGCACGCTTGCTTAAAAACAACCAGGCAAAATCAAATGTTAATTACTCCACTTGAGCGGAAATGTTTAAACGTGGCCAAATTTACTTTCGTGTATCTTATTTTGCAATCTAATACAATAAAGTGGAATGCAGTAAAGATAATCTACTAATTATAACAAACATCCTGACAAAATGAAAAACTATAAGATACTCAAAATATAAAAAAATATCAACGTCACATGCCAAACATAAAGAAATTATTTTTATCCCGGTAAAAAATAAAACGTATTTCAAACAGTTTGGAAACAATTGAGAAAACAATAAAGGAAATAAGTGAAAGAATAAAGGAAACCGTTATGGAACTTGGTTCCACAATATCAAATATAAAATATCAACCAATTCCGTTTATCTAAACAGCACTAATTTTAACGTCGAGACAGTAAAAATAGCTAATTGCTCCCTAAAATAGTAAAAAGGCACCTAAAAGCGGGAGGAAACGTAAACGCAAACAGGAAGATCGTATCCCAAAGTATCTCGGAGAAATAAGCGGATAATCCACGGAAAAGACTTGCAAGTGTTGGTCGCGTTATCCATAAATTTTGAGTAGTAACCCTAACACAATACGAAAGAACGAAAGAACGAAAGTACACGCGATGATTACGTGTATACTATATATAAATGTATATACGTGGAGGTAGACCGAAGATAAAGATGGAGATATTGTCTCGTAGCGCAGAATCCAGGTATCTGGGGAATTCATAACACAGGGTTGCTTCAAGAGACAACGAGGAGGAAAAGGAACGAATAAGTAGAAAGAAAAACGAGTCGACCCAGTTCGGTCGCGCGCCGGGCAACCTTGTCTCGTTGGTATTATAGGTGTATGTGCGCGCGTGTGTGTCTCCCGTTTCGAAATTTAGGAGGTCGAAAGAGAGGGACCGAGAAAGCACCGCCAGCGGGAATATTTATACGAAGCTGTCTCGAAGCTTTGGTATATCGATGTTACAAATTTGTTAGTGGGGTACCTATACCTAGAATTACTGCAAACAGATTTCCGAGGGCTTTCACGAGAGTCCGCGCGCGTGCAACCTGGGGTCACGTCGGTGTAAATTCCGCGGTCAGACGCGCGACTCTTGCGTAAAGCTTAGGTGACGGTCGAATAATTTTCCACTTGAACGCGAGCTTATCGATTGTTTCACTCTGCATATACATACACGCGCGAAAATGGTCGTGCACCTGACAATGGGGCAAGATATTGACCGTTTCGGTGTTTAGAAATTGAGTTTATGCTATTATACGGGTTAAAGGTATAGAAACAAACGTCGTCTTTTACTTTATAAACAACAGAGTATATATCTCTTTTTCATTGAATTACGTATTTTCTTAAAATTTGGTTGCATCTTTATATCATTTTCAATTATCTATAATAGTAATTTTTTCATGAGTTCACGAGAAAAGTATTACTTTTATTATTTATAATTTTAATAAATTTTTACGTGTATAAATATATATAATATCGCATTCGCGTTGGTATTACTTCTCAACGCGTACAAGTATTTTTCTAATTACTAATTAGTGGATTTAATTAAACAAAAAATAATCTCAATTTATCTGTTCCTTACGTATAGAGGGTTAAGAAAGTGAGTCTATAATAAAACAAATAATTGCTTGTTTAGATAAGTACCGTATTTCTAGATGTTCAATTAACCTATATATTCGTCGCCAGTCGAGATTTAACTAGATTTATAGCTAACAGAATGAATTGCATACCTACAATTTATCTTTCAATTCGTTGCGATGTACTTTAAATATATATAAATATATAAATATGTTTATGTATTACTAAAACTCAGTGCGTTCTCTATCTAATCATGATATCCAAACGGTTAGTAAAGCTACACAAGAGAGACGATTCTTTTAATAACTTGCTTTGTCGCAACTCTAGACAATAACTCCTCTTTCGTTTCTTGGCACATTCGAACCTCTTTGCATATTTATAAACATACTATACATGGATTATTACAAGTATCTTTAGTGCCTTGATTTTAAATTAGAGAATAACATTAGTATAGACATCTATATATATATATATGTATATATGTATGTACAGAATAACATTTTATATTTTAACATTACCCGTTTTATAATAACTGTCGCAACAAAGTCTGATAAAATATATACAGTGCACTTTTATCTTGAATAATAATTTTGATAGTTCTCGTCGTGCGACTTTACTTTTCATTAAAATTTTCTCTCAATGTTTACCGAGATTACTTCTCTATACACAAACTTGATATTATTCTAAATGACGTTTTAATCAAATCGCGATGAATACACTTTTATTTATATTTAATGCCATAAAAATTCTATAATCACATAATCTACGATTAGAAACTATTATTTTTCTTTTATTTATTTATTCACGTTTTTAAATTTACGCAAATTTATAAGAAGCGTATTTTCTTGATGTATAACCTCTTTCCTGTAGGTCACAGCGATCTAGTTGAAACTCTGGGGTATATCCTAGTTTTCAGATACTTAATTATGAAAGAACCCGAAGCGGCACAGGTTAACATTCAAAATTTTCAAACTTATGATAATTACTGTCGTATTATTATTTAGATAAAGGTCGT
Organism: Theocolax elegans; assembly: GCA_026168455.1. Classification (NCBI taxonomy): domain Eukaryota; kingdom Metazoa; phylum Arthropoda; class Insecta; order Hymenoptera; family Cerocephalidae; genus Theocolax; species Theocolax elegans. Next base: position 88,271,009 of record CM047425.1, on the reverse strand, counting down.
CGTTACTATTATTATTATAATTTTAACACCGATACAAGGTAGAAGTAATAACAATAATAGTAATTTTAAAGATATAATCTACAAAAATAGGTAGTACGTTAGTAATTTTAACTAGTTAGAAGATAAAGCAGGTATAAAAATCAATTTGAAAATTATAAGAATATTTTCTGACAACTGTGTTAATCATATAAAAGAATTCACTATGATGCAAGTATTTAAATACTTTGCAAATTGAAACACCGATCCATAATCTAGAAAGTAAAATCGAATCGCATTTCCTCGTATCTACCAATATTTTAATGAACTAAACATTAGGACTAATAATTCTAGAGAGTGTTAGAGTAGATAGAAATTTCGGTCGTAAGTCAGTGCAGGTTTAATATCGAGATACTGTTGGTACCGGAGGTACGAGTCGACTGTCTAATTTCCTTGTAACGACGCGGAACTGCTTTAACGGAGTGCGAGAATTTACTTGACGAATCGCTTGATAATCTGCCAGCTCGGCGATGAGGATTTGGTCTTAACACTCGAGGTTAACGATGAGATAGGAGGATTTCTTTAATACTACGATTCGTCATGATATTAAATTTTCTTGTTTGATAAGAATCAAAAGTCAACATTTACAAATCTTAACTTATCAAATTTCAACTTTGCTGAAAAGCACCTATACATATACCAGATATTACAAAATATAATGAGCATCGATATAGATAGAACACATTGAATTTTATTATATTCTATTTGGTTATCCATAAAACATTCCCATGATACGTATGTCTTGTAAAGAAAATAAAGTCTTCTGCATTTTATACATGATACAATTGTAATAAAAGATTAAATATCAATTGTAGAATTCTACATGAATATTGTTAAATAGATACAATTTTATACAATTTTATCAAATATTATTTATCACGTAAATATATAAGTTGCAGATTATTCCTGCTAATGAATTTGATTTAAGTCTAGATCTTGAATATTAGATATTTGAGAACGGACGACTAATAATACTCATTCCTCTGATGAATATTATGCTAGATGTCAATCTACTTTATCTTCTGAGTATTTAATTAATCAGATAACAAGTATTACGTTCTAAATATTTAAAATATATAAAAATAATCGAATAATAATAATTTTTATTTTAATATTCGAATACATGCGTATCTACAAATGATCGTGTATGAAAAAATTACGGATCTTGTTCGTTTTATATCACCCAAAAACTTGGTATTTTTAAAAAAATGGAAATTGTAATTAAAAAAATAAATTTTTTTAAATAATCCAATAACCCAATATAAATTATTAATGTTAATAAAAAAATGTATTTGTTTTGGCAAATCGTTATAAAATGATCAAATATATAAAGAAAAAAAATCCAATAACCCAATAACCCTGATATATCGTTAATGAGTGGAAGAAAGATAGGGTTATTGGGTTATTGGGTTACTGGTACATATATAAATTATATTTTTGTTAAAAATGATATCGTAAGCATATTTCTTCACTAAATAAAGTTATTAGAAAGGTATTTTATGTACTTTTTAATCGTTTGGGTTAAAAAAACATAATTTTGGGGAGTAAAATTCCGAATACATTTTTCCAATAAAATAAGTATTGGTAATGAGGTTTTATGTCATTTTTTAATGATTTACTAAAATAATTCATTTTTTAATGGGATAAAACAAACAAGATCCAAAATTACTGTTTATTTAATTAAATTTTTGTATCAATATAAGATTTCTGTTAATTTTAGAAATCTCCACGTTAGAATAACTGTATTAAAAATCATTGATAAAAACTATTTTATTAATTTCAAAATTCTATACTATGTGACATATTCGTTATTTTTGTAATTTATATACAAAATTATTTCTATTTTAATTAAAGGAAAAGTACTCATGTTTCACTACACGTAATTTTATAATCATTTAAAACTTTTCTAATATATTATACAATGGCAGCTTTTAAGCGATTAATTCCGATCAAATTTTTACTACTATAGTAAAACTATAATGTCCGATATGCATAACATTATACAATTCAATTTGAAAAATTTTATTACATTCGTGAACCTTCGGTAGTTTTTGTTTATCTTAAACTTGCTTGATCATATTTTAAATGACTCGTTTTCTATAATCTTAGCTCTACACCATGCATAACTTTGTAATTACTATTATTTTCGTGAATTTCATATTACTCAAGAGGATTAAACTAAAACTACTACATATATCTTATAAATACACAATTTAACAAAATGATAAATCTGATCGTTAACCGCTCATTCAGTAAAATAAACATACAAATAAAATGTATTTATATAAAAATGATGGTGAGTATTTGTGTTATAACTCGTAATCTCAAAATCTTAAATTCTATTTTTAAAAGAAAACAGCAAAGATTTTACGAGGAATGAAAAAAGTAAACATGGAAAATCCGTTGACTATACATAAAAATAATATCGCATGCCAAAGCTCGGTAGCCTCGTCGAGTGCACATGCGTTCATCCAACATTTTCATATTTTTCTCAGACCGATCTGAGTTTTTTTGTTGAACATTATATAGTCGCACCTATGCGAGCTAAAGCTCTCCGACCTTGCACTGCTCAACTTTTATTGTCTGTCGACGAGAATTTGCGTTCAACGACCCAATTAAGCTGGCGGACGGTTCTAGTGGGTGTAGTATTAATAATACGGGAAGTGACCTCCCAGCGTCTGTCTATCTCTGGCCTTCTTCCTGAGCTTTCATCTTTTCTTAAATTCTTTTATTTAGGAACGAAAATACAGAGATATGTGGGCACGCGCCTTACACGCAATTACATTCATAAATATAGCGCACGTGTGATTAAGATAAACTTTACTTTAATTGAACCAAATATTCACAATCTGTAAAATCGTATGTGAACGTTTTAACTTATTAATTTTCAATATTTACGTAATTTAGTCGATCATCAGATGCATATATTCATTTATTAAATAGTATACGACAAAACTAGAAAGAACTTAGGTTGAACGATCTCGATCGGTGTGCATCACCACGTACAATCTGTATACATAGCATTTGACATCAACAAATCTGCACTCAGAATTACTATAACCCCATCGGCTCGGTAATTTAACAAGATACCTCTAAAAACACATCGCTATCGAGCATCTCGAGCTCACTCACCAACTTCCTCCGAAATACACAAAAACTGAAAACCCCCGTGCGGACTGTATATATCCCGGCGGCACGTGCGCGTGTTCGGAGAGACGCGTGGCGCCCCTTGGGCTCAGTGTCGTCGCGGCGCCTGACCGGTGACATGGCCGACCCGAAGAGGTACAAGCACGAGTATTACAAACTCAGGCGACTCACCAACGAGATCGACTGTCAGATTCGCAGGCTATCCGTGAGTTACGGGATGTAATAATTATTATTAGAGCCGACTCGAGTCTGCTTGCGGTCTTCTCTTTTTTAGATCGCGCTAATCGTATATACGTAAATAGATCGTTTCACTATGAATTTTTCGATCTATTCTTCTTCACTTCGGATACCACAAGTTATCTTTTTATTTCTCTTTGAAAAAATTATTTTAGACGATATTTATTTCTATTTTTTATAATCGTTAGGACTTTTACGTTATATAGTCAACACATTTTGTTTTTTTTTAACAATGATTAATTAGTATATCTAGTGCTTTTAAAATGATTTATTTCTAGTGTCAGAGAATATAAATATATTAATTTAACTCCGTGTAAAATGCAATTAGTACTTTTAGTTACATATAACAAATATAAATCTAAATGTAACGCATTGTTCCAATATATACGAAAGTGTAACTTATCACTGTAATAAATATTATTTGTGTATAATTAATGTAGTGTACACGTATTGTAAATATTAAATATGTATTAATTAATGTAGCGAAATAATATTTACTTTGAGGTAACAACTGCTAAATATAAATTAAAAACTAAAAATAATGTTAAAAATGTTACATTTAACATAATTAGAACGAATTATATTTTAAACACTTAAATTAAAAATGAAATGCATGTTATAAGAAAGAAAACAATAATAAACATATTTTTATCTGCCATAATAATAGTTACTGTTGATTTTCATATATACTAAACCCATAAATCCATCACAATAATTAAAATAATCGTATAAATGAACTTGCTATTTCAATAGAATTATATTATCCAACAAAATACGTACAACATAATGTAAATAACAAAGGTTGTTTATTCTTCCAGTCCGAGTATGGGCTTACAGAGGACCAAGTTGCGGGTAAGTCATAAAAAATTACATCATAAGTTCATTGAGTAGCGAATAGAATCAATGTAAAGAAATAAAAAAGTACATCTTAACCATAGACCAGACCTTGAATAGAAATGTATCACGTACATACTAATAGATCCAAAGAAGAAACGTGAAACAAACACGAAGCGTTTGGCTATAGTATATAGACTTCAATCGTGCGAGCGCGGTGCATGTGCATTTTTCCGTTCGATGAAACGCTTGTCAAAGAACAACAGTTGGCCGTGTATCAACTATGAAATTGGATTCCTCCGAGAAATGAATAGATTTGAAATCGCATAGGCGCTTCGCAGCACAATATCCAATGCAGCTTTTATTTTCATCAAAATTTTAAATAGACGTTGTAGCATGTTTATTTTATCCGATGATGTAGAAACTCGTATTTTTTTTTATTTTAGTTACTTTTATACATTTTACAAATTATACATTCAACGATTATACATTCAACAAATATACATTCAACGATTATCTGTGTTCATAACTGCTAAAGTGCAGAAGTTGAAATTTTTAGTAATTATTGGTTAATTTGATTCGATCATTTGAGAAATTAGGTAAAATATTGAGAATATATAAATACGTGTCCACAGTTTGCATTCCTTGAATTACGTTATGAGTCTTCTAAGTAACATCATATTTAATCATTTTAATAATTATGTGTATAAAAAGGCAGGTAATTTTATAACATTTTTTAGAAATAACCAATATTGATTCATTGTTTCGAAATATAAAAATAACACATTGTAACACTTTTATATTTATATAATGACATACCTGATCTTTTATATACTTACATGAGATACAACACTCGTTAAAACGGCTTTAAAATTATCTTTACTTTTCAGTTTTCGCCAAAAATATTTAAATAGTAATATATTTAACCGAAAGTCCTATTGATACACATTTTACAAATTTGATCTATCACAAACTACAAATATACTCATTTGTAATTCTACGCAAGTGTTTCAATTTATTTATAAAACTAATTGCTTTAATTATACAAAATCAGATTACTACAACGTATTAATACTGTCTAATGTCTATATGAAGTTATTACAATTATTTATTATAGAATAATATATCAAAATTGTAAGAATTGTTTAAGTGATTCGAGTTACCGATACATTAATGATTTTAGGATATTGTTTTCTAACAAACAGTATATCAGTATTCTTCCTCTAAAGACTTTAACAAATACATATGAATTATTCAAATTGTTTTCAACGAATAAAAAAAATGAAAGTACTTTTTCTAAACAATAGTAATTTGTTACCGTATACATATAAGTAATCGATCAAATGAATGTAACAATAATTAATAAACTTAATATAGTGATTGTATTTTAGATTTAAATGAATTAATTAATAATCGTTAATTACTAAAAACTAAATTTACTTTCTCATTAAAACAGAATATTGAATTAGATTGTCTTTTTTTATCTATGATTTTTAGAATAACAATACCATTAAAACATTCTATGTCAGTATGTCAATTGTTAATTAAGAACACGGATAAATATAATAAAAGAGTAGTTCCATTTACTGATAATATATCATTACACATCTAATTATTAGTAGGTAAAATTTGCTATTACATGCAATTAAAGAAATTACTTTATAATTTGATTACGTTAGAAAGGGATTCATCTGATGATTTCTATAATTCGTGCTTTATTTTTTTTAGTGGCTATAACTTATTTAGATAGTACGAAACCGTTTCAGCAAACAACAAAATTTCGATATTTTTACTGAATAGTTTATATTTGCAACTAATAAGGGGAGTACTTAACCTCCAGAGCTCAGGTTTTATCCAAACTTTGGAATATTCTTTGTAATAACTGGCTATTATTAAAAAAATTATACGGCATTTAACAATAATTTCAATCAAAATTACTTCCACTTCAATCGATTAAAACTCTGAAATAAATAGAGATAGGCACTCAAATCAAAATCAGCAGAAAGCTTTAGATCAAGTACTTTAGGTTTAATGAAAAATAAGCTTAAATTAGTATATTTGGGTCAAAGTAGTGGAAAAGAAAATGTAGTATTACAAATTTATTGATTCTTTTGGTCAAAATTTCTATTATTTTTTTTCCATTACTTTAAGCAATTTAAACGTATTTTTTATTAAATCTGTAGTTCTTGATCTCTGAAGCTTACTGCTGATTTTGAGTTTAAGTGTCTATCTCGTTCTGCTTCGTTATAGAGGAAGCTTTGTCATACTAAATTTTTTCGACTCGCTAAAAACATGTTATAAGTATGTATTTTAACATGTCAGGAGTCCAAATCACGTGTTTTTAGAAAATATCTGTATGGATGTTTGTGTGTCTGTGTGTGTTTGCCTTTTATTTTCCAAATTCCAGAAAATACTTTGGTTATTTATCCCCCAAATAGTTTTTGTTTTAAATACAATTTTCAATTGTTGTAAATTTAATTTTTCAAACATTTTGATAATATTATTAATTTTTTTTAATTGGACCAAATGTACTTTATAGAGAGTAAAAAAATCTATATGCTCGATTTTGGATTCACAAATTATCTTTATTAGTTTTTTTGTTATTTAAAAAAAATGATTTTTTTAAATAATTTATATTTTGGATATTAATCAGTCAAATGTGCTGAATAAATTTATGATAAAAGAACCATCTAATGGTCATAAACTGTAAAAATTGTAAGTAATTATATTGATCAGTTTTGATTTAAAAAATAAAAATATGAAATAATTGGGGTTGTTATACTGAACGTTTTCGGGAATAAAAAACATTTAATCTACTTGAAATTTTGGGAAAGAATAGTCTTTTTGGTAGTTTCGATCCCTATTGTTTTTCATCTCAACATATCTATAATTACCTAAGTTATTAAGCATTATATATTTTTGTACAAAATTTTTGGTTGCTTATATCTCTGAAAATAATTCATCAAATATGTTTTATTTACTTTTTTTTTTATTCTCTTTGCTCACCACCCCGTATACCCATTAAATGGGTTTTTACAGGGACACCCCTACCACCTATGTGTGGGGGTGAAAACATTCCAAATTTTTCCCCTCCCGGTTTCCCACCGTCTCGCATTCGCTCGGGGTTATGCCCGTGAGGAAGGGAAAACCTTGTAGGAAAACCTTCCCCGAGACGGCCGGTGTATTGAAACATTCTTTTTGGGTATTTAGGTCACCTTGCGTAGGCCCAAACACCGAAACCGAATGTTCCACACCTTCCGCTCACGTTGTGAAGTGTGGAAAAACATCTAACCGATCCCGAAAGCCGCACAAGAATGGTGTCACCCATCCAAGTTCCAACCGCACTCAGTGCTGCTTAACTTTCGTGATCGGCCGAGGTGCGTCTCCGCCACTCCTCCTGTTTTATTTACTTATAAAGTAGTATAATATGGAGCAAACCATATTTTTGGAAAAAGATGTTTTTAGAAAATCCAAAGAAAAGCAAAAAAGATAATTTTTTATAATTTTAAATGTTACCATCAAAAGTTTTTTATGTCAGTCGCAAAAAATTCAATCTAATTGAACAGAATTTTGTTATTATGAACAAAAACCACTAAAATAACTTTATAGTATTTTTGGAAGAAAATGTTTTTAAAAAATTTAAAGAAAAGTAAAAAAGATAATTTTTATATTTTTAATTGATGCCATCTAAAATTTTCTATGCCAGTTGATGAAAAATTCAATTTAATTGTATACAGAATTTTCTTATAATGAAAAAAAATTTTTGTAATATTTGAAACAGAAGATTATTAATAATATTAATTGAGAATTGACGAAATAACTTTTATTTTTCTATTTTAAAAATTTTTATTACATTTTTCATATAGATGTGTACTTTTTTTATTACACAATCACGCTAATTTTTTTTAACTAGCTATAACTAGCTATATCAATTTCAGTCAGAAAAGAATAATATTTTTCGAAATATTATAACATTTTGTTTTAAAAATTAAATAATACTATACTGGCGTAATGTATTACATATACGATCGACGTGTTAATTTGAGAAAACTACGTGCCAATTGATTGGCAGCGGTTTTTTCATTTGATTTACAATTTTCATTGAAATGTTGTTAAATGTTATATAGCTTTCATGCAAATAGCGATTGCAGCATAATAACTTAACTTTTTTTATATTTTCATATTACAAAATATCTTAAAATTTGGATAAGATTCGAGCTCCAAAGGTCAAGTACTTCCCTTGTAAAGTATTGATATCTACGAATTGAGTTCTGAATGCAACAGTATTATACTTTAATTTGCTAGCAGAATTCAACACTTGCATTGAGCGCGATTTATCCGTTTCTACAAAGTTAACATTCCATTTTACGTATTTTAATAAAGTTATGTATTCTTGAAGTAAAAACTTTGCCAAATCGTATTAGGACTTCTATTAGAGTAAATATTGTTATTAATACTTTAGAATTAATAGTAATACTATTTGTATAGAATATTTTACCACTTATTTGTCAAAAGAACCACTAATTTTTATTTGTAATTTAAGGGTATGAGTTTGATTATCAGAAATCGATACTTTATCTCTTATGATCAAAATCATTTACTTGTAGTTAATAGTGTTGATGAAACATAATATTCATATATTCCAAGACGTTAATGTCACATTATATACTTTCATCGCGAAAATATTACATTACGAAAAGTCTTTCCATTATCTTATCTCTGCAATTTGCTTATATACCTTAAGATTTTTACCTATATATTTATTTTGGTATCTATGCTACAAGTATTTCACTGATCACCTCGATAAATGATGATTACGTCTCTCTAGGTATATTTAGATAGAAAGGGGACTTCACCTAGAAAACCTGATCTATTTTTTATTGATACGTTAAAAATGCATACCAGTACCTTTAGTGATACCTAACTCTTATATTTTTAGTTTCAATTCTAAATTTAATATAGCTATACTGCTAAGTATACACATTTACGGGGTCGATATCGTCATTTTTTGTGCTTAAATAGGTGAAATTTTAGCGACAATTGACATATGTCGTTCATATTCTAAATTTTAAGTTGAAAAAGTAAGTTTTACGTAGCAAACAAATCTACCTAAAGTATTTAAAATATTGATGGTAATTTAAATATATATAAACTGTTTTCCTTGTATAGTTCTTATTGCTATGTACTTGATTGGTAAAAAATTATTTTTTTTATTCGCACATTTTAATTTACTATTACATTAAAAAAGTTGCGTGTAATTAAAATTTTATTTGATCACAATTCTATAATTTTAAATAGATTTATTTAGAAATAATAGTCACTTTAGGTACATAAAAAAATATTTATAATAACAATATAAATTGTTTGCATACTTCAGAATTTTGACAAAAAAATAATTGTGCCATAAATTGTAATAACCTTATTTATGATCCACAATAAACCCAATTTGATGCTGTTCGTTCTTAACGAATTTCGCAACTGACGAAATTCGCTTTTCTCGTGCCAAACAGTAAAATTTCTAAAGATATTAAACGATAATCGCTGTAAATATACTCTTTGACTTATAAAAGATACAACATCATATGAGAACCGCGAATATATGCGCACAAATCTTATTTTAAAGCGTACTTTAAAATATAAAAATTTATTGTATAAAAATAGTTGCTTGATCAAAATGAAGTTACAGATCGTACACCAGCTACAGTAAAAATGCTACCACTGATTTTTATGAAATTATTGATATCACACAAACGGTACCATTATTCAATATAACTCATAAAAATTTCTCATTCTCTACATGTCAACTGTATTTAAAGAAGTGTCCTTGGCGTAATATTTTCTGATTTTCAATTTTCCCGCAAAGCGTTGAATTTACAATTCATAGTACAGAATAATTTATATCTAAAAGATGAAGAATATAATCTGCAAGGTAGTTATTTGGTTAAGCAAACTTTAAATAATATAAAAAAGAACTTTGTTTGTATGAGTAGAATTGTATGAGAATATTCCTACAGTTGGTGCAGCATGTTTATGAGTCTGTTTCACTGGAGTATTCATATAGTTACACTCTGTATACGAAGAATAATGAAAAACAATTATGTAACCAATGTAGCTTTTTTACGGAATAAAGAGCGAATTGATCGATTCAGATAAAAACGATAATAAAATTTAACTTTTGTGTAATATTATTACTTACTCAACCGTAATACACATCCACTCTAACGTTTATGTTCAAAAAGATAAAATAGACAGACAAAACAGAGTTTAAGTATCGAATCGAAAATCAATTGTAACAAAGTAAATTTAAATTTAATCAATTACGGGTTCAAATTAAAAATTGATGTAGCTTAAAAATCATGAAATCGTTTTGAAATGTAAATATTCGTTGCAGTACGTGACATGCACTTCTTTTCATGTAAGATATTTTGGAGTTATTATTATACTTTTGGAAAATGTAAATTGTTGGATTAAAATGCTATTAAAAAAAGGTAAAATATTTTATTTTTTTCTGTAAATTTAAAAAAACTGCATCGCAGGTCTTCTTATGTGGGCCAAATAATCATATTTCATATAGTTCTAAACAAATTCGTTTTCCAAAGACCATGTCCTTCCCTCGTAAGAAGGGAAATCATTATTTAGACAATATAGCTATGAAATATTTTAGGCAAATTATAAAAAAAAATAAATAAAAATTGTGGTATATAAATTTTATAACTAAGAGTATTACTATTAGAAGTTTATTTTCTATTCATGAAAAAATATGTATAAAATTATCATATATGAATTTTCATGTATTGAAAAAGACAAATATGTCTAATAGTGCGGATAAAAGTTTTAATGTAAAAGTAAATATGCAAACGTTGAAACTTATTTCTTTAATCCTACTACGAACTTTAGTCGTATAAATATATAAATTTTTATATTATGGTATAACGAAAATGAAGGAAAATAAAACGTAAAGAGGGAAATTTTATTTCTACCGCTTCATTCGCTAGAATTCACGAACTATATTTAGGGATAATTGATTATTTATTAAAGGTCTATTGATGTTGTAGAAAAGTTCATGAATACATATGCACTTTTTGCCGGCATAAAGCGAGGATTCTATTTTGTGCAGAATTCAAAGAGGCTTTCATGTTGTTCGACAAGGACGAAGATGGCACTATCACGATGGCTGAACTGGGAGTTGTCATGCGTTCATTGGGACAAAGACCATCCGGTAAGTAAAGTGGATTTCCACAAAAATTCAAATGTTTTTAAAATTAACTTTTGTCGATCTCTCATTTACTATGAAAATATGTGTATCCTTAGCCACTATCCCTGTTAACTACTATGTATATATAGACAATTTCATTACTTTTCGAAGTCCGCGAAAGTGTACAGCCCAGAACATGGAATTTATGGGTTATGGATTTTAGAGTTTTTCGGGCGTAGAATTGTGAATAATATGAAGGTTACTAAGTGAAGAAGGGATTTGAAATTTATTTGGATTTGAAAAGAAAATTATGAAAACTGTTATAACTGTTACAAAGATTAAAAAAAGCAATCGAATGCTGTTTAAAGAATTACAAATTATGTGTTACAAATTATCACAAGAAATTTTATTATCCAAATTATTAGTTCTGACATTGATAGCTTTAAAAATAAAATTTGGTTGATACAAGACATAGCAGTATATGGCATTGTTTGTTTAAAAAATTTGTAATATAAATTACGAGCCTAATAGTGATTATTGAAATAAAATATATACTTGAAGTAAGATTAATAAAGCCAAGTTAAGAAGAAACCTAGGTGCAAGAGGAACAATAAATAATCTAATTAAAAATCTACTTATTTAAAAAGAATATAATTGTACACAATTATAAACGTTTTTAAACATTTATAGACGTTTAAAGTAGTCCGAAAAATGCAATATTTTATGTTGCGTGTTTAACTTTTCCAAATGGATGATACAAAATGGACACTAATTAAATTAGATGTACTTTAAGTGTACACAATTTGAATAAAATTGGAACTGAAACTAAGAACGCAATCTTTGAAAAATAATGGAATTGTTCATATATTATATATGTGTAGAATGTAATAAATCATAAAGTCGTAACATTTAGAAAAGTTTTAATTTAAATTAGCAAACGAACAATAATGTATTTAAAACTCATCGGTCTTTGTCGGAAAGTACACATCACAGAAATGAAAGAGCTCGTGTAAACCCTCTTGAGAACTAATCGACTTGGTTCGGAAACAAAGCCCATAAAGCGTGGCCTAAGATCTAACCATTAACTCGGGTGGCACGTACCTCTAAGACTGGTGCTATCATCAATCGTTAATTTGCAATTCAGCGGCCCAATAATTAGAAGCGCCGGTGACCATAATGGAATATCGGCACAAAGTTTCTCGTGGTCGAGTTCTCGGTATGCTTAAATGTCGTAGTGCTGCATCTATATATATATATATATATACCTGTGTACTCGGCACCTCTGGGGGATAGTAGAAAACCTCTGGGACCAGTAGAAAGAGTATTGTGAAGCTTTTGTATAATATTTTTTATGGTGTGCTTGAATAAAGTGACTATTTTTTATGTCCATGTAATACTACGATTTCGAATTGTCAGCATTTACTGACCTAATTGTTAATTCAATTTCTACTTCTATTACAGGATTATTTTCTAATAATAAATGACAGGTTTTAATAATATAATGTAACTTTAATTATTTATATAAGGCTATTCGACAATACTAACGCTAATATGATTTTATTTATTTTACAGTCCTTAATTATAAAATATAATGTTATCTACTTATTTATTAAAAACCATGCTTATAAGTAAATAATTCATATTAACTTTTGATGAAGTTTTTAAGAAAAAATTGTTGCATCAAATCGAGTGCAAAGTTTTTTTACTTCCATCATTTTTATAGTCCGTTGCCTCATGAAGGATTAAATCCAGTGACATCTCTTATCGTTGCGAAATAAGAAAGACGTCGTTTCTATGTACACCAGATGGGACTTGCAGTTGCAGCCACGTTATAAATGATTGTGGTTCACTGTTTTATTTTACCCGTAAATAATTCCAAGTTTTCCATCTGGTCCAACTATCGTTAAATTCGAATTCTTTATATCTCACACTTAGTACTTTTTTTGTATGCAAAAGAAATTTTCAGTCTCGGGAAAAATGTTTAAAAGTACTAATAAATTATCGTACAAAAATAATGTTGGATTCTAAAAAGAATAATCGCATAATATTTATTCTACAGAAGGATTATAAAAACTAATTCGGGATATTAATCTTGAGTTTATAAGTATAGTATAATCAGAAAATCGTTGTAAATCATAAAGAATATGTAATGCATATGGTACGCAATGCTTAACGAAATCGACTCTGGAACTATGTGGTGTCAGTATTTCATTATGGCATGTACATCACTGTGAGGCCTACAGCAAACTTTAATTAACAAACCGACTTTGAGGCTTCACCGAATCAGGTTATGCGTTTGAGAAAACTTGTTTGCCCCGCGTAACACGGTCTAAATGAAACGGAGCGAGTAGATAAAATTTCCATGTATTCAATATCGTTTGACCAGCGGATTATTTATTATTTTTTATAGAGATTTAACGTTTTATATGCGAGTTTGGTTTAAGTTACATACTCATAAATGATCAAACTCGTTGATTATATTAATAAGTGCTTTTTATTTTACAATTTCATAAACGTATATAGTTTAGTAAGCGTAGTTACTACTTTAAATGCTAATGATAGACCAAAATACTAAGATTAATACAGTTTCCAGCAAGACAACGGATATGTAACTGATAAATTTTTGCACACCTCTCTTTATAATCTCACCAGTCATACGTTATTTAAATGTTTTAATCGCATCAATACATGATTTCCACGTCGGTAACGTGTAGAATTCCTCACAAACGGATAAAAATACACTTTTATAAAGATGTTATTAATTAATGATTTTAATAATGCAAAATTCGTCATAAAATATTTCGAAAAAGTTTAAAATTCAAAATTGAAGTATATTATTGCAATTTTATTACTTTAAACTGAGTTTTCTCTATTTAGGTCAAGTTTAATGAGTCTATTAAACTCCATGAACAAACGTTAGCAATTGAATCAGAAAGTTTGTTACGGGACCTATGATAATAAACGGTTGCAGTGATTTTTTATACGGTATTTTGATCCAAAGTTATGTATTCGATTGAAAGTTTAAAAAAGTTTGGGTAATAAAATTGAAAAATAAAATATTTATTTTTTATTTCACTATTTGAATTCTTTTGCATTTTATAAATTTTATGTTACCTTTTATTGCTCCTAACTTATGCGTTTAAATCATTGTAAATAATGTTGCAATAATTTTAAAAATAATTTGAAACCCCTAACATTTGACCTGAATATTAAAATTCCAGTTTAACTTAATTGCAATATTCATGATCTTATGAAAATGCTTCACACTACTCTAGACTAGAATCTAAGGGTGCTTCACTAGTACATAAAACTAATTTTGATTATATTAAGGTCGATAATTGCTCAAAATTACTTTATTATAAAAATACTTAATATGGTGAAAAATTTCATACCTCAATAAAAAAATGTAGCGTATAAGATAAACTTTTTCAATATATAATGATAAATAATATTCAACATAAATTAATAATATATAATTAACGTATTTAATATACATGATGATTGTTAGAAACGGAACTACGAGATATGGTGAACGAAGTAGATCAGGATGGCAATGGCACAATCGAATTTAATGAGTTCCTACAGATGATGTCAAAAAAAATGAAAGGAGCTGACGGTGAAGATGAACTTCGTGAAGCTTTCAGGTTAGGATCTTGTGTAAATCATTATCGTTAACATATATATTTCGAGTAGCTTTGATTTCACACCGTTCTAATATTAAACTATGCATTGTATTTATACATAAACTACTATAATTACACAATGTTTTATCCGATTAATAATTTCAACACGCGCTGCATGCACGATATTAATGTACTTATTATTTTTCAGAGTATTCGATAAAAATAATGATGGTTTGATATCGTCAGTGGAACTGCGACACGTCATGACGAATCTCGGTGAAAAACTTTCAGAAGAAGAAGTTGATGACATGATCAAAGAAGCAGATTTAGACGGAGATGGAATGGTAAATTATGAAGGTAAGCTGGTTTTTTATTTCCACTGGTAGTTTGGCGAATTTATTTTATAATTTATATTCAAATCATTTTCAAAGTATTTTTAATTTAAAATAAAATTAAATATTATGCGTACTTCAAAGAATTGATTTATTTTATCAAGAATTTTCGTATAAATCTTTCATTTCTACAAACATTTAAATGCTTGCCCACGTAATAATAATATTTTTAAACTATTCAGAACCTACTACAACATACAATATTAAGAAAATCAGTATTTTGCTAGTTTATTCGAAAATATGATTTTTACATTCTTTGACACATTGAACTCATATTGTATTAATTTAAAAGATTACTATGCACAACCATTTCAAATAAAGAAAGGAAAAAATAAAATGTTATTCTTCAAGGACAAATTGATTATAATAATTCTAAGCGTTATTAAAAATTTTACTCAACTAGATCAGGTATTAAAATTTAAAAATTAAAAATAAAATTTTATACAACATGAAAAAAAGTAAATCAATTTACTCAAGACTAGTACTCTGGTTAAATGAAAAACTGAAACTCAAGAAAAGTAATCGAATGATCAGACAAGCCATGCAACTGAAACTCCAGCACCCTTGACTAATTTTCGACCCTATAAATAAAAAGTAAAGCATATATAACGACACGTTTCGGTCGATCGGTCGGCTAAGAAAATTGGAATTCGCGAGAAGGGTAAAAATGGCGCTGTCGGAAAGTTTGTACCAGGCTGAGAAGGAAAATTAATAGCTCGATTAAATGGGCGCTAGCTTGGCATACCGGAACGTGCGACTTAATGAACTTCTTGCCTCAGCAGTCATTTAGCGTGTGCGCGAGTGTTCTCGAAGTTAATTAGCTACCGCGGAATCGGACAGTTTCGTGTGCAACCTTCTTAGGGGGTGCCGGAAACGATCTGAACCTTTACCTTTTCTATTCGTTCCGACTATTTTTAAACGCTCAGGATTTACCTACCGGTTTTACACGAACAATTTTGGTCGATAGGACAATATTATTCTTCGAGCGAGGGTTGGATACGAAGTAGTTGGTTGTGTTTGCCAGAGTTTATTGTTTTAAATTTCATTTTACTCGATTCAACTTGCAAATTTTTGATATTGCAAGAGCTTTTTTATATTGTTCTATGCTCTAAAATTTATTAAGCATGTTTTGTATAAATAAAATTAAAATAATATCTCAAAGATATTTTTTAAAAATTTTATATTGTGTAGTTTTTTATAATTTATTATTAATATTATATATCTATTCTTTAATTCAGTTAAGAATATAACTTCGCATCACGTTTCATTCTCTTATACTATGTAGGCTGTATTCTTTTAAAAAATGAAGAGCCGTAAAATTTTTTATCGTGTAAGAAGCCTTTTAAAATTTAAAACTCTTTTTGCGTTGCATGCTTTTGCTAGAAAAAATTACTTTACAAACAAATATAATACAACAACGACATTTTACTAAGGGAATTTTGAAACGTTCAAATTTAAAATAAAATACCAATAACTTTAAATTGTATAATAATATAAAAATTACTTCAACATTTTATTAGCTGCATGAAGTGATATAATAATTCAGTTATAGAAATTATAATTAATCTTATACATTTTATAAATTACGATATGAAGTTTTTAATTTTTAACACTTTGTTATAAATAGGTACATTCGACATTATATAAAATTAATTATTTTTGAATATTTGAAAACTAATGAATATTTTATTTAATAATTTTATTTTAAAGCTTTTTATATGATAGGTATTTAATATTAGTTTGGGAAAAACGCATTCGAAATTATTAATTTTTGTCCAATACCCTTAGAGAGCCACGAAGTGTAAAATCGACTCGTAATGCTTCTGGGCGCGCACGTTTTGAAGGACAAAACCTTTTTTCGCTAAAGAATCTCAATAGGCACACGAGAAAAATAAATCTAATAAAAGAACCTGCGATAGAAACATGAATTTTCAGCGGATTAAGCTATACATGAACAGTAATTCGTAGGGACTAAACCGTGTCTCCATTACAACTCTGAAATTTCGTTCTCTTACCTATGCCATGGGAATAGAAATTTATGCCTGATGAAAGACGATATTAGGAGTAGGTCCGGTGCTTAAACGTGCCTGCATTTTTGCTTTATTGCAACATTAAGCCAGTTACACAAGTAGTTTGGCTTAGTAATCGCTACACGCCGTCTCTCGTTTTACTCCCATTGCTTCCCTACTAATCTCTACTTTCTTGTTTAAACTATCTCGGCATTTCCGTTTTCTCGGTAGGTATCCACTCTCTTTTTTGTTTATCTTTCCCTTTTACTGCTTTACATTTTCGTGTTTTTCAACTGCACGAATGTCCCAGAGCGTTACGTACTCTTGTCTAGCCGAGATTATTTTTTAAAGCTTTGTTTTGCACCAAGACAATCTTTAAAGAAATATTTAACCGATGATTTATATGTGAAATTATAAAACTTTTAGAAATGTAAGTTAACCTAATGTTAGATTAAGTAGAATGAGTGTAATTTTAAACTAGAAGTTTTAGTTTGTAACTTTAACCAATTTTGGTGGAAGTTCGTCAATAGAGATTTCAAGCTTAAATAATTTAACTGAACGATAAACTTACTTTTAAGTTTTTGAGTATTATATGTTAATGGATATTATCAGTATTTATTTATAAATTCTATTATTAATTTAATTTATGAACATTTGCACATTGGGGCGTGTTGTACCAAGTATATGAAATAAAATAGCTGCTAGTGTAGAAAGTATAATTACTTTTCTACTCCTATGTAGTATATATTTCAGTTTCTTAAGTGTTTTTAATCTTTACAAAAAAAATAAAGACAAAAAGTAAGGTTGTGGACCTAAACTACAATAACGACCCAAAAGTCGATAATTTGAACCCACTTGATCGATAATTTGAACCAGCGTAAACTAACATTGTAGTATGAAAAGCTAAAAAATGTAAAAATCACTTTTTGTAAATATTGCTTTATTCAGTTATCGAAATCAAATTCCCTTAAATGCACCTATTTATATAGGCTTAATTTTATAAAACTAATATCTATCCTAATTTTTTAATTACAAGCTTCATTCAACCAATCCTATTTATACTTAATCTTACATTTTAGTTATCTAGATTTGGAGGCAGACTACCTCTCTATAATATTTTTCTATATAATATTTTTCACAAGACTAGATAGACATACATGATATATATGATCGACAATTGGTGCATGTAGATTTTGTTTTTTTTTCTTTTCGCTAACTGTTCAAACGATATAAAAAGTAGTGATTATAAAAGAAAAATCATGTTTTGTAATAAATATTTTGGAGATGAAATATCACTCTTGACGCGTAAATTGAACGCGCGAAATAGTAAAAATGTTATAAAATTGATGTGTTTGATATTATTCTTTTTATTTTATTATTATTTGTCCTTGTTACCCTCAGTATATCCGCCTTTCAAGTAGTTTTTACAATATCATGCACTTATGTGTGGAAGTGTATATAAATATTACCTTTCCTTTTTCTTATCCCGAGTTTTTCCCCACTCGTAATTGCCCGAGGTTATGCCCGATGAGGAAGGGAAAACCTATATAAGTATAGAAAAACCTTCCCCGAGACTGTTGGTGTATTGAAACATTCTGTTCAAAAGTTCAGGTCACATTACGTAAGCCCAAATCGAAACCAAATGTTCCACACCTCTTTCGCTCACGTTGTGGAATATGGAAAAGCACGTAACTGATCTGAAAAGCCGCATCGGTTATTATTTTCAGCTATTCAGTTTAAATAAATAGGTAGACGGAGGAGTTTTATAGTAACATTCCAATATTTTTGGTTCGCTAGCATCATTAGTTCTGTTAATATGGAACAGGTACATACATAAAAGATTTTTTTATTAATATTCATGTATTATATTTTCTTATTGCAAACTGTTCAAAGTATTATAAAAATGAAAAGTTTTAAAAGTCACGAAAAATACTGCTTTTATTTTCCGAATGAATTCAATCAACCTCAAGTAAAAAGGAAGTACTTTCTATACTCATCATGCTTTAATAATGACACGCCTTTTTTATGTGCCTTATTTTAATTATCCCTGACATATTTTAAACAAAAAATTCTTTTTGTTTTCGGAAGCTTTACTTTTTTCAACATAACACAAATTATGTCCCAACAAAACATTATGTCTTCTATTGCTTTTACCAGATAAAAAGAATATATACTTAAAATTTTGTTCTTTACTTTTAAATTCAAATATTGTTAAATATTTCGTATTTTTTATATAAGTTTTTATATGAACGATTTTAATTAAAAATTCAATAAATATTTCAAAATATTAATAAATTAAAATAATAATTACAATTCAAATTTAACTGGCATATTTTTGTAAATAAAAACGTATATACCTGCAAAATTATTTGGATATGTATATATGATTTATTGAAATCAAAGCAATTCAAATATTTACTTTTATATTAATTTATCGTTGCATTAATATCTTATAAAGACTTGAGTGAAATTGTATCGGATACGAATGAAAAGTACTATTTATTAATGCACTAATGAAGTAAAGTAAGCCTTTATTCCCGCTGATGAAAATATTCATCTAAATAATTCATCGGAAAGAATAATCGTCTTTTACACTCAAAGAATATATAAAATTTTTCACCTGAATCATCCTAAAAAAGGTCACTTTATTTGACAGCAACGAAATTGAATGTTTTTCTTTGTACATCAATTTAAATTTTTTATTTTTATTATATTTTTTGGCTCTATATACTCAAAAATTTTAATTCTTAAGTAATAATATATATGTTGTTACTATTTTTATGTTAACGGCAACATAAATACGGAGACTAAAAATTGAGTCCTGGAACTGAAAAATGACTAAATAGCACTTTTACTCCTTGGAATAAAATTCGATTTTACTCCCCCGGTTGAAGTCAATAAAGTGGACTTTTCCAGTAATTTGAGTGAAAACGATATTTCCACAAAAATTTTTTTCAAAATACATATAATCTTCTCGACCTTTCCTTCGAGTTTACGACTAAGAATCGGTGTCTCGAAAGTAGGTCGAAATGCGTTTAAAAATAAGCCTCTCTCAGACGCAAAATCACATATTTTTAACCATTTTCAGAGTTCGTGACAATCCTGACGTCGAAGAATTAGTTCGCCCGAACCGGTCGAGAGTTTCGCCGATGTAGCAGAGGAAGAAGAAGAGATATGCTAGAAACGGTACTACCGGAAGATGTAAACGGACGAATTCAACCGCAAAAGTCAAGCCCGGCGAATAAAGTTCCTCTTGTTAGGTTCGTAGATAAAAACGCCGAACTCGATGCGTTATTTTCTTCGACACAGTACAACACGATGGACAGGAATTATCGAAACGCGTGCGAAACATTAGCGAGTCTTCAAAGGTGCGTTGGGTTTTAGCGCGCGGAAAGCCAACGATGCGATATGTAAGCCGAGGTCCTTATAATACGTTTAGATCGTTTTTACGTTCGTATTGTACGGATTAACCTACAATTTTGTGATTGATCGGTTATTCATGTAATCGACGTACATAGTGTGTAAGTGTGTGTATACACGTATATATTTATATGCATATATTTACATATACGTATATACACACACGCACACACACATACACACATACACATGTATACATATATTCACTGAAAATGGTTTTGCGTACTTCATTAATCATCCGCAAGTATATTCTGCGTTTGAATGGTTACTCGAAAATTAAACCGCTTTGTAAACGCCACACGTTTATTTTGTATATCGTTTCAAATACTTGACGAAATTTTTTAAACTTTAATTGCCGCTTGAATTCTTAATGTGTTAAATACATGTGAAAAATGCGCGTATGATATACCATTGAAAGATTGAACGTTTAAGTGTGTATACAATTAATTGGTAACGATATATTTTTATGGTATATCGGTAAGTTGGTCTTCACTTTACATGCATGTAACGATACGTTCGCAAGTTTGCATGGATGGGTTTTTTTTTCGATTGTTGAACCATTGAAATTAAAAAAGATAAACGGTACGCGAGCTCGCACGCGTTCTACAAACAATTTTTTGAATAGGGAAACAAAAAATACGACGGGTGGTCGCTCCTGAAACAATCAATAGAGCTTCGATTAGCGATTTTACTTATGCAAATACGATGTAAACGACAAGTTTGAGAATAATAATAAAAAAAAAAAACAAAAAAGTCTTATACACTCTTCTGATATTGCTACGTAAAAAAAATTTATGACACTCATGTCGCTAAATACGAAATTAGTTATACAGTTGATCATTGAATCACACGACGCAATCGCAGGCGCAAAGTTTACTCAACTATACAATATTAATAATCACGTATATTTAAGTGTTTAAGTAAGCGATGTGAACAAGTGACGTAAATAGTTTACGAAACGATACCATCCATCAATACAAAGTATCATTCGCATACTGTAATACGAGGAGGAAACAGATGAGGTGTAAGATGAAACAGAGCCATTTAATATATAAATATATATTAACCGCCCGGTAATTACTATAATAAAACTTTCTATCTTTCTCTCCGTAGTGATTCAACTCATTTAGATATTTCACACACACACTGCAAAGGTATACGCGCACACCCACGCGCATATTACGTATATATCCATATAATATATGCGTATGTGCGTGTAGACGTGCGCGAAAGTATAGTTAAAGTGACTTCGTATAAGCTATAGGTTTGCGAGATGCGGCAATTGTAAAATTACGGCGTAAGCTAATCAAAACAAAATTGAAAGGTGAAACTCTGAGATTCAATCAACAAGTTTGAAACATTTAGTTGCAGTGTACCGCGCAATGGCACTTTCTACATGCATACAAAATTTTACAAATTTCTCCGCTACAACGTTCGGTTTACCGTCACGACATGCAATTATTTATGACGTATGCATCCGCAGTTAACCACTCGTATGATTAGAACATTTAATGATTTACAAAGATCTCGATGAATTTTAATGAGTTTGATAATTAAAGATGAAAAAGTAATGAGGAAATAATCGAAGAAACTTATAATCGCGCATATATTCGGTCAAGTTATCTCGTCGATCGGTGAGTAAACGATCTACGTTATGATTCGATTGGTGCTAAATCAGTAGATCCCGTACCTGAAGTTCGTACCTTGCTCTGTACAGTAAAGTACGAATACACCGAGCCCGCAGTAAACACTGAAGTAACGTATAAACCATGGGGGAAAAAAATAAGAGACAAATAATTAATATTTCTCCGCACGGAAAGGCACATATGTCGCGTCGCACTTGAACATTACGAATATATCCCACTGATAATTGTTACGTCTCTTTGTAATTATCTTCCGTCTTCGAGGCGTCCGTAAAGCGACGAATATAAACGTAGCCGTTTGCCGTTGCACGTTCGAGTAATCAAAGTGTGGAAACAAAAACTAACGCGAGCAAGCTTCCGCGAAACGGCCGGTTCTCCGCGGCACGGTTCTCATTCCTGTACCACTGTACTTGACTTACTGAAGAAAAACTAATAATATTAATATACTGTATTAAACGTAAATATTAGCGCACTTATCGTATATGCATGCGCTACTTGTATAATCAAGGAGCTCGGATCAATCAAGGCTACTCTAAATCGTGAAGGATCGTGTAGTAGATGTTAGTCGATGCGACGAGACCAAAGTAGCGCACGAGCCCTCGTTTCGTCGATTATTATATCTATATAGACGTGTTAACTTTTAGGAAACCAGTTAAAATCTTAGGAAGCATGCATTAACAATTAATACGTATACCTCCCACTGTCTCAATATTACCCATAGGTGATGTTCTATTGCGCGCTCGACAATTTATTCAAATTCATTACCTTTTGTCAATCTTGAACAGGTTCATTACTGCACGTTACAATTAACTATTTATCAATAAAAACATAATTTATAATTTATCTAAAATACTTTTTTATATTTAAATTAGAAAGTTAAATTAAGTTAAATAGCTAATTTGATGTACTTATTCGGTAACGTGATAATCCTTATTTTCATAAAATTAACGTTTAATTTACTCTAAAAATCTAAAATCACACTCACTTTTCTAACTAAATTTTGATTGCCGACTAATACATTTTACCCAATTAGATGTGAACAATATAGAGAAAACTGTCTGAGTAGCTCAAATACTTGTATGGTAATTCTTATTCCCTATTCGGTGAAATAAAAGCCAAATAAACAACAACAGACCGTAACTAAAATGATAGAGGCGCAGGGTTGTAACGAACAGTTGAATGATTATACCTAGCGTCGAAAAAGATGTTCCCTGGATAACGTGTCTTGTGCGTATATAAAAGAAAAAAGTAACAAATACTTCCGTTGATCGTGTAATGGTTGAAGGTATTAATTGTACACATGCGACAGATAAGACATACAGGGTGTGTTTTAGAAATAACTCGATAATCGATCATCGATCGATGAGTTGGCAAAAAAAAAACGCTATACGGTATCCGGCTTTAGTCGCGCATGTAACAACGTAGATATTCGCATGCTCCATTTTATTTTGCGAATAGGCGTTAACCCTGAAGGAAAGGACGAAACGTTGAAGTGATAATATTCAAAGAGAATTGTTGTTATCTTCTTCGGCGATATATAAGTGATGAGAATTTATAATAGTTAGTGACAATAATACGTTACGTTTCTCCAATTTGCCAGCATAATTAAACAATGTACAAGATGATATATACGTGTATATTATATACAAACATGATTATATTATACAAGAAAAATTATATATTTACAAGAAAAGGAGATGTAATAATTTTCGGTCGATGGACACGCACATGTTTTAAGATTCTAACGTTTCAATATATTGTAAGGTAAAAATTATTATAATTGACGTATATATACATTTCCTATTTTTCTTGGGGTTCGCGACAATTGACAAGTGAAAATATTCAGTTTTATTTTCATAAAGAATATTTAAACGATTCTGCGGGTAAAATAAGGAACGACCTATTTTTTAAGAAGACGTTATAATAATTTTTACTAAACCTCGTTTGCATGGTGCAACGTCAGATCTGTAAGACGCGTAAAATTTGTCGATGTGATTGAGACGCGCGTGCGCAAGTGCGCGACACACAAATACACAATGATAATTGTATAATAGGTGTAACCGAAACGTTACAGCTGAACAAGAGATGGTAAACTAGAAATGAAAGCACGTAACAAATATAGCAATGCAAAACGTCCTAAAGACAATATGAATCGTTTTAAAAGAAAGAACAGGAGAAAGAAAGAGAATTTAAATGAATACTATATACGAAATGAAAAGATAAACCATCCAAGGAGCTTCTAATCTCCGATGGCCTATATATCGTTATGAGTTAATTGTGCGAAATCCGTCGAATCGAGCGAGAAAAAGATTTTTTGCGTCCGACACGATGAAAACACGTTGCAAGAGAAAATAATTGAACCACTTACTGGAAAACTATATTATCGTGAAGAATAATGAAAAAAATGTGGTTTTTCCCGAAGTTCTTGTGCCGCGACTGGCCCGAGCGACGAAAATAAACAAAAATTATCGTGAAAAGATAAATTGTGAAGATTGAACGGATTTTCAGAATCGACCAACGGCAACCCAAGCTCGTTTACGACGTTTTATGCGCTTTACTTATTTTTCTTTATGTCGATATGATAATCTAAACAAAAATGCAGGGCGGTGACGATCCTTTATATAATATATTCACGGCTTCGTTTTCATCGTGTATTTTACCTTGCTGTATATGATGACATACATTATACAATACATATTATAATTGTAACAACAGTTATATTCTTAAGTATACATATAACGTGATGATTGCGATTACTTCGGTTTATTCATTCAAATTCCGTAAATATATATAATATAAATACGTACATTATCATTTACTAAAAAGTATATTCTAAGCGAAAATAATCGTTTAGCAACTTGAGTTCCTTGGATTTTTCGACACGTCATATCTATAACCGAGCATTTACGGTGATTTCGGTCTAATCAAAACAAAAGAACGCGAGGTATTTTTATAGATTTTGTCGCGAAACCGATGATAATGCGTAGATGTACTACGAGTCAAGAACTACGTTAATGTGGTTGAAACCAAAATGAAGAGATGAATAATGTAACATGGTGCACACATAACATTTTTTACATTGCATTACATTTTCATGTATAATAAAAATGAAGAGAGGATATATTCTAATATTTATAAAATATATATTATTACTTTATTGAGTGTCTCGCGTCCTTCTCACTCGTCCAGTTTTAGCACTACTTGAACCGCCGAGTGAAAACGAGACGGGACAGTCCAAACGTATTCTCAATCTTATTCTTCTATATAATATGAAAACGCATTGTATTGCACGATAATTAAAAGAATGTAATTATCCGAAATGTTGAAGCGTGCGTATTCATTATATATATATACTAAACATATATAGATTTATTTTAAGAATAAAAAGAGTTGATAATGCGATCATTTAAATTTTCTTATATGTGTATGTGTATATATATATGTATGTACACATATATATACAGGTATATATGATTACGATTCGACATATGGGTGATTTGAGTCTTCCGTTTTTACACCCGCATTAAAAAAGTTTCTTAAACCGATAACCGATAAGAACAACAGGGAATCTTAATATCGAACTAGAATATGACGATGAAAATAATTCGTGTTTAAAAGACTTTTTTGCCAGGGCACTATGTACAATCTTTTGCGCGACGAGGCGATTTGGCATTAGCCGGTGCGATAAAACCTGTTATAGTAAACGTCGACGTGTAAAACCTCTTTTTATTCGCTAAATTCCACAACATCACGTGATTTTTCATACGCCAGCTAATTTCGAATCTGTGTATTTGTAAGGGGTTGTTACTTGCCGATTTAGCAATACCAAATATTTTCGAACTCTTGATTGCTTTACAAAGCGAGGTCATTACTTCCTATATGACTTGTTTCAACGATCACACGCCATTTCACCAAAAATGCTAATCCTTGTTAATGCTAATCCGATATAAGTACATAAACATAATTATAATTACGCAACGAATCATATGACGTGCATGTTTTTCATATGAGCAATATTGCTGAATCGGTAAGAAATTATATTTGCATGACTTTTTTATCCCTAATAAGTAATCACGATTTGCGCACATTGCATTTCGGTAAGAAAATAAAAAATAAAACTTCGGGTTAAACTCGTTAGTCCGTTTTTTAAGGTCTCACATTGAGCGACGTTTTACAGAATTTTTGAATAAATGAGGAATGAAGCTACGAGTTGAAATAAATGAGAAGGAGCGCACTAATTTATATACTTATATTGATAATCTCAGCTATAAAACAAAAGAAAATACGCAGCGATGTCTAAAGATAACTACAAATGGAAGTAGACGTTAAACCGTGAAAATATAAAAATATAGTTCGAGAAATGAGAAAAGAAGAAGTGAAATTAAAGAGCCGCTCATTGCTTATTGAAACTCCTTTCTATCATTAATAGAGAAAAGTCACTATCTTAACGCATACCTTAATTACTTGAAAGATTCATAAGGAATATACTAATATATACACCCATGTTGGAGATACCTTTAATGTAATAAATTTAGGCATAATAATGTCAAACGTGTTTTAAATGCAAAAGTAATCAAATAATACGTACGAAACACAAAGTTATAGGTACTCAAACAAACTATCAAGTGGATAATCCGATAAATTTAGATGAAGAAAAGTACCTAAAGTCGATCATCGCTGTTGAACAAGGCAGAGCCGGAAATGCGTTATACGAAATACGAAACGTCTATTACACCCGATATTGTCTCAGAGCAATCATCGCCGGTAAACACATTCATCTTAAAATTACTTTTTTTAACATACATATATATAACACCATAATGAAGAAAAAGTAAAATTAACGATATATAATATTAATCTCTATATTACGTACGTGATCCCAGTAAATAAATGCATATATAGCTTATCCTTTCGATTTCGCACACGACGCTTACGATACATATAGCGACGAGAGGAATCCGATCGCAAACCGACTTTTCGGCTCTGCCGTTATAGATTTAGCGCAATGTGCTAGTTAATCATTCATTAGATAAAAACCATAAAATTTATGAAAATATATGAAAGATATGCAAGGAAGAAAGTCGAATCTGCGCGTATTTAATCGAGACTGTCTATGGTGCGATTTGGCATGTGGACTAAAAATAAATATGAAAACTATATATCGCGCATATATATTAATGGCAACAGTTAACGTTGAAAAATAAAACAGGTGGGATGCTTAATTGTTATAGATGTTAATCGTTTGACGTAATTGCATAAAGGGGCATAAATAAATACAGAGAAAAAAGTTATAGCGTGATCGAAGACGCCTGTAGGCTATTATACTGTACGCACATTTGTCTTTTCGTTATACTTGGCTTTCGAAAATACTTATAAAACGCGTGAAAATAAAGAGAAATAAAGAGTTATGTTCGGTACCGTATAAAATGTATGTGAATTATCGATCGCACATACACATACACAGTAAAGTGGTAAGCTAGAGGTAACAATCGAATTGATTGAGACTAAGATCGATTAATCGGGCATTAAAAAGAAAGGTATAAGAAAAGCGATGACAAAGGCATTCAAAAGTATATATATAATATATGTATAATTGTTATTATTGGTTTAATAATTATATAAGACATTAAATTTATCGAAAGAAAGTTTACAATATTAATGCAAGGAGATTTTGTAGCTTTTAAAAGAGACATACATAATTGAATGTTGTATCGAAAAAAAGCAAAGTTATTTCAGGAAAATTGCGATTTTGGGTTATTTGGGGCATAATAAAAGAAAATGAGGTAAAATGACTATTATAAAAAGAAGGATAGATTTATCGATGTTATGTTACTTCGTTACAAAGCGTGAGCGCAAATTTAAACAGTATATTTAACAAAATAATTTTCCTACGCGAGGCTCTTCGATGGCTAGTTCCTCCGCGATTGAGTGTTTAATGTACGAAACAAATAATTGTAGACGGAAAATACGTTAGGCAAGATTACATCGAAATTTTATTGACTTTTATCTAAAGGCATATCTTGAGGAAAATGTATTATACTGCAGAAAATATATAATACAGATTGTTGCACAGACGGATTATGGATTTTAATGGGAGTTTGGCCGTTCATTTATATACATACTTCATAATATTTATGTTCAATACGCAATATACACACACCCTTATATATACAAATTTAAATATTAAACAATATAGTATACACAATATTTTTTTATAATAAGTGATACCATACAGCACAATACGATAATATTCTAAAGACTTTGACAAAGAAATATTTTATTTTATTATTTTCCAAATAATATAAAATATATTTAGAAATAATTTATTGTTTACTGCTTATTTTAATAATATTTATTGTATGAGTATTTCGATATTCTTCGATAAATACTACGTATAGATATATTAAATTTATCTACATATATACATATTTTAACGCACTTATATTTGTAATAAATTTAAAGCATTTATAACAAGCACTTTATTTTATTTTGCAAATCCTACCGTTATCTATTGAATACAGTTTTGTTTAACTTAATTAAGCCAATTATATAGAAGTATGAAATATATCAATGATAAAGTGAAATATCAATGGTGAAAAGGTTAAATTAATAATAAGTCAATACTACACAGTAGCGAAATACTTATATTGATACAAATTCCATAATAACAATTAAAATTAAAACAATTATACAATGGTCTTTCCTTCATCAAAGTAAAAAAAATATATATATATATTTTTAAATAAATAAAATGAATGCGAAAAAATTACGAATTACATACTTGATTGAAGAAACTCGTACAAAATGAAAAAAACGTATCTGCTATCAATATATAAGAGAAAGAAATATTATCTTTTGTACACGAGACGATGATGTATGAACGAAAATTCCGATGATTCTTGCAAGACGTATTTTTCGTGCAGTGAACGTGGTGTATGGATTTATTAAAGAAATAATGATACCGAATAGATAGAAACGCGAGAGAAACACATATTGTAATATTCCACGGCCGGCATACGAGGTGATGGAAACAAAAGCTGCATTAAAAAAAATTGTTAATGATAAGAAAATGTCTTTCATTAATTTACTACAAAAAATAATTGAGTACAAGTCGCATAAGGAAAAACTATATAAAAGAAAGAAAACTATTTAAAAGAAAGACCGGGTACGAATGTATCGTGATAGAAGAAAGATGACTGCGACGTTTTCTTTAAACCAATAAACAGGAAACAGGAAGGTGTGAATTATCGTCCGAATTATTCGACGAATAGTAAGCTGGAATTGGATTGATTATGGATGGGTGAGGGTAAATGATAGAGATGGATACCAAAAATATCGTAACGCGAAGGAGAGAGAAACAGCGAGAATATACACGTTTATATTTTTACTTGAGAAAAAAATGGTTGTAATAACGTTTTTTCATAAAACGATAACTATTGATAATACCGCGAGTCAGCGCCTCGCGGGCGGCTCCCGGCGACGTTATTTTTCTAGAGTAAATAATATATTTCAAAGAAAAAGACAATTTTAAAAAAGAGAGAAAGATAAATAATGGAAATTTATCGTTGCCGCAAATTATGGCGAAACGTGCTGATGTAATGGGGTTGTTCGTAATATGGTACAAAGAAAAACAGTGCTTCGACCGGAACTGGCAATCTCATCCTTCTCTATTTTCTGGCTAAACTGCTATTGCGATGCTACAAACGTCAAACTTGGAATTATCACAGTTACAAAAAACAAATCGATCAAAGCACTATACGATTATACATATATAATTCGATTCCCAGGTTCGGTCGGACTTATCCTTTTTGCAATTTATAAAAAAAATATAAGATAATAAACAGCTTGCACGATAGGATTTATTTTTATTTTACCTATCGCATAACGTTTACATTTGTTTACACACATATCTGCAATTCAAATATTTCTCATTAATTATGCTTTTCGTACGGATAATCGAAATACGGTACATCAATAGCGCATCGCATTATTCTTCTTTTGCCAACGTGTAAACTTGTTGAGGCGTTTGTTAACGACGTTATGCAGAACATAAACGCGTATAGTATTTTCTAAGGAGCCTCGTGCGGTATCGAAATATTTCGAAAGACAAAAAAACTCATTATATAGAAAACCTGATGCTCCATCCACGTTTCGTCGTAAGAGAATAAAAAAAACTAATAAAAATATAAAAGAAAGCAAACATAAACGAATGGGTTACAGTTCGAAAGGAGACAGGAAGGGTTACATTCGCGCGGATGTGCAAATTTAAGGATAGCCGAAAAATATAAGGTAAGAACTGGAATAGATACGACGCGGCGAGGGTAGAGAATGAGAAAGCGAGCGAGAGTGAAGGAGAGAGTGTGAGAGGATGAGATAGGATGTGTGTGATGCCGTATGTGTGATGTTACGTGTATGTAAAACATGTTACGTGTAATGTCATGTATCCTAAGATTAGAACACGGCATTCTACGCAGGCAATGGCGTACACATACCAGTGGAATGTAATACATGTATCGAGTTACCCCTAAATACAGCCATTTTATAATGGACCTACTATTATCGAACTTTTATTCACCCTAATCCTATTTCACATTTTTTTTTGTTTATTATATGAAATAATCACTGCACTACTCGAAGATGAACTGCGCAAATAAAATTCTTATTAACTATACAACTATTACTAACTTAATGGTTTAGGAAATACAAGTTTTGTAAAAAATTGTGAAACATTAAAGTTAATATGTAACGTTTTAATAGTATATTATATTTAAAAATACACTTGTAATTTTATCATTTTTTTCAAAACTTTAAACTAATTTTTATTTCCCTATAGATTAATTCACTAGTTATGTATATACATAGGAATTTAAAAAAAATAATTTTAATAATAACAATTGCATAACTTTTTATGAAATTCGTGCGTATCTACTTTCGTAAATTTTGTTTGATTTTATGTAACATTGGTTGAAAATTTAGTCATACAATGCCTCATCATCAATTAAGTCCAACTTTTAATCACACTTATACTTATATAAAAAACTTAATAATAAATTCAATATTTCCAAATATTGGATTTCTTATTTAATCTATTACTTCACAAGGTTTTCCGAATCTTTTTATTCTAAAAATTATTTATTATTATTATTTATATTAAAAAATGAATCAATAGTTGAATACTGATCATAAATCGGAAAGAATATGCCGTACTGTTTTTTTACGATCTGTTGACAAAATATTTCAGTATCGTAATTTTTTAAAAGTTTTAGCACAATTTTCTTCTTTGTAAATAATTAATAAATATATTTGAAAAATCTTAAAGATATTATTGAACATACTGTTTATATGTTATCTGAATTATTATTTAAATTATAGACAAATTAAAAAAGTAAAATTAAAAATTGAGTTATGAGATGTTAATTGTCGAGTTTTCTGTAGAAGATATCGAAGAAATTTATTTATATTTATAGGTTTCGCCTGGACGGAAATGTAACAAAAATTCAATCATAACGATTCGGTAACTAACTGGTGAATGTTTACTGATATCTCTTTCACTAACCTGAACAGTGTAAATTGACATACACGCAGTGCTTATCAGAAAGTTATTACGAATTCCACTAATATAAATTACTTAGATCAATGAAAGTATTTGTTATAATAGAACATTATATATTATAATTCTAAATAAATTTTAAAAGCATAAATAAATACATTAGTTGATGATAGAATATCTAATTTATAAAAAAATGGAAAAAATATTTAATGATACATGAAAGAGATACTTTAAATATTTTAAACAGTACTTGGAAAACATTCGCTATAAAGCTTCATGTGATATTCATCTTCTTTACTTTTCAAAGAAGATGATGGCCATGTACACGCAAAATAAAAACAATACTGAAAGTCGTCTCTATCAAAAAATTTAGCAGTAACTTTCGAACCACTCAACGGGCATTTGATATTTTTCATTCCACGGAATTCCGTAAAGTTACCCCAGGGATCTACCATTGAGAGATCCAATATATCTAAAGAGCCTTCGCTTTCTTCCTCTTTCGCGTATCCAATTAATATCATGAATCCTCCTCCTGGTAAATTATGCACATCCGTAACAGTGGCGTTGATCGATTTCATGGTTATTGACATATCTAACGTCATTTTACCCGTGTGATTGTATTGTGAGCATCGAAAGACATTGGTAAATCTGGGTTGCCGGCAAATAGTAAGATTTCCTTGATTTTGAGAGCTGGAGAGATTGATTATTCCTTTGGATATTTGGGATTCGGACCAGGAATAGTCGTAACTTAATAAAGGTTGTCCTTCTGTGCTGATGAGATCGATGGATCCTAATTCTCGAAAACTATTTTTTATAACGTAAGCAAGGATTTTTGAATCTTTAGATGATGAAAGAAGCGATACGTCAGCCGATACGTCATAACTGGTAGTTAAAACGGTAAATGGATCTGAAAAACATTTAACGCAATTAATATTTTTAAGTATACTTGCTACAAGATTTTTTCAAACTGTAATTATTATATACATTTGCCGTAAAACATAAAATTCTAAAATAATTTCACATTATGAGTATATAATAATGGTTAATTAATTTTTTTCAAGATTCTTTAACCGATTCACTGGTATTGTATCATATATGTACAAATTATTTTCATCCCAATACTGGTAATGTATCATATATGTACAAATTAGATTTTTGTCTGATTTTGACAGCGGTTTGAATCCAAACTTTGTATAATAGAGTTTTTAGGTATGCTGAATCAGATTCTGAGGTCAGATTTGGAAAAATCAAAATGGCTGATTCAGAATGGCTACCCCTAAAGGTGCGTATGTGAAATAATAGATTGTAAAAATGTAAGGGCGAAAAAAAATGGTCTACCAGTATTGGGACGAAAGCTAAAAAAAGCCGTACCAGTGAATCGGTTAATAAATTATGTATTTTTTAATTGTTAAAAAAGTTGATAATATATATATAAGAAAAAGTGTTCTCATAAAAATAGTTAAAGCACTAGTAAAAGTAAACTAAAAATTCAATTTTTCATTTCACACCAAGATATCACTGCGTATAAAAAGAATGTTTTATAGACATATTTCTTCAATATCATTGCCCGAAAAAATTCTTTTGTTGAATTCGGTATCACTGAAACTTTATCCTTCCTACCTTATTGACATTAAATATCAGATAAAGATGCCATAATTATAAAGCAACATTATTTAAACTATTTCCAAGAGGTCTTTACTGTCCCTTAATCAATAACTACCTCTGATAATGCAACTTTATGTTATAGCTGCTTTTTAACCAATAATAATTTGGCGCAAAATTTAAAAATTGACTAACCTAATCGAAACAATTTGAATACATACTTTGAATATCGAACGTGTTAAACTGTTGATCCTTAACCGAATACGACAACACGCACCTTCGTTGAGTTCCACACAGCATCTTGTTGCGGTAAAAAATATGGACAGTATTGTTGTCAAGTGGAACAATGTTTAAATTTTTTATTCGTTTTTCATCAATGGAATACGAATTTGTTTCATCAATGACTATACTTGTCTCTTTAAATTTACAGGTCGTCATATTAACAACACGAATATTCAATAATTCTTTAAAATAAAGAATATTTGGAATTATATCACGTGAGTGTCTAGTCTTACGAATTTCGCCTGTTTTCCATGCGAAAATAATACTATCTTGTCCAAATTTTTCCAATTTATATTTATCATCAAACTTTGTGTCTTCTGATTCACTGTTTAAATCCATAGTGCAATTATTTTTTTCTATCAATCCGTTCATAAATAAACGTTCGAAAAGCAAATTGCACTTTCTTTTGTCTACCAGGTGAGCTCTGTCGCAAAGTGCATAAAAAAATGTAATGTTTTCTCCAATCGTAAAGTCGAGAATTAAGTCTTTTCCAGGGTAAGTCAAATGTTTCGTTGTACTGAGCGATGACTGAGCTTGCAACGATATTCGGATGTGAAGAAGCACAACAATGACAATCGTTGTTATTATATTCCTCATTTTGAATAAAATCTTATTTTCAAACTTTTAATCTAAACGAAAAGTAAAAATTGTATCACCTATATCTGAACGTATTGTTTTTCATCTTACAAATATAATAAACAAAGAAGGTTATATTCAAATGTTTTTTTTTTAAATTATACTAAAATAAATATATGCACGTGTATTATATATACATACGTATTCTAATGAAGTGGCAATAAAAAATTTAGTATATTTTAGAAATTGCTCAATTAAGAAAATTTCTTATTTAAAAATATTCCACTACTCATACCCATTATATTTTGTATAAATATATTAAATTTTTAATCATTATTTTAAAAACTTTGACATATAAAATTGAAACACTTTTTGTCAGTAAATTGATACAGATATCTATTGCCCTACTATAAATATAATATTTTTTGAATAAAATAATTTTACATAAGAAATTTAATTATTATTTATAATTTTACTTAAGATATTTAAAATAACAAACTTACACAATAATTATATATGTATTCTTATGAAAAGAAGATTCGGCACAATTTAACATCTGATCACTTTAAATAAATTTTACTTAAATTCAATTATTCAAATTCAGAATTGTTAATAAGCTAAGTATGTATGTAAATCAACTAAATTCACTAACGAAACACTTAAGTAATCTAATTTTATACGACACATTATGTTCCACTAACTTGTTCGCAAATAGTAGCATATATCAGTATCATTAGTTTTTATATGTACTTTCAGAGTATGCTGTGTCGATTGATGACTCCGTTGTTTATATAAGAAGAGTAAAAAGATAGGGACGGCATTGAGATTTATCAATCACAAATTACCAATGATGTAAGCAAGGAAATCATTCATATGTAGGGTAACGCTCGGATAAACATTTCTTCTGAATAATAACAATTATAAATCGTTAGGTTTTTCCCCGACATAAATAAATACTACTATGTCGTACTAGCATAAATATGTCTTGAATAGTGTTTGTTAACATTATTAAAATTGCATACTAATAAAGTAAAATGTGAATAAATATTTAACAAGCAAAAACATTACTGTATAAAAATTTGACTATCCTGCGTGTTTCAATATGTATATATGTACATATAGTAAACCATAACTAGTTTATTTAAGTTTCAAAATAAAATATCATTGAAATAAGGTGTAAGATAAACTTTTCCAAAATTATTTATTAAAATATTGACATACTAACTTGAAAAGTATGTTAAAAGATTATTATATATCAAAGGGAAATATATTTAAAATAGAAAAAAATTATATATTTATAACAATAAAACATCAAAATTTTGCAATTATTTTAAATTAACAGACACTAGTATTCTATGTATTAATACTTAATTTAAGAATTATTAAATAAAGTCTTTTACTTATCTGTAACTATTCTTATCAAAGCGTTGTTTTTGTAATTGCTATTTATAAATAATATTTTACAGAAAACAATATTGTATTTATAATTTTTTGGAATAAATTAAGTTGTAAAAAAATATTTCAACGCTACTTTTTAAAATGTAAAAATAAATGATTATGGATCTGAATTTTCTAAGAAGCATTTTTATTTTAGTAAAAGATTCACATATTTCGGCACAGCCTTTAAAATGACTACATAATTATACGAATTGCTCAAAAATATAAAATAACTTTAAAACACTTATATTAAAAAATTCTAAACTAATAAAGAAAATTATAATACAGATGTTTAAAATTTACAATGATTAAAACTATTTAAATGTTTT
This sequence comes from Theocolax elegans, assembly GCA_026168455.1. Lineage (NCBI taxonomy): Eukaryota > Metazoa > Arthropoda > Insecta > Hymenoptera > Cerocephalidae > Theocolax > Theocolax elegans. Next base: position 88,234,697 of record CM047425.1, on the reverse strand, counting down.
TATACATTAGCCCATTTTTCATACTGGTGTCTGTTTCAAAATACTTAAACAATATTGGTTTTTAAAATATACATAAAATTTTATTATGACTACACTATTAATAATAAATTGTAGACATGTAACAATATTACTTTAAAAATAAATAATTTTTCGCTATGGCGGTTAAATTTAATTAAATAAAGGTTTTGTTATTTATTTTAAGATTTTATTAATCGATATAAAAAACAATCAAAAATTTTTTTCATATGAGGTTATCAAAACTAAAAATGATCATTACTTGGATTATTTGAATCGAAGCGAAAATTTTACAGAACGAAATAAGATATTTAAGTTATTGTATTATTTATATAAACGAAGTTACAGAAGTATATCGAAAGTATAGATAAATAATTCGTAAAATTAAACGTATCGTAATCTATTTATGTATTATCTACCTATTCTCTCTGTTTCATAAGTTATTTGCTCATTGTATAGTATAAAATTCTAATTCATAATCACTTGTTACAATTTTTGTTGTATAAATATATAATTTACATTCAAAATTCATGATTTTCGTGACAGATTTGAGAAATGTGTGTAATCACAAAAAAAACATTGTTAATATTTACATTTACAAAATAATTAATTAAAAAATAATTATTTGATTCAAGCATCTATACATAATGGCCATTTTAAGTTTCGATAGCCCTTATAAAATATAAATTGTATACATCTTTTTCTTCAATTTGTTTGCGTATAATCGGAATGACAAAATAGATAAAGAAAACGAAAAAGTAAATCAGACTTAACACAAACAGATTATTACAACCCCTGTCCCTAAGCAATCGGTTTATTTAACACACGTGCGCTCGCACAATAGTATTAAAAATTCATTTATCAATCTCTGCAACTGTGCATTATGCACCATTTACAATCGAAGTTGTTTGAATTTTTTGAAATGTTATATTTTCTTAATATACTTTATGATTCAACAATTTACACGAATAAAATAGAAAAATACGAACACGAAAAAAAATTGGAAGCAGTAGATCAAATAATTAAGTTCATTTGTATACAAAATTTGATTGCAAAAATGTGTCAAAAAAACAACTTTTAATGTCGTTAAATGAAGTTGCGAATCTTCAAAAATAGCATTGCATATACTGTCGTAGTTACACTTCACTTTTTATAAAATTTTCTATTAACACGAATACAAACAAACAACACAAAATCTCTCTTCATTTAGTCATTCAATCCATACACAGAATTCTACATTTTCGCTTGAGTGAGTTTCAAGTTACAGCAAAATAAGAGATGAACGCTTGAAGGCATCGCGAAAATTTGTTTTATGAAACACTGCTTGCCATTTCACTGCAGTTGAATTACGCATTTCATACAATTTTTGCCACTGGTTGGAAGTTTTTTAAACTATACCCAGAGTATTTGAAAAATTTTTCGTTCAAAGTTTAGTTACTTGTTCGAACCCAAGTTAACAAAACAATATTGAACGTTGATGTTTAAAAGATGTTAATTAGTGACTATATCACTTCCTCCAAGATTTCACTTACATTCCTTTTCCAGGAATATTCTTTTACAATTCATCACGAAGCAACGTGTATCGGTTTTTACTAGGTGCTAGTTTCTTAAATGTTGATTCGGGTGGAGAAGTTGGCACTTTTCCTTGTGCACCATCTATCTGAGGTATTTCGTTGCTTTGTGTGTCTGGCCCATAGTGAAATTCTCTGTGTAGCTTACCAGAGTATAAATCTTGTAAGAAAGATTTTAATTTACCAGGAATAAACATATCTTGGTAATTCGGGAACAAATACATATGCCTAAAGCTATCAATTGCTAATAATGGTAAGTCAGATAAACTTTTTCCTAAATGGTGAAGAGGATGAGCGAATTTATGACCATCAGCCGTTAAGAAATTAACATTTTCTGAAATATAATTATGCTTATAAAATATTTGTATTTCAAAATTATTGACATTTGTTATGTATATTATAATTATAAAAAGCAATTATTACGTTTTTCAGTAATAAGGAATTTTTCGACGATGTCTTTGTACTGCTTTACACTTTCAGTATCCTTAGGATCATGGAATAAAATTAAGAAAGGTAAGCTTTCTTCAGTAAGTTCCTCTGCATTTTCAAAAGTAATTTCCCTAACAAGTGGGACACATTTACTTTGTGCCCAAATACTTAACTCGTCATAACTAGCTAAACTACCCTTAAACGTTTCATCTTCATCGTTAGATAAAGCTTTGTCAGATCGAAATACTATAATTGGTTGACCAGGTGGATGCATAGCTTTACTTGCTTCCCTAATTAAAAAAAGCAATAAATATAAATATAAGACTAAAGTTAGTCAAATTAAAAATATGAAATAAAAATAAAGTACTAAACTAAGTATACATTTTAAGAAAAATCAATAAATAAAAGTACAATTGTGAATATTTTAAAAAATAGGTGCAGTAAAAAATAATAACTTTATGTACACAACATTAAATTATTATTTGTTTCAAATTACTTACAGCAAATGAAAATGCTGTCCAATATCACATTTTTCTTTGGAACATGTGCTTGTTAAATAAAGTAAATTACAATGTATTTAACTGACAGTAAGTCATGATTTAGCAATATAATATGCTAGTATATGCATATGCATTTATAAGTAATTAATACATAAAAAAACTTACCCAAAACCAACATGAAATTGACAATCATCTTTTAGATTTTTGGCAACTTGTTTAAATAGGTCATACTCAGGAACTTCTTTCCTATCAAAATATCCAATAATCATCCTTTTCTTATCATCAAGATTTTGAAGTTCTTTTAAATCTTGGAATTCTTTAATTGGATTTTCCATCTGTTTCTTAATAAATTCAACAAATGCTTCAACAGAACGTTGTCCTCTGTATTCTCTTTTAGCTGCTTGACCATTTCGCACAATCTTTAGAGTTGGATATTTAGTGATGTGAAATTTAGATGCAATAGATGCTGGAAATATCAAATTATATTATACAAATATAATTTTTACTATAATCTAAATAATTTAAAAACTTTTAATAACAATTCCAAATTAGAAATAGTTACTTACATTCTTTATCACAGTCAACTTTTCCCAAAACAACTTCCCCAGGATTAGGGAAAAGATCTCTAACTTTGTCTGCAGCTTCGTCAAAAATAGGTTGTAACAAATTACTAAATCGACACCATTCTGCATAGAAGTTGATAAAAACTATTTCATTTGAAACTGAAAAATATAAAAATATTATAATGATAATAAAACATGACTTTATTTAAAAATCAAAATAATATTCTTCACATGTAAAAATTTATCAAGCGTGAATATGCTCCATTAAGAAGCAAATAATAGAGAATACATTTTTTATGATCGCATAAAAATAAGTTGATAAGAAAGCTTACCTAAAGTTTGTGCAATGTTTTCTTCTGTTAAAGGTGTTGCACCACCGCTGACATATGTACAATGCAGGAACACCTATAAGAAACAATTTTATAATTATGCAAATTTTTTTGCACGTGATTTGATCTTAAACAAATGATTGTATTTATTATAAAAAAATAAAAACAATAAACTTATATCGACGTACAATCCTAATTAGTAGTTGTGTAAAATATAAAAAAAAAAGAAACAAATATAAAGAAACAGTTATGAAGATAAATTTGAGGTTATAATAAAGTATACAGTTTGAGGTTGTGCGTAATAAAAAGCTAGTAAACAATTCCGAATATTATCGGCAACTCGAATTTAAAGATAAGAAGGTATGAAGGAAAGTTGATATTGCAAAGAAAGTATGTACTGTTAAGAGGATAGAGTGTCTATTAAACGAATTACGTGTCATCGGCGCCGCGTGATAGATTCGTGGCAGTTTTGGACAGGTGCAAAATTAAATAGTCAGTTGTAATAATAAACTTACCAAAATACACGAATACAATACGAATTTCACGTCGCGGCTGTTGCAGAAAATAAACATTTTGAGAGATCGTTTTTGCAATCCGGCTGCAGTCGACGGTTATTCTGCGGCTCGCAGCAACATCGAGCGAGCGAAGAAGCGCGCAGCAGCAAATATCTACTGGATCTACTACACCTATAGTAGCAACAGGGAAAAACTCGGAAGCGGAACCGCCACGAACGCAGTGGCAGAACTCGAGCCAGTGGCACTGGCACTTGCTTTGATGCTTATATACACGAATGAAGAATACTTACATACACTTACTCGGCCGGCAGCGACGGCAACTGAGCAGTGAGCTGTGGGCCCTAAGCACTGAGCAGGTGTGTTTATTACATTATTTCGAGTTCGATATTTCGACTAATCGTGGATCTTTGATCGTACAACACGGATTTTAAAAAAGGGAGGCGCATTAATTGTATTACTATGGTTAAGTATGTTATTACTTGCATGACATGCTCGTAAGAGTTGAATCAATTTTATTCTCTTTTTATATACCTAGTCATGTAATTTATTATTTTTTCTATTTACAACAAAATGAAGTGAAATGACATGAAAAATAGTAAACACTAAGTTTATATAGGTAGCAGGGTAATTATTATCTTGATTGAAGCTCGTGATACCTGCTTTAACAATAAAAATATCTTTTAGACATAATAATATTTACTTGACTTGCGTGTTCCAAATTAAATTAATTAGATTTGAATGTTAACTATTTATAATTTCATATTACTGCTTGATCGGAATAATTAAAAATTCTTAAAATTCAAAGTACATGATGATAATTAATTATTTTTGAGCAGTCCTTTTGAAAGGTGAGGTCGTTTAATTACACTAACTTGAATTTACAATAAAAAATACCTCAGTAGTCTTAGATTTGAGTAATTTACAGATTGACTCGTTATCGTTAAACGTTCGCGAGTCGTGTGAATCGAATCAGGAATCAGCACTCAGCAGCGTTCGAGAGGGCGAGTCGAGCGTGTATGCTGTCGCTGCGTACGGATTGCGGAAAGCGAAAGACGTGAGACGTGAGTGAGACAGATAAACCGGTGTGCGTGCCAAAGAAGCTGTTGTGGGTGCCGTGCGCGAACTCCGCGATTGCTCCGAAAAATCAAAAATTACGCCTCTCATGTTGCAGATTTTCGTGCTAGGCGGGCACTTAACACGTAAAAAGTTGTGAAATTTACCGTCTAATCGTGAGCATACGAAATGAGCAAGTCGAAGAAGGGCAAGCGCGCTGACAAGGACGACGATTTGTAAGTTTATTTTCAGAAAAAACTTACGACAGGCGACTGCTAACTCTCGTTCAACTCTTACCTACTACCGTCGTTCATATCGCTCTTTCTCTCTCTCTCTCTCTCTCACTTTATTTTTCTCTTCAACGCCGACGTTGACGGATTAAACCAATTGGCAATAAACATTGATGTTTCTTCGAGGTCGTTTTGTCCCTTTTATAAATTTATACTTTGTCCTTATCAAATGTTACAATTAATCTTCACCACTTTACTTATATTGCTCGAGCTCTTGCCATCTGCTTTGTTTAGGTTAGGTTTCGATGTAATCGTGCCAGACGAAATGCGAGCTGCTAACTCTTTTTTTTAATGATATAATATACTTTTTTGTCTTTTTTATGGCTTTTCCCAACATCCTATAGATACATTTTTTCCAACTCGAATCTTAAAATATGTTTATATTTAGATTTTTTCTTATTTTCTGACAACTTTTTCTTGATCAGTATGCTACAATATGCCCAATTATGAACTGTAGTTTATTTTTTATTTGATCTCACTAGAATCTTATTAAAATTATTTTATCAATAATCTGTTACTTGTACAGACTACAGAGTTAAAAACAATTGTTATTATTTTCCTTATTTTGACATAACCAAACATGTACAATTAAAACTTATTTTATTACATCCATTAATTAAACATAGATTAAATCTATTTCTGCTATCAAAATTTTATGTATATAAAAATTAATTTGTTTAAGTATTTTCCTGTTCTATAAGTTTTATAAACAATTATAATTTATGTTCACCTTATGTTTTGAGGTTATATATATGACAATCTGGAAATAAAATTCTTATATATTTATCTGAACTTTTAAATGTCAAAAAGCAGTAATACTTCTATACTAATAATTTTTAGTACAAACTGTAATAAGTACTTAACCTTTTAAAGTCTGCTGTAATTTTAATATTAAAGTTTTAATCAATTTTTAAATTTTGACATCTGAAGAATTACTATAACAAACTAAATGCATGCTGTATTAATATTTACTTTTGTAAAATGTAAATAAATAAATTTAATAATTGATATATATACACATAAGCATATTCACTCTTATTCATGAGTACATATTAAATATTAGTAAATATTGGTAAATAATTGGACATTTTATTATAATTTTAGTGGCAGTGACGTTGAAATTGATTCGGTTAAAGATGAACTTCCTAAATCAAAGAAGTCAAAGGAAAAGAAAAAGAAAGGTGATGATATCGATGATTTAGCTGAAGATTTAAAAGACTTAAAAGTTGACAAATCTAAAGGATCAAAAAAAGATAAAAAATCTAAGAAACGGAGAGGAGATGATTCAGACGATGATGTTTCTCTGTCAAAAGAAAAGGAAAAAGCTAATTTTGATTCTGATTCTGATGCTGACATCTCAAAAGGAAAAGCTAAAAATCGTAAAAATCAACCTGTGAAAAAAGGCTTTGCTGCTTTGTCAATTGATTCTGATAATGATGGTTCTGACAATGAGAAACCAAAGACAAAAGCAAAGACAAAAAAAGGTAAAAAAGATATTGAGGAATCAGATGATGAGAACGAAAGTAAATTATCTAAAAATAAAAATAAAAAAAAGAATAAAAAGCAAGTAGATTCGGAGGAGGATGAATCTGACAATGAAACAAGGAAAAAAGGAAAGGGGAAGAAAGGGAAAAAAATTGTTGATTCTGATGCGTCCGATGATGAAGAAATGAAAGTGAAAGCTAAAAATAAATCGAATGCAAAGAAAAGTAAGAAGAAAGATTCAGACAATGAATCAGAAAATGAAATGCCTAATCCTAAAAGCAAGACAAAAGATAAAAAAGGAAAGAAAGCTTCTGAGTCGGATGATGAATTTAATATAATTACAAAATCAGTAAAGCCTATTACTCCCAAAGGTTTGTTATATTATAAAATTCATTGCCATTGAAATTGATTATTTAATGAATTGCTTTATAAAAAATAAAATATTTTAAGAAAAAATTTATTTAATAATTTTCTATTTTATTCACAGCACCAAAAGCTAGTTTTGCTCTCTTAAATATGGATGATGATGATAATGATGATGATCAAGGTGACGCTAATTCACCTCCTCAATCTGAAGATGAATCCGAAAAAACAGAAAGTATAGAACGTGTTAAAACAAAGCAACAAAAGCCACAATTGCAAGAATCTCAAAAAGATTCAAAAAAAGGCAAAAAAGGTATTTTATTATATCAATTCATTATTATTATTATTACTTAGATCCAACACATATAAATTTAAAATCACTTGTTTCTTTTAAAATACAGCTAGAAAAAAACGAAACGATAGTGATGAAGATATAGATAAAGTTCTTGCAGAATTAGAAATGGAGTACTCTGGGCAAAAGAAAATGGTCAAAGATGAAACTAATGACCAACAAAATAAAGTAGAAGAAGTAATTTCAAAGGCAAAGAAAGAGAAAGATAAAGAGAACGAAAAAGCTGAAGTAGCTGTAGACGCTGAAGAAAGTGGAACTGTAAAAACAGCAGCTCAAAAGAAGAAAGAAAAAAAAGAAAGAGAAAAACAAAAAAAACTTGCACAGAAGAAAGCGGTGTGTTTTATTTACATAAATTTTGTATTGTATATAAAAGTTTATAATGGTGATGAATATTGTGTATTTTAGGATGCGATGAAGAAAACTGATGAAAAAGAAGGTCCCAAAGAAGCTGTTATCGAAAAACAGCTTGAAAAACCTTTGGAAATAAAAAAAGAAATTAGTGATGCAGAAGGTGAAGACGATGATGATACAAAGAAAAAAAAGAAAAAAGGAGAAAAAAGTGAGTAAATACAAATAGATTAAATATATATAAATTATAATTTTTTATTTTAAATTATACATTTTCATGCAATTAAAAAGTTTACTAAATGAATGTATTTTTATCAGTTTAAAAATATTGAATGTTTTAAAAAACTACTATAACTTGATAAATCACTATGTAAAATAGAAATTGCAAGCTTATATATATGCACAACTTTGTTGTAACCCACGTATTATTTACTATGTTTACTAATAGTTACAATTTAGAGAATAATTTAAATTTTAAATATATTTAATATTACAATTTTTATAAATAAATTATGCATGTACTATAATTATATTTTGTATTTAATAGCTAAAGGACCTACCAAAAAGGTAATTGCTGCTATGCAAGAAGCTTTACGAAAAGCAAAAGAAGAAGAAGAACGATTAAAACGTGAAGAAGAAGAAAGATTGCGACTTGAAGAAGAACGTGAAAAAGCTCGCTTAGATAAACTTCAAAAAGAACAAGAAAAAAAAGAAAAGAAAAAATTGAAAGAAAAGCAAAGAAAAGAAAAATTGAAAGCTGAAGGAAAATTACTAACTAACAAACAAAAACAAGCACAAGCAAGGGCGCAAAGTATGCTTGAAGCTTTAAAAGCTCAAGGTTTAGAAATGCCAGAAGCTGGAGAGAAAAGACCTAGGCCAGGTATTATAATAGAATTAACTTTTCCTTGTTTGATAAAAAATAAATTCTCAACACAAGTATTGCATAACAACTACATTTTTTACTTAAATAATTAATATTTTATTGATCTTGTTGTGGTGTAAACTTTAACTAGTCGATGGACAACTCTGTCAACTACTAATCCTTTAAAAGAGTAGAGTCCATAAGGACTATTGAATGTTGCTCTAATTAATTTACTTTTAAAATTAACGATTAAACAATCAATAAATTTATCACAATTTTATATATTTTTTACTTTTAAGGAACGAGAATAAGGCCAAGTAAATTAAAACAACAAACAAGCACAGAAGGAAAAGAAGAAAAGAAGTCTGACGAAATAAAAACTGAGCAAGTGCAAGTTGAGATAGTCGATAAACAAGAAAAAGTAGAAGAAACGAAAGATGAAGTAGAGGAAGCTATTAAAGATGCTTGGGATGCAGAAAGCAGCGAAGAAGAAGCAGAAGAAGGTATAGTAACTTTCTAAAACTTCATTTGTTTAATTTCTTAAAATTTACTAGTTAACTATTGTATTAATATACATAAAATGTAACATAATTATTTAATTTTTAGATAAATCGGATGAGGCTGCGAAGGAAGTAGTGAGTGAAAGTGTTCAGAAAAATTTGAAGGTAGCAGATAAGGAATCAACTCCCGAAGACGAAGAAGAATCATCGGAGGGTGAATCGGAATCTGAAAGCGAGGGATCAGATTCTGGCTCTGAAGAGGAAAGTGAAGAAGATAGCGAAGGGGAAGAAAAAAGAACTGATGCTGAACATAAACGGGAAAAAGTGCGCCAAAGAATTCAGAATCGCAGAATCGAAGCAGAGAAAAAACGAACCCTAGATAATCTGCGAGCCGCTGTAGTTTGTGTGCTTGGTCATGTCGATACTGGTAAAACCAAAATTCTTGATAAATTAAGAAGAACGAATGTACAGGACGGTGAAGCAGGTGGTATAACGCAACAAATTGGAGCTACGAATGTTCCAATTGATGCTATTCGGGAGTCCACAAAGCATGTTAAAGGAGTAAGTTTATTGTTCTCAAAAAAATGTATTTTACTAACGATAACAATCTCAAATATCACAAACTATTAATTTATATTTAATCTATGCGTTTCTCACTTAATAATAATTATTGCTTTGTTTTGTTTTAGTTCGCAGACAAACTTTTCAAAATTCCTGGACTCTTGATTATCGACACACCTGGTCACGAATCGTTTAGTAATCTCAGAAATAGAGGATCATCTCTTTGTGATATATCAATTTTGGTAGTAGATATTATGCATGGCTTAGAACCACAAACAATTGAAAGTATCAATCTTTTAAAAGCTAAAAAGTGCCCATTTGTCGTGGCATTAAATAAAATTGATAGGTAAATATTATATATTATATGACTAAGAATATTGTTAGAAAATGTATGCATGTAAACATTGTTCAATTGCAATAAATAAAATTCTTTTAATTTCATTTTTAGACTGTACGATTGGCAAATTATGAATCGTAAAGATGTACATGACATCATAAAAAATCAGGCGGCCATAACTCAACGTGAATTTGAGAAACGCTCGAAAGATGTAATTGTTGAATTTGCTGAACAAGGTCTTAATGCTGCTTTATATTACGAGAATCCTGATCCTCGAAGTTACGTGTCTTTGGTTCCAACCAGTGCCATAACAGGTAAATTGATATATTTAAGATTTATAATTTACATATAATTAAGGAGTTAATAATTACAACCATAAATTTATGAATTGATAATCATAGTAATCAAATTTTTTATGTTAAATATGCACCATAAAAGTAAAACATTTCTAACTGTATTAATTCAAAAATTATTTTAGTAAAATTTTGAATTTTAATAATCTCTCATTAATCATGTAGAAATTCATATAAATTTAAACTTAAAAAATCAAAAATCTTCTTGAGACTCATTCCTTGAATTGGATTATATATAGTTCAACTACGTTTCGATTGTAACATTTGTGATGATCACAATTTTTTTAGTTATATGTTCATCGCTCATTTGAAGTTACATATTACCATTGCATAGGAGTAATACAATTCTAAATTTTTGTCCATGTAGAAAACAGTGTAATAACACACTTGTTCTTATTTTTTAATTACTAAAAATAACAATTTAACAAATCGTAGGTGAGGGAATGGGCAACCTATTGGCGCTAATAGTCGATGCCTGCCAGGGACCCCTGGCCAAGCGACTTATGTTTAGCGAAGAATTACAAGCTACGGTGTTAGAAGTTAAAGCTCTTCCTGGCCTTGGCACAACGATAGACTGCATTCTAGTCAATGGAATTCTTCGTGAAGGTGATACTATGATAGTGGCGGGTACTGACGGACCAATTGTCACGCAAATACGTTCGCTTCTTATGCCACAGCCTTTAAAAGAGCTTAGAATTAAGGTAATTTAATCATATTTTATTATTATCAATAATCTAAGTGAAGAATAAGCATACTTTAATAATTGATCTGTATTTTAACTCGATTTTAAATTTTTATTCCTTGGTATAAAACTTTGTGCAACAATGCAATAAAATTCAAAACTTTTGGAATTGAAAAATATATTAATATTTATATTCATACTGTAGAGTTCGTATATAGAACATCGGGAAGTAAAAGCAGCTCAAGGAGTGAAAATCGCTGCGAAGGAGCTTGAAAAAGCCATAGCAGGTACAATATAAATCAGTAGAAAAATAAAGATATTATTTTTTTAATAAAACTATTTTTATATTGTTTTAAACTTTACAGGACTAAACCTTGTAGTGGCTCAAAAACCAGACGAGGTGGATATATTAAAGGAAGAAATCGCGAAAGAGCTGACGCATGCCTTAGGAAAGATAAAACTCGCTGAGCGAGGTGTCTTCGTACAGGCTTCGACTCTTGGTGCTTTGGAGGCGCTTCTTGACTTCTTGAAATCCAGCAAGATTCCGGTAAGTGCCTTTTGTTTATCATTTTTGACATTCATTAAAGTGTTTTCTTCAATGAAATAATTACTACAAGCAGTTTTTTCATTACAACATATATTTCATCAATTCTTACTTAACAGTTTAATGTTTCAATGAAATTGGTGCAATTATGTATTGTAAGGGTTCTAAATATTTTTTATTTATCTTTTAATTAAAACATAATATAAATTTAATTGAAAGTTTAGATAGTGATAAGATGTAAGATAGTCAATATAAACTATCGCTCAAAAGCTTAAGTTCACTAAAATAAAAATTGATCTAATTTTAAAGTTTAATATCTTTGGTACAAACGATGTTAAAAAACCCGTTAGAGATCATTCGAAAAGTAATTTAAAAAGCTTTCGATTGATTTGCAATTAAAGTATATTTACAAATTTTTAATTTACCCAAAAAATTACAGGGATCTACACCTTCCAAAACAAAAATTATATCTAAAATATTGAATTACAAATCTGAAAAGTCATTTGGACCAAATATTAATCTTTAAAATTAGGTTACTTTTTACTTTAGTCAATCCATAATTTTGAGCAGCAGTGTACAATAAAATGTTTTGTTCTTTAGATAAAAATTAAAATATTATTCTGCTACATTTACAAATTCGTCGATTATTCGAATACTAACAATATATTACAATGATTAATTATTAATACCCATTAATATAAAATTAAAAATTATTATGTTGTTAGCATATGGTGAATAGTTAAAATTTTATTCAAACATTGAAGTTGCTCTAATAGTACTTCTTACCCAAGCCAATAAGACTGACATACTTAAACAGAATACACAAACATATTACTTTTATGTTGAAATATAATGACACAACTAAACATACTATGATGGAAAGTTAATTAATCAAATAATATAAAAAGGAATACAATAATTCATGAAAAGTTCTTCTACAATTTTTTTTAAAGGGGTGACATACCCGGTCGGTAACTCACCTTAATGCCAATTTAAATAAATGATTAAAACTTTTTTATATATCACTTAATTTCTGGTCATACTGAAAATAGTTAATAATAATTAAAAAACTAATATTTCTATATAATATATGGATTTTTTATCTGATATATTACTTTTCCAACGTTTTTATTTATTTTTCATTGTTAATGTAATAGAAGCGTTTAAAAATTAGATATGATACGGTATATTATACTTTACATAAACGAATATTACGAATCATTTAAAAGACAATCTTCTAAGAATAAAAAAGTGTAAAGAAGACGTTAAAAAATGGTTTTACAACAACGTTGATGAAAGTTGGTCTGGATAAGAACGCGCAGTCGAATGATCCCCGGTGCAGTGTACAGCGTGCAAGAAAAGCGCAGTTTCAGAGATAGAGAGAGAGAGAGGGAGAGAGAGGAAGGGAGGGAGGGAGGGAGGGAGACAGAGATCGAGTAGGGATAAAAATAAAAAACGAAACGAAGTTGTCGCGCAGGTCCGAACTCCGGTGACTCGCAGTGGGAGCGTAGAAAACGGAAGAAAAGAGACGCGGCGACTGATAACGCGCGCTCGCACCCGTACGCGGGGATCACGAGAGCGCGCGGTGTACCGACCAATGAGCCGTATCCTGCTAAACTTTTAAGAAGGAAGTGCTTCATTGCCACCGCTTGGACCGCGCACTGCTGCATTGCGCGCAGGCACGTTTCGCTCCTAGCTTGACTCGCCTAATGTATCGTGACCCGATATGCCAAGAAATCTCGTATAACTAGATTGGCACTTTTTACTTTATCTATAAAACACACATTTATTTTCATGTTATTTTTAAGCTACCATCATTTTGTTATTACAATTTTTCGTTAGGTAAATACTCCTACCGAAAATTAGTATCAAGCATATTTTTAAGCCTAAATATCTTCTTGTTATACACATTTATAATTTCATTTAGTCTTTTAAAGTTTATAATAATTTAATACGATTGCACAAGTTGATATACATATAACTATTAAAAGAGTTGGATACAATTTATGTTACGGCAACCATACGTATCATTCGAATTCTATATACTCGCGAATTCTTTAAGTTTTTAAACTTTTTTACTATTTATCTATTGTTACTAAAGATACAATTGTGTACATATAGGTAAAGTTATAGGTGTTCCCCTATTAAAACAGAAACAAAACTCAATATATTTAAGTATTTATAAATAGTTGAAAAATAAATTATTACATAATTGTATCTATATCTCACCTTGTTTTCTTAAACCTGTGATTTAAGTGAAAATTGGCTTAACAAAGACTAATGCGAATTACTTTATTGCAAGTCACCTCACGTACAGTATCCGACAGATTTCTGCAATCTGAGTAAAGTACATAATATTTTCTAAACTTCCAGTTTTATCTCACTAATTTTGTTTTTCAATTAATTTAGGTTTTCATTTGTTCAAAGAATCAGTTTTTGTACACCGTGTGCATACTATCCTATCTACAAAAGCATTTTTATAAAGAAATATTTTCCATTAAATAATAACAAATGTCATATAATCGTGTTTCTTAGTAATTTTTTAGAATACTTTAAAAAACTCAATAGAAAACAAAAGTAAGATTTTAAAATTAATAATTTATTCTTCATAACGAATATGTTAAATACCACTACAATTTAATAAATTCGTTATGCAGCATAAAATTCACAATTTACCCTCTTCCTTCCCGTGGACACAAATGAATAACTTTCAGGTGAATATCTCACATCGAATATCAACGGTTGTAGCGCAGAAAGTGACAGTTTATTAAATTTTTTAAGTATAGATGCAATCTCGGCCGCAGTCGGAAGAAGGTGCTATCTTGACTTACTGTTAAAAAAGGGTAATTCTCATACAAAGTTTTTAGTCAATAGTTTCAATTGGTATTACTGACCATGCTTTCAAATTATAGTTTATATTTTTTCGACCCAAAGTAAATTTCACTTTACTCCTCGCGTATGGTCTTTATAAGTTTCAGGGGAAATAAAAAAATCAAATCAAAGGTATCGACTGTATATTCTCGAAAAAGAAAACGAACGAAATAGCCCTCTTTTTTAGGCGAATACGAGGTAGCCCCTTTTTCCGACGTCAGCGAGTTAGCCCGCTTTTTTAGCCGAATGCGAATTAGCACCTTCAATGTCGCAGGTCGATATGTATTTTTTCATTATATCTACAATTGGAATTTTTTGTTATTTTTTATTTAAATACTAATTCGCATTATAAATTTATTTTAAATAAGTAAATAGGGCTAAACATTATTATAATTATAACAGTATAATTTTTTTGTTATATTATTATTATTATACTTGAAGGTACACTTTGAATATTACGAGCAAATGATCTTGTGAAGTATAATAGGTAGTATTAACCGAATGAAACGTCATACACGAAAAACAGTTATATAAATCGTGCATTCCAAATCTTCAAACCATTTCTTGAATAATAAAAAATATGACATTGCAAATCTGTTAGGGTTGTAATAAATACAATTTAAAAAATTTGTTTGCGTGTACTTAAGAAAAAGTAAAAAAAAAATCTCCCCTGTATTTATAATACTTTATGCGCGAAACGGCCTCTGGCACGACTCGTCCTTGCTCGGCTTATGAATGAGATCTCCCCTCTATCTCGTTGCCGGGAGAAAGAGAGAACGAGATAGTATTCCGATCACGTGGTTCCTTTGCTCACTTGTGACGTCACAGCCCCGATCCGCACGCATTATGTGCCCGTGTGTGCGTGTGAGTGCGTGTGCGTGTGTGCGTTTGGCGGCTACACTTCACAATAACAAGTTTGGATAAAGGGTGCATACCACACATACACACACATATATACCTATATATATGCTCGTACGCCATAAAAACGAGCCACTGGAAAAACTGGTTCCTTTACTATATGCGCCAGACGCTTTCTTTTTCGGCTTTTTATAGTAAACACGAGTTTCATTGACTTTAATGAAGTTTCAGTTTTTTTTTCGCGGTACACTCTCGAACGCCAAAATCTAATTTCATCGAGACTTACAATAAATAAATTTATTTAATAATATTTTTTATTAGTTTACTAGCATTCCTTATAATTTTTATTTCTTCTACAACGTTAAAGTATAAACTTTTATCTTGAAGCTTATCTGTGTTCGCAAACCGTTTTATCCAATGTTTTGATTAGAAAACTGTAACATAAATTAAATTGTAAATACAATACTTCGTATCTTATCGAAATAAGCTATGTAAAAGAGTAAAAGCGGTACAAATAGGTAACAACTGTACAGAATGATAAAAAAGATCGATTCATCAGTCCATTGTCATTTATAAAACTTTAACAAGTTTTAGAGAAACAAACGTCGCTATCTAAATATTTAGCACACCGAATTAGACCTTTGTGATGCATTAAAAAAAGAACGAGATGCAATAGAAGGTCTGTAAGAAAAATGTAACGGGGAGAAGCGAGTGTTATGAAAAAAGAAGAAACGAGAGAAATAAAAAGGGCGGGCAGGAGACGCCACTGCGTCGTCGAACGAACCGGAAACCCGCGCCCACGACGCGAGAGCCTGTGGGTGGACCGCTCGCAATCGACGAACGGCTCCTCTCCTTTTCTCGTTTATAGACAGGAATCAACGCTTTTTTGGAGCCCCGACGACACGACGCGCTCGGCTTCTCCGATACGCCTACGCCCTACGCCTCTTGACGTGTATACACAGACACACACAAACATTCACACACACACAAGTATCTACATATATATATATATATATATATATATATATATTTGTAGACACAGACCATTTCTCTCGGTCTCTTACTGTTTTTCTTTCCTCTATACAGCTTACGGGATTTTTGCAATGGCTCTGGAATTTTTATAAGGCAATGTGAGGTTCTACTTGAATGTTAAGATGCTTCATTCATAACTGGCTTATCAGTTGCTATATACTTTGAGCGTACTCGTTAAACAAATACCATGATTCTGGCACACAATCTTATTTTCTCGTAATAATTACTATATAAAATATACCTTGAAATTGTAGCTCGAACATTGTGCAGGGATATTTTATTGAAATGGTATAGTCTAACGTTATCATCTAAAAAATTGTATATTATCGTTTTATATCGAATAATTCTAAAAAGTAATATGAAATTCCTAAAACAATGTTATCCAATAATTAATCTGTTTAATTTTGATTTTATGCTTTAAATTATAAAAAAAACATTTATTTCCTAAAATTTTTGACTAAATATTGTAATAGTATATTTTATTTACAATGTCGGGATTAATATGCATTGTTATAAGTTTGGTCAATTTGCAATTCAATAAAACCAATATATTACGCTAATATCTGCGTCTGCCCAAAGCGAGTCTATTTCTACTTAAGTGGGAAAATTGCTTATTCGCAACTCTTGTGATTTTGTATGTTCTTATCGCCTTTTAATACAATATATTATAAGAAAAAAATTTTAATTTAATTTGTTTATGTGTAGTATATTAATTTATAAAGACAGCTTATGTTTATTGTTAGGTAAGTAACTTTAATGCTTCGATAAATCAATTGTAAGATTTATTAAAATAGGTTCATATAATATGAAGGTTGTTCTTTTCAAAAATGCATATCTCTCGTCTACTGTTGGTTGGAAAGAAGTTTGATATAATCTTAAGCTGACAACCCCTCGAGATTAAGAATATAAAAGCTTGGTAACTCTCGAATTCATTATAGTAAAACATTATAATACTCTGGTATTTAAAATTGATTGAGTAATTTACTTTGTTTTACGTATCCTTTTTAAAGATCAGTTCGTGTAAAATTGAATAAAGTACATAAAATTGTATTTTAACCGTTCCATCAAACGTGTTTAATTGAAGCATAATATGTAAAATAATACTAGATTTTAGGTGTTACTTCTGCATCATTTAAACATCACGTATCGTAACTGTTATTTGAATTATTCAAATGCAACTAAGCTACTTTCTCAAATAATTGATTTGTTCAATTATTCGTATAAACATATCAAGTAAAGTCAAATGACTACTATCATAACGGTAGTATTACTCTTTATCGCACTTTTCACCAGGTATTTCCTTATACAAAAGCAATATAATCGCATGTGGGAGCATAGCTCATAAGAGCCACATTCAACGGAGCCATTGATACTCAGTCAAGCCAGCGCACAGGAGAGACAAAGATAAAGATAAAGAGAGAGAAAGAGAGAGAAAGAGAAAGAGAAAGAAAAAGAGTAAATCGCGTTGTAGGCCGTAGGTTCGTGCTCGTAAAACGCACCGCTAATTTCCGGTCGGCTTATTTTCTTCTTTGTGCTTTTCGTATTTCCCTTCAATTTTGGAGCGATGTATACCTCGCTCGACGAACCGATTGATTTTTCGCCCTCCTCCGTTGGCAAATAACTTGATCGTATATACCGAATCCTTATAAGACCGGGGTTGGCTTTTTCCACTACGCGAACATCCACGTTAGGAAAATTACGTTATATATTGCCCCGTATGAGGTCTATACTTGATTCGATAGGAATTTTACTTGTACTATATACAATTTAGAATCTCGTTAACAAGGTATCGGAATTAATGTATCTTATCAGCTGACGCTCTTGATGTTGCTTGAAACTTAATGCTGTTTTAACGACTTCCTCTACAGGAACTTATAAACGTAAATGCATATTAGTAACGAATCGCTTTAAATATTTTTAAATGGCTTTTCTTACTATTAAATAAACATTTAAATTTCACTAATGCACATCTTTATTATGTAGAAACAATCAAATTTTTTTAATACGAGTGAGTACGTTATATACTTATTAAAAACGATACACAAGTTTTTGTATCACAATTGTAATGTATAATAAATAGATTTGAATAATTACTTGAATAGAAACAACATTCTTTAGTTAAATGTGTTAATTATAATAATATTATTATTAAGCAACAATATTAATATTAAACGATTTTTCATAATTCTGTATTAACGAAAAACGAAATAAACAGCCTGCATTTCATAATATTACAGAATAAAAAGCGTATAAGCTGAAGAAATAAATTAAATATAACCAACGTTAAAAATAGAGCAAGAAAAAACTGGGTTCTGCAGGCTTGAATGAAAAAAGCAGCAACATGCATGAACGTGTTTGTTAAAGTACATATAACTAGCTTTTATTTTTTAGTTCTCGCAACCAAAAATATGTAATCCTTCGATTAACGTTTCGAACAAGCGCCATTTATAGCTGACCCACACATGCAGACATTCTTTCGAGACTCTAACTTATAAGAATCAAAAAAAATTATTTTCTCTCTCTCTCTTTCGCCAATTCATTTAGCTTTCTTTCTATTTTGTTTAAATATATTAGTAAAGATATTAACTACAATCATACGTTAATAGTATCATCATTTTCTTACTGCGTATAAGATTATAAACTGATATATTTATTATTACATAAAAAATGTAGCTTACGTAAAAAGAATAAAATTATTAAAAAACGTAAATAAAAAAACATTACGTGTAAAAAAAATGTTAATTCTCTTTTAGACAAATGTTGCAATTTATTTTATTTGAACCTAAATAATTATTGACTCTGCGACTTTTTTTCCCTGCGCTTCTCCTTTAGTTGAACATCTCATTAGATCATCCCTGAAATAGTATTTAATTTTATATATATATATACCCTAGTAGAAATCTAACCATAAATGTAACGTTATTTAAGCCAAAAAATGGCCAAGTGTCATAAAATACCGAATAAATGCCCAATATATATATATATATATATATATATATATATATATATATATACATATATGCTTATGACAATTAATAATTTATATTGTATGCTTTATTAAAAAGGTTCAGAGTATAACTAGAAATTAAAAACTATAGAATTTGTTCAATTTATTAACAAATTTTATAATAATAAAAACTTCATTTATTTAAGTGATAGTTCTTTGAAGCTTCACGTTATTAATATGTATAAAACGATTTATCTATTTAAAAAACTATATACTCCAGTTATGCCAGCCTAATATCTTTACGACGTTTTCTTACATACTTGGTATTTTCTTTGGGTTGGATACCAAAAAAGGTCGTTCAAGGATCTCCTGGTCGTGCATTCCTTCTCTTATCTCTATCTCTCTCTTCCTTGAAGTCAGTCAAGAGGCTCGCGTGGGGGTCCCATTCAAATAATTTCACGCGGCTTCCCCCGCCTTTGTATCCAACCCTCTTTTCCCTTTTACTTCCTTCCTTCTCTCCTTCACTCCTTTTCAATGAAATAAGCGCATCTACATATTCACATATATACTTTGGTTCCATGTGCAGTTTACGTCCTTCTTCATATTAACATAATATTTTTCGTGTTTACTCGAATCATTTTGTATATATTATTTTAAATTAATTTTGATACGTATATTATTTTAAAATACATTTTATGTTTCTCAAATTATATGTCATCAAAGTTATAAAATAAAATTAGTACTTAAAGTGCACATTAGTATTATATCTTTTTGCATCATGATTTTCTGTAAGCTTACTAAAGATTCAAGTATATTGGTAATAACAAATTATTTATATCATTTTCTATTTAAAATATTTTTTTTATAAAAATGTAATGTTATTTCAAATTGACCACTTTTAGATTCAAAATCAAGCAAATCCGTAGTTCATTGCAATGAATACCAACAAGTTTTCTCTTTTTTAGAAAACACGATCAACTCTGAGTGTATTCAAATACTCGAATTTTATACTTAAAAGTCACAACTTGTCTGCAATACAAATTGTGAAAGCAATTCACAGATGCTAACAATGCGTGCATTTATTAAAACCTATTAAAACTATAATTTAATCAAGTCTAAAAATAACAGTATAAAGGTAAAACCTGAAAATTGATTCAAATTATAAACAGATTATGGTTCATCCTTACGGATATTGTGTACGGTAATATATAAGCATAAGCATAGACTTGACTTTCCCGTGAGACGAGTTAGCAGGATATATATCTTGTGGGTTCCTTTCCGCCTTTTGTATCTATGCCTCATTTTGAACTTTTGTATTCTCATTCCTCTTCGCTCACTCGTTTAAATAGTTTTTTTTAATTATTTTCTCAGCTCTTTAACATTTGCATATAAGGAATCACAATTACTTTTCAGAGGTCGTAATTTTACATCATTAGTGAATTCAAAACGATACAAATTTAATGGATATTGTGTTTCGAGATATATATATTGTTGAAATTTTGTCTATACTTTAGTCACATTATTCCAACGATATTTATTTTAAGATGCATAAGGAGCGTAAAACAAATGTTAAACTTACCAAAATTCATGAAATATCTTGCATTGTTCATTTATTTAGCATTCTGAACATTCTGAACCAAAGCAACATAGTCGTGTACGTGTAAACATAACGATCAATGCTCATCGAAATGCTCAAAGCATCCTTGCTAATGATTCCGTTCTCACGCAGAAATATATCTTGATTGAAAATTCATTATACGCGCTGTTCGTCCTCTCGAATTTGTAAGCTAACAGTAACGTTACTTTTTTCAATAATGTATGCACAATACCAAACATCGGATGATATCTTTTAATAATAACATTTCTAGCATTCACTTTTATTGATAGTAATTATACATTATTACAACATTACTAATATACTAAAACAAATTATATTATTTGTTATTAATATTCTTTGTTATGTTTATTTCAATGTGATTCGTAGTTTCCGTGTTCTCTTAAATTGATTGAACTAATAGAATTACCCCGAGTATGAAATAACTTACATTTTTGAAATAGGAGAATATGTCTTTAGGAAACTACTAATAAAAATAATTCACTTTTCAATATTCAAATACCGAATAATTTTTACATCCCTATAAAATTTTCTTTTACTAAATAAAGTACTAATAAAGTATGACAAGCAAGAACATGCTATAGGATTTTAATTATGTAGTTAATTTCTGAATATTGTAACATTATTATGTTGCGCAGAAGTGAAAATTATTACCTTCATAAAATACTGAAGTCATTACTAAATCGACAAGTATTTTTTATTATTTAGATATATATTATTGGACGTAAAGAAAATAAAATTGAATAGATCTGTTAGATATACTGCCGAATATAGTACTATTATGTCTGATTATTGACTAATGATCGCCAAGTATTGATCGCGCTACTTGATACTTTGTTTATCAATATTTCAAAATTTGCTACGCACAAAGAATTTAAATCGAGTTGTCACAAGAGAAAACTTTAAGGAGCAAGACTCTTGTTCTAATAATAACACAAAATACATATACAGAGCGCCCATTAAGTATTAATTAAATCAGTGTGCGAGTTAGCGCAAACGTTAGAACGGGCGGACGAGTTCTCTAGAGCTCAATGTTACGCTCTCGTTGCGTTAGCCACGACCATATCATAATACCTGCAAAGGTGTCACTGCGCCTCGTTTCGCTTACTTAACTTCCTCGACGTTTACTTTTATAGCTTGCTAAATGTTTATCTCTTCTCGTATTTCGTTTTACTTTTTACAATTATAAGAAAAAAAAATTACAATGAGAAAGACGTTACGGTTGCTGATTATTAATAAGAAACCTTGATTTAGATCTATTTTTAAATGTATTTATTTATGCTAATTCAATTGCATTCTATAGTCGATCATTTGAATATTATTCAATACGTTTCTAAATACGCATTTTCATTATATTCGCGCAATGAGAAATACATAAGGTAAAGTGGCTATTACTGGGACACTTACGGCAACCTAACTAATATAAGCATATTTTAAAAAGCGCATGTTGCTTTATTTTACAAAAGAACAATTGTAGCAGATAGCCATTATATTCGTGATTAGATTCCTATAATAATATAATATTATTAATTAAATATACACATTAAAATACTGTATTTTAATAAATAGTTATTTTAACCATTACTGGAACATCAGTTTTG
Source organism: Theocolax elegans (assembly GCA_026168455.1). Lineage (NCBI taxonomy): Eukaryota > Metazoa > Arthropoda > Insecta > Hymenoptera > Cerocephalidae > Theocolax > Theocolax elegans. The sequence continues at coordinate 88,212,121 of CM047425.1, read as the reverse complement.
GGGCTAATCCTAAAGTGGAACGCACTATACCCAATACTGGAACAAGCAAAATTCACTGAGGTTAATTGTAATTAAGTAGCTTGCAAATTTCCTTTAAAATTGATAATCTTAAACTGAGAAATTAAAAACTTAACATTAAAAGAATAAAAACTGATTATTATAAAACATAAGAACGACATTTATTTATCTTCATTTTTTAAAGTACACATTAACACGATCTTGAACATTTTTTTGTGTTATACGAACATTTAGTTAAATTAAATAATTTATTTTTCACATCTTAGATAACATTATATATATATATATATATACTATAATTTGAATATAATTTGAAGGTGGTTTGCCTCCTTAATTACAGTTTTTAAATGTTTGATCACAGTTTGAATACTTAAATATAAAAAATTTTTAAATTTCTTCTTTTTTTATTTTTATTTTTGATTGCAGAGATTCCACTTCAGCATTCAATAGTTGTCGGTCAATTTCTTCAATATTACTAATTATAGTCTTTAACTGATCTTCTAATACAATTCGGTTTTCTTTATTCGCTTCGTTTTTGATTTTTATTTTAAGAGCTTTATTTTGTAAATTCAAATTTTTTTTATGGTCACTTAACTCTCTCTTTTTTTCTTTAAAAGATTTAGCTACAGACTTTTCTTTATCTTTTAATACCTTCTTTTCTTCTTTCCTTTTTTTGTTTAATTCAATTTGATTTTGTCTAAATATTTTCTCATTTTCTTTTTTCTGCAGATTTTCTATAACTTTCTCTACAGTATTAACCGTGACCTCACTCTTTTCCACTTTCCTTTTTTTCTTTTGAAATTGTGGGATCTTTGCAATTTTAAGAATTTCTTGACAGATATTTAAATCTTCGTTAGCTAGAATATAAGTACAATAAAAAAATTATTTATATATATATATCTATACAAACATATTAGTAAAATAAGTATACTTACTTGTAACATCCTGAACTTTTTTATTTTGAATCAAAGTTTTTGATAGCATTGTTTTTTCTGCTGTGAAAGTTTTTTCACAATTTAAGTCAGTTACTGTAGATTGACTCATAGAAATTGATGAGCAACTTGTTGATAAATCCAAAACTGCGTATTTTTCAGAATCACTGTGGAAATTTGACAGACAATTATCAGTATTGTCCTTTAAATTGCCGATCGTTTGTTTTGTCAAATTCAATGACTCACTGTGTAGATTTGTCGGTCTATCTTCTAGCTCGTTAAGAAAACAATCATTCAATGAATGCTCTTCACCTTTAGTAGATTGTTTAATAGAGGTTTTTTCAACGCAAGTGCTAACATCTGGAATAATAAAAATATGAATTATCAATATGAATATATTTAAAACTTGAATATTAATTATAACCAACCTTGTGGGTTTTCAAAACAGGCAATGTTGAACGAAGAATCCATCGTATTATATGCAATTTTAGCTGAAGTACTTGACATACTGTCGTCAGGTGTAGGAATCCCAGAGTCATGTAAGGCATCGTTTGGCCAACTAAAATACTGATCTGTTGTCACAAGTTCGTTGACTTCAGCAACAGTTTCTTCGATAACATAAGTATTCATGACTAAAAAAATACATTTATCATTATTACAAATATAATCAAAAAATTAAATAAGAATAATTTTAACTAACCTTGTAACTCACTAGGAGTGAGAGAACCTGTACTTTCATATGCACTACATGTTTCATTTAAAGTTATGTCTTCTTTTTCAATTAAATTGAAAGAATTTGTAACCTGATTTAAGTTATTTGAACTGTTAGTTAAGTCTTGTTGAAATACTATTTCTAAATTGTTTATATCTAAGTTTTCAAATTCAGTTCCGATATGATCTGTTACATTAACAACTCTAGTATTGTTAACAATATTATCTAAGGTGAAAAATAAATTTTACATTTTAAACTTATTGATATGAAAAATAATTTTACATTAAAAACAGTAGATATTTAGTAGTTGCGTTGAGAGAATACAAAAAACTCTTTCATTTACCAGAAGCACCTCGCAATTTTCTCCAACATTCAAAAAGACCATGCAACTTAATATCTCCAGTCCAGACTTCATTCAATTCATTTTTTCTAAAATCATTTAGTACACTAGGAGAAAGTAATTCCTTTTCAAAAGTCTGGAGGAACTTGTCACTCTTACTGGACGAGCTAACTGTATCAGTTATTTCTACTGTATCCTCGGCAGTTAAATTTTGTTTATTTTTTTTTCTTTTACTAAGCACATTATATTGTACTGCATCAGGATTGAACGGAAAAAGTCCACATCCTCGGAAACCATTTACAATGCAATTTGTAAAGTTATATGAATCCAAAGCCGACTTCAAAATTTCAGCAAACATGTATTTTTTAACGTCTATAACATTATTTTTTATCCTCCAGGTTTCGTTAGCTTCTTTATATTTGTCTTTTAGAACATGAAACAAACCTACATCGAGAGGCTGTATAATGTGAGTAGAATTTGGATACAGTCCGATCAGTTCTATTTGTTTTTCTTTACAAAATGTTGCTAATTGCATTGTTAAGTGTGAAGAATGATTGTCTGCGTACAAGATGACAGGAAATTCAATCTCATTTTCAATCAGCCAGCTATAGAAAACATTTACTATATACTTATAAAAGCTGTCAGATGTCATCCATCCTTTTTCTGTATTGCCTACTGCCCAATCACTAGGTATTTTTTCTAAGACTTCTCTCCTCGGACTAGTTTTAAGATCAAATAATATCATTGGAGGGAGTAGTTGACCAGTAGCAGCCGCAGTAAACAGAACTGTAAGACTACCTTTTTCATTACTACTTACAACCTTGTAGATAGCCCTCGCTCCTTTCTTGGCAATTACAGCATCATTCTTTGGAGGCACTAACATAAAGGATGATTCATCCAAATTGAATATTCTTTTTGGATCTAAGTTCAAAAGATTTTTTTCTTCTAGATATATTTTCAATTTAGCAAACCACTGTCGTAAGTCATTCTCTGATACAGATGCCCTAGTAGAGGTAAGATTTTGAGCACAACGGATACTCAGGTTGCTATGCCGTTTCATGAACAGTCGATACCATTTGTATCCTGGTCGAGCATCTTTGAAAGGATTATCTTTTCCTGTACTCATGACATAATCTTTAACTGTATCCAACAACAGTTTTTTATTAACAGGAAATCCATGTTCTGCACGATAGAGAAGCCACTTGACAAAGTCCTCTTCTTCAGACGCAGTGAGCACTGTTGGAGCACCTTTTTTGGGATTGAGTGATGGTTTATCACTTTTTATAAACCTAAACAGAGTGGTCTTGGGGACTCCGAAGGTAGCTGCTGCTTCACGAAAAGAACCTCCCTTGTCAATTGCATCTAAAGCTTCTTTGATTGACTGAACACTATAATTCCTTTCCACTCTTTTCTTTTTCAGTGTACTGGTTTTTCTTTTCTTCTTTGTCTTACTCTTTTTGCATTTTTCACCAGGCTCTTTCTTTTGCATTGACATATTTATAGATGCTTTTTTCTTAGTTTTGGCCATTTTCTATAGAAGTTAACATATGAACACAATTAATTAAATTTGATATTAATGTGAATATTTACAATGAAATTAATTAATTACTTATAATATAATAACTTACCTAGAATATAGATACAATTACAGGTTAGGTTTAGATTAGATTAAAACAGTACTGCACTCAAGTATTCCTATTGGCTATAATTATTTGACTACACACGTCAAGTTACACAATAATGTTTTTATTACTTATTTCTAGACAATATTTATTATAAAATACAATTAAACATTATTTAAATACACGTCCCTGTAATGGTACACGGATATATGCAACTCACGACGAAGAGTCCGAAACTGGAACATCAACGCCATCTCGTTCCAGTTTAAGCAATTAATTCAAAAACTTGTCCAAAAATGGAACACAAGATTTAAAAAAAAATATTCAATAAAATTATACAAATATGCATTTATTTTAATTATTGATGTACACAAAATGTGTAAGAACATTATTTCGTGTATAAATATGCAAAATTTCCTTAAATTAAGGATAAAAAAGTTAGGCTCGTACTTTTGAAACACAAGCATAATGGTGAGTTTTTACGTGCTTCTTGCTCATTCTTTAAGGAGCACTTTTTATTATTTTTTTATAAAACATTTAACTTATAAAAATAAAAATAAGTAGTGTAATCAAATAACTAATAACTTTGAAAATATTCTATAATTTCTAATTTTATGTTCTATGTTACGATGTAAAAATAGCTGATATAATTTATTATCGTCCCAGTATAGGGCACACTTTTTACTTTGTCCCAGTAATGGCTACTTTACCTTATTACTTAAATTTACTATATTTCTGTTTTACAAAAGAGTTTTTATCTATATTTTGTATAAAACAATAGACCTCTTTAGTGTTGTGTATAATTATTAAAGTTTTAGGCAGTGTCTTCGCTACATAAAAAAGTCGGTTAGCTCATTATCGTCGAAAATACATGATTCAAGTACAATCCAAACTTTCACAAATTATTTACAAAGCAACTTAATTTGAAGTACTCGAAGAAAAAAGAAAAGAAAGAAGGTAGGAATAAATGTGCGTAGCGTGTATAACGCCTACCCAAACTTTTCTTTCACGGTCTCTGTTCAGGCAATATAAATGGCGATGCGCGGAAATTTAGTTATATATATATATATATAGAGAGAGAGCTGTGTGTATGTGTACGTGGCCTGTATATGGGACAGGCGCGATCCTCTCGAAAGTCTCGCTGAAAGGGTCGCCCACATAATAATTGCGACGCGTGGGATTCAGGCGAAATTTGTATTCGCGAGCGTCGCGCGAGAGTTTTGCGAGAAATAAGGGGCGGCAATTTATAATCGCGCGGTATCGGATTGCATGGGCTTTCTATATAGGTACTTCTTTAACACTTTATACAGACCATTTCGTTATGCTCATGCTGTGCGCGACTCAAGTACAATAATTTTTTAACAATTCGAAACTTAACGTAATCGATTGATAATTCGAAACCTTTCATTACGCGCGCCATATATTCGTGAGATCATCGTTCTGAATGTATGAAATTTCTTGTGAAAATTTATAGTTTCCAGGCTTTCTTTCACTCTGCTTAAGAATTACAAAATTTTATTAATGTTCTACGAAATATTTGCTTTTTCAGAATGAATCTCTACTTGAACAAACACGATTATTATTATTATTATTACTATTATTACTAAAAGTTATTAGTCGATAAATGTTACAATGTAAATTATGGTATTTTATATATATTGTACATTACAATATATATAGGTCGTATAAATAATGATATTTTTATTTAAATGATATTACGTTTGAGTAAAGAATATTAAAATAAAATTCTTATTTAAATGAATTATTTATATTATAGTATGTTATTTTATTACAAAATTAGTTAATACTCAAATTACAAAAACACCTCGAATGTTTTAATTATACAATTATACCAAAGCGTTTTTTATTAAATTACAATACATTAAGCAAATATTAATCTTATTCGTTTATTTTAGTCTCTAAATAAGAGTTCGCTGTTATATGAAAAGGTAATTCATATTTTCTTAAGCAAGCCATAAAATTTTCACCACAAGCGGTCAAAACAAATCTATCCTCGCGTTCGAGAAAAGTCAGTATTTAAGTGGTCAAGTTGAATCCGCGACTTATATTACGCGGATCATGTATATATGTGAAAGGGAGGCACGCGCTTGCAACTTCCGGCAGCGCCTCACCGAAAAAAAGACCCCGAGATCCTTTCGGTCTAGCGCGAAACCGGACTCGCGCGCCAGCTATTTTCTTGCTTGTAACGTGAATACCCTGCTTTTCTGCTCGTTGAAATTACTTTTCTGAGGCTATTTGCGGCTACTTTTACTTCGTCCAGACTGATTGCCTTTTTCTTCATTGACTACCATGAGTTGTTTGATCTAAAATGCTAATGCTTACTTACACTTTTATCACTGTTTAATACATCCAGATGCTCTTTGCACCCCCTCGAGTAGAAATTGCAAAACGTGATTATGATCAGTTTGTTGTGTAGTTTTAATTTTAATCGATCAACTGGAAAGCCACCATAGTGGCACGACCCATTGTCGACCTTTATCCCACAATTAATTAGTGATATCAGACACACCATTTTTGACCATTTACTTTGGGCGATCACAAATCCAAAATATCAGTCCTACGAAGGTTAAGAGATAAGGTAGTAGAAGAAAATTGAATTTATAAATACATTGTATGTTCCGCAAAAAACAACAGCCGGTTAATCTTGTAAAATAAAACTATATCGTTTATTCAGCTTACTATTCATTGGTATTCCGGGAACATTTATTGTCACTATATTTCTGACGAGATATCGAACAGGTATCTATGCGTGCCGTCGAGACGTCCCTCGATCCGTGTCTCCATTGCACTCATAGTATACAAGAAGATGCGCGCGACCGATGCGCTCGTCTTTTCCGCTCTGTTTCTTCGACGCGTCTTCTCTCCCGGTCGTCGCGCCGATTCACGGTTCATTCTTTTTGCTCCCTGATGGAACGGAGGAAGGTGATGGCCGGACGTTACGCCGCGCCTCGTTGACCGGAAGTCGGACTTGATAAAAAGTATCGGCGCAGATGCTGCCGCCCGACCTTGCTTATACGTAGATAACAGATGCGTCCCTATTGTTATACGATGCGCTTTGTGCATACTACGTACGCTTATAATCGACTTTTATGCCGCTTTTTCTTCGTTATCCGAGAGTACGTGTTTTATTTTATATGAATAAGGTATTTATATAATTTCTACTCTTAACAAAGAGGTTGAATTAACATCGACATTTCGATTTAAACAAAAGTTTTAATATAACATTTGATTTTACGGAATTTTTTTCTAATAATTTTATCTTGTAAAAAATCAAAATAATAAATCCTTATAACAAATCGTTTTACAAATATTTATTAATAAATTTAGTATATTTATATTTTTGTTGATATTTAACACGTTAAAATAGAATAGTTATTAATTCATAATTTACAATCAATTATAATTATTTTAGTCTTATATTTCATTAAAAAATACTTAATAGACAAACGTTTAATTACAGAATACCTCAAGATTAATAGAAATAAACAAAACTAAAATGTAGTAACAACAAAATTGTATGTTTACTTACATATTCTTACAATTTTTCTTAAGTTGCATCAGAATAATTATATAATAGATAAAATAAAAATTTAAATTCATGAAATTATTTGACCTTTCTCAATGGAAATCAACGATTCTCCTCAGTTATTTATAATGTAGAATTATAATTAGAAATATATGTTTTAATTAGCAACAAATATATGCTATATAAAATAAAGTAGTAAATAAACTGTAAGACAGAAGTTTAAAAATTGTTTTACCAATATATTTATTTTACTATCTTTTAAAAATAATAATTCAAATTCTTAACAAATTTTTAATTTTTAATTAACTGTCTTTTGATGCAAATGATAGTAATATTCAAAGTAATTTACGATTAAGTACTTGAAAACTCGTTTATAAATTTTTTTTAACCACCAATATTGAATTGCTACAAGTAACGGATATTACTATCGAACGGAAGTCGTCATCATTAAAACACCTTCGATAGGTTTAGTTTACGAGAGATCTCAGCGATATTTTAAGAAAAACAGGCTTTTAGGTAAAAGTGTTTCGTTGCCGATTGTCCTGTAGATACTTTATCAGTAATTTTTAGAAAATCGTCGTGTTTCCTTTGACAGCAAAAGATAAAGTATATATCTAAATTACTACTTAATTTCGTAACTACGAACATTTTTTTTAATTAATATTATTTTTTAACAAAATTTGTTTATATTTATAAATAGCGATTACGTTTATGTACATTTGGTGAACGTGTAACAACGTTTTGTTTAATTAACATATGCGAGTCATTCACTTCGGGTCAATATTTACTTTTTTTACATAAACTAATGAATAAATGTTTTAATAAACCCTGAAAGTCAAGGCCTTAGGCATGTTTTAAATAATATACCCAAATTTTTCCAGATTTTTAAATCCATAATTTGATAACGAGGTTTGGGTTGCAAGTTTATGCCTTTTTTCATTAATAATTACCGACCAAACATTGTTTACTCAATTATTATTAAAGAAATGATTTTTTCTTAAAAAAATTGATACGTTAAGCTCTTCCTTATGTTTTAAGCTATCCGTATAAATTTCTTCGAATTTTTAATTCAAATATTTTAGATATAATTTTTAGATTGTTAGGTGCAGATTTCTGTAATTTGTATCCAACATTCCGTTAATGGGGAATAATTAAAATTAGGATATACTTTCAAACGCATAATGTTTTTAAATTTACCAAACTGCATTTCCATTTCAAGAAAAATAAATGATTAAGGAAACGGGTTAAATTATTAGTAACCACCGGAAAAGCTATTAGAATATTCGTAATCTAATGAATGAATGGCAAGAATACCAGTGCTGTTATAGATATTGGAATTCTAACTGAACGGAAACCCCAAAATAGTTTAATATGATTTTAATCAATCATTTTTAACTGCTTGATTAGACATTTATTGAGATAAAATAATATAAAATATATTAATTTTTATTCTGTAAAATTTTTAAACAAATTATGTATATTTTCGAATGAACATATATGAAAGAGAGTTATCAATACAAGTAATGTAGTATTACATAAATGCGCAATATAGATGTTAGCTAATAGAGACTTCATTCAATTTTAATTTATTTTAACTTTATTATTATATTTACATTCAAATAGTTTATTTGAAAATAAAATTTTAAAATCGTTAATTAACTTTTAATATCTTTTCTTTCAGCAACTTCTAATAACTACCACTATAATATATTTTAGCGCACTTAATACTACTATTATCAAAATCAATAAATTTTGTAATAGGTTAAAATTTATCGTTGTATATATAACAGTATAATAAATTTAAACATCATAAATATTAAATTTGTATATTGCATTAAATATATTTTATAAAAAAGTAACATTTAATTATTGATTAAAAATTTGAAAAAGTTATCTCTTTCGGCAAAGTACATAAATTTATCAAATAAACGCGTGCCAAAACGAAATTTTTGGCATGCACTCAAAATAATTTTTCGATGAATTGAAATAACAATGTTGAAAAGCACGGAAAACAATCAACCGATGCGCAAAAGTCGAAGCGTCACCGTCAGATTCACCGCAATCGATTTGGCTGGGATTCTAGGTATCGGCGTCACTGTGAAACCGGAAGCAAGTATATGCTTGATGCCATAGTCGACATTTCTGGGAAATTATAATATGTAATACACGTTGACGTCGCCGGAAGACAGAGAAGTGGGAGTGATGGGTACATCTACTTCGGTGATTTATTATCTCATCGTTGGTGTCTCCTCCCTTTTCTCGCGTGCTGCCTTATATTATTTGATCCTCCATAAACTTTTTTCTAATTTTGTACTTTAATGTATTCGATAAAACTCGACACCTACGCTTACTCGTTATTTATGGCGTATATGCTATATCGGTAAGTTGTTGACTAGTCCCGGCATCTATACCAGCACGTATCTTTCATTCAATTACATGCATATTACGCAACGAGAACTGTCAAAATAATTATACGAATTCAATTACATTGTTAAAAATTCGTCAAAGACACTAATTATGCACAATTTGTTATTTATGTTTCTTTACAATTTGTCGATATGAAAGTATATTTGCGTAAATGCAATAACTAGTTAAGGTATTCGTTTTATAAAGATGCAATCTGGACCACATGTACAATACATACTTGTACAAACGACTTAATGTGGAATTTTAATCGATTATTTTTGTATTAATTAAAATTTAAAATAATAGCCTTGATGAATGGATCAGTAATCTATTAAAATCGTCAGCATGAATTAAAAGATCAATATGGTACATAATATTTTTTACCAAGTCTTATAATTGTACATCATTATAAATCAATATAAATTTAATTATACATTGCATCAAAATCAACGAAATTGAAAGAAAATGCGATTGTAATAATTTAAAATTATTTAATAACATTACGTATTACTTTAGTTACGTACATAACGATGGGTGATGCAAATTGTTAGAAAAACATTGTTTATAATTTACACCCACCCATTTTCGAGATCTAATAATAGAAGGTCATAATACCATTCATTAGTTCATGTACCGTGTGGTGAGGTTGGCTAATTAAAAAAGTAAGCATAACTTCTCAATTAAAAAAATAGTCTAACGCAAATCTTGCCAAATGATATTCTCAACAAATGAAGAAAAAAAAAATTTCGCTGGTAGTATATATACAACGTGTTATTTCGTGATCTAAAGAGAATTCAATTGGTGGGATTAGCGCATGATTCCTGAGCTTTAATTAAGAAAACGTACACGAGAATACGTTAATAAAAATAGGGAAGAAAAGAAGAAGGCGAGTTTCACAAGTAATGCTGAATAAATGTTTATTCGCGGGATGGGAAAAAAACACGTGTTCGATCAGCGACGTGTGATATGTAGTTCGTTTGCCGCATTAGAATTTTTCGCATCTGCACCGGAAGCGGATGGAGATACGGATCAGACCTGGAAATTTATAAGGCCGAAGCATCACCGATTACCGATTAATGATCTGTCATGCGTTTGCGCTCGGATAAGATTATCCCTATAACGTTCATTCTTAACGCTAATTCGATTATATAAATTATTGAAATTATGCTACATCTGTTGCGTTAGTTTAAATAATTTTTTTTTTTATTTTAATCATTTAATAGAAATGTGTTGTTACGCCAATTTAAATTGATGTTTACCTTGACTGTTAAACCGGTTCAATTAATGAAATGAATTATATTCTGTTATTTTTTTTTATAAAGATGTGGGAAAAATATGTTGACAAGCGCGGTGATTGTTAAATATAATCGTATCGAGTAATTGCTTGTCTCTGAAGTAGATTAGATACTTGTTTGCCTAATAGAAAGTCTATATAATCCTACATACTACACTGAAAAAATACGTTTGATCAAATAATTGTTTCAAACTAATAAATATGTGTTAAATGCTAAAAAAATTTAATTGGAAGTGAACAGTATATTTGAAATTACAAAATATTTATTAATTATAAACAAACATTTTTACACTCAATTTTCCAATAACATATTTTATTCAATTGAATATTATTTTTTTCCTTTTGTAAACGATCGAGTATACACTGACTATATATACACGAAATTTAATAATATTGTAAGAGTAAACAAATATTCATGGCTATACTATTAATTAATTTACGCAATAAATTACTTACCATGTTAGTGTCTAGCACAAGTATAACATTCTCATGTTAATTCCTTATTAGCTGATTAAACGAAGCAAGTGATTCTTATAATTATTGTCATTTTACCTATAAAAAGCATTATATATACTAGTAAATTAAAGGCGAGTCTTAAAAATGAAATGAAATTACCATTATATTATAAAAAATGCTATGAGTATTTTCTACTATCATAAAATATAATAGCTTCATTTTTCATTTAGGAATATATAAGTTTATAGCAAATAATTGTAATACTAGCTGAAAGCATTGTTTTTAAACAAAATGATCATGGGTGATATTCAAGACGCGGAATTTCGACTCCCATCTTCCCCATTTTACTGCTCATAAAGTTCATGTGAAACCACATTTACGGCTGCACGACTTGATACGTTTTTCTCTCTTGTTTCTGCGCGAGAAACAGGACTCCTCGTCGTGTCCGCGTGTCCGCGTGTATAGGTACCGATTACCCGCAATTAGACTCGGGCGATCGACTTGGATAAGCGGCGTATCTCCGGCCGATCGCGATAAGACTTAATTATAAGTGCAAGCGAATCTGAGACGGAGAAAGAGAGGAGGGATGTGGAAAAGGGGAAAGACAGCGAGAATGATGCGCGAGACCGCGACCATCTCTCGGTCCAATTTGATGCAGTCGTCCGACGTAACTGATATACCGGAAATGACCGGTGATTTGCTAAACAAAAAACCTGGATTTGCAACTTATCGCGAGATAGACCGTGATCTTTTCCAATACCAACTACATACAAACAGTTATTTATGATTGTACTTTTATACAACAAGAAATTGTTTGCATTTTCAGATTATGAACGTGTAGGAATTACAGTGAACAATGTTTATAGGACTGATTATCATTCTTTAAAAAATATTCTTTAAACATATAATTTTAAATTTTAAAAGATAGACCTGAAAAATCTCAAATAGACAATCTCAAAGACAATTCAAATTTCATTAAATTTTAACACGGATTTTAATAATTCATAAAAATAAGTGAATAATATACATGATAATGTTGCTTAGATAAACATTATATTATAATATAATAATAGATTAACCTCAAGGATTTATAATTAATTTTAATTTCTACATATAACATGCACCATCATAATTATCAGCTTGTTGGAATTAATCCCTGAAATTTTAATTACTGAGCGACATTATAAAAGCAATTTAGTATACAGATATAAATTCAGCCTAGTGTTTTTTCATCGTGACCGATTGAATAAATGATCAGATTGATAAAAAATAGAAAAGGTAACAAAAATTATCATAATATTTGAACAAAGAAAAAATATCGAGGCTTATCTTATATTTTTTAGAATTGGAAATATTTTCCCTCTTCATAGCGATAATAAATGAAGGAAGAGGATGTTCACACGATTTGCGCGCACCGCTACCTCGCCATCATCCGCGACGCATTCTATGAGAGAGACTCTGTTCAGCAACTCGCGGAAACATTATCCTCCTATGATTCTTTCGAATCCATGACGTATATGCGTGCGTTTTAATTGTATTCGAGTTTAGCCCAAGATAATTTTAAATTGTGCGGGAAATGTAAGAGCTTTTAATGGATGGGTGAATGGGTAGCTAATAATCTGTTAATGTTGACGTGTGGTCATTAAAATGCGTAATAAAAATATTGTCTTTTAATTTTACTTTACACTGCTTTATACCTTACTGTTCATAATTAAATGTGATTTCTTGTTGAAAGAATATTTTGTTGTTGTAAGATTTACGAATTTTATAATACCTAACGTAAACTACATTTATTTGAATACTGAACAACGTTTAAGTAATAAAACGAATAACAAGTCCATTCACGTTGATAATTGTTCCGTTTTAATATGAAAAAACACATTTTCATTATCTTGCCTAAAAAGAGAATTTATTATTTTACCATCTCTATTTTATATTTGACAGTAATTAAATATATATGATAGACCTAAAAAATAATTCGCTAAATCTATTTTTTTCTATCGTCACTGCTGCTATTGTAAAAAATTAGACCTATAACCTAATTTAAAACGATCGAAATCGGCGACCGTGGGCAAAAACAAAAGTCTCATATTTCAGTTTCGTAAGTTACATTATGGGTGCGTGCGACGAACGAAGACGTTTGCATCATCAGCTAAAACCTGCCGAGCTGTTTCCGGCATTATTTATAACATTTCCTCTATACAAAACTGCCAATCTTTCGAATTCCGCAATAATATCGAATTTTCGTTCCCACGATGTTATCCAGTAAATAATTTTTATTATCATTCTTAAACAAAACATATTGTCCTCAATTACACATTGTGGTGCTCTGATTACATTTAAATTCGAACGTTACGCGTAGATAATGTAAATGATACAATAATTAACTATATCTACAGCATGAATTTTACAAAGTTGTAATACAAAAAAGGCTTTCCTTTATTCAAATTAAAAAACCTATTATGGCCCTCAAGATTTTAAATAATAATCCTTTTAATATTTTAAATCAACAATGGAAAATGTAAGTTAATATTTGATTATTTGTTACGTTTTTTATGAATGAATTACTGGAGAATTATACATAAGACTTTTATTAAAGAAATAATGAAAAAAGTTTTTAAACGTACCGACACAATAAAAAAAGCATTAGACTGCAGACAAGCCCACGCGGGCGGGTTACGCATATCGAGAAAGGGAACTCGTAAAAAAAAATAGGAACAAAAGAGCGGTTAGTCGAAGACGTAGCAAAAGAAAGAATCAAGAAGTGAGAGGACAATTAAACGGTAGCCCGTATTTTGCTCCTCGACGTCTCGATACATCGGCATTCCATCGTTGCTCGTCCGCGGCTGGAATGCAACGACTAAGGCCTCCGCGCGAACAATGGCGCATATATAATTAACGATTCTCGGTGGGTACCTCTTCCTGTCCTCGTCCTGCTTAGCGCGGCTCTAAAATTCCATTTCCCCTCCCCCTCCCCCTCCCCCCCCTTGAACCCTTTTCCTTCTCGTCACCGTGACACACGAGCGGCGCCTACTACGAATATTCCTTAGAGGATTTCGGCGAAACATGGCGCGTGCCAAGATTCTCGATTGTCTCACTATATCTATACATACGCGCTTTCATTAATAGCATGTTGTTATTAATCGCAATTCATTTTTCGATTATGGACATGTTGACAAATCGTTAATCATTCGACATATACCTATCAAATTAGACAGTGCACAGGTTGGACTTATAATATTCTTCCTTACATGGCAGTTACATACAAATTTATTTAACTATATTCATAATTTTATCAAATAGAAATAATTATTAAAAAAAAATAAGTTGCGTTTTTAAATCATTACAGATTAATCACAGGAGTAATTAATAGATTAGAATATTTAGATTTGAGTGATACTTCATTTCTTTTGTTTTGAATTCAATTTTTCTTGCCTATATATAATTATAAAATTAAATTAACTTGCTAAACAAATCCTCTTATCTTTCTATAATCCTTCTATGAAAAAGAGATGGGCCTAAAAGTGAAGCCAAAATGAGATTAATGTCATTAAATGCACCGTGATCGTGTGACATTTAATATTTAAAGGTTTAAGCATAAAAATTCAACGGCTGAAAAACAAGTAAAAAATTTGGCGCGCGTAGCATGCTTGAAGACGCCCTAGGTAGTGCTAATAAAAATACAATTAATTATGTAACGGAAAGGTTTAAATTTAAATAGTATAACGAAATTTCAAAGTCATACTCATTGTCAGTAAATATTATTTAAATACGTTCAGATAACTGCGATAAGTTATAATAAGTTTTAAATTTCTAAATGATGTATATAAAGCTATATGTTTTTCATTGAAGTTTACAAATTCGGTTTATAATCTATGATTACGCGATGACACTTAGCTGAAAATACAAACATTAAGGTAAGAAAGTGCATTTGCGTACGTAATGTGTATACGTGCGTGCGCGTGTATTTTGCAACTAGTAAAATAGAATGATTATAGTCGAGCGAGACAGATGTAGGAAGAGAATAGTAAAACCCTGAGTAAAACTGACAGCGTCGATCGTGTCCAATAAATCGCGACACTCTCACATAAAGATACCGACACGCCGACACGCCGACAGACCAACACTTGCAGACGTATAGCGAGGAAAAAAAGAGTAGCCAATGAACGTGTCTCCTCTTCTATACAGAGCGCATATTACATTTCATTCACGGAACGGAGAGCACGCGCATGTGCAAATACGTGTGTGCGCCTATGAATGAAGATTGCTTATAGACCAGGTTGTAGCGTATACGCACGCCATACCGGACGCATTGAATTCTAGAAATTGCCCCCTCGGTATTGTGAAACGTCGAATTTAATTGTGCTAATTAACGTAGCTGTCCGTCACGGATACCCGTAACGCGCGCGATCGCATTATGAATGTTATCGGATGTACAGTACGCGTCAAAACTAACGTGCGCTCTATTATAATTTCCTGCAATCTTACTCCAATACGCTCAAGTTTGTACAATCGTCCGTCCAATTTATCAATCGAATCGCGAGTACGCAAATACAAAGAAAATTATTTATTTTCATTTCTTACAGTATGCCATCGTTCTTCATTATTTTTTATGCACGTATCTTGTCCGAGTGTAAAATGACATAGTTCTTAAATTATTGTGATATAATGCTTTGAGTATAACTACGTTGAATTCAAACATTTGTATTTAATGGTTCGTTCGCTTATTTATAAACTACAATAATTATATAAAACAGGATAAGCAATGATTTTAAAAATACTAATACCCTAGTAGAAATCTGATCATAAATGTATGTAAAATATATTTAGTGCAATTGCTTTTTATATGTCTACATTAACATTCATTAAATTGCATAGTTGTTTCTCTGATTACATCAAATACTATTAAAATTAAATTTTTGAAACAATAATTATCAAATTACATTCTCAATAAGTTAAAAATAATTTTTTTTTAAGTATTATGTGTACAATAGAGTATATGGCGACAGGATCTCGACGGTAACCGTTTCATTGTTTCGGAATTAAGGGGATATCGTTAGGATTCCGGTATTGGCAATAAAGAGACCGCCTTCATTCATTCGTTCATTCATTCAACGAGTATCCTCGTCTTTTTTCGCGGTCGAATTAATAATGGATCGTCTCAAACACAGAACGGAGAAAGAGAGAGGAACGTACGCCGTTCATGAGAAACTTTGAATGGAGTCACCTTTACGCACGAGTGCTGGTTCGTCCTTAATAGTACATTCACATTGCGCTCGTGATTTCGCATAAAAGTAAAGTTACTTAGTTTACCTAAGTGCTTACTGAATTTTAATTCGCTTTATTTTATATTCGATTCGTTACGATTTACATCGGTATTTCTACTTTAGTTTTTATGAAAGGTATTACTTATTTTCGAAGCACATAATGTTTTTTTATGTTAAAATAAAAAATAAGATTTTAATAAAAACAATTTTTTTTGTTATTCTTTCCCGCTTTATCAACCATATATAATTAATTATTTAATTCAATGAGGCTTTTTAGCCAAAAAAATTTGTATTCTGAAAAAGTATGCTTTGAAATCCTAGATTATAAAATTTCAAAGTAATTTATCAATTCTACCTACGATAACTAAATAACAATGAAGACACGGCGTAGTTTTTGTCATTTTCCATAGTAACGAATTAATGCGTCCTTGTAATTAGAAATTTAATCAATTTAAACGATTTTTATTATATCTCATAATCTAGCTTAGTAAGTCGTTTTCTAAATGGTTTCATTGAAGTCAAATACATCATTATATATAAAATCAAGAGGAAACCTAACGAGATATCGAAAATATTTAAATATTCAGTATTATAAAATTATCGTTGAATCAACAAATTTCTTGTTAAATCAATTGAAATGAGGTTTTGATACATAACCTCAACGTAAACGTTGCCTACTTTTTGCAAATAGTAAAATATCTTTTATTGTTACTGCATTGATAAGAAAATTTCCACAACGGAAAAATCAATTTAAAAAAAATTGATCTTATTAAATCAGGTTCTATAGTTTACATACGAACAGTTTTTCGGGGGCTGGAGGCAACGCCTCGTCCCCGTATTAAAAGTCGCGTGGTTGCACACGAGGCTGGCGCGCAGGAAAAGATGACTCGCTTCCTTGCATTGTCTTTACCGCAGGTAAGCACTTTTCGAGACATGGGAGCGGATGCACAAGTCGTTTGCTCCGTCAGCTGCCAAGCTGGATTTCCACGAGTACCCCCACTTTATAGTAAGGTATTTGCGCACCGACTTTGAGCTTCCGCGAGATCTCAAATTCCACGATTTCGAAGACGCGAGAAGGGGAGAGGCGACACGTTTTCTAAAGACTTTCACCACGCGAACATTTTCACGCCTATTGTTGCTTACCGTCAATCTTGAAACATGTCGCTAATTTTCTCATATAATTAAATCTATGCTATTTATTTTACTTTTAATTATATTTTCATTATTATTTCAATATCGACATTTTAAAGAAAAATATTGTGTGCATTCAACAGTAACTTGGTCTTTCGTAAATTTATTACTTTGATCGTTTTAATTGTTCCTAAGGCTAGATATTTCCTATATATATACAATAAAAAATAATGATGTATCCTAAAATAAGTGTCCAATACCATTACCATGATGTCAAATAAATAAATTCTGAGTAGTATATTTTTGTACGCTATTTAACTAAAATCCGTGATTATTTAGTATTAATAAAATTTTTTTTTTACCCAAACAAATAATCGTAGCTAAATAATCGTACAAACGAAGCTATCTGAAAATTTTAACTAAATACATAAATCTCATCATCCGGTGAAGTCAAAGGCATAGGATCCAAATATTTTTCAGGGAAGCACTGATTTGCGGTAGATATAAAGTGCAATAAACACAAATTTTCTTGAATCTCCGTATCGGAAATTTTGATAGTTTCGAAAGTCGTGGGAAGCGATGAGCGCCGCGCAAGCCGGACGGACGTTTTTGACGGGAAAGACTTCATTATCAAACTCACGAATTACGCACTTTTTCATTCATTGTTAAATTACCGGGCGTGATTATCCAGTTGAGGGAGTCCGCGTTCACTCGGTCTTGCGAGTCTCCGATTTGTTCGCTTCGTCTCTGTTGCGCTCGAGTCTGCCCCTTATACACTTACTTTTGCAATTGTTACAAATACACTCGACCATTTATTCAAATTTATTTTTATTTTATTATTTTCAATAGAATTTGATAGTTATTGTTGAATAAGCGCGTTTCTTTCAAATTAATAATTAATTATGAGATACCATTGGTGTAAATTTCAATGTTTTACCAAAGTTAAGAATTAATATTTAATATTTTCTTTATTTTATTTATTCGTATGCTGTTTTATAACTCTTTTCGATTAGAAATTCCAGATTATATATAAAACTCTTTTTATAATTATATAAATAAACTAAAGCGTATTTAAATATTTATTTATATGATGAAAATAGCTGTATTTAAAAACTTGTAAACTATTAAGTTGCGATGAATAATTACCTTCTATAGTTATTCTCATATTCAAATAATTTCAGCACTGAAAAACTGAATTGTTTAATTAATTACGTAAACAATATAATATAATTGTAATAATAATAGAGCGATGAAATACGTGACTCGAACGAAACGAGAATTGGCAATAAATGATAATAGGGATAGTAAAAAGGTGAAACAGCTTCCGTTAAACGCGACTGTGGGATGCACGGCATGTAGTAGTGTAAGGGGGTCGTCCTCGCGTGCATCCGCTCACGAACGACCCACAGCCGGATCTGCTTCAAGCACCTCGTCGCTTCCTCTCCGGACGGATATCTCGACATTTCCTTACGCATTGCCACGATATGCGGAGGCTAATCATCTTACAGTCCTCATGCGTATTACGCAGGATTACTTATTTCGTACTACTCGTACTCGCGATTGAGGGCAACTCGTGACCAGCCAACATTTCCTCTTACATTTGATAACGCAAATAAATATAATTATCATATAAATTATTATCCTAATTTAATAATATTTTCACGAGCAAACTAATTATACAAATACGGTTAATTTATTAAATTAACGATTTGGTCAATTGAATTTATGTATATATGTATCGTTTATACTTTATTTTAAGGTTCTATTATCTACACTTTTAATTGTAAACGTTTGATGAGAAAAGTTTTAAGTTTATAATACAATTATCAATCTACTGTAGTTAGACAAAATTAATTATATATTTTTTATTATTTTACATTTTCCTAGAATCCGAATAAGCAGTTTTTATTAAATTTGTAATAATTTAATTTTGATTATAAACAATTTAATATCACAATAGTTATTCAATTGAAATATTATCATTCTTTGATAAATAAATTTAGTCGTCTTTTTTCTAATTGTTAGCATAACAAATATGAGTTTTTCTAATCTTTTTAAAGGGAATATGGCCACGCGTCTCTCCATATTTATATACATATAATTTCTGAGCAATATATATCCTTAAGTAATTAGTAATGAAAAAGTAAATATAAATTAATTGTGGAAATAAATTAGTGCCATAATGAATAACTTAAGTGACAGTGAGGTTAAACAATTAGAAAAACAGGATACGAATTGGGATTTAGGTCGAGATTTTCTTTTCAAAATAAAACAATTACCAATCTAAGGGAAACTACAAACTAGCGCGACTAAACCAAGTAACTGCAATAAACGTTGCGTCCAGTTCTGTATATTTAAGTTTCTTCCTCTATTCGAAAATTTTGCAGCTGGTATTGAGTTTCGCACCGACAATCCACCTTTCCTGCCCGGATATCCATTTTGTCGTTCACCAAAAATAACTTAATTTATACAGACAAGGTTACTTTTTTACGACAACGGTTTATTTCTCCGACCTATTATTCCTCAAATTACTCTTTGTTACCTCATCGTTGCTTACGGTACAAGCGCGGAAGTCAATTCGCCTGTTACACACACATATTGAAATAGAATCTACGGACTTTTTTACATCATCTAAACCATATTTTATGTTATGCTTGTATACAAAGTACTATTATTTATTATAATAATTTAAACTAAATATTACATCGATTCAGGTTTACTTATTATTATAAGAGTTAAATGCTGCAAACAATCACACAATCACAAATTTCGCTTGAATGTATATTGAAAATTGTTATTATGTTATAATAGGCGTAAAAAAGTATGTAAAGAAGACATAAATTAAAAATTCAATTTTACAGAGTATACGTAATTGGACATATACGCGATCACGATTCGGTTACACGATACGCCTGCAATGTACCGTCCCTCCTCGTACCCGTTGTATATCAATTAATTTCGAATAAAACGTCAAGAGAAGCTCTATTATACAATTTTCGTGAAAGACTCGAAGCGTAATTTGGAGGATGGGAACAACGTCGGCAAAAAAATGACCAGGCCAAGCTAATAAACTTATTGGAGTATAAGGAGCGTACTCCGAAGCAAAAGTTAGGCAGGAGGGAGACGAGGGCCCGAAAAAAGAGGATCCACCAAGCGAAGTACACGAGTCGTAATTTCGGAGTTTTTACTCACCGGAAGTCCTTCTAAACGCCCATGTTATTTTGCAAGATAACCACGCGACCCTACAATCTTCGACCTGTTCTCTATCCCTTTGCTTCTTGAATCTTTCTTCCCTATAACGCATACTCACTTCATCTTTCCAAGACGAAATCTCCAAGAAATTTTGCAATATTGGGGCTCTTTGTACTGCTTATACGTTTATAATTATCTGCTAACCAGCTTGAAAATTAGCTCGTAAATATGCTCCTATTATCCTCGAACTTCACATACACCTATTTACAATTATCGATAGTTATATTCCTTAATATCCTTCAAATTACTTGAAATTAATTTTCCTACAAATATATTTGGATAGAAATCTTACCATTTTTTAATACACAAATATAGCAGTGTAGAATATTAACTTGCACATATTAATTAAAATTACATTTTTTACATAAATATCAATTATGTTGATATAGTATATAACAATAAACAAAAAAACATTAAAATATCTATAAATTTTAAAATATTAAGTTATTAATAAATAAGATCTAATTGAATTACTAAATATTTATATTTATTAGAAAATTTTTTTAAATAATTAAAAATTTACTTAGAGTAAACAATATTTACAAAATTTACATTTATTATCGTTTAAAATAGATTTTTAAAACTAATGTAATTTAATAGAAACATGAAATTTCCTGTATGTAACGAAAGCTGATATACACCTCACCAATTATGTAATGATTGCCGTAACTAAAGCTTAAATAATGTAGCTTTCTTAAATAAATTTTGTAATTCTAAAATTTATTCTGTACACAACATTTTCAAAAATTCACTCAAACACAAATATTTTGCTTGTATTATAAAATAATATAGTTTTTTTTTTAGAATCATCTATTTTATTATTTATACAAACTATGAATAGAATATTTTGATACTAATAATTGTCAAATGAAATTCTTGATTCACATGTGAAATGTTTTTTAATATTACTATACATTACATTTAAGCAACGATTTGTTAATCTTTTTAAGCAGACAATGTATCTCGTATTTTTCCTTGGCTTCTTCTTACCTCTTGTCCTTTCTTCCTCATTTCCAACGCCTCAATCATTTATGGCTATACGTGAATTCCTAGCATATTTTTTATTATCGATGATGTTGGCTGTTTTTCATTCAAACGTTCCTTTTTATCTCGGCACAAAATTTATCGCAGTAATTTGTCTTTTTACGCCGTAGTAAAAGTCATGGATGATTGAAAAATATTATTTTTAGGGGATTTCGTTGATTCATTTCAATGCATCAAGAAAAAAGGTTTTTTCAATAATGAGCACGTTTATTGAAAATTTATGTTTTGCATTTTTTTCAATGCACAACCTTAAACCGTTTAAGTATCGTTTATATGAAAAGTGGTTCGAGACTTGTTAAGTATAGCATAATATGTTATGTGGATATTGAGTCAAATTTATGAGGAGATGATTTTATAAAGACGGTAATTTTCAGATATTTATACATACGTTTTAAATGTATATAAAATTTAATACTGTGTTCATAAATATTGTTGTTCAAAGAGTATTATTTTTAATTAAAAGCTTAAATTATTTACTGACTAATCATGTATAATTACAAACATTTATCTGAATAATATTATACGGATGCGTGTTTAATTAATATTTATTAAATAAGTTTTCATTGTTTATTGTATTTTAGTAAAATTCGATGTATCATCATTTACATAACAAGAAACGAAGACAATCTACTGGATTAAGTTCAATTTAAATAATTATTAGGTATAGATATTATATTAATATATAGTAAAAAATAATATATTGGAATGTGAAATAAGCTAGTACTACATATATTGACATATTTGTTGCAATTTAACTCGAAAGAGTTTTGTATTTATTTATAAAAGATGCTCATTCCATTTTTAGTATATTCCTTCATTCGAATATTGTTTAAACTTTGAATATTATCGTATCGCATTAATATCTTGCATAGGCATTTGGTGAAACGGTTAATTAAAAACCGCCTTCGACACTTTCTAAACGTTATTCACACCTAATTAACCTCCGAAAAAAAAGTTGTAAACCTAGGTGCAGTTAATAAATTCGAATGTACATTGAAAAAACTACTTAAGTTCCCTTCCCCGTGTAAAACGTAACCGCGATGCTCGTTTTCCGTGTATTGCGATATCGTAGCCGGCGTAACTCGGCTCGCGAATTCCCGTCTTTGGATTTTTCAAGCGCACGTAACTTCCGCCTCGGCTGCATTCTACGGCGCAACGCATCGCCGAGCGCAATCTCGGTCTGTGACGCTCGAGCGCGCGTTCATTCAGCTTTCTGCAGCGGTTGTATGAATGGAGTTGTGACCCATTTCGTCGCTCGCATTGTCGGTTCGACAGAGACCGAGACAGAATAAGATAGAGAGGGGAAGGGGCGAGGGGGCAAGGGGGGAAGGGGGGAGAAGAGGGAAAGAAAGAGAGAGACGCAAAGACAGATAGCGGTAGATGTGGAAAGTGGGGAAAAGCCAGGCCACGAGTTGGAAAGTTCGCGCGCCTCGCTCGAGCGGAACTTTTAAGCCGCTTGCACGTAGATATTTTATACGCTCTGCAAATTTTCACTCGGTATGACAGGACTACGCTCATTCATCAGCTGGTTCATTCTTACGTCTATGTTCGATGGCGTAAACGCTTGTCAAGAAATTCGTAGACCGCGGTTTCATTAATCTTCTATAATAGGTAGTTTAATCTCTTTTTTGTAAAAAGTGATTCGAATTTAATACCTCGAACAACTAGAATATCAATATTAAGACTGAATACATTTAAGAAAACTTAAGCTAGAGACCATGAATTTTTCAAGTATTTTTAATTTATTACATACTAGATTTTTCTTTAAGAAGCTTAGTAAAATGCATTAAACGAACTCACTTAATACATGTGGCAATGGGATCGGTTCTTTTTTTGTCATTACATTTGTAATAGAATGGGTTAACTCAAGTTCAATTCCTGTTGTCAAATTCTCTTTAGAACTAAAATTCTCATTCATTCATTTTTTTGTAGAAATTGCAAAATCATTTTTAATCATTTTTTAACACTCTTTGCGAATTTCCTATTTGGAATGTCGAATTCACATTAACTGGAAAAACTCTTCCCTTTGGAAATATCAATTCATTTAACATTAATTTTGAAAAGTTTTAATAACTTACAAACGATTTTATACATTGAAGTAAAAGATTTGATCAAATATTTTTCATACTACTGTTACGCCTTTTTAAAATATTTTGTTTATTTAGAGTTTTAATTGATAGAGATTGAATTGAGAATTAATTGAGAGTGTTTTCATGTTACTGCAATATTAAGTGTATTCGAATACTAAATCTTAATAAATACTGTCAATTATTAAGACACATTGTAGAATAATTCTAATTTTACAATTGTGCTTCAGATTACACTCTTTTAAAGTATTTTTTGTCACAAAAGCTTTTGCGATATATGCTTCATAGATTTGGAATTCAACAGCAGGAACGCATTTCGTTCAATTTTTTGCGTCATGAAACTACTCGTCGAAAGACTACCACATGTTCACACGCTATACATACTTTTTTCATCTTACAGAGAAATCATTAGCGGGATATTTATTTTTAAAATTTTCTTTAAGTATGTTAAAACAAACTTATTTATTAACATTTTATACAAGTTTATAGTTGTATTTTTAATATTAAGTACTTAAATTATGTAACTAGTTGTTATAAATTAATCATTAAATATTTTAATACGTGCATAAATAATAACTTATTTATAATTATTTAAAATGTTCTTAATTTTTTGAGCATATTATTTAACGCTTTTTCTCATCTAATTCATTGGTTATTTTTTACAATATGTAAAAAATTAATTTTACACATTTTCTTATTCACTCAGATACTTGGGAAAATTAAGTACATAAAATATATTGCCGTAAGCTTTCAATACGTAAGCGAACAGTAATAAATTATTATTTCATACTGTAGCTTTATTTTCTTTGTCTTAATGACTCAAAGAATTCAGGGCATCGAACGACCGCCGAGAAATATCACATCGCATCTTTAGTCATCATCAACATATTTTACGAGAACATTGTATTATATACCTTCGCATTATATAAGATTAAAGTATAAAAGCGAATGGCAGGGAGTCAAGCTGATTAAAGTTTAATATGAAAAATATGTTGCTTTAATACGACTATGCTCATTTTGTATTTTAGGGATCGCGTAAATTAAAATCTAAATGATTTGCTACAATACAAACTGTAAAAATCTTACAGTATAGATTATTATCGTTTTGAATAGCGGTAGAAAATTTATTTATTATAACATTTAACTATAAACGGTCAACTCCCAATTGTGATGGTGTACATCATGCAGATATAATTAAAAAAAACTGTAGAGTGGCTGGTCATTGGCTCGTATATTAACGTGGATTTTACAAATTCTTTAACACATTATTAATCTAAGCAGGCATAAGATCAAAATATCTCCTAAAGTTTGAACAAAATTTACCTCGCTCTCGGTTATGAAAACATGGTAAAGAAGAAGATGAATACCAAATCGGCAATATAATTTTTAATCCGGATCTTTCTTAGTTCGAGTTTGTCTCTCTCGAAAGCACCTTTGAAGTTGGTCGCACACATACACATGGGGCTCGTCACTTCCGAGAAGCGCGTATTTTCGGGCAGGCGCACCATAGTACCGCCTAAAGATGACTATCCGCGGATGCACTCTACGTATGTATGCCGTCGACGCCGTCGACGCCGCCGACCGCATCGTTTTCGTCACCCTCGAGACGTGTAATGCGTTTCGCTAGTCTGGTAACGCGACCAAGAATCTTCCTACTCCCTTTCTCTATTTTCGTCCCTCGAATTTCGATTCTTCTCTTGCGTACATCAACCTACGATCCTCCTTCTTGTATTTGTTTACATCCACCAATTTCGAAATTTGACTGCGGTCTTGAACTGCTCGTCTTTTAAGTCGAACACTATTTTTAGACCCTATTATGAAAATCGTTTATTACGTACTTATTTTGTTTCACGTTAATTTAATTTAATTCTACATTTTCCAAACTAATACCAAATTATTATAAATTAGGGCGAAACGTAACAGACAAAACATTTAATCCTGCATAAGAAAATTGTAATAAATTATACATGGCTAACTAATAAATATTAGTAATTATGTACGCAGACACAATAACATATACGATTCGTATTTGTATTTACTTTTGGTGATTTCGTATCCCGACTGTTGCAAATAGTCCTACACACTAAATTCCTATCTTATTAAAAAAATAGGCACATAACCCTCCGAAAGTAATTTGTTAGAGAAATAGTACTGTAAGCACGCATTTAGTACTTAACTTTTTATGGCGTGTGTGAGCGCTGTGAGTCACTAGTTATTTTCGGTATATACTTTAACTATCTCTTTTTCATTCAAGAATTCTTCTTTTTTGACACCCTCCTCCCTCCCCCCCCCCTTACTTTTTGACTCCCTCCTCCGTCCTAAGAAACGTTTGCTAAGGCTTAATCTCGCGCTTTGCAGTCGACTCTTTATCTCGTGTACCACCAGATTCAAACGTAACAATAGGCTCGACACGTGTATTCTACGACAAGAATTAATTTTTACTCGTACTTTACTACCCTGTGCTAAAACATTTGGGATTTTTTTCAGATAATGACTTACTGTACACGAGGGTGTATATATATATGTATATTTAACATAGTGTGATTAAAACACGTGAAATAACAATTAATGTACGTTTGCAATTTTATAGTTATAAAATTAACTGTTTAGTAAAAATAGTAAAATTTTTACGCCAGGTACCCTCTATCATTTTTCTTATATAGCAGATAAACGATTATATATGCAAATAAAATAATGATTTACACTCACATTCCTTTAAAAAGCTACTAAGCAGAAAAATATCTTCAAACATTTTATATTATTATCTGTTAGTATCGGGATTCCATAAAAAAATGTACAAGTATCTAAAAAGTTTATCATTAGAGGATACAATAAAAACAATATTAAAAGATTCAATGACAAACTATGAAAATGAAGTATAGTTAAGTTATTAAAATAGTGAATTTCCGCCGACAAAATATAGAAAACCAATGAAACTGAGTTCTATCTCATACATTCTCTTATTCCATAACTTTTTATCTAGCTCTTTTTCTATCAAACGATTCATCTCTCTCTCTTTCCCTTCGCGATAGTAACTCGTTCCGCGCGACGCTTCTTCGTCGTCCGGTCTTTGGCTCGCGGCTAAAAAAATTGAAAGGATATCTCCCCCTCTTCTCCCCCCTCCTCCCTCCCTCACTCTCTCTCTCTCTCTCTCTCTCTCTCTCTCTCTCTCTCTCTCTCTCTCTCCCTCTCTTTATATCTCATACTTGGTGATTCTTTCTGTCGATCCTGGGTTGGCGAGGGCCCCGCGGGAGCATGAATGGCGAATTATGCAAATGACGAATGCCGTCAAGGATGAAACCATTAAGCTCTCGGCTCGAGCGTACTACTACCGAGACTCGTTTTCTTGGCTCGTTCGCTCGCCTATGAGTCGACAATCTTTAGAGAAAGACAGAGAGAGATAGAAGGAAAAGGGAGGGAGGAGAGACTGAGAGAGAAAGAGAGAGAGAGAGAGAGAGAGAGAGAGAGAGAGAGAGAGAGAGAGAGAGTCCTACCGGTAGAGAACCGTTGCGCGAGTAACGAATGTCGCATTCTTGGATAATTTTTCGCCTCCTCTCGCTTTACCTTTTTACTGCTTGTTGCTGTATACGACCGCAAGGGGATGCAATTACGCGATCTTATTAATTGTATTGTTGTGCGTTTTCTCTGTACGTATTTGCATGAATTACACGGCCTTGGTTCCGATCCCGCATTTTTTCGTTCCGTAATGCATGGCTTCAAGAATTCTTATAAATATTTCTTAAAAAATCTTGGGTTTTTGTATTCGTGACTATTATGTAGAGAAATACCAAATCGCTGTGCAGTTGTTAACCTCTACTGGATGCATTTTGCATTTGCATTTGCATTCTCCAAAACAGAAAAATGCATGTATATTTGCTTATTTCGCGTTAGATAATCGGAATTAATTATACAATTAATAATATAAGTTTTCTTACATTAAATGATAAAGTACATTTGACACTGTACAAAAATAAATATAATGTATATGCACATAATATATGGCTGAATAATTATTTCGTTACTTATATTTTCTAATGCAACGATTATATCTATAGTTTAAATGAAATGTGCATTAAATTACAACGTATGCTTGAATTATAAATAATCAATATTTTATAAATTATACCTTCTCTATTTATTTGTTTTAGTCAGGATAAACAATAATTTCCATTTTTAGCGTTATAAATATTATAGATTTAAATATTTAGTAAACAATGTAATTCGGAATTAATAGATTTTTTAATACGAGAAGAAAAGTTGTTACTTTGACTGTGAAAAAAATATGGTTTTTTGAAATTTCTGATTTTTTTTTTATTTAGACAATGCCAAAAAGTATTTTATTTCTTTCATGTAAACATAAAACACACAACTCATTTGAATATAAAGATATAGTAATATTGTTGAAGTTGCCTCTTAGGAGATAGTTTTTAATTTACTATATTATTACTCAGTGCAATATTTTTCTACTCCGAAACAGGATGTGTTTCAATGTATTTGTAAATTAATGATCATGGTTGACTCATTACGAAGGCAAATGGGGGAATGTGGCCAGTTATTAAGCATCCGTTATTAAAGCAATCGATAATAATTTTAATAAAAGAAGAAGTCATTAAAGAGATAGTGGTTTCAAAAATTGAAAACCTGTATTTGCATTAATGAAATAATGTATAATATCTAAAAGGAAATTAGATTCCAGAAAATTTATTACTCTCTTTCTACGATTAATATATATACGTATATACGTAAAATCAAAACTGATTTATGAATATATTTAATGATTTGGTTGCTTCAGTGCTTTTTCTTTCTTATTTATTTTCTTGATAAATTAATTGATGATTACTTAAGAGATATAGACATTTATGTTACAGTATGAATAAGGTAATTTACACCACAAATTTTATTTATCGTTCTCTTTAATATTTTTAATAAGTATTTTCTCGTATATTTAATAAACATTAAATTAATTACAAATTATGTTATATTTTTATTCGCGTATCGTACTTCATTTATATGATAAAAAAGTATAATTGAAATAATTGATTTTAAACATACTACTTGTTATAATACAAGTATTTTACTACTTGTTATATACAAGCATCGTAACTCACGTTTAAAAATTGTTTAAACTTATACAATGTACAAAAATGTTGCTTACCGAGAGAATTTTCTTACAAAATTTACCGCGGAAAACACGGTAAACATGGGACATACAATCATCAACTTAAAAATTACCATGACAGTATGATAAATATAGTGATGATTTCATTAACTATATAAATAATTTAGATTTATTTTTCTTGAATAGCTGATGTGTCCCAGGTCCACCGTACTGTTACGATAATTTTTATTAAAAAATTTTTTTCGTTCACTTTAAAAATTTTTTTATGAATTCAATAAATGTATTTTAACGTTAAGAATTATGAATGTAAGATAATCATCTTAAAATAATGATATAAAAAGGCGAAAACATGTAAAGCCTCAAAGTATTACACAAATTAGTGCAAAACGCAATGTTTGGTGCAGCTTAGTTTAATATACAGTCGAGCATGTGTATATCTAGAGCTGGTCATCATAGAACCACGGGCCTTATCGATATTACTTATCAGCACCGGACGGGTGTACATTTCATATCCGGTTCATGGCATGTAAAATGAGTGAAGGAAAATCGGTGTGTGTATGTATATATTATATTTATACGCTAAGAGTCTATGCATATGGTACTACGAAAGAATAGTGAAAGATAGGGAAAGAAGGATGATGATAAGGCGTGCCGCGAGCGAAGGAAGGAAAGATAGCGGGTAAAGAAAAGTTGATTGTTATTGCTTTATAAAGTAAATACGTATTTGCTTGTTTAACTGCATGTTAACTTCCTATCTAATAAAGTCAATATGAAAGGACATCCGATTATATCGTCAAGTAAAACTGTGCAGTCTCACAAACTAACAATGAATTATTTAAATAATGTAATTTAAACTTTTTGTTTTATAAATTTAAAGAGTATAATGTGTAAAGGCCTAACCCAATCCTAGATACACTGAGTTTCCGGTTTAAATCCGGGCAAAGATTGTTCTTTCACTGAAATTTCAACATGTTTTTCTTAGATTTTTTTCAGCTATTGTTGAATGCATTAAAAAGTTTCTTAATTTACATTTTTTTTAAATAACCTATAAAAATTATATAAAAACAACAAAAATTAGTTATATAACTCTTACAAAGTCAAAACAGAATATTTTATATCTAAACGAATGAAGTATAAAAATTTATATTAAACATTTTAATTAAATTTCAACATAAGTTACTTATGTTACCATTTAAGTTTTCACCGAATGAGAAGTAGTATTTTTATAAAAATTAATGCTTTATTTTAAAATACAAGCAAAATCACGAGAACATTGTTCCCTTTGTTTCAATCTAGCTTATATTTGTGATATTAATTAAAAAAAACACTGTACTTTACAATCGGTAAATAACTTGGATGGTAACACGAGTAACTTGATATTCCCTTGACGCATTAAAAGTACCGTTTTATCGAAAACGAAGTCGTGTTCGAAATTTAACCAATGGGTGCTACAATAAAAAGAAAGATGAGTAAAAGTTATCAAATTCACACAGACTTAAATACAAAAAGTTACTCTAAGATACTTAGAAAATGTATATAAAAAATAATAAATGTCAGTATTTACACGCAACTTTCCATTTTGCGTATTACAGTATACCGTGTACGCATTTATTTGAATTTTTCCCGAGAATACAAATTGTAGCAGCGAAAAAAAATATAAGCACGATAAGGGGAAGGTTAGGCGTGGCTTCGGTATACGTCCGACTTTGAAACTCAATGCGCTAAAGATGAAGGACGAAATATATAATGCAGAAAGAGACCTTCCTGTATTATCGTTCGTCGGCGCGATTTAACACGCGCAATAACCGCTCGCACCCCTGGCGGCGTTGAAAAACGAACCGGTGCGACACGAGCATGGAGAGCTGATAAAGGAGACCTCCTCGAACTCAAGAGCAGGAAGTGCGGGATTTCACGATCAAAATTTGTGTTTAGAGCGCGCGGGGAAAGATTGAGAAATTGCCTCCTCCTCGATGAATTCTCAGGACTACAACGTGTGAGCTGAACGCGCGAGTCATGAAAATTCTATTAAACAAACCGCGCCTGCGATCACCATTTACTATCATATACTTCTAATGCTTATAATATATACGTATGTATCTCGTAGTACCTACGGCTAATATACCGATAAATTGCAGGCATCAATTTAGTTAAAAGCATTTGTTTTGCATTATGCAGTTGGTTTTATATTTACTTGATTCATAGCTCTGTCTCAGTCTTCAAATTGTTATTTCTAATCGCGATTCATATTTCAATTGATGCGTATGCATGTACAAATATAGTTTTAATGAGCCCAATCAATTTTGAATACCGAACTATTAATATGATCATCGTTGTGTATGTTTCTATCTTTCACTATTATTATTATTATTATTATTTACAATTCATACTCAGTCATTAATTAAATTATTTTTGCAACTATTACATTATGTACGTACTATATTATATTGATTACTCGAAAATTAGTAATAGTCTTAAGTCTTTGCAATAATTTATTAAAAGGAAATTAATTAGATTCAGACGTTTAGATTTGCAAAAGCAAAATCAATTCAGCCTTCAGGGAAACGATACGTTGAGCAAATCATCCACGTGACTGTTTCTCCGTAGCAAGCGCAAGCCTACGGTTCAGTCGTTCCAGGAATAACCACTCGCGAGGATAGATTTTGGCCGCTAGATCACCCGCGAGTGCGGCGGCGTACATATCCCGGATGTCGCATCGTCTGTGCGCATCGCGCCGTGTCGCGCGACTCTTTTGATGTATAGGATGACTCGGGAAACTAATGCCTAGTTTGGACCACATGCTTGAACTCTTGAGGGGAAGCTCTCCTGTAACCTTCTTTCTAACCAATTTGACATTCAATTTTGCCACTCGTATTATTACACCTTTTCACGATCGCGTAGTAGCTTCAGTACTATCTCAATTTATGCATTCAAGATGTAACGTCTATTAATTAAAATCCATTTCATTCGTAAAAAAAAACATTAACATAATTATTTTTTAATTGACTTTGTCATTCGCTGTAACAACCGATGGAAATTAAACAATTTAAAAATATGTACATTAGATTATAAATTTAAAAAATATATAAACTGCAGTATAGGATTTTATATAAGATGTATCATTAATTTTTACGAGCCATTTATACAGTGTAATATATATGTTTTAAAATGTCATTTTAATTTTTCTGTTCCAGTATGCGGGCATACGTATAGGTCCTGTTGTCAAGAAGGATGTAATGAAGGCCTCCATTATGTTAGAACACGATAGTCAGTAAGTGTCATTTGAATTTATTTTCTTCGTTTATGATCACCGTATTCTATAATGTAACATACGAAAAATATTACGATTTGTATAGCTTATGGTGCTTGGATTTATATTCCAATTTGATGCTTCAAGTGAGAATTATATATTTTTTATTTTGTCTAAAATAAGAACTTAAATACAAGATTTATTATTACGCACACTTGCTTTACATTTTATTTTAATTTACATTTTTAAATTAGTAAAAACGATAAAGAATGAAAAAATAATTAATAATTGATAAAAACGATGAATAATTATCGAAACCAAAGTCGCAAAAACTCGACTAGACCAGTATCGAATGCCCAGTAAAGCATTAAACCGCAGTATACGCTATATGAAATCTCGGTGTCGTGGACACGTCTCAGGAGATTTTTGGGGATGAATGAAACCGGGTGATTGGTTGTCTGTAGAAGGCAGGATATTGCTTCACGCATCGGCGGCTCCTGACATAGAAAAAAAATATGACGGGAAAAAATGAAAATGAAAAAAAGTGGTGAGAGAAAAGATGTGCAATCGCTTTGTACATTAGCGTCGAAAAAGATGAGTGAAACCAGGTACCGGGAGAGAACGAGGGGAAAGAGGAAAGAGAAAAAAATAATCGCATCACCCGGTCGCTCGATTCACTTACCGGAACTGGATCATACAACTTCTTTTCCACCGAGAATGACAATGAGGAGGAAGAGTGCCATGGATCTCTATGAATGAATACCGCGCAATGCATTGTATGAGACCGGGGAGAGACGTTGTTTCTCGTTCTCTTAGGCTGATAAAATTGACGGAAGGAAGTGCAGATTCTTGTGAGATTTGTCATGGGACAAAGAAAAATCACTTTGTTAGAGAGCGTCGGCTAGAGTATTGTCAATTTTTGTTTGGGGGCAGGATGTTTTACGCAACTTAGCTTTTATACACTGAAACAATATTTTTTATATATTCACTACCAGCCTTTTTTTTAAACACGAAAATAATTGTTTTCTATGACACATATGGTTACAAATAAGAAATATCTTGACCCAATAAATAAAAGTCAATACGATAAATATCTTGATAATAAATAAATTGAGGGGTGCGATGACTCGTTCGGTAGAGTGGTGGACTCGTACCCGAAAACTTTTTACAACTTTTAAAGACAATAATATTTATGTATGTGACGTTTGTGTATACATAATTATCAAATCAACTAAAAACCAAATCTTCTTTATCATTCTTATTATTATTATTTAAAATTTATTTATGTTTACTCGCAAGAAGAGTATCTCGGATGCGGGAAATGAATCTTATCCAACTTTTATGATTTGTTTTATACTATAAAAATATGAAGAAAACTATTTTTGTCCCATGCTTCGTTATACGCAAGTTGTGGACAATTAAAGCAAATTTTCTTAAGAAAAAAAGACTTTAATCGCTTATAAGTGGGAAACAAATGAAGATATATACAATATATAATATTTACAAATTTTGTTTACAAATTAATTTGCTTATTCTTCATATTCTTCATATTTTCATAGTATAAAACAAATCTTAATAAAATTTGGATAAGATCCGTTCCCGCATCAGAGACACTCTCCTTGTGAGTAAAACCAATGAGCAATATCGTAAATAAGTATTTACAAATGTTTCAATGAAAATGCTGTAATCAATGTGAATAATGTCACTTATAATTCTGCGCAGGTACGCAACAATTTTGGCGTTCGACGTGAAAATTGAACGCGACGCTCAGGAACTCGCCGATTCCCTCGGCGTCAAAATCTTCCAAGCAAACATCATTTATCATCTGTTCGATAGATTTACCGAGTATAAGGACCAACTGCGACAACGCAAACGCGACGAAAATAAACACATAGCCGTCTTCCCTTGCAAGCTTAAAGTCTTGCCACAGGTATGAACATTAGTACTTTTATATACATTGAAAGAATAAATAAATATTTTTTCTTTACAATATATTTACTGTTATTTACTTGTTAAATACAGTATTTGATAACTAAATTTAAATTAGAATAATAATTGTTAATACCAAGCGTGTATAAGTTTTAAAATTCAATACAAAATGTAGTGCCTTACAATTTCAAATTTTGTGTTTGAAATAAACTCCCGTGAGATTATAAAAATTCACGTATATGTCCACCATCGACGTATAAATGGTAATGTACTTAATAAAGAAAGTAGTCGAACCGTAATTTATTATCTCTAAAAGACAATAAATAACATAGTATACTTAAAACCGCAGAAGCGTTGCGTATATAGACTAAGAAACAAAACTGCGTCAATGCTTAAAGTTTTATAGAACATGTACCGTTGCGATCGAGAGTATTTATGGCTCGAGAAATTGATATTATTTTCCGAGTGCGCGCATAAAATCTTCCCGTCGAGTTCCTCATTACCCGTTATATTATCGGGTGAGGCAGAAAGTGCGCGCGTGAAAGATAGTCGCAGTAATAGAGAGCGAGAGAGGCCAGTCTTCATTATGAAGTTATAAACTCGAAGCTCTGTTCTGTAACGAGTGTCCCCGACGTGTCTATCTCTTTCGCCTCTGTACACCCAGTTACTTTCTACAACAGGGAGACATTACGGCGCGAACGGGCACCTACGTATCGCCGCCTTATTTCTTCCTAGGCGCGAGGAAAATATTTAATGACGACGTTACGAAAAATTGACGCGTTCGTAATCGATCGCGTATACGTATAATATACAACGTGAACCGTACGTATCAAACATCTTGCGCTTTCGAATAGTAATGATATAATTGTCGTTAGAAAGGTGCGAAGGAGGCTACCTTGAAACATTGCAGAAGATTTTGTTAATTTCAACATTTTATGGAACAACATTTAGCAGTTAATGAATTTTAAAATATTCGTTTTCACCTTAAAGCAATATTTTATTTCATTAGAAATTTAGCATATTCTCACTAAATTTTCATTCAAAAATATTTTTTATTTAAGTTATTAATTAGAAATACAGTCTTATCCCTCTAGTTAGAAACATAATGTTACACTATTAAGGATGAGAATGTTACTTCGTAACATCATAACAAAGTTACCGAATTCAATCTTTGCAAAACTTTGGATCGATATGTTTTTATAATTAATAATTCCTGTAATCTTATTCGTTTCAAAGTTAAGTAAAAACAGACAAGAACAAAAACACAAGGAACAAATAGATATAAGAGGACAATGCCTTGCAAGGCGGGTGTGAAATTTTTTAAAAGTCGTACAATTCTAGCATTTACGAACTGCGTAACTTATACAAGATAACATATACAAGAGCATTTATCGCCGGATGTGCAGCGCAAGAAAGAAAAGGAGAGAGAGAGAGAAAGAGAGGGAGGAAGCATGAGCTAACGAAAGACAGGAAAGGGACGAGAATCAAAAGAGACAAATTAGGAGCGAGAGTGGCTGCCAGGAAGTCGGGAGAGCCTGCGGGGCTACAGAGTCGCGAAAGAAGAAGCTGATTGGCAAAATAAGAATGAGAAAGAATTCCGAATGAGGGAGAATACCGAAGAGGGAGTTGAGCGGCGTCTCTCGTACACCGGAAACGATAGAT
The DNA here is from genome assembly GCA_026168455.1 of Theocolax elegans. Taxonomy (NCBI): domain Eukaryota; kingdom Metazoa; phylum Arthropoda; class Insecta; order Hymenoptera; family Cerocephalidae; genus Theocolax; species Theocolax elegans. The sequence continues at coordinate 88,176,056 of CM047425.1, read as the reverse complement.
TTCGTGGTGCGCGAGCCGACTTGTGCCGATCGCCCTGAGGATCCCCTTGTATCCGACTCTCTTCGATTATCTACGTTTACGTATATGTATATTTAACCTAAATGAAATCCGCCATGCTACGTATACATATGTGAAACTCTAAAAAAAAAGTATAATGCACATGAGCGATCCGAAAGATTATGATAAGATATAAAATTCGATATCGAGATTCTACTTTTTAACAAAATTTAGCATTTATTTAATAATTAATTTTGATAAGTCTTACGTTTATTCGTATTATAGTGTACGTATACCACACTTAGATCATTTTGTAAAATATATATATATATATATCTTGGAAAAGTACTTTCAAGGATGATCTGAAATAAGAATTATATCTTTTTTATACAAGATTATCTCGAACTTTTAGAAGAAATACTATATATTTGAAGCTTTTTGTATTTCAATCTCTAATTATAAACATTGATGACTTTAAGGAATCTCAATATATATAATTAAATTATAACATTATATTAATGTAAAGTTTAGATATTAATTATACCCAGCTATAATATAATGACTTTCTGTAAATGCGTTAAGGACTCTTTATTTTGATAATAAGTAATAAATAATCAAATGTAATATTTAAAGTCTAATAAGAACATCATTTTTAACAAAAATATTTGTAAAATTAAATGATTATACGCAAAATGTAACAAAATAATAATATACAATAATCGAACGCTTTAATTTGTATTAATGGAAATTACATTTTACATGGATAAGTTAATTTCTACTCAAGCAAGCCTACGTGTAAAATTTTCTTCCGCAATCGAACAGGTTACTACTACGCAAATTTCTTAACTTTCTATAAATGCAAATGTTGTTCTAAAATGTAAAGGAAAAATGCTTATTAAAAAAGAAGAATTTATAGCGGCAGTTAAATCTTAATTTATTGTACAAATATAAATGATCGATCGAGGTTAATTAATATAACGTCAGAACTTAATCGTTGTTAAGTACATATATATATAAAGAGGAAAATGTTGAATAACAATTACCCAAATATTCTGGGTAAAATACTGACGTTCGTTTATTTTTATCATTTTTGTTCAGAGCTTCATATAAAAAATGAGAATTAAATTAAAATGTTTACCAGATATAATATCTTTCCCGAATAGTAATAAACCAGGACGCTTCGAGCACGTGTTTTGTTTTAGAATTTTTACCATACTGACCATATTTGCTTAGAACAGTTAGATAGTTTTTATATAAAATTTATATCACGTATATTTTTTAAATATTTTGAATACAAGATTAAAATGAAAATAATTGATATCTAATGAAAATTACAATGACACGTTTTAAAATTAATTTCAGTTCGTTTTCAAATCAAGAGATCCCATAGTGATGGGTGTCATGGTCGAAGCTGGCATTGTCAAGGAGGGAACTCCCATCTGTGTACCCAGCAAAGACGTGAGTATATTTATTAAATTCGATGCTTGTCTACAATAAATAGCATAACAACTTAATACATTATTTTAAATTTAAATAAACATCTTGACGATAAAGTAATACAGTCAATATTGTTTATAATAATAAACAATATTAAAGATTTATCCTACTACGAAGATGAATAACTTGTAATTATTTTACGTTATTTAAAATCCTACTATAGTAATAATTAATTGTTGCGCAAAAGCGCCTATGAGAAAGCAGGATATCCAAAAATAAAATATCAAATTGAATTAACCAAAAGCTTTTGGAGAATTGGAATTTTTATGTGGAAAATCAATAATAATCCTATGCAACATTCAGACAGGAATCGTACAGTTTTAATGTAAAACGGAAATCTCTTGACTAAGAAAATGTAGGAATAGTAACAGACTGTAGTAATTCAATTCTTTAATAACGACAGTTGGACTATGTTAACTTTACATTGGATAGCATTCGATAAGTTATGATTTCCTGCTTGAGAACTGAAAAATAATTAAAACGCCTAGACGTTTGAAAAATACTTGGAAAATCACATAACAATCAATTGATCGCAAAACGTTTTAACTTGAAGTATTTTGTACTATATAATGAATATGTAATGCGTAGTGTGCAAGATTCATGCAAATAAATGTATAATATATAGCCAAATATTAATATGTACCACTGCTGTTCAATGTCTTGGAAGAATATTATGAGACTTGAACAATTGCAGCAGTTTACAACTTACGTAAATTAACGTCAATCTGTCTACGTTTCTTTGTGTCAATCAATTTCGCATAAAGCTAGGTATAGTGTAACAAATGCTTATAGATTGTTCGGAAAAAGGCCGTTCAGAAACATGAGTTTGGACAGTTAAAAGCTGGAAAAGAATAGAACAAACTAACTCGCGATTACAAGAGAAAGAGTGAGAGGGGAGGAGAAGGAGATAAAGAAAGAGAAATAGAGAAGGAGAAGTGAACGAAAAAGGAAATGACAGAGCATATATGTCTTATAAGATTGATTTTCCGAAGAAGGTGCTCGCCCGTCCGTCTTCCCTTAAAGAGGCCGAGACCTCTCGTATTGGAAAAACGAAAAGTCGAAAAGTGAAAAGCCCCGTGAAAAAGGTACGGCTTCGAAATGTGCAAGAGCAGCGGTTGGCAATACACTCGGCGGGGCGTGTAGGTGAACCTGTTCGTCTGTCCGAGGGCGAGATCTCGATGCCGAGGAGAGGAGAGGAGTGGAGAGGGACGGTGAGGGGTGAGGGGGGAGGAGGAGGAGGAGGAGGAGAGGGGAAAGGAGAGGAGAAAAGAGGCAATGTATCGGACCAGCCGATCTCGGCGTCTCTCGATACGGAGTTCTTGGAGCTCTCCGTAGGAGGACCGGGTTTTTCCTTCCTCCAAGTGACGATTTCGTACCGTAGGCGTACCCGCCTATATTTATACCCTGCCCCCGCTCTCCTTCCAACGTTACTATATAAGCTACGGAAAAAACAAGACGACGAGGCTTTTTCGAAAAATCCCCCCGCATCGATCTTTTTTCCTCGGCTAGATGGATGCGGATCGTTCGCTCCTTGCATTTAATTATCATAGGAATTTTTGCATTAGCATTTTAAGAGCTCGCGGGAGCGTTGGTGGAAAAATAATTACGAACAAGACGCGTTCGGGATTAAAATGAAAAGGAAATTAGTCAGGATAATTGACAGTCTAGGGTACCCCAGATGATTATAGATCTCTTACTTACCTTCCTATACCTGCACGAACGAAAGGGATATTTTTAGGAACGGGTAATTTTGGTGAGCACACTGGGTCGTCACACTCAAACACTTTGTACCTATCAGCTCGAGTATACTTGGTTATTATATTTCGATACCTACATTTCGAGGGAAACTTAATAGTCCACTACATTTATTTAACACATCCTATTTCGATCTGTAGTATTCAGATAACTACTCGTTCAGATATTTAAATTTTCAAAAGTTAGTATCCAAAGTTTTTTTTCTATTATAGACATTCTTTTCTTTATAAAAAATATTAATTCTTTCATTTTCAGAAGGTTTATTTTCATAAACAAATTTCAATTATATAAAAATTAAGTTATGCTACTTACCGCTGGAAGAAATCACAAGAATATAAAGTTTTTCACACACCCTACTACTGTCATTCGCTGCAAGAGTTAATTCTTAAATACCATCAGTAAAAACTGCAACCGTGATATACAAATAATAAACTATCGCATCCTCGAACTCAGAAATAATAAGCATTTATTTACATAATTGAATGATTTAAATTTTTAGAGAATTCTTAATTACTGGTAATTTTATCACTACCTTAATTAGTATATAATCTCAAAAAACAGACTATTTTGTCACGTGAAACAGAATGAAAGGACGAAAGTAATCAAATTAATCCTGAAATACGCTACTTGGGCAAATTGAATTTTCATCTTCTCGTTAAGAAAAGGAAATAAAATTTTCGAGTCTGGTGCAGAAAGTCGAGCCGGCGACAGGAAAGAGAAGTTGGAGACGAGGAAGAGGAAATCGATATTTGTTATCGGGTGCGTCGTCCGCTTGCCGGTTCGTGTACCCTCTCCCCTATTCCCTCTTCCCACTCTCTCGTCTTTCGTCTCTCTCTCTCTCTCTCTCTCTCTCTCTCTCTCTCTCTCTCTCTCTCTCGCTCTTTCTCTCTCGTTTCTTCCGTCCGAGGCTCTCGTTATCGCGATCCGAGAATAACTCACTCGAACCCATTGACTCGAACGAGGATCGACCAACAGCGCCGCTTAATGAGACCGGAACCCTTGAATTCTCATTCATGTCGGGAATCGCAAGAGACACGGAGAAGCAGATATGGAGACAGAGAGAAGAGTGACGCAAAAAAAATGAGAGAGAGAGAGAGAGAGAGATGTCATTGATCGATGCTGAGGAACAGGAAGTTCCTTAATCAGCGTAAACCAATTGTCAACGTTTGCAGACAACTTTTCTCGTTTCTTGCCTTCGTTTTCGGTTTTTAACCACTTATTGTGGGCGTCTCGGCCTCTTTTTCAATTTTTTTCCTTGTATGATAGCTATTTGGTAAAAGGAATATCTACAATTATTTAAACTTCAGAAGTCAATTAAATTAGTTTAAATAAACATTAACCAAGATTATATGCTTGATATTCTTAGAATTATATGCAAATCTCATTTGACCAACTCCGTATTCGTAACCGTTAAAAATGATAATTTATTTTTAATTTACAATAACTAATTTTACCGACTGCCCACAATGTCGAGAAGGTAATTGTATTCTAGGTAATGCAGGTGTTAAACATTTGTTCATCTCGTCAGTGTGGATGACATCACAATTTTATAACAAAAATATTCAAATCGCAACGTGTAATAAAAAGTTGTATTATATGAAATATTAAATACAGGAGAATTAAATTGAGGAATGAATAAACCTTTTTTTATTCTTGGATGCGAGTGACAGTTCTACCGTCCATTGTAACGTTCGTTAATTATGCTATAAGCCTGTAAGTGAAAGAAAATTCAATAAAATGATAAATTCCTCGAAGTGAGTTACTTCCTTTATATGTAAACGGCTCGAGGACTCCGCAGGAAAGAAAATTATCGATTTCCTGATATTGTTGTCGAAAAATGCGGAAGCGACTTGAAAGAAAGAACTCGCGCTTTCATCGCGGGCGGAGAATCATACTGGTGCGGTCTATTACACATATTATGTACAGTCCTACACATTATACCGCTCCAAAGGAGGTTGTAGATTATACTCTCAACCTCGTTGTACAATTCAAGGAGGTATTATTGTTTGCATGGCGAGCGTTTATACAAGCGACAATAATTTCACGAGTACAAAGGACGAATTTAACCTTACACCAACGGCGTCGTCCCTTCGTGTGTTTATTCCATATCCAATTCACCGTCTTTCTCTTACCTATCTTTTCCATGTTTTCACATCTTCTGACATTTTTTTTACCAAGAATAAATCAGCAAGTAAAGTTTTTAACATATTTAAACATATTTAATTTATCTATCTTGGATGATGGATTTTCATATGTTACTAAAAAATTTCGGAATAACCAAGAACAATGTTATATGTAAGAAACATAATCTTCTTTTATTTTTATTTTTCATATGTATTCTACATTATGCAAACATATTATATTAAATACTGTAATAAATTATATATTTAAAGAGTCGTATACAAGTTAGTTTATCATTCCATTTGTATAAAATTTTTTCGAGTATTTAGAAGTAAATAGAGTCGCAAGTCATGTTTAGAATCGGTCATAAGTAGTCATTTTTCTAATTCATGAAGCAGAAAAGTTGATCATCTTTAAAACTTTAAGACAGCACAATCTTTGAGATTCAGCCTCTCCTTTACACACCTCCAGCCTCCTCAGTCCTCAATTATGTCTCAGTGACGACGTCGTTACCTTGCGCTTACAAGAGACAATGAGAGTATTAATATTGATCTGCACTCGTCGTCTTTTAAAATTAAAATATCTATAGTCTGAAGCCTTTTATAATCGGAAATGGCGACGAATTTTCTAAACGAAAACAAATCGTAAAATTACAATTACAATTATTAATTTAAACGTTGGTTTATTATCTACTATAAATAAATATATTTAAAAATGATTCATTCAATTCGATAGGAATAAAACTATTAATTAATATTAGATGTTGCTGAAATATATTACATTATTAATTATTGCATTTAGCATTGTATTATTGCAATATATACTGCGATTAAAATACATATTTTTACTCGCGTTCTAGGTATATTGTAACGCTTAAGTTGATCATTGAAACATTGATGCTTTATATTTCACATTCAAATTTATTTTATATTGAAATAAAATTAATATTATTGATCACAACTAAATAATCTATCGAAGTATGTGATAAATTTTATAGTAAATCATTCGTTTCTTGGAATAAAAATGATATAACTGAAAAAATTAAAGAATTTCGAAAAATGTTTGATTTATGTAAATTAGTATACATGCCTAGTTTTCTAAATCTGCAATTTACAGTTTACATTTTATGTTTATGTGGTATATATATACGTGTTCATTGAAAATGGCATTAAGTAAAGTGCAATATTTCCTTAAAATTTAGTTGTTTATTAATATTTGTAGCGGAATTTACGTAATAAAGACCGATATAGGACATACACGTCTGGTGATTACGTATAGTATTAATCGGTTAATTTTCGCAACTCTCCATCCAGTATACCTGCAAACTTTCGATTAAGCGTACCAAGCCTTTTAGGTAATCGATCGAAAGACGCTTCTTTCTCTCCGTTCGAATTTCGCATCGTCCTCTAGTGTCGACGCGTCCTGGAAGGAGTACGAAACAACCAGCGAGCCACCCACCTATACGGTCGACGAGTCGCGTATATGGACCTCTCGAGAGCGGCTTTGCCGAGGCGGTCCATTCAAGTTTATTCGGATCTTGTATACGTGGTGGTGGTGGTGGCGGCGGCGGCACCGGCAATATCGGGAAAGCCAAACGTGAGGAGCGCCTTGAGGGAATGTTCAAACTCGCCCTCGCACTTGGTAGAAAGCAGTCGCGGCCATATAGTTAGCCCACGTGTCTTTGCCAGCTCGGCTCAATTATTCTGGAAGCGTGAAAACTTTGCGATTTCCATTGGCGTGCGTTATGTGGTGTCTATAATGTAAGGACGCCAGATCGCGATGAATTTTGTATATAAATATAGACATGTGTATTGCCGATTTCTTGGAGGATGGGAAGTAAACGTTACACAAACGATTACTTCAATAAATACTTAGCAAATACTTAGCAACATTTATAATATTATAAGTTTTAATTGACTGATATTTTAATCTTATATTTATATTAACATTAAATGTACTCACGTTTCTAAATGTACTGGATATGAAAATTGATGAAAATTTCTACGTTGTTAATAGGTACAAATTATCTATTAAGTAGAATTAAAGTAGTAATTTCTTTTCTTTTTTTCATTGTAATAAATAAAGGATATACTGATTTTTCATCGGTGTTAATAGATCTTAAATCATATAAAATTTAGTTTTATAACTTGTATATTATGTTTGCGTTTATGATGTTCGATTTATTCTATTTCGAGACTAATAGGATTAATAGTTGATAATAACTAATTTTATTAGTCAAAAAAAGAAGTAAAAAATAGGTTGCAATCAACGTTTGTGAAAAATGGGTCATCGCAGTTCTAAAAGTCGTTTCAATTAACATTTAAAATGGCTAAAAAAAGGACTTACTTAGTAACTTAAACGGAAACGAGTACGGTATTTAGTAGCTATTAAACTTTAACGTTTCTATGAGAGCGTGTATTGATTTAATCCTTGCATAAAGCCTATAAACACAGAGCTACACATTTAAAAAATTAACCTTTATCGTATACACGTACGTACGTGAAAATTCAATCACAGTGTATTAATTTATTAATTTTATTCGACAGCAATAATATTAATTTTTAATTAAAATTTTTATTGCATGCTCGCAGCATAGCGTTCATTTTGATTCTAGGAGTCAAAGTCATGATCTATTAAAAATCGTGAAATTAATATAAACTATATGACATTATTTTTTTAATTTATTTTATTATAAACTAATTATAAATATATACGTGTTGATAAATTAGTATGTAAAGAAAATAACGAATTGATATAGAAATTACGAGAAAATTCTATAGATGTGAAAAAAAGCAAAGAAAGAAAAATACTGAGGGTTTGTGGCTACTGTGCGTTAGCTACGTGACCTCGCAAGTACAACGCGAATTTGAGACTCGCGTCACTTCCGGCCCAGAGACCGTACGCGTAAACTTCCGCGCGCCAGAATGTCGAGCTTTCTTTTCACTGTTTACTTCTCAAATAAACCCCACTGGTTCGGGATTTTTTTAATATTTAGCATCATCGTAAACTTTTCTTCGTCATGTCGTTTTGACTATTAAGAAACGAATATCTATAAAATATTTGTTTTAATTTGAATTTAATTTTAAGATCGAGTATGTGAGAATATTAAATAATAACTAATAATAAATAATTAAGGAATATATTTTGTACTATTATATAGTGGAGAAAATTTTGAAATCGTTAGTGTTTAAATAGACATTGATCGTATAAAAGTAATTATTCTATAAATATATAATTATCTAATTATATTTTTATAATAGACAAATTTTTATTAAATTTTAAGTTGATCCAGACATTTTATATATAAGTATAGTCTTATGACAATAGTTTTTCAATTATTGCACATAGTGTAATAAGAAATTATTTGTGAAAAATATTTCTTCTTAACTCGTTTACAATCTATTTACCAGATGTAAACTTCTATTTCCTGTAATAAATATGATTAAAGGTACGTTAGCAGTTCATGTAGAGAAAAAAAATGATCTCACCTAGCTTCTACTGGCAATCTTAATCTGGGTCTTATTCCAACAGAATCCTAAATCGTGTAATGGGTTTAACGAACCACGACGGGTCGGTCATTTGTTTATCTTTGATTCATCCGAGCTACAACATACAAAGCGAAAAATGGTATGAGAAATCGAGAGAGTAAGAGAGAAAGAAGCAGTCGGTTAGTTGAGTTTGCGCGTGCTCTTACGCAATATACTTCTTCGAGATAGCAATGCTGCGGCGGATATCCTGCAATTTTTTTCTTCTCCCCGCCGCGCGGCTCTTTTCGCTTCCAAGCACTAACTGTGGAAAAATTTTTTTCATTCACTCTTTATCTTTTTCTTGGCTTTTTTTCTCATTGTTTTCGAAAACATATTTGATTGCTCCAAGGTTCAGGAACGATAAAAGGTTATGTGACGTGTACACGTCTCTTAGGCTAATTAAAATCATTTCCAATTACACAATTAACGTCTTTCTTGAAAAGTCTTATTACTTATCGTATGTGTAATTAAATGCACACGGAGAATATTTTTCACTGTCATAATTGAACAATTACCGTGACACTCATCTCTCTACAAACTTTAGATAGGTTAAATTTACTTGCCCTGTACTCAGCAGGTACTTAATAAAGAATTGAAATAATTAATGCAACTAAAATATTGTTAACGAGCACTTACATAGAAAGAAATGATTTAACGATTGACTCCAAAAAATCTCAGTTTAAATCAATTAGTCTTTATTTAATTTAATTTATTGCTTGCCATCTCATAATCATGTGGATGTTTATTATTGTATAGAAAAAGTGACTCTTTATTTGATATTAAATGTAATATGGCTTCCCTGTCACTGAAAAATATAATCAGAATAGTAACGCATGTAGGCGTTTTAAGAACCGATATTGTTGACAGAATATGTCACTCATAGGATTATTGTAATACTATCGTGGTGGCTAAATTGTATTTTCCCCCATTTTAGTAATTTTGCTTAAATAACAATATTGTGCATACACCACTGACTACCACTGTCACGAAGGAAATACATAAATTATTTTATTAAGAAGATTTAAGATTTTTCACGGTAAGTAATCCTGGTTTTGGTTAGGAGCTTAAGAAAACATCAAATACCGGATTTTCTAGACGACTAATCTTCTTCCGCTACTTTGACGGTTGTTTCATTTTAACAAAGAAATAGTCAAAATTTACACAAGCCTACATTGGTGCACACTATTATCACACGTATACGTCGAGCTAAAGTGGTATAGGCAGACCGACGAGATATTTTACGAGTGGGGAAACATCAACAACGGCTTTTCGCGCATTTGTAGCCTATTTCCGCCGGATGTCGACCTCCTACAGCTTTTCTTCCATACAGCTATGTATCTTTATCTCATTTCCCTTTCAATTTTGTATCCCGTCATTTTTCCTCTAACTGATTAAACTTTTTCTTCTTGTTGTGTGAAACTGTATTGCAATATTCGGCGTCGAATTTCATTTTCAAATATTGAATCTCGATAATATTTCGTATGGCAAGCATGTATCGAAGACATTATACAGAATTCTCGAATCGTATTTCATTAAAGAAATTATAATCTACATAACTGTAAAATTAAATATTAAAGCGTTTTTATAAATTACAAACATACACTGAGAAAAATGAAATAATAAAAATTACTATATTTTATAGTAATGGTGGGACATACTTCGACTATCGTAATTTTTGCTATATTTTATAGCAATTTTTCCTATGTACATAGTAATTTTTATAAAAATTATAACAAAAATTACTACAAAATATAGCAAAAATTACGATAGTCGAAGTATGTCCCACCATTACTATAAAATATAGTAATTTTTCTTATTTCATTTTTCTCAGTGTAGTAATGATTTATGTGCACTCTTTTTTACTGTAATAAATCCCTTCATAAATAATATAATTACTCTTTAAAACGAATTATAATTAATGTGGTATATTAATATAATTACTGTATTATGAAAATAAATAAATTGATAAAACTAAAACTTAATACACTGTATATAACGTTCAAAGTGTAATTACTTCAGATAAAATAACAGTATTTATTAACAATTATATTTTGGTAGTAAGTATATGCATATTTTATTTTGTGTATATCTAATAAACAATGATACATTTAACAAATGAATAATTTCTATTTGAAGTTGAATCGATTAAAAAATTAATAATATCATAATTAGAGTAAAAATTAATAAATAAATAAAAAATATTAAAAATGTTTTACAATGTTATCACTGTTGTATATGTACAGTAGAGTTATTGGTAGAATATTCTAGGTAAAATATATTTTCAATACTAGAAAAGCTGAATGTATTCAACCTCCAAAAATAAGAAAATAAAAAACACAAACATAGTCACAGCATTCGTTGTGGTCTTTGAAATATAAATTCGGAAAGTTAGGTTTGAAATGCAGGCTCACGAATAGAAGAAAAACAACGTCCGTTTAACGGGCGTCAACTATTCTTTCCTGCCGTTACCAACCGGAAGGAAGCCATCGCGCCGCGGGGTGGCTTCATCGAGAGAAAACGGAAATGCGGCCTAAGCCGGAAGAACCCTCGGTGTAATTGTGCCTCTTATATATCCGTGCTTCTATAAGTGGCCTTTTCTTCTCGGCAGACCCAACCATATATAAGCGCGGAAGCTGCTATTTTTTGTTTACGGGCATTCTCAAACCAGCTGACGGTTTTCTGCCGCTTTTCTTTACGCTTTTATTATTTTTCATTCTATACTATTGAATTATAATAAGTATCGCTGAAGTGAAAGACGAAATTCCAAAACTTTCATTTTTTTAGACACATAGTCGGAAAAATTCCACTAACCACAGTAGAATTGAATTTTGTTCCAATAACCAGAAAATTTTAATTTACATTTATTATATATTACCATAGACATTGAAAAAGTTGAATGATTTATTAGTCACAGTGCACATACTTGATAAACCTGAGAGAAATTTTGACGCGCAGCACAATCTTTTTTAATGTAAACTTTTAGCAAACAATAAAATAGTGAAATGGAAATTTATATATGAAAATAAATTGCAGTTAACCTACTTATTTCTTAAAATGCCTAATTATATAAATACATACCTATATCAAGCAGCTCATCAAATTACTACATATAAATGAGAATTAAATTCTTATAAATGTAAAATAATCGCAAACATTTGAAGTTGTATATTATAGACATATTTAGAAAAATAAAACTCATAACTCGAGCGACAATAAATAATCATTACTCTACCATTTTTTTCCTTCTCTGGATTTTGGGGCGAAAGCCGGTACATTTTGTGATAAATGACAGGAAGGAAGCCCAGGACCGGCTTTTCGCGCGATCCGCCGTCGCAAACCACATCCCGTGCTGCTTCCTTCGTTTAGCAGTTGAACATCCTACGCACTCACCAAATACGTTGGAAGGATGATGACGAATTCCATCTCCTCTTCCTTTTGGTTAAATATTTAGAAAGTTATAGAAAAGTACTAATTTGCAATTATATTTAAACGTTGAATACGATTTTGTTACGGTTTATAGTACTACAATTATAAAAATGTATAATACAATCGTTATAAATAGTTACATGGATTTCTAATTCAATATTTTAATATGAACCTATTACAAAATTGGATAATATTCAGGAAAAGTATGTTTTAAATATTTTGTCCATTTATACAAAATACCGTAAAATACTATTTCCAAAATTTTTAACTCTCATGTTCCCATATATTTTAAGTATAATATCGATAGTATACTTTGAGAGCACATTGAAACTAAGAAATATTATTGTGTATGCAACAAAATATAATAGAGTACTTTAAAAAAAAAAGATATGTAGGAAATACAATTTTTTAACTACCAGTCAAAATAAAACTATTTTTACTACACTGAAAAAAATGGAATTTTTATCTAAGCGGAATTTTTCTTACATATACCTCAAGAAGAAAATCCGGTTGCTTTAATGTGATTTCTTTATAATCAAGAGGAATTTAATTGATTTTAGAATATTACATTTTTTACAAAAAGAAAATCCGCTCGATTATAGAAGAATTACATTAAAGCAAGTATATTTTCTTCTTGAGGCATATTTCAGAAGAATTCAGTTTAAATAAAAAAAATATTTTCTTCATTGTAGTAAATCATAGCAGATATTATTAAAAATAAATTACGATTTTGTATTATTTTTCCAAATACTATATGTTACGATCTACTTTATACATAAGCTTTCACGTATGATGGAAAAATATATATTTAAGTAAAGAGAAAAGAATTGCACATATACTCAGTAGCGCATATAGTTAGCATTAAATTTATATCACTTTACAGTGTGGATATTTTACACACACACACACACACACACACAAATAATAATGATAAAAAGAATCAAACGAAGAGCTGCATAGATTACGAGCTTTTGTTACTGTTTGGACACCCAGTTCGTAAAACAATAAACTTTTATCAAAGTATACATGCAATTAAGCACTGTAATACCTAATATACATAGAGTTAAACGGCGTCGCATAATAACAAACCAATCGTCCCAATAAAACGCTTTTGGTCCAGCGATAACGCGTAAAAATATAACTGTCGGCGATTGTTTCTCGGGCTGACAGCCGGTCATTAATTACTTATTTAGACTCGCATCCCGCAAAGTATATTTCTCTTTCAAGAAAGAGTACGCGAGAGAGAGAGAGAGAGAGAGAGAGAGAGAGAACAGAAGAAAAAAGTCCGCTCGTATACAAATGATCGATTAGCTCGTAAATTAATAATAAAAGAAAGGAAACGCTGAGAGAGACAATCGCTGGGCGGATCGTCCTCGTATCGTATATGTGGGTGAACGAGAGAGGCTGTGGCGCATTGCTGCATCGTGGCTACGCGTTTGCATTATTTGCAACGTTAACGACCGACAGCCAGCATGGCGGCGGTGATATCGACCTCCTCACCCACCTTTTTTTTCTTCTTCTTATATACTTATCTTTCTCGTTTATTCGGTTTTATCTTCAATTTTTATCTACGTTCGGTTGCAGTATTTCCTCCTATTTACTATGTTAAGAGAAAGTTCAGTTTTTATGTTATCTCTCTTCGATGAAAAAGGTATTGAACGGTATCAATGTTATAATTTTACTCATACCGAGCTGTACGTATACTCGCCGTTATCGTTCAACTATTACGTGAAAGATACTTTACTTACATTTGCATTTCTTTTTTTATTCTGACATTTCAACTTTTTTCATTATATCGTAATCTAAATACATTTTTTTTCTGATTTCCAACGTTATAATGTTAAAAATTCAAATACCATTCTCACATTCCCACAGTTTCAATCTTTTAATTTAACTTATCTTCGATCTTTCTTTGTAATAAATATTTTATTTAAATCAATTATCTTTTTCTCACTTTGAAAAGATGCATGATTTTATAAATTCATGCAACAGTACATCAGAATTTTCTCTCTTCACACCTCATTTTATTGCCTCATACAATCTGCTTGTCTTGTTTGTTCATATGCATCTTAGTTATCTTGTTTATCAAAATTTTATCGACGTTGATAGAACGAACGTCAGGTATCTCTACTTTTCCGATTTACCTATTTTTAATGCTTACTATTTTTTTACATTATTATGAATGCATATACACTTTGTCTTTCTTTTAGATTTATTTACGTAAAAAGTAACTTTTATTGCAGTAATTATATTATAATTTATAAAATTTACATTAATAAGAGGATAATCAGCTTTAGCTTAAAATGAAAAGAACGAGTTCAAATATGATTCTGCATTAACTAAATTGCACGTAATTTCGAAGCGTTAAAATAATGAATAAGTGCAGAATATAACCGAGTAATTAGATATTTATATCTTTTAAAGTTACTTTAAAGTCGACAATAATAGAATAAAATTCCGAACAGTAAATTTAATAAGACCTTTTGAAACAAAAGCGGAAGTACCCAAATACATAAGTAATGACTATAAAGGTATAGCTTGTCTGAAAAGGGTCAAAAAATACGTTCATATAAGTATAAATAAATTGTAAAAAAGGTTCGTTTATTATAAGATTTGTCTGGAGCACACTGCTCTTACAATATAGTTCATATTATTCATACGAATTTAGCATCAGTTTATTTCTTTAAATACAGTAAATTTAGATAACTAAAATTCTTGTTAAATATTTTTTAGAACATTAATTTATTGACGATACACTAACTTATAAATATTGTAAGTGGTCGTAAAAAGAAAGAAAAATCGCAAATCAGGAAGACAAATGAGGATAAATAGGGAAACCTTACATATAAATATACATATATTATTTGCTCGGTTATGCTTCTACCCGCAACGATTAGTTCGCGGTCATTCGTTAAGAGAAATCACTTACTGTGACGGTTACGATAAACGCTCATCACGTATAAAGATCGAGCGGGCGAAACGCTATGACGAGTTCCACGAAGACAATAATCGCTATGAGAAAAGTAAACGAAACCGAGTGGGAGAAGGGAAAGCCAGCATCCCAATGATGGTTTGGCTTATCGGCGAAGTCGCGAGGTAGTCGTAGGCAATCGTTTCTAAAAGGCTTCGCCGTCGGAGGTCCCGATGTCGGCACTTACCCGCCGTCGCCAAGTGTATCGATCCCAGTGCTCGAAAGCTTCTTGCGCTGCGCGATAACACGACGAGGGCGTCCAGACAGTTAGCCTGTACGTAAGTGCAAAAGTCAATTCCGCGATCGTGCACAAGGTCTGGCCTCTTTTTTTTTCTTTTCTTTTTTTTTTGTTGAACCGAAGAATTTAAAGTAGTATCTTCGGAAAGAGATGTCGAAGTGTGGGCGTTTCGTCTGTTTTCTTATATTCAAAAGTATATTTTACTAAATTCAAAGTTATACAAAGACGTTGGATTTCAACGAAACGTAATTTTATTTATACTTTTTGTTAATATTATTATTATTTATAAATTTTCCAACTCATCGTAATTCTGTACGATTATTTAAATTAATAATGCAAAGGAATGTCTGAAAAATATTTACTTATATTTTATACAAACAACGTTTGCCTGCGACAACTGATCTCGCGATTACTCTTTTTTATAAAAAGCATAACAATTTATTTTATTGCATATGAAGTTAATTATTACGTTTATACGTAAAATGCGGTTTACAATTCATAAAATTTAGGTTACATTTACGCAATATGATACTGATTTTAAACATACATCAATGATAATATAAATCAAAATGGAGATAATTTTATAATCAAAAGTAAATATTACAGAAAAAGAAGATTAAATAATAATAGATATTTTATTATATCTTATCTTACTATATCAGCTAAATAAGAGAAAAATGTATGTGTAAATGAGAAAAATAATAATTATATAATAATAATAATAGTAATTAATAAAAATTATAATGTGTTTTACAATGGATAAATGTGTATTTTAAAACATAATAATAAAAGTATGAGGTAACCTTAACAACCTATCACTGAACATGTTGCAGTTAATAAAAAATATGGATTCATAGTAATTTGCGATGTAATTATTATAATAAAAAGCCGTAGAATGCACAATTAAATCGTCATCGCGAATCGAATTATAGGAGAGAACCGGGACCACGTGCTCTCCTAAGCACACATCGGTCTCAGAGTAGTTCCACGACATTGTATATATCTAAACATCGATAAAATGATGACACGCTAGCTCGTGCAATAATGAAGAGCGGATAAAGAGAGAAGAAGTCGTATCTGAATGCCCTCCCTCTCTTTCGTGCGTGGCCGCGAACGGTAAACTGACGGTATAAACTATAAAGGATTCTAAATCGGTGGTGGCTACGAAAATAGACTTCCGGTTCCCGTCTCGCGCGCCGTCTGCTTCGCAGCTATGCCAAAGCCGCGTCTCTCTCTCTCTCTCTCTCTCTCCCTCCCTCTTATATCTTTCTCTTTCGTTCTAATCTTCTTCGCTCGTGTCTCTCGCACCATTTACTAAACATAGGTCCATTCATAAAAGCGAGCAAACTAAAAACGAATCTTAGAGGCGCCCTCAGCGGCATCGCGTCTCTATTCTTTTGTCCCTCCTTCTTTTTAACGTGCGCTAGTATAACAGCTACTGACTTCCATTTTTTTCAACTGCTTTTTTTTAGGATTTAACCATTACTTCATTTTTTCGCTCCAAATTCATCCATTTTTCGACTCGGTTTGCGGTTCGTTCTGCTTCCTATTTGTTCGGGGGAGTCTCTTAACCGCGGGTCCGCTCACCCAAATGATTTTGGTTTTCACGATCTCACGTTTTCAAGTTGTCCTATACACAACGGAAGGAAGTCGTATTTATTTGGATTTCTACGGTTTCACAAATTATAGGGATCGTAGATGAATTATACCTAAATAGAGCTGTTGTGATTCTTTCTGTCCCTCTTGTTATTTTAAGGATTGTATACTGAGTAAAGTTTGGAATACAACGTAATTATTAAAGTTGCGCATAAAAATAATAATTTTGGAAAATATATTATAGAAATTTGAAATTAAGTAAAACATAAGAGATATAGAAACTTATTTTTTACAGTAAAAAAAACTAAATATATCTTCGATATCACAGGCCCACAAAAAAAATATTTGTACCTTACCGAAACTACCTACTCCTATGTATTTTTCGACTTTGATTTCGAATCTTTAAACCGAATATGGTGTAAGCCTTGGTCTTAGTAAAAAAATAGCGTTTTTCTGTTTTTTTAATTTTAATAAAAAAAAGTGAGAATTACCATTAATCACAACTTAAATTTGTAAGGTTGTATAAAAATATCGCAATTTGTATACGTAATTATAAATACATGTACCTGTAATTGTAATTGTAATAAATGTACATACTTGTTGTAGATGTGTAACTATTAACCGATAAAAAGTAATTTTAAACATGGTAAATCTTTTCAAGTCCGTTTGAAGTACAGAATACGAATATTAATGAAAACACCATTTCATTTTACGATCATGATAACTAACTTGCTGGTTTATGTTTAAACATGCTTTATTATTATACTTATGAATTATTATACTTATTATTATGAATTATTATATTATATATGAATTATTATACTTATTTTAAATTATTATACTGTTAGCATAGTTTAACATTAATGGCAGATATGTGTTGATATAAAAATGTTTGTATGATGCTTGGACAACAATCTGGTTTCACAAAGCATCCATATATTCTATACATATTTGACAACAGGGATAAGAGAGTCATTACAAAAAGAAAATTTGGCCAGCAAGCAAATCTTTTCATGCTGGAAAATAGAATATTGTAAAAATACCACTCGTCAATCCATCGAAAAGTTATATACCTCCTCTGTACATCAAGCTTGGTTTGACAAATCAATTTGTTATAACTTAAATAAGGAATGTCAATGACACAAATAATCGATCCGAGTGTTAAGACATAAATATGATGCTAAAGCGAGTGCAGTTATCTTCAATGTTCCTGAAATTCATATTCTATTTAAAATATGAAAATGTTTGTAACTATGAATTATTTTGAGAAAGCATCATGATTCATCTTTAAAGACGTGAAAAAATTGTGGAAATAATGGTGAAAAATTTCCAAAAATTGGACTGCTTAATGAACTTAAAACTACATTTCCTTAATTAGCATATTATGAATGAATTCCCAGACAATAATAGTAATTTTAGTGAATAACAGAATCGTAATATTCGATAATCGTAGTAATCGACTAAATACATTTTTAAAGGCTTTGTTAATAATCTTGGACTATATATTCTTCTAAATACACATCATTATTTTTTTATTTTAAGTACAACGGTAATGAACAAGATTTACATGCGTAATATTATAAAATCGGAGAAATTCGATGGATAAGAGACAACGATGACACCACACACTTGAAGTTTACTGATTTGTAATTCGGAATTTGGCGTTTTCACTACACTATTTTCAATGTTATTTCTATGTTTCTTATAATATCATTAAATTAGGTTAATTGAAAGTATTGAAAATATTATATATGTTTTGCTCTTTGGTAGTTAGGTTATTGTAATAGTAGATCATTATTAAAAAAATATTGTACTCGGATTAAATGAAGGATTAGACACTAAGTAAATACCAATGAGATTAATTAAAACAAAAACAGTTTATTTTAAGACAAATTTAACTAGTTCAACTTGATCAGACCCACGTGATGTTCATGGGTTTGAATGGATAACGCTGTTCGAGTCACGTCGAAAGAAAACAAGAAAATTGCATCGATATAAAATAAATGAAAATGATTTTGTGATCGGACTGTACTCGCCGTGAATGAACCACATTGACGCACAATTCCCCTTCGACACTCAGCGGTGCGTCCGCGATAAATCCACCGGAACTTCTTCTGACTCTTCATCGTCTTGTTCGCCTTTTTTTGCGCACGGCTTCGCTTTTCACAGCTGATATTTTATACACAAGTTGTACGCGTTTGCACAGCTGCCACTGTTTCGCACGTTTTCTTTCGACTCGTCCCTCTTCGCTTTCTTTTATTACGCCGGCACCGGCACTCATCGCACCGATCTAAGATTTGCGAGGAACTTTCAATTACCCCGAAACCCAATGGAGAAGGGACTCGGTAATAAATTGCTACACTGATACCGAAAAAGTTTCTTTAATCTTCTTTTCCTTCTTCTTCGTAACCGCAACTTTGATCTCGTTATGCACATGTTTCAACATTTTTTAAAAATTCAATTTTTCATTAAAAAACTAATGTCCCTTGCTAAAAAAAATCTAGTAAATGTTTTCATTAAAGATATCGTATAGCTGTAAGTACTTTTTAATAGAAAATTTCGTTAGTATAGAAATAGTTCTATCGTTTCCGCTACAGTTTAGCAAAAGAGTAATCAAAATTTGGAGGTATATTAACTGCTTCGATTAATATTTTACACAATATTTTGAATAATTTATTCTCAATTTGCATTTGCAGTTATTCATATAAATACAACCTTGTATTATTACGTTCATCTGCATTTACCAGGTTATAGCACTATTGTTTCTGACGTTTTTTCACTATATATTAACGAAATGCAGATCATATGTTCAGCATATAATGAACATTTAAAATAAAACGTTTATGTTAAGGTAGTTTTTCCACTAACTGTCGTCGTCGAGAATTCCCATTTTCGAGATTTCTCTTAGTTCTTCTCGTTCTAGCCTGGTATAACCACATGCATTTCGTGTTTCGTCCCACGTGGTGTAAGCTGCGGGCGTTTAGGAAGAAATAAATTAAGCCAGTCGACCCACGCTGCTGCCGTCCTCCTTCTCTTCTTCTTTCCCGTCATTCCTGTTGATCTCTGTCTCTCTTTCTTTTACACATTTAGTCACCCATTCTTTCCCAATCTCGTTTTCTCTCTTTATATTTATCCTTTCATCTCCTTTATTCATCTGTCTCTTTCACTGCTCTGCCCGTTTGTACAATCTTATCTAATATAATAAACAATTCAGATGCATTATTTCTAATATTATATTTTTTCTTTTTTTTGTTTATTACAATAATCTAATAATAAAAAACACATTTTACACCTATAAACGTTCATTTAAGACAAAATTGTTTTGTTTTTGTAATATATTTTTTTTTTACAAATACTAAGAAGATTCGTGTATTAGCAAGAATGCAACAAGAAGCATAATAATATTAGTCATTAAAGTACTTAACACTCCTACCGGTGAAAATAAATAAATATAAAATAAATAAACATATACTCTACGTTTTTGAATAAAATCCATTTCTTTTATCTGGCAAATCTCGCGATTTAAAGCCAGTGATAAATTTTTGCCCCCCTTTCCGTCCTTTCTCAGTATATAAGACAAAAATATCGTCCTTGGTCCCGCATAATTTTCAGTTTCGTCGAGGATCCTTTAAAAATGCATCCCTCGCTCCGTTCTCTCGAAGCAAATCCACTTTACCACGAACGAAGTACAATGGCAATCATCCTGCGTCCACTGGGTAAAACGAAAGGGAAGACGCAATAAACTTTCGGATTTGTCGTCTTTGTCGACTTTTAAATAACCCACCCCGAAAATTCAAGTTAACTCCTTAAAATAAAACTGATTTTATCGACCTTCTCATCCGTATATTGGTATGATCAGATTTAAAAAAATTACTCTTTGTTTTTTTATTATACTATATTTACATTTAGCGATAGATTATCGTTTAACGACATTGTACAATTGCATTCGGGAAAGCATAAAATCTTACCTACTACATGAAATAATTGATAATTTAAATAACTAATTTTACACTTAAATAATATTACGTACTTTACACGAGTATATTCTAATCATTAAGATGTAATGTTTCATATAAGTATTTTAATTTTCGACGGTTGATATACCTTCATATAGTCACGAAATTTGACGATTTTGGCCTCATTTTTGGCAAACAAATTTGAGATGGACAGGAAGCAGGAGGAGGATTAAACGAGGACGAAAAAGGAAAGAAAGTAACGGGGTTAAAAATAAAATAGATCGTTTTTCAGTATTTAAATTGAAACTGAAGCCCAGTAAGATAGAGTGTGGAGCCACCGAGAGGCCGCGTGAGCGCGTCCGCCCTTGGTTTATAACACATACTTATATATACCCATATAGGCATGGACGTAACGACGGAGGTAAAGGCAGAGGAGGATGAAATCGATCTGGTAGCGAGGCAGCCTGGAAAAGAGAGAAAAAGGTGCGTCTGCAAGAGAAAGATAAAAATGGAAATAAGAGACGAGTCTCAACCGTGGCTAGTTTGCAATTTTAATAATCCGTCGAGAGGCTCATCTCTCTCTCTCCCTCTCTTTCTCTCTCTCTATCTCTTTGCTTTCTTGGAGGATGCGCGCTTTCCTCCTTTTTTTCCTCTGCAGGGTGAAATTTATGAATGGAAGCCGAGTGAGCTCGAACGCACGCTGCAAGTTCTTGCGACCAGGTACCAGGTGCCTCTCTCTCTCTCTCATCTTGTATTTCTCTTAGGCTTTTGTCTTGCACCTGCGCGTATATGATAATGCCTTGTTCGCATCGTGCAAAAGCGACCGAGAGTTGCACTCGGACAAACGCATATGAATGTCGAAAGAAAAACCATACCGATAAAACTGGACAGACCGAGTGTGATTTGAATAAATTATTAACGCTTGTGTATACGCTGTCACTCCCTACGAACTATCGAGATCAAGTATACACTTGAAGTATTTCTTAGTTTTTGTTACTTAATTACTAAAATGTAGCAATATCTTTCCCAGCGTCCGTGACACATAATTTTACCAAGACTTGGTCTGTACACACAGCAGTTTCTTAACTGCTATCAAAATTTCACTAACCAATTGGTATAAATATCTCAAATTCTTTGTAAATTTTTCATTGATTCGAATTAAGGAATTTATATAAAATGTTAATACTGAATGGTTCTTCGTGAAAATTGAATGTGAGTTATATTGCAAGAAAGACAGAATAAAACAACTTCATATACGTATAAGAAAAAGCATGAATTTTCCAAGAGAGCATCAACGAAGCAGCTCTCTCTCTCTCTCTCTCTTTCTCTTTCTCTCTTTCTACCTCTCTTATTATATTATATTATTATTGTTATTGTTGCCACTTCTACGGTTATTATTATGTTGTATATATATCTATTTTCCGTTGCGCTAGTTTACCCTTGTGTATGTAGTTTTACTGTATAACATCATCTCTGTTTTATTACAAATTTATTACTTTAATTTGTTATTTTATTTTATTATTTTATTTGTAAATCGCTATTTCCTACTGTATCTCTAATGTGCTTACGGAGGATTTTCCCCATTGCCTAATAAAATACATTCAGTCAATCTTACTCTCCTGCTCCCCTCTCCGAAGTCGAAATCGGCGAGAGATACGATCATATGAAAAAAGCATGCAGAAACAGGTGGGTGGATGAGAGAGGGAAGTGAATCCAGTGAAATAAAAGAATGGAAAAGGACAAGTCAGGAAAGGCCAAAGAAAGAGAAGGCGAAGAAGAAAGAATGAAAGAGCTCTCTTGGACAGAAATGTTACGAGAATGGTGGACGACTTGGTTGTTAAACGAGTGTCGTGGGCATTTTGGCGTGGGTTTCGGATACTCGAGAAAGAGAGAGAGAGAGAGCGAGAGAGAGAAAGCCTGGGCATTGTCCAGTCGATTGGCGCTTAGCTTATTTGTATGGCAGTCTCCTTACGAGTCTGTTCTTTGATCGCGCATGGCGCTGCCCACGACTTCGTTCCTCCTCTTCTTCCTTCCTCCATTCTTCTTTCCCCTCTTGTATATGCGTTATTTTATTTTCGTCTTCCCTTATTTGAAATTAGGGCCCTCGAACTGCACTCGAGAGGAAGGAACGTAACTTTCAAAAGACGGTAACATTTCGTTCCCTTTTTTATCTTTTCTTTCTTTCTCCTTCTTCTCTCTACTTCTACCATCCTCTCCCTCTCTCTCTCTCTCTCTCTCTCTCTCTCTCTCTCTGTCTCTCTCTCACTCTAGTTCTCTGTCTCTTTCTCTCTCTTACTCTCCCTCTCACTCGGCAATTTTGTAGAGGAGCGTATAATTTTCGAATTCTTGACTTTGACTTATCGTCGGATTTTTATGAATGAGACCCGACGAGAGAGAGAGAGAGAGAGAGAGAGAGAGAGAGAGAGAAGGAGAGGGAGCTATCTGCATAGGATATATGTATGTAGTAAAATTTTTTGTCCACGCACGCTGGTACTACAATTGCTCCTTGGATAACTGCCCTGTTATTGTTGTTATTCAACTAAGTTATTTAATTTTATACTATACTACTCGAAAGCGTATTGGTTTGAAATAATACTAGAAATACCTACTGATACGGGTAAACGTATTTTAAATGATACTTACATATATGCTAATGGAATTTATTACCATCTAACTTTAACTTGGGTTTGAGAAATTATTTGAAAATCAAGATAATCTATTACAGACAAATAAGTAATATAAAAAATTTCCACGAGCCAGGATGAATTTTTGTTTCAATTTACTATCTGTCAAGAATGCCAAAAAATAAAGAAAATATCGCGATTATCATTCTTGATGTAACAAAACATATTTACAATCAAAATTTTACCGGAACCCCCTGCAGTCGGTTTATATATGAACCGACCAGTAGTACTCCGTTTATACGATTCGTATTGACTCTGCCTTTGAAACTTTTTACTTTTTCTATTTTTACTTTACTTTTCTGATTGCTTGCCTGTTCGCTTTTTCATGCTACGGAAAAAAGTTAATGCGATCGTTCCGGAAATTTCCCGCAAGTTTCTAAAATATCTATAGTTATTTTAAAATAATAAACGAGGTGTAACAGGTTAATTTTTTTTAAATTATATGTATTGTATATTTAATTTTTTAAGTATTAGTGTTACATTAATCAATGATCATTAGCTTTTTTAATATTCTTGTTCAGACTGAATTTGTTCGATTACATATCTGAGTTATACAACTCATTCAATTTTTTAATATATATAGATTATAGGTACCATTGAATTTATAATAAATTAATTGTGTGTATATGCACCTGTTAATAAGATGATCCATTTTGTATGATAGTAGAATATAAAAATATAATTATGAGAAATATATTATAAATTTATAAAAAATCGAAATATTATAATATTTGTTAGTCAATAGAAATATAATCAAAGTACAAAGTGCTGCAAAACTGGAAAATTTGAGAAAACATCCATGTCCTCGGTGAAAGAGTGGTGCCCTCACCTCGTGCCGCGAGGCATAAAAGGCGCTGGAATATCGCGTGTCGCGCCTACGCTCTGCCAGCTCGTTTATTTGCGACCTTCGTTAATTCCCCGCGAATCTCTGCACCTTCTGTACCAATGGAATAAATCGGCCACCACTATCTTTATGCGCATGACCTCTTCCCGCTTCATTCATGCGCGCCTGGACATACCTTTTTTTAGCCCAGCGCGAGCCAACGATCTCTCGCACCTTACTGGACGCGATTTATATCGCGCGAACGATACCTCAACTTGGTCCTTTTTACCCATGATATTCCGAGCTCCGCTCCGAGTATTTCGTCGATTATTGCACCGTGAGTTACGGGCATTCGATTCTCTCTCGAGAAATATCAAACGGACACGTTCAAGCTCTTCGAATAATTATGCGTTGAATAAATTAGGTCCCTCTCGGGGTTATTTTTAAATTATTAAAATTATGTGAATTCAATACGATATACCGTATAAATCGGTTGCCTTAAAATAACATTAATAATATCGTAGCGCTAATTAAATTATTGTCTGGTATATGTAATCCGTTTTTTCCCAATTAATCTCCCTATAGCATTAAATTATGTAGTTTTATATCGCGGTACCTGTACTCGATTTATCGGTACAAATAAAGGTTTTTAAAACAAGTACACCTAAATATTGTTTTACGTCAACCGTCAACCCATCGTTCGAATAATTAGCGAGTACACGAACTGCGAAAAAGAATATGTGCTGATGAACGCTGATAACTTTAGTCAATACATACCCGCGTGAATTCAAGAACTTCAAGTTAAAATACTTATCTATCGATAAGCAATAAAAAAGGAGGAGGTTAGTCGCTCATGCGAAATATCGTTTACTATAGATTAAACATAGATTGCATAAATAATTGTGAAAGACTCGGAAACCGGATGAAAACCCGTCTCATTCTATTTACGATTGCGTAAAAATCTAGTGGCTTCTCGGGTGTTCTATCTTTTATCTTATTCCGGTCGAGCCACGATTGTTAAAAATATCAATATCGAGCGAGAATGGTGGGGAGGAACGATAACTATAATTGACACTCCCGGCGGCACATCGAGCCGCTAATTAGTTTCCGGTCCAATTTCCAATCTCGAGCGAGGTGCATAAATTATTTATACCGTCGCGAGTGAGGAGGTCAGGTGCGCCGTAGTGCATCGAGACCTCGCCTTATAAATTCTCGAGGTTATCGCAGGCAGGCTTGCGGATTTCTCCATGTTTTCTCGGCTTCTCGGCCGAAACTTTTGCCAATTTCCAATTAACTTATTATTATTCTTTTCCTGTATAATATCCCCGTACATTTTTCATATAACACGATCAACTTGCACAAGTATTTATAATTTAACAACAAACGTTAGTCACCGGATGTTTACAAACATCTTCCATATTGATTTGTTTCGAGAATAATTCTACCACCACTGAATTTAAACGTATGCATGTTTAAAACTTTAATAAGATAAGCTTTGACATTTTTGTCAAAAATAACATTTAGTTTGTTTAAAATACTTTTACAATAAATTTTTAAAATATCAGGACATTGTTAATTTGCTCATAAGGAAGATGATAGTTAATTTATGCACATTAAGAAGTACGAAAAATTGAAAATTGTATATAGGTTGTAAACCAAAAAAAAGAATAGCGTAGAAACTGTTGGATACAGCTAATTTTACTCCCACGTATAAGTATTCACGTTAAATAGTGTCACGGGCATCTCCGCGCAACTTAGGAAGTGTGAGAAGGATAGAGTGAGCGATAAGACGCGTCGTCTAATCTAAGCGGTGCCTAGCATCGCGGACGTTAGCTCGATCGAGATTCGCAACCCAAGGTTTGTGTCTTCGAATCCCGTCATCCGCCTTTTTGCGCTCCTAACCTTTTTTTTCATACGTTACAATAGCAAAATGATTCTGTAATTTTAGGTGTAATATTTTACTCAATCGATATACGTTTCATTACACTTATTAATTCATCGAAAAAAAAAATTCTAATTTTATATTGTGCGTTGAATATACGTATGTACAAAAAAAATATCCGAGACGTACATCCAA
Source organism: Theocolax elegans (assembly GCA_026168455.1). Taxonomy (NCBI): domain Eukaryota; kingdom Metazoa; phylum Arthropoda; class Insecta; order Hymenoptera; family Cerocephalidae; genus Theocolax; species Theocolax elegans. Next base: position 88,149,388 of record CM047425.1, on the reverse strand, counting down.
GATATTTTCCGGATGAGTAAAACTGAAAGCCGTATATAGCCAATCGCGGACAATATCTCCCACCCTTTCCTGTGCTGTACGAAGAAGCGGAAGATACAAGGAGACAGGACAGTCTCCCTCCGTCATTCTCTTTGGTCGAGAGAAAAAAGATAGAGAACGCGTGGGCAACTCGCCGGCTAAGGTGCAGCCCTGGGTAACCAGCGTGGGCCTCTCTTTCTCTCTTTCTCTCTTTCTCTCTCAGTGTGGGCCGATACGAACGGATCTCCGGTCGTATACGCGTCGGGAATGCACTTTTCCGCGATTAAACGCGAGACCCCACGGAATTAACCGGAATAAATTATCCTTTTATTGGACTAGGTGGGCGATTTTTTGGGCGTGACGCGGGGGTGGCACGAGGAAGTCCTAGATTACTCGATCGGTTTTACTGGCCCGTGGGCGATGAAACCCGATTCGCAACGTTCAATTGTCCTGGTTTACGTAAGAATTTTCCCGTTTATTTTTAGCCACGAGGGCTTTTGATAATGAGTTTCGCAGGTTATTTCAATGTGTAGCTTCGAAAGGTGAACGCAAGCCTCCGCACCTCTTCTATATTACTTCTCGATATTTCCTTATGCATTTTGATGAAGGGAAATCGGAATTCGATCCAGAGTTATTACTGACTCGACGTTCTTGCTTTTTTAATCCTTCTGTCAATTCCTTCAAGCTGCTCTCTATTCTACCATTATTTACATATTATTCCAAGAAAAAATCAAATTCGCAATGTGCATTTAATTAAGACACATTATAAAATATTTCCACTTTGGATTATTCATATATTCAATTGCATTGTAAAATAATTATAAATGTACGCGTGTAATATCAATAGTAAATTGACCAATTTTCTTCTGTATTAAATGACAATTTTTCAATAAACTTTGGTGCACGGTGACTTATATACGTAGATCAAAAGGAAGGAAACGAAAAGTTAACGATTGGCGATATCTTTTAGTTATTAGCTTTCGTAAAACATATCTATTTAAAGACAGTTTCCTCATTCAACTCGAGAAATTACTCGCAATCTTCTCAGCCGCTTCCAATTCGCTCAACAATCCTCATTGTTAGCTTATCGGGTTTTTCTGTTTCCGTCGTATCCGCGGGGCGTCGCGTCGCTCCGCGAACAATCTGATAAAATCATATATCCTGAAAATTTTATATTCATGGAATGTTGGGCGCGCCAAATGTGAAAATAGATAACGACCTCTGTAATAGATTTGCTTAAAATAACAAATGGATAATATTAAGATTTCTTGTAATCAATATTTTTCGTATGTTAATACAAACTTTTCAATGTTATGTACATAAATTATAAATATAAAGACAAATTTTATTAATATAGAAGTTATAAAGTAAGCTTGAATAATATAATTGTAAAGTATTACAAACTGTTATTATAAATTTTAATTATAGTATTTACAAGGAAAGAAAGGAATCCCTTGTAGAAATTTTACCATTTTGTAGCCAATATTGGCAAATCATGGTAAAACTTCTCCTCGAGATGTAATCGCGTAGTTGATAAATAACACCACTAATAATGGAAGAGTGGATCGCATCTTTTATATTTATTTGTTCGTCTGAACAATCACTATTTTTTATAAACTCATAATTGATCAGTGATTGTTAGATAATACTAAATACTGCCGATACGTTTCCAATTGCACCGTAAATTGTAAAAAAATGTTAAAAACAGATTATAATAAAATATACTATTTACATAATAACTGTAAGTTTAAAATGCATCACAAAACTTGTTCCATGGCAAAAGAGAATTGAATTCACAAATAAAAAATATACCTACTGAATATCTAAAAAAAACTTTAGTAACTAATGATCAATAATTGGTACAGTATTGATGATCAGTGTTAAATAATCTTCACATAACGATGCATTATTCCGAAGTTTAAGTAGAAACGACGTTCAATCGATGACACCTCGAAGTACACGAGATACTAAGCTGACGCTAATTTCTCCGGCGAAGTGGTCGTAAAGAGAATCCGATTTAACACCGGAAACACGAAGAACAGCAAATAGAACTTACCTCGTGTCTATATACGTGGGCATTATATAGGAAATTTCCTTATAGTAGCCGCCTTGATGGCGAAGACGTTCGTCGACTAGGATCAAGGAATGTCCGAAGCATTATCGCACCTTCATTCTTCTCCCAACTCTTTCTCTCGTCGTATTTTCTTTTTCACCTTGCGGTCGCCCACTCGCTTTCTCGTGTTCATCCTTCTCCTCGTAAATCTTTTGTCTCGGCGTCGAATGTTACTTAAGTCTCTCTAATTGTTCATTACTCATAAATACGATCATGCATCCAAGAGACTGAACGATATTCCATTGACGGAGGCGAATACTTTCCATTGTTTCCTTTCGCATGTATATACTTTTTCTCGACTACACCAGTTGTGCGCATTTACCTATACTCGTGTGGGTATTTCATTTTCTTACAGTTTCGCTGATTCGAATCATTCCTTTTTCTTTGCTACTTACGCAATTCGAAACAATTATTATATAATTTATATAATTTCCTATTATATTTTGAAAATTATACTTGCGAAATTATACTTATATTTGCGTTCGCAGTACTTACTCGTGATTTCTAATAAATATTACTTTTTTTCTTAAAACTTAATCCAGTTTAAATTGTATAACATTTATAACAATTTATGCTAGGCATTCGGAATACAAATTTTTATTCTGGGCAGTACACTGGGGACTCTGACAAATTAAAAAATTATCCATTCTAAATACTAAACATTTTGTTTAAAACATTACTAAATTTTGATATCCGGTATAAAAAATTTACGAATTCATATAAAATTTGATACTCGATCGATACGAAAGTAGGTTGAGTTGAATATTTTTTATTTTTAGCATTTGAAGTGGGAGAACTTTATATTTTTAATTATAAAATAATTGATGCAATGGTTTATTAACATCAATAATGGAACAAATAATCTATTAAGAGTTCTGTTATTCTGACAGGCGTATTTTAAGATGTTTGACCTACAAGATTACCGACTTGCACAAAATAATGCTAACCGCTTCTTATATAATACACCGCTAGTGTCTCATTTTTCAAAATAAATAATTAGACATTAGGAACCGATCAATATTTTTCATGACGGACATGATTAAATTGTTTATTGTAACAATATATCGGTCAATTAAGATTTAGGTTTCGAATAGTCGATAATTCAGTCTTTTTACATTTTTTTCTATCGGACAAGTGAATCTCTCACCTAACTGCAGTGCCCCCAGTCTATGTGGCCAATTTATGAAACTTGGTTTAGCCTCCTTTGACATTTACCATTTATTCAACTTATTCTATTTACATTTCAGCAACATCATGTATCTGAATGTAAATTGCAAATTATCTTCCTATATTATAAAAAAGTATAAAACTAACCCAATAACCCAAATTACATATAGAATAATTTTTTTAATCATTGTACGTTACATGAGAGGTTTGCAAATGCACGGTGATGCAAAATAACAACCCTGTAATATAAATATAAACATTTCAATTTTTATACAATGTATCTTAATATGCCGACCGACGTTCAAGTTGCATTATTGATATCGCTTATGCTCGATACAATAAAGGAAGAAAGGAGTGGATAACACCTTTGTAAAATTAGTTGTGTAATTATAAGAAGGATTTTCGAAGCTCTCTCGCCTACGAACTATCGAGGAGATAAGAGTCCACTCCTGATTCTTCGAATAGTTACACGAAGAACTTGCAGTCACAGACCGAGGACCCAACCTAAGCATAAGGAAATTCTCCTGGAATTACTTAAGGATTTGTCCAGAGCATTATTCAGCAGAAGTAAGAGATCTTCAATAGACTCCTTGTCAAGAAATCGCTAATGAAACAAGTCATTGATGTCGGCAACAGACTGACCGAAAGTATGAATGTGTGAGCGTTTTAATTTTAATTTGCGAATATGGAGAGATTTTTTTTCTGAATTGCTTAAAACACATTTTGACTAGCCGGAATACCCACATTTAATTAATATAATTTAATAATATAATATTTTATTCTGTAATCATAGTTTTCTTTCATGTTTTAATCTTGATATAAGATGCAGTGGGATGCAAAACGATCATGTACATACTTGAGGGACTTATCCTTTTCTGCCAGAATCAGTGTTCCACCCTGCACATATACGTGATGGAACTTATATTATAGAATACAAGAAGATATTGGCGTGTGTGGGAGGGTTTCGATGTGGACGTGGGTGTATGGGGGTAGGTGTGTATGTGTGGAAGTGAGTAAAAGGGTTTGAGTGGGAGGGTTTGGAAGTGGATGTGAATCTGTGAGGTTGGTTGTGCGTAATTGATTTGGAAACAGGTGACAGGGTTTGGGTGGGAAGGTTAGGGAGTGAATGGGGGTTATGTTGGTGAATGTGGTTATATAAAGTAGGTGTTCGTGAGTGAGTGTGGATGGAGTTTTGTGTGGTAGGGTTAGAATGTGGATGTGGGTAATGGGTGAATAGGGCGTATGTACGTGTACGGATGGGTGGATGCATATGGGCCTGTGAGGGTAGGTGTCAGTGGATGGACTAATTGGTTTAGAATTTGATGTGGGTGTCGGTAGAATAATAATCAATGTATAAATATGAAGTTATAACATTCCTTTTTGAACTTTTTTTAATCTTTCAATACAGGTATTAGTACTTGTAAAAATAAAGTGTATTGTATTCTAAATTTTAATTAATAATCGCTTTTACATCAAATTCCAGTGGTTGCCGAGCGTAGCAAGTAGCTATTATCTTCTCTATCTTTTATACTTTTCTTTTTGTTAACATTTATATTAATTTTTAATAATTATTTTTTTTAATAAATATATATAATTATTCTTATACTAATGCGGGATTGGCAAGCGAAGTAAGTAGGGGGTGCCCCCCTTATTTGTAATAATTTACAATTATGTATTGTTGTGGGACCGTACCTCGAGAGTGCGCTACGTGTAGCGGGAAGCAATAATGGCATCGGGAAGGTACGGGGAGAGGGGGTCAGTATGCCCAAGGCGGACCTCGAGGAATAAAGCTCGTACAGCAACAAGTCAATCCTCTTACAGTGCATAACAATGTGTGATTATTTATTAATCTGCAAGTAATAAAATATACATACACCCCCAATTTAAATATACGGTATGAGAATAAATGACGCTTGCAAACATCAAAAGAAAATTTTTTTTAAACAAAACTTACTATACTGGTATAATAAAATTTAGAACACTTCTTTCTATTATCGTTCCAATGAAAATTTGTCTCTATATTCCGAAATATTCGAATAATTTTCCGTGTAATCTTAAATATACGATAGTGTATTGATAATATAATGATACAATATGGAGGCAAAAAGCTTGTTAAATTACGTAACTAAATATTGCATAATATAAACGTTTCAAATAAAATAATAATCTATTTTGATATTAAATCAAGATTCTCTGCGTTTCGTGTTGCAGTTCGTCGATTTGGGAATCGTGACGAGCATAGAATTCAACCACAAATCCGTCGAGTCTGCACGTAAGGGCCAGGAAGTCTGCATAAAAATCGAATCTATACCCGGTGAGGCGCCTAAGATGTTTGGTCGACACTTCGATGAAAAGGACATGCTCGTCAGTAAAGTAAGTGCTCGACAGTTACGATTCATCTTTTTATTTATGAAATTTTTTACATACATTTGAATACAGCAAACACTACAAAATATCTATGTATATGCAAAAATCTATAGTTACTACAAATCTCATATTACTACTTAAAACTTCGTTTCCATTGTGGATACGGCAAAATATGCATTAACATTTTATTGGTAAAATTAATAATATACGTATTTATTCGATCATTAATATATGTTAACGTATTTTTTGTAGGTATAAGTATATTATAAGTTATAAACTTTGAGATAAAATAATATCGTTATTCTTAATCTTAACAATAATAATATTGCAAAGAGATAGTATATGCGCAATAAGGGGAAAAATTAATTGGCTCCTCCTCTTGTCACCAAGTTTTATGTAACAAATCTACATGAATTTAATATTAAAGAAAATAAATATTGCTGGTGCTTTATACAAACGATAGACATTATCAAAACTTTCCATGATTGTAGTATTGGATTAAAAATTTCCATAGTAACCACAGCCCGTATTAAATATTGAAAATAAGACTTGCCAATGCAATTTCCTGTTATTGAACATTTGATAAATTAAATTAAGACCGAGTTAGTTCGTTGAACCGTTTCGTCATAAATTCTCACGTTAATAAACTCATAATTAGATCGATGCTAATAATTCATCAGGTGGAAATTCTTTTTGCGGAAGTGGATTTATTCAATTTAAATATACGATCAATTTATTTCCGATTGGCTATTCATAAATGTGCAAAATACATTTATTAATGTTAGTATAAGTTTATTATTAGTACAAGTTGATTTAGTTACATACCGTAATATTTTTATAAAATAAACCTCAAATTATATATGCATGTATCTTAAAAGGTTTCTTTTTTCGAAGAAACGTTAATCTTTATGTAATACAACTAATAACTCGCAACGTGAAATGATTAGAGTGAAATATTTAATTTACACCCACTTAATCTCGAAAAGAAAAAATGAAAATTTTCCGCGAGTTGACTGCGAGGTGAAAAACCTTAGCGCAATTCCGCAGACGAATGAATGAATGCCCGAGCGATCGCGCATGAATCGGTAATCATCAATGATCGTTTTCTAAGCCTCGAGAGAAAGAGTATGCAAGTGCGCATGCGCGCTGCATCCACGAATGGACTTTTACGTGTACACCTATATAGGTGCGCGACCTTGCGTGCGCTGGCAAGAGTTGTGTGTATATAGATCTACGTGTATACGTAAGTGGTCTGCGTGAGTTACGAAGCTGTGCCGGCCACGTAATACGCGCCCGGCGCGCCATTCAACCTGTCCTGCGATTCGTCAATGCGCGAACCTCTTGGCGCCGTTCTTCCGTGCTAAGTTTCTTTATTTCCTGTGACGGAAGTAGGCCCCGGTGCAACTTGCCGCTCCTTCGGAATTTTCAAGAGACCGAGTCGCATCCGTATCATCCGGTCTACGCGTTCGATTATTCTACTATTATTTTCTCTTTTGAGAGTGTAAATCTCCTTATACCGTATGATAGCTCAAAATATAACTATTACGGTTAACAAGATTATTCGTTATAAAGATAACTAAAGGTATAAAAGTGTCTGTGTTATTTTAATTTCGACTATTTCTACCGTGGATTCTACGTCAACGTAATCATTTGTAAAAATAACAGTATCCGATAAATATCACTTACAGAATACGTGTATGAATGAACCATTTCGTGATTAATTATGCATTATAATTTTCTTCAATTAAATATTTATTTTCTCTTTGAATAACAAATCTTTTATAAAAAATCTTTTTCCACATTTTTATTATTCTTACCAAGGTAGATATTGTGCGTAATACTGATTTTCGAATTCTTGCTTTAACGTATGAATGTATATAGGTATATTATTATCTCAAAATAAAAATTGATTGTAAATACCATCAACATTTTAAAATGCACATAACAGTTCATCTTCCTGCCGGGCATTTTACTGGTCTTGCTGTATTTTGCCTCGTCTTTTTCGATTATTCTATTGGCTCAGTTTTTCTTGGTATCCTTCGTCCTCTTCTCTCGCGTCTCCCCCTTTTCCATCGTATCACTTTTATTGGTCTCAAGTCTCAAGAGCTCTCGTCGTTCCTTCCTTTTTGCATCCGTCTCTCTTTCTCTCGCTCTTTGCTCGGAACACCTGCGTAAATGAGCAAGTGCCGGGGATATGCGCGAACCGGTTTTTTGCCCCTGCGTAACGAACGAAAAACTTGCTGACGAAGCTTCAGGAGAGCAAGAGAAAAAGATAGAAAAAGAGACAGAGTGTGCGAGAGAGAAACAGAGAGAGAGAGAGAGAGTCGGTTATTTTTCGCGATTACCGCAGTGTCGTTACACGCGTGCATGAGCTCCTCCGACGTTTGCTAATTTTCATTCAGAATATGCACCCGTTCCTTTTCTATTATGAGTAAAATGTATGGTGAATAAAAATGATCTTGCTTTTGGCTTGGTATAATAAACGTTTACTATTCATTACGTCATTTCTCTTGCATAGTTACTTTTTTATTCATTGCACTTCAACTTTATACAAAACTTTTTATACGTCTCTAGTTACATAGCATATATACAGATACCAATGACTTATTTTTTTTATAGGTATATGTAGTGTGCGCAGTTTTCAAAGAATTCACGTGTATATTACATGCGATTATGTTCGATTTTGTGTCAGAAATTATTATATGTTGTTTCATCAATTTTACTCTTAATTTTTCATATCTCTCACTTTGCCAGATAATGTGATTAAAATCTTCAAGTTCGTTTCCGCGGGTGCTTTTGCACTGTTTATAATATGTAATGTTGCTAAAGATCAAGCTAAATTATAATAATTCACCTTACGTATATTTATGTAGACTATATCACGTCGCTTTCACTGTTTGCTTGTAACCCATTTTTTTATGTGTTTCTAATAATTATCTAATAATTTTCAGTATATAATTGGCCTATAATTTTATTTTGTTCAATCACGTATTTTTGTGTTGCATCTTTTTTATATTTTTTACAATAATTTACGAAGACCATAATGCAGAAATGTAATTTTTCCCTGTTAACTACTATCTTAGCTATAGTTTATCTGCTTCTTCATTCCACTCAATACAAGGTGGGACCCAATCAAATTTAACAGTATAATTTGTGTTATTTTTGTTAAATTTATTAGTTACTAGTTATTTTAATGGAGTTAGATTGAAGACTAATTAAAGTCCTCTCTGAGTCAGTAATAATTACGTTGTTATTTTATAATTAACTTATAATTATTTTTTAAGCGCCGGACAGAGCAATGCATTCTGCTGTATACACTCATGTAGTTTTATCTATGGTTTTAGATAGTTCGTACCCCATTTCGCAGCAAATGCAGGCAGTTCCTATGAATGGCGAATTGGATTTTGTACTGCCATGAGTATATATTGCAATAGCATTTTGTTGTTTTATCAAGTAGTTTATTATTGTATTAGGGTTCTGATGAGTACTGATGTTCATATTGTCTCGTAATAGAGCGCACATATGTTGTTTGTATTTTCATTTGGTTTTACATTTTCTAATATTTACGTTAGAGATATGTTTTATATATAAAATTTACCTTTTTTTGCTATATCGTTTAAAGCTCAGATAATGATTTTTCAAATTAAATATTTACACAGACATTTTGGTCTTTCTTCTATATTAAAGCTAATTTAGCTTCCGCAAGCATAACATTGTTTAATGTACTCGCATAATAACCTAGTGCTATTTTAATATACTATATTGTAAGTTTCCTATTATTATTTTATAATATTTTTGATTAGGTAGGTAGGTATGATATACTAGGTTTTGACCCCTACCGTGTCACACATAAGTATTTGATTATATTTAAAGCCCTTGTGCATTTTATATAATTATGTTGGTATGGAGCATAAACGATAATTCATAATCTAGAAGAAATGCTAGAAATTTCAAAATTTTGCTTGAATTGGTGAGATATTTATCAACTGTGATTGATGACTAGCCAGAGGAAATATTTTTATTATTGAAATGTGCAAACGTAGTCTTATCTCAAGCTAAGTCTAAATATATTTGTTTCAGATTATTATTAATTATATTGACAAACTTTTCTATTACGTTTCTCATTCTTTTGAAAAGGAGATGGTCGCCTATAACAGTTACATTATCAGGAACTTCTGTTCATTTACGAAGATTATCGGAGATATTTTTGTGTTAATGATATGTAATAATCATCTCAATACTCCGCCCTGTGAGACATCCTTTCCTGTTGTTCTATAATTTTCGTCTAAAGAGGATATATATATATATATATATATATGTTTACGTTGTCCACTAAATGTTCCACTAAAATTTACGAAGACGATTAAAAACACTTTTGATCTTAAAAAGACATCGCTGATTTATGTAGATAAATTTACAACATCATTTTTTTTTTTTTTTTATTAATTTATTTAATGTCGCATCAGCAATAAGCCATTAGCGACTACCTTATCATTACAAATATTACATTAATTTATACATAGGTTGATACAATTTTGATACAATTTAATGAATATGTTAGATGTTAGATACATTTGATTAAGTTGGTAGATTTCAAGTAGTCCAATGTTTTCTTGAGGTTTTTTGTAGAGCTTAAAATCGTTGATAAATCTTGAGGTACTTTGAAATTCGATCTTTGATGGTTGAACTTGTTGCATTGCAAGAGGATGTGTTGAATGTTAAGCGGTACTTTGCAGGTGGAGCATGAGGGATAGGATTCTTTTTTAAGAGGTATTCGTGTGTAAGCTTTGTGTGTCCTATTCTGATTCTTGATATAATTATTTGTTCTTGACGTGTAAATTTGTTGGTGTTTATCTTGAAGAAGGTGTTTTCTCTTATAGTGTGTAAAAAGGTTTTTTTAGTGTGATTTATCCATTCAGAGTTCCACAAGTCGTTCAAGGAGTTTTTGAGGATTGATTGAGCTTTTTCATTAGTTGTTTGTGTTTCGTTTCCTGTAGGTGTTAGGTTGGTTGCCTCTAATGCGAATTTATATACAGTATGAGCTTTATTCACTACGGAGTCAGTCGGGAAGGATAAAATAATATTTTTTTTTGAATGTAGGTTTAACATTAAATGTTGGATATTTAGAATATAGCAGTTTTTTGTAAAGGTGTTGTGTACTTCCTTTAATAAGGCTTTTGAACTAATGTATATTATAAATTCTCTTTGTTCTGAAAAACTGATGATTTCAAGTGCCTTAAGGGTAGCTTGAGCTTGAAGGCTGGTATTGCTTTGTGAATGTTCAATAGGGAATTTGTAGCTGTCGTTGTTATAGAAAATTGCTATACCTGATTTTCCTTCTTTATCGGCTCCAGCGATGAAAATTTCAGTTTTGTTATGAGGGTTTAGTTCAGTTGTGTTTATATTGTAAATTTTGATATAGTTTATTACTGCTACTGGGATATTAGGTGGTGGTTTTGTTATTATGTTAGGAATAGATTTATCTAATTTTAGTAAGATGTCTTCTAGTCTTTGAGAATAATTTTTAGGTATGTTTTTGTTAGTATCTTGATTATATATTTCACTATTGATGAGAATTAATTCTGTTACCGGATTTTGAGGCAATGATGCGAGCTTGCAAGCGTAATTACATATTAATTTCATTCTTTGATATTTTAATGGAGGCATGTTTAATTCTGCTAATAAACTGGAAGTAGGACTTGTATGAAATGCTCCTAAGGAAATTTTGAGGGCTTTGTTGTATATTGGTTCTAGTATAGATGTCATTTTGGATGAGTCATATAAAATACTGGCGTAGTTGATTTTAGATAGAATTATGGCTTTTACTGTATTTAGTAGAGTTAATTTATCTGCCCCCCAGTTTTTGCAGCTATAGTTTTTATTATATTTAGTCTTTGGAGGGTTTTTATTTTGAGGTCCGTGATGTGAGGTTTCCAGTTTAATTTAGTATCAAGGATCAAGCCAAGAATTTTAATTTGTTTAGTTTCTTCTATTGGTTGGTCGTTGATTGTTAATTTAATATTGTTTGTAATATTTTGTTGCTAAAAATGATGATTGAGATTTTGAGCTGGAAAATTTGAAAGCCAGAAGATAGAGACCATTGGTGTAAGCGATTGAGCGTTTTTTGTAGTATTTTTTGGGATATAATGAGGTTTTTTCCTTGATAGTAAAGTGTGACATCATCAGCAAATAAGCAACATTTAACAGGGGTTTGAATAGAATTAACTATGTCATTTATCGCTATGAGAAACAAGGTTACGCTTAATACAGAACCTTGCGGTACTCCATTCTCTAGAATTTTTTTTTCGGATAAGACATTATCAGTTTTGACTTGTATGAATCTTTCTTTTAAGAAATTGATAATAAATTTAAGCATATGTCCATGTATTGAGGCCTTTTTGGTTATTTCTATAATCCTCTTTCTACAGACCATTTCGAAAGCTTTTTCAATATCTAAGCTAATAGCAATAAGATGAAGCTTTTTATGAAAAGCCTCAATTATCGCTTTTTCTAGTGTAATTAGGTGGTCATAGGTAGATCTGTCCTGTCGGAAAACCACTTTGCTGAGAGACAAAAAATCCTTTTGATTCTAGAAATGGTTTTATTCTTCTGTTTAATATTTTTTCCAGGAGTTTGCATAAGTTGTTCGTAAGGGAAATAGGTCTGTAGTTTTTGGGTGATGAATTATCTTTTCCGGGTTTGGGTATAGGTATAACAATCGCATTTTTCCATTGTAAAGGGAAGAGTTCTTCTTCCCATATAGTATTTAGAAGGTTTAGAAGATATTCTAAACCAGAGGTAGGGAGGTTTTGTAGAAGGATGTTAGGTATTAAGTCTGGTCCAGGGCTGCTATTTTTACAGTGTGAGAGTGTTTGTAGAATTTCTTCCATTGTGATAGGTAGATTTATTGTGTCATCTAGATGTTCTTGATCCACTTCTTCTTTATCTTGATTGATGTTTTGTTTATTTTTAATGTTTAGGAATTCCTGGTCATAATTTTCATTACTGGAGTTTTTTGCAAATGTATCGGCTAAAAAGTTCGCTATATCATAAGAGTTTGTAATGGTTTCATTTTGTTTTTTAGTGCTGGGATTTTTGTATTGCTTTTGTTACCTTGGATTCTATTTATTTTTTGCCAAATTATAGAGGATGGTGTATGTACATTTAATGAGGTTACAAATTGGAGCCAAAAATTTTTTTTTGTTTCTTTTAGAGTTCTTCTAAGGATGGCTTTTTTTGTTGTGCTCTGTTTTATTTAATATGGTATTATGTTTCTTGTATCTGTTAAACGCATGCTTGGACTCTTTAAGGGCTAGTTGACAAGAATCATTCCACCAAGGCACCTGATTTTTTTGAGTGTTTATTTTTTGTTAGGGATAGCGGTGTCAGCAGCGCTTGTAATTAGCTTATTGAATTGTTCTAGAATATAGTCTATATCTTTATCGTTTTTTTGATTAGGTTTGGTTAGTTTTTCTATGCCATTTTCTATTTCTTCTTTATATATCTTCCAGTTAGCTTTGTTGTAGTTCCTATATACAGGGGTAGGTGAAGGGTTGATGTTGCTTAATAAAGAACCGGTATTAAGTAGGATCGGGTAATGATCACTATCATAGAGGTCTTCGGCTACAGTCATGCTGATCTTGTCAGCTATTGAGGGGTGAATTAACGCTAGATCAATAGCGCTTTCTGTACCGTTAGATGAGTTGAGTGTGTTTGTTGGTTGTTGTTTAGCAGAATTAAATTTGAGTCTTCAATAAATTTATCTATGGTTTTCCCTCTTTTGTCCGTTGATTTGGATCCCCAATTAACATTATGTGCATTGAAGTCACCAATTATGAGATACGGTTTGGTTAATTGAGATTCTAAGTTTTTAAGATCTGTAAGATTTTGGTTGGCTGTTTGGTAAGTAAATATTGCATATTGTGATTTTGTATGGGAGGTAGACTTCTGTTGCAATTGCTTCTAGTGGAGTGTCGATTTTTAGTTGAACGGAGTAGATTTCTTTATGAATAAAGGTAGCAACACCTCCGCTGGCCTGATTTGATAGTCTATATTCTTTGTAAAAGTTTTGCCATACTATTTTTTTTTACTTTTTTTTAATCTTTTTTTGTAAATAACTTCAGCTTTTATAAATTCAATTTTATCTTTTAAGTTATTAGTAAATTTACATTTTTCGAAAGCAGCTTTTTTAATCTATCAATGCGATCGCATTTCGTATTCCGCTGTGAAGCTGGATTACTTATCTTTTTGCATAAGTCTTGTCTTTTAGGAATGTTATCTCTAACTGCAGTTTGTAAAATTTTAAGATGTTCATAATTTTATCAGCTATTATTTCATTGTATTCGAGTGTTAAATATTTTCATAATTGTTACCCAGATTCGTAATGACGTTTTTCCATTTGATACGCAAGGATTTTATTTTACACGACATTGTGACCTATGTGTCTATCATCATTTAAAAATCGACATAATATGGATAATGACCTGAAATGTACAAATCGTTGTGAAATTTAATTTTTTTGACGATTTTTAAGAGGTCATTATGTGTGAGGTGCATTGTGCAAAAAAAGATTATCAACAAAAATAGTGTTAAAAAGCTCCTCACCATTGACATCGATTTTGTACAATTTCATATTATATTATGGAAGCTAAAATCTTCCGTTCGTGTAAATTTCTCTTATTATTAATATTTTTTATTACAATATTTTTTTGCATTTTTCATTACAAGCTCTAACACGTAAATAGTTGTATGGAAGGGATGGTGCTTGTGATGTTTATTCCGCAATTTTCAAATAGTTGTTAATAAGATTGAATATTCTTAATTTTTTCATAACCAATCGTTTTGGTTACGATATTTATATAAGCGTTCAGTAACGAAAGATTGTTTTTATAACCTTAAGACTAACAGTATTTTTCGTTACAAGGGCGTAAAATACATATTTACGCCCGTCTATTATTTTAACTTTGCTCTTGTTATGCTCCCAAGTTGGTACTAATCAGCGACGGAGATCATACGAAATCTTTGAGAAGAAAGAATTTGTTGAAAATACATTCCCCAGTAGTGGTTGTATCAATCCCTCTTCGTCTCATTTTAACTTATATTTTAGTAATTTATTTTATATTTGTATAAACCATTATAATTTACACCTATATATTAGATTATAATTTATTTATAAATCAAATCGTTTTCTCGTACACAATAATAACATATTATTCGTACAGACAAATACAAATTATTCTGGACTTGATTTTCTTCTGCAATAATTACAATGTTCGGGAAACCTTTGAAATCTCGTTTGGAATATTTGTAAAACTTACACTAAAAATACTTTTATACAAATGCCATCACTATCCAAGCGATAGTAGATCCGATGTTCTTTCAAGAAGAGTCTATCGTGATGCTTTAGCTCAAAATGAATTGACCCGTAACTCGAGATTATGAAGGTCAATTTTATTTAACTAAAGAATTATAACCTACAATGTAAAACCATATATGTTTGCCAAAGGTAAAGTACAATCTTTGTTAGATTCGGCACAAACACTTACTATTCGTCGTAAATTTTAATACTATTATTATTACGAACGCATTCGTCCTATTTTGTGCGTATCGACTGAGCCAATGTCTCCTTCCTTTAAAAGACTTTTCCTCCATCGGAATCCGTTTGAAAGGATCAAATACACACAATAAGTATATATAAAATTTGAAACGGACGGGAGACAGCAACCACTTCCACCGTGGATATCATATCAATTAGGTTTCATTTTGCAAACTGTTACATTATGTTGAAAGAATCGTATATTATTTGCTACAACATTCAATTTATAATCGTCAAATGTTAACTCAATACGCAAACATTCACCTTAGCAAAATAATGTATATACCTAAATATATTGTATATAAAATTGTAATTTATTATATTGAATGCAGCTACAGCCTTAAAGGACAGTAATCTTATATAATTTGAAATAATTCTCTAACAATTCATTTGTATAATGACAAATTCTATATGTATACTTGGAACAGTAATCAACCAGGGTCATTAAAAAATTCTTTGATTCTCATAGTGAATCATCCAATTTAAAAATTTGTTATCAGTCACGTTAGTTCGAGAAATCAAGAAAAATTTTCTCATGACGACGGTTAATTAAAATAAAAATGAAATCATTGTGAGAATTACAATAAAATTATTTTATTCTTTTTTTAAATATATCTGTATAGAAAATGTTCATCGCAGAAAGAAAATTACACAAATATTCTAATAATCTTTTGGTTGATCTACAAAAGAGCAAAGTTATTGTAAAAAAATTTTTTTCGACATAGTATCCGTAAAGTACGACTTTACGTACTGTTTTGCGGCCGTAAAGTGCGACTTTACGAACACGTGTACATACTTTACGGACACGTGTACGTATAAACTTGAAAAATTTTAATTTCATGATTTTGGCTTCAATAACGCTAAATTTCAGTTTCACTTAAATCTAATATTGATTGTAATAATAAGTGAGTTCTTTTTATTGTTTGTTTGTTTTAGTTTGTGTTATTAAAAGTGAACATTTTTCACAAGAACAATTCATTAGTAAATATGCTGTTTCGTAAATAATAATATAAAATATTTGTTTCTTTAGAATAATGATAAAATAAAAATATATTGTATTTAACAGCGATGATGATAAACGAATGTTAATTGTTTTACAGGCGGGGGGCTCCGCCCCCCGAGCCCCCCGTCGGGTGCTTCGCCCCCTGGTCCCCCACCAGGGGCTCCGCCCCTGGACCCGGTCCCTACTCCACGCCCGTTCCTTATCTTCAACTCTTTATTTATCTACGCTTCTTTATCAGTTTCTTTATACAGGCAAATAATTACACCTTTATTATTTATTTATTATTTATTGCGTACTTTACGAATACTATGTCGAAAAATAATGTTCGCGCCTCGGCCGTAAACTTTTTCAGCCTCGCATGTAAAGTAGCGATCCTCGGACCTGCGTCGCAGGTCCTCGGACGCTACTTTCCACACTCGGCTGAAAAAGTTCTACTTTACGGCCTAGGCACGAAAACTACTATTTCTAAATTTATATTTTATCGATGTTTTAACACTTGAGGATTCGGAATATGAAATTTTTAAAAAATGTCTGTATAGATGTGTGTGGTTTTGAGTGATAATCGCGTATCTTTGGCACCATTAATATTGTTGAACTCTATTCCGGCTCAATCGACACGTTTTTAAAGTTAGAGTCAATTTTTGGTTTCTAAAAATCGATTTTTTGGATTTCTGTTAATGTTGTTGTTAAAATAGTTATGTTTGTGACATGTCGATTTGTAGAATATATAAATTTAGTGAATATTAAAAAACAATTCATAGTGAAAAAAATTGATAGTTTTGGTTAAAAAAATTGTGAATACGCGTAACAACACCAATACTGTTTACTGTAAAATGTTCAAGATCTCAGTTATGCTTTATTTTTTTGGAAATATTTGGAAAATTTAGTTTTCAACATTGTCTTATTGGATTAGTTCCAAATAGTGTCGGAGATATACAAGTTTGAAAATTGCATTGCTTATTTCATTGTGCGATTTCTTTATCTTTTAATGATTGTTAATGAATAGATATAAATAAGTAAACAATAATTGAAAAAACCATAAACTCTTTTAAGAGATTTACAATTGTTAATTGATATACAATTAAAATTATTTTTTACTTACACTAATATAAAAACGCCGCATGTAAAAATGAATTGTACATACTAATACTTTAAAAAACAAAATCAGTAATTA
Source organism: Theocolax elegans (assembly GCA_026168455.1). Classification (NCBI taxonomy): domain Eukaryota; kingdom Metazoa; phylum Arthropoda; class Insecta; order Hymenoptera; family Cerocephalidae; genus Theocolax; species Theocolax elegans. The sequence continues at coordinate 88,131,951 of CM047425.1, read as the reverse complement.
AATGCGTACTAATAATAATTAGCTGCGGTTTTTTATATATAGTAATAAGAAAATTCTAATTTGTAATACATTTTTTAAAAAATTTTGTTTTCGTCTTCAGGCTTTAATCTTTATTGTGTTAGTAATAGAATTAATTTATTATAAATCTGTTCACGATGATCTGAATTATGGAATTTATGCGTTTTATGTAAAATTTTATTTCAATTTAAAAACAATATTATCAAATTGCACATAATTTTATAAATATAACAAATAATACTTGTTTGAAAAACAAGATGAATTTGAATGAATTAAAAAAATTATTTCTATGTACTAAATTCGTGTAAAGAATAAAAATATTGTAAATTACGTTCTTGTCATAGGTATTATTAAGCTATAAAGAATAACTATTGGGGCAAAACCCTTAAGATAAAATGAAATTAAAAATAGTTAGTCGATTATTAACTTTGTCGATGGAAAAGTTACATAACTATATCCACTATACATTCAAGCAACTTTTAGATCATAATCGATTTTGAACACACATTTCACACATAAATTAATAATTCTATGTAAACCATTGAAGCAAGCGTGTTCGATAAAAAAAAAACCTGAAATTTAGATTATCATCACGAAAAGCCTCTAATGACCACGGGTAGCAGTTTAACAGCCAAAGCAGCATCGCGCGATCGTCCACGGCGTCTAACGGTTCGTCGCCCGTTTCTCGATCGTCATCCGTTCCACGTATCCGCGATAACGGAAGCGAAAGACGCGACAAGCGTATAGGTTTCGATGTGCTTTCTAGAATATAGTCTATATCTTTATCGTTTTTTTGATTAGGTTTGGTTAGTTTTTCTATGCCATTTTCTATTTCTTCTTTATATATCTTCCAGTTAGCTTTGTTGTAGTTCCTATATACAGGGGGAGGTGAAGGGTTGATGTTGCTAATAAAGAACCGGTATTAAGTAGGATCGGGTAATGATCACTATCATAGAGGTCTCGGCTACAGTCATGCTGATCTTGTCAGCTATTGAGGGTGTGAATTAACGCTAGATCAATAGCGCTTTCTGTACCGTTAGATGAGTTGAAGTGTGTTGTTGGTTGTTGTTTAGCAGAATTAAATTTGAGTCTTCAATAAATTTATCTATGGTTTTCCCTCTTTTGTCCGTTGATTTGGATCCCCAATTAACATTATGTGCATTGAAGTCACCAATTATGAGATACGGTTTGGTTAATGAGATTCTAAGTTTTTAAGATCTGTAAGATTTAATGGTTGGCTGTTTGGTAAGTAAATATTGCATATTGTGATTTTGTATGGGAGGTAGATTCTGTTTGCAATTGCTTCTAGTGGAGTGTCGATTTTTAGTTGAACGGAGTAGATTTCTTTATGAATAAAGGTAGCAACACCTCCGCTGGCCTGATCGGATCTTCTATTTTGAAAAAGTGGTTGTGATTTTTTATTTTGTGACAATTATTATCTTTGAAGTGGGTTTCTTGTAGGCATAGGATTTTGGGGTTTCGTTCGGATATTAATTGTTGGAGATTCGGTAATCTTTATAAAACCCATTTAGATTCCATTGAATTATATTAATAGCCATATGGGTAAGAGTATAGTTGTATCAGGTTTTTTATTTGTTTCTTGGTATTTTAATATTCTGATTGGGGACTCTCCATGTGATTGTCAATTGAGTTTTCTATTTTATTAACGATTTTCGTGAATTTAGATTTAAGTCCTTGTGATTGGAGGTGAGGATAAATTTTCCTCATCATAATTGGAATTTCTGTAATATTAGAACAGTAATCTTTTGTCATAGAAGGTTCAAAGTTTTTTAAAGATGCTACATCTAAAAGCTTCTGAATGTGGTGTAATCTATGGGGAATTGTGACGGTTGTTCATGGAATAATTTTTCAATGAATCTAAAGGGTCTAGAGTTTTTGATGGTGGTTTTTCGGTGTTATCTCGTATCTTATTTTTCTTTTGGGAAGTATTATTTTTTTGTTGAAGGATTCATTTTGTGTTTTAGCAGTTGTTGGATCACCTAGAGACTCTAAGCTTGATTCGGATCCAGAGAGGTTGAATAGTTTCCTATGGACGATATTGGATTGGATTCAGGAGACAAGGGTCTTTTAAATTTTTGTTTGTTATTGCTAGAGAAATTTATTATTTCCATTGTCTCTTCTATGGTGTTTTTCTCGGTCGGTAATTTGAGTATTGGTCTTTTGATTGTTTACTTCAGATGGTATTACGTTTGGAGATCGAGTTTCCAGTTTGATTATCCAAGTTATCGTTAGATGGGGTATTGGTCTGAGATTGCGATTTTATGTTTTGTTGGTTTGAGAACGGGAAATTCTATAAGGTAATTTGTTGATTGTAATTTGTCATTTTCGATACTAGATTGTTTGACTGGATTGAATGTTTACATTCTGTTGACATTGTTGAGAGGTGTGACCTACCTCTTTGCAAATAAAGCAAATTAGCGTGTCAGCCGAGGCAAAGATTCGAAATTGGGAATTTGAATATTCAAGTGTGAATGATTCAGGGATTTTATCTATGCTGTCGGGGTGGACGTAAACTTGTCTACGGAAGCAAACCATATGTGAGCATCCTTGTATAGTTACTCCAGCTCTGATAAGGAAACTCTGGATTCTAGTTTTACATGAAAGGATTGGATATTTACGCCCGTCTATTATTTTAACTTTGCTCTTGTTATGCTCCCAAGTTGGTACTAATCAGCGACGGAGATCATACGAAATCTTTGAGAAGAAAGAATTTGTTGAAAATACATTCCCCAATAGTGGTTGTATCAATCCCTCTTCGTCTCATTTTAACTTATATTTTAGTAATTTATTTTATATTTGTATAAACCATTATAATTTACACCTATATATTAGATTATAATTTATTTATAAATCATTTCGTTTTCTCGTACACAATAATAACATATTATTCGTACAGACAAATACAAATATTCTGGACTTAATTTTCTTCTGCAATAATTACAATGTTCGGGAAACCTTTGAATCTCGTTTGGAATATTTGTAAAACTTACACTAAAAATACTTTTATACAAATGCCATCACTATCCAAGCGATAGTAGATCCGATGTTCTTTCAAGAAGAGTCTATCGTGATGCTTTAGCTCATAATGAATTGACCCGTAACTCGAGATTATGAAGGTCAATTTTATTTAACTAAAGAATTATAACCTACAATGTAAAACCATATATGTTTGCCAAAGGTAAAGTACAATCTTTGTTAGAGTCGGCACAAACACTTACTATTCGTCGTAATTTTAATACTATTATTATTACGAACGCATTCGTCCTATTTTGTGCGTATCGACTGAGCCAATGTCTCCTTCCTTTAAAAGACTTTTCCTCCATCGGAATCCGTTTGAAAGGATCAAATACACACAATAAGTATATATAAAATTTGAAACGGACGGGAGACAGCAACCACTTCCACCGTGGATATCATATCAATTAGGTTTCATTTTGCAAACTGTTACATTATGTTGAAAGAATCGTATATTATTTGCTACAACATTCAATTTATAATCGTCAAATGTTAACTCAATACGCAAACATTCACCTTAGCAAAATAATGTATATACCTAAATATATTGTATATAAAATTGTAATTTATTATATTGAATGCAGCTACAGCCTTAAAGGACAGTAATCTTATATAATTTGAAATAATTCATCTAACAATTCATTTGTATAATGACAAATTCTATATGTATACTTGGAACAGTAATCAACCAGGGTCATTAAAAAATTCTTTGATTCTCATAGTGAATCATCCAATTTAAAAATTTGTCATCAGTCACGTTAGTTCGAGAAATCAAGAAAAATTTTCTCATGACGACGGTTAATTAAAATAAAAATGAAATCATTGTGAGAATTACAATAAAATTATTTTATTCTTTTTTTAAATATATCTGTATAGAAAATGTTCATCGCAGAAAGAAAATTACACAAATATCTAATAATCTTTTGGTTGATCTACAAAAGAGCAAAGTTATTGTAAAAAAATTTTTTTCTAAATTCATATTTTATCGATGTTTTAACACTTGAGGATTCGGAATATGAAATTTTTAAAAAATGTCTGTATAGATGTGTGTGGTTTTGAGTGATAATCGCGTATCTTTGGCACCATTAATATTATTGAACTCTATTCCGGCTCAATCGACACGTTTTTAAAGTTAGAGTCAATTTTTGGTTTCTAAAAATCGATTTTGTGGATTTCTGTTAATGTTGTTGTTAATATAGCTTATGTTTGTGACATGGCGATTTGTAGAATATATAAATTTAGTGAATATTAAAAAAAATTCATAGTGAATAAAATTGATAGTTTTGGTTAAAAAAATTGTGAATACGCGTAACAACACCAATACTGTTTTCCTGTAAAATGTTCAAGATCTTAGTTATGCTTCATTTTTTTGGAAATATTTGGAAAATTTAGTTTTCAACATTGTCTTATTGGATTAGTTCCAAATAGTGTCGGAGATATACAAGTTTGAAAATTGCATTGATTATTTCATTGTGTTATTTCTTTATCTTTTAATGATTGTTAATGAATAGATATAAATAAGTAATCAATAATTGAAAAAACCATGAACTCTTTTAAGAGATTTACAATTGTTAATTGATATACAATTAAAATTATTTTTTACTTACACTAATATAAAAACGCCGCATGTAAAAATGAATTGTACATACTAACCTAGTTTGAAACAATGTTATACTTTAAAAACAAAATCAAAATTAAATGCGTACTAATAACTAATTAGCTGCGGTTTTTTATATATAGTAATAAGAAAATTCTAATTTGTAATACATTTTTAAAAAATTTTGTTTTCGTCTTCAGGCTTTAATCTTTATTGTGTTAGTACTAGAATTAATTTATTGTAAATCTGTTCACGATGATCTGAATTATGGAATTTATGCGTTTTATGTAAAATTTTATTTCAATTTAAAAACAATATTATCAAACTGCACATAATTTTATAAATATAACAAATAATACTTGTTTGAAAAACAAGATGAATTTGAATGAATTAAAAAAATTATTTCTATGTACTAAATTCGTGTAAAGAATAAAAATATTGTAAATTACGTTCTTGTCATAGGTATTATTAAGCTATAAAGAATAACTATTGGGGCAAAACCCTTAAGATAAAATGAAATTAAAAAATAGTTAGTCGATTATTAACTTTGTCGATGGAAAAGTTACATAACTATATCCACTATACATTCAAGCAACTTTTAGATCATAATCGATTTTGAACACACATTTCACACATAAATTAATAATTCTATGTAAACCATTGAAGCAAGCGTGTTCGATAAAAAAAAACCTGAAATTTAGATTATCATCACGAAAAGCCTCTAATGACCACGGGGTAGCAGTTTAACAGCCAAAGCAGCATCGCGCGATCGTCCACGGCGTCTAACGGTTCGTCGGCCCGTTTCTCGATCGTCATCCGTTCCACGTATCCGCGATAACGGAAGCGAAAGACGCGACAAGCGTATAGGTTTCGATGTGCTTTGCCGCTGAGATACTCTTTCAAATTCAATTATCCGCTGCGCACTGCTTCTTTTTTCCCTCTTTTATCCATACCTTTTTTTCTAACGTTAGGCAAGTCCAAACGAGTTTCAGGAATACTACGAAGAATACCTAATGACTATAGATGACACTTTGCATTCAAATTTTTTATTGGGGATCGCGGATCCATTCGATTCTTGAATTAATCATTAAACAATTTTTTTTAAATTCAGAAAATGCTTTTGACAGATTTATGGTATTTAACGTGGTAACGGTTCTTTGTACAAAATTCATTCTTAATCAGTGAAATGAATAAAAGATTGGTTTTGCTTCACGCCCATAACTACTGATTTTTATTTATTTTCATCGTGATGTATTATTTTTTTCACTTCCTCGTAGATGATTGCTTTAGTGTAGAACAAGCTACTTAGCAATAAAAAAAGTCTTAAAAATCAATGTTTAATTATTTGTGACGTGTTAAGTTTGTAGTAAAAGATTTGTCATAATTATCGTTTGCTACTAGTCGAAAGAGCAGAGACAAATTAGATACATAGTCACCGTTGCTTCTATTCCTCGACATTTTATATCTTATTTCACAATTGTCTGATTTAACATTTACATTATCAAACATTGGATAAACATAATTGGAGTATTTTTTTTATTTTCTTGTCGTGCGTGCGTACGTGCGTGCATGCAGTAGGTATATGAGTATGTAAAACCTATTCGTGATTCTATTAGCAAGTCTTGTAATAAAAAGAGCTAGCTTGTCATCATCTAAGAATTGATAAACTAGCTCCGATGCTTAAGTATGAAACCGTAACCTTTATATACTAAAATCTACCCCTTTCTCGCAAACTCTTTTTAACAATTTTTTAATAGTTGTGATTATCTAATCTAAAATAATTCTTATTCGTATCTATAAGTACACGTTATAAATCTAATAATTAAATAACGAGACGTAACAGCATATGCATTTTTGCAAATTATGCGTATCTTTTTATTTGTTTGACGTTTGTCTCTACTTGAACTAACGGTATTCTTGTGGATATAGATTTTTGTGTTGTAATCATATGACTAAGAATTTTTTTTATCGATTTGAGAAATTTGCATTAATGATCATTTTTGTTTACCAATAATTGTTACTTATCTTTAACTAAATCTGTATTGTCATAATTAGGTTTTTAAATTATGTTTTAATATTTTTCTACATAAAACGTGTTATACATTGAATGTCACGTATTTTAAAGATTTGTTTTAACTCTACGAAGTCAAATATCAGAATCATTATCAAAACTGTACAATTTACGATTTTATTGTAAAATGTCTAGCCTTCGTGAAGTATTATTTAAATGTGTTCATAGCAATATACCTATCGCCTAGTACTCACATTATTAATATAAAATAGTTAACAAAATATTTTAGTAATCATATTAGTATTAGAAGCATAAAGATAATAGCAAATTAAATTAACTCCCAAAAATACAATACATTTCCAAATCTACCTATTTTTGAAATTAATTAAAGGGTAAACTTAAAATAAAAACCGCGTTTTGACATAGTCAAAAGTACCCAAATTTTTTGTTTTCGAGGGGGAGAATCTCATACGGTCGAGTATCGTATATGACTCTTGATCGGTCCTTCCATTCTTTCGTTAGCGTTTGCATGTATCTGTACTGCATTAGTCGACTTTACGTGCTTATAATTAGTCGACCTTCGCGAGGCTAACGAGGTGTGTCGGGACTCAGAACTGTATGTGTCGCGTGTAAGCGCGAGCGCGCCTTCCATTTTTCCCCTATATGTTCAACCCATTCATCCGTCTTGGCGTATGAACGCTCCATCGAATCCTGCGATACGCCCTTTCCACGCTCTGCTTTTCTCCTTCTTCCTTTCCCACTATATGCTCTGAATTTAATTTAATGTTCATACCATTTTCATTACTCGTTATTCTAATTAATCGTATCTCTCTATTTTTACGCATTAAGTTATATATTTTACTATTTTTATGTGGATTATAGGATAACATTATATTTAAATATCCAATATCTGTTTTATTATTAAATACTATTAATTTTTTCTACCGTGTAAGCTTTTATCAATTATTCTTTCCAACTGTTTCTCATTAAGCTTTTGTTAGTTTATGGTTTCCTTTTTCATTCTCAAGTGTACGCTTTAACTTCTCTCGACTCAATATCTTTTTAATTCACTTTCATTCATATATAAACGGGCATTTTAAAGCGTTTGTACAAGGCCCTTTAACAAGCAGCAGTCATTCGTATTTCAATGCCGTTTTCTTTTTTAATTTGTACAAGTTTGCGTCTGTAAGTGTGGGGGCGCGCGCGCGTTGTGTCTCTATGTGTGTGTATGTGTGTGTGTGTGTGTGTGTGTGTGTGTGTGTGTGTGTAACTTTTTTCACACAGTTATTTTTATGATACTTCTTGTACGCCCCAAAACTGCCTTTCCTCGTGTGTAAGAGTACCGAAAAGTTTCAGGTCCGAAAGGAAGTAATTATGTCGCTGCCAGGATGGAATTAATTTTTTTATGGGTTTCTTAACGATATAATTCTTAGTTATTCGCTCAAACGATGGGAAGAAAAATTTAAAGGCTTTAAAATATATTTATCGTTTTTTTTTTCTTAAGAAAAATATTGTGTAAAATTTATAATTGTGAAATCTTGTATGACCTTATGATAATAAAAGATTACGTATGTACATATTCAAAGATGTTATAATTTTATGTAGGTTTATTTGAACTACATAAAAAATTATTGTTGTAAATAACATTTATAGGAACAGAATGATAAGATTAAAGGATTTTTATCATAACGTTGCTTAATTAACAGATTTCTGTTTTTTGTATAATAAAATCGACTCAACATTTCGTCTTAATAAAATTTATAAGGTTGCAGTTCCTGGTTAATTTATATATGTTATAGAATATAATTTATAATTTAACGATTATTCCGATACTGACTTTTAACTATTTCGATATCAAATTTTAAAAATAATACTCTCACAATCCACGATATATGTCTATATATACGCGAGAAATATCTATGTGTATTTTGTACGTAATACAGTCTAAACATATACAAACGATTGTTTCGGCATCGTCGAAGATGCGCATAATTCTATTTTTTGCATTCGAAGCAGAAGCCTTTACTTACATGACTCTAACATATGCCATTAATTTATGTTTAATAATATTTATAGTTGGTGTATAAAAATTGTTATTACTTTGATGCCCAACTATTAAATTTTAGATTTAATATGTATTTACTGTACGTTTCTCTGCACGATTAATAAATGTTTTTAAATTTTATATAAAGCTAAATAATTTATGGTAAAAATTCAATTTAATGTTTAATTTATTATGTTTATCTAGTATTAAATTATTAATAATTATGTCTTATGTTAGCTTTTATTAACTGCAAAACAATCTCTCGTGAGAGAACGAAAGGGAAGATGATTAGCGAAAAAGCACCAATTGAAACAGTCTGTTATATATATATATGTGTGTGTACGTGAGTAAACTTAAATTATTTAACACTTAAAAGTGTATAACATAACAAATGAAAATACTGTATCATAACAATATACGTATTAATTTCAATTTAACTCCCACAATATTTTACACAATAATTCATTATGAATCTTGTTTATACGGTATAAGTATTAACGAATAAGACAATTAGGCAATTATGCAATTATGCAAAGATGGAAGTACCTACCGATGTAATTGTTATAAGACTATCAATATTTCACGAGCGTATAGGATAGAGACGCGAAATGAAAATGAAGCAATCACCCGAAGCAATGCACAATAAAAAACGATCAACGGATCTATATTATAGTCCGCGCACACGCGCCTTCATATATATAGGAAATTCGCAGGCAGAATGCGCGACGCGCGCGTGACAAAATTCGAAATAGAATTTTTATGCGCGGGAACGCGAACGCAAACTCGCTCATGAGAGATTTTGCATTCGAGACCGCGGCTCGGCCTCGAAATACGATTCCGATACGATATACACCAACTGCTGCAATGGACGATCGAGTGACCGGAAAGGGGAGAGGGAGGGGAGGGGGGGGTGGGAGGCAGCCCGGGCGCGTATATACGCATACATCGATACCGATTCTGACTGCGTGTCTACCTATATAGTTGCGACCTGAAACGCGGGCATTCCACGAGAAAAGTAACTATATTCAAACCGATCCCGTAAAACGAGAAAGAGAGAAAGAAGAAATACGGTGGCAAACATATACACAAGGGGACCTTCTCGTTACGAGAAGAGAAATCGAATAGCATTGAGGAAAAGTATTAACGCGGAATAAGCGCAGACGTAGAAAACGAGACAGAGGCTTAGGGCGTAATTGTATATCACGGTGCAACGTTTGAACCACTGTCGCGACAAAGATCCGATTCCTGATTTACTCAAAATTACTTAACTCTGTACACGTTTTACTATTCTAGTAAAAAAAATTCTATAAGGCGCATATGAATAATCATCTCTCAACGTTGTTTTAAAAAATACGTTGGTAAAGAAAGACACACGAAGAAGAACACTTGCCGAAAGTATGCTGACCATTTCTTTGTCAAATAAATATCGATCACAGTACAAATTGAGAATTAATAAATCGGTCGTTAGTTTAATCGTGCCAATTAATTGTCATTGTTGAGCATTAGCGTTGACTTACGCAAGCTCGGTTGTATAAATAAAGAAGGAGCGAAAATTCCATCCGGGTACTGTACAAGTGGGTTAGACAGAGAGAAAAAAGGAAGGCGATCGTTGCATAGGAGCTCGATATTGCGTAATCTCAAAACACTATCCAGCAGCGAGAGAGCCATTCACCGACTTCCACGTCGAAACGTCGAAACGTGACCGCGAGCAAACTATCGGCTTACCGGTACTCCGATGCCTTGGGTCTTACATTGCCGGAGAACCCTTGCATGTCAATAGTCCGGGCTCGCGGACTTACGTGCTCGCCCTCGCATTACCTCGCTTAAAATCCGTGCGCGTTTCGCCTCTACAACCAACTGGATGCTTCTTCTGAACAACAGACCCTCGATCGAACGCCACCGTAAGCACACCCAACTCATTCTCCCGACGTTTCCTTTACTGCGACAAAGCCTTTATGAACGTTAATCTGCTTTTAAAAACGATAACTATCTTATGAACCATTTATATTAAATACTTTAATGCACTTTTGCTCAAAAATATAATAGTTTAAGAAAAATATAATTAAATTTCGTTTACAATTTTACCATTTTATAGTTAATGACAAAATACTAATAAAACTAAAAATTTAACTTTGAAACTGAAAAATCGTATAACTAAATGGTTTAATAAGTTCGAAGAAGACTAACAATGTAACGATTGAAATTATTTTTAGTATAGTAATAACTCTTAATAAAATTTAAATAAAAATCTATCAGTAAAATCAAACTCGAAATGTCAGATCAAAGAAATAATTGTTGATTAGGTGGGAGAATCGAGGTACAAAAAAAGAACAAGTGCAAGGGGAAGAGGTGGTAAAAAGAGAGTCATTTGCCGCATAGTCGTTTCAAGATGTTTAACACGTGTGTGGCATGTTCAGGCTCGCGATTCGCAACTTCCCGCTGCTGTTGGCTCTGCGTCTTTCCGACCCTCGTGGAATACACCGCACAAATGAGTTTTTCTGTCCTCTCCCCAGCATCGTCGTCATCGTCTTTCCCAACGTATTTGACGAACTTCTCGTGCGACCCGCTTCATCAACTGTGCCGTCTTTCGATCAATAGTTCAGAAAATTTTCATGATATACGGATTTTGCGGTACTGATTTTTTTGTAAAAGATGTAATTTTTGTCATTTGAACAAATTATTTTTTTGTTACTAATATATTCGTTATAAATTTTTTTATTAAAGTATTGAAATTATTTGGGTAGATGATTTTTCTTTATTCGTGTATACTGTTTTAAACGCTTGATTATTAAATACCATGATAGAGAAGAAATACTATTTAGTTTTCACAGATTAAATTAGGTAGGTAAAAATAGTGTTTTGCAAAAAAATATTATCATGAATTAATATCATAAATTCAGATGATTATTAAAACTAAATTCTTTTTCAAGAAATGTTAAACTTGCATCTTAACTTGTTCTTCGCCGTTTATTTATTATTATTATTGAAACGTATCTTAGAGATTTTATCATCGTGTATTAAAGATACATGCTTATCAAGTTACCAAAGTTATTCATAGAAAAAAAAGTGTATACACGAAACCAAAAGGAATTTCGCAACTGTGTTAAATCATCAGAAAAGAAAAACATGATCGAAGAAACACATCCACGTCAATACGAGAACCGTAGTTATAACGATTGAGATCAACGCCCTTGTAGAGGAAAAAAACCATCGGAAAGTAGACGTGACGTCGAGAGACTCCCGCAGATCCTTGGTATACATATGTCTAAGACACGTGAGTTTGGTGCTCGGCACAGGTTTTCTCCGATTTAACGGACTCCCTTCTCTTATTTTCATTCCCTTTCGCGCCCTCGCGTTCGAATGATAGTTCTCAGACTTTTACGACAAGGCGGTTACACGAAGCATTGAAAATGCCTGATTATAGCTTTTCGGTCAAGTGTTTCAAGATGTGAGATATTTCCTTTGAGGTTTTCCGTTACCCGGACGCGAAAGTTATTTTTGGCTACAGGGAATTGTCATTTTATGTACCGACGAGTTATCGACAGTATTCAATCGATTATATACATTCATTCATTATACATTCATTGCAGGGTGATATGAGTTAATAAAATAGAATATAAATTTAAATTATACGTTATTTAATATAAACAAATACTTTGAAGTTACAGCATTTAACGTCTACTGAATCAAAACTATTTTTTCTATACAAGAAGTATCATAGCGGCAGTAATTTGTTTGCATTCCATACATGTACCAATACAAAAATTTATCAACGTACGTGATAAGCTTGCGGGAGTTTTTAGTTTCCAAAGACGTTATACAATCATTCAATTGCTAAGTTCGATACCTGGAGCGCGACGATCGCCGTCTTTCCTCGCTGACGATCGGCACTTTCGGCGAACATATTTAGTGCTTTTAATTAATATATATAATATACAACTATTTATTTTTACGAATTGAAACGCAACGATTATACTACTTAACCAAAAGTTTTATATCTTCGGCGTCTACCTCGCTCCAATTAAATAAACTTTTGGCAAAAATCGCAAATCACCCTCTAAACATACCAACTAAGAATTACTAAATTCACGCTACCATTACAAGCTTAGTTTGGTACTCAAATGATAGCAACAAACTTGAAATACTTTTCAAAGCAACGTTATAATACACCATTACTATGGCTCGGGGCATTGTAAAAATATTGATTATAATTTATGATCGGTTCTGTAACGAATCTATATAAGTCATCATTTTTCAATTTTAAAGATTATTTACTACTCAATCAGTGTATAACCTGCATCAAATTTATTTTACTCACTCGCTTGATTTCTATTTATCGATCATGTAATGTCAAAAATCACTAAAAAATTGTACTTTTCTCTTTAACGGGGTGGCATACCTGATCGTTATCGACCGAGCACCATAAGTTAATTTTTAAATTTATTCAACAAAATCTATTATTTTATGCGAAATTAAAATACAGAAGCACTGGAATAATTAAGTACTGCGTCATTGTGCACATTAGCAAGCCAATAAGTAAAAGACATCTTCAAAAAAGTTTGTTGAGACAGCTTGTAAAGATTCAAGTGAAGCTCAAGAAATTGCATTGAAGCGCAGTTAAAATGTACGTATGAAACTTAGGAGATAAAACAGCAAATAGTTTGCAATTCGATATTTCGTTTATTTTTATTGTATTTCACTCTGTGTTTTTCGTGCGTGTCATCTAAATGTTTCGAAACTATAAAACCAAGTTTCAGAGTTTACCTTTCAATATTAATTTATTTCCTTCAGCGTCTTGCCTCAAGCTTTATACTAGACGGGATGTCGCTCCAAATTCAAAAAACCAAGGCAGACTTGCGGAGGATTGTGTAGCCATATTTACAGCATGTCGAAATTCATGGATATGTTCATCCCAGTAACGATGATCACTCTTCACAAACATTGAGATAATCGTTTTTAGGGTTTGGTTGCTTCGCTCGACAGAGATCGTCTGGGGTAGTAGGGAGGGGTAGTCACGCGTTTTATTCCGTATTCATCTAAAATGGCTTTTAAGTGCTTGTTATCCAACTCTTCCGTTGTCGGATAAAAAATATTCTGAAATTTCCCACCTAAATACTATCAAATCTTCCAAGGTCTTTGATACTGCTTTTCCATCAGCATTCCGTATTGGTTTCCGTATTGATTTTCGTATTCATTTCCGTATTCATTTTCTTTATTTGTATTTCCTTATTTTCTTCTACTTTCGTGAAATTACTCCACTCCAGTCTAAGCCAGTGCCACTACAGGTAACATGGGAGGTGTCGGCCGACAACGACTTGAGATTCCTCCTCGGCAAGCTTACTGGAATTACCGTGTCATATTTTAGAACATAATAAAAAATATGTCCATTAAGTTACTAGTCTAAGAAAAAAAAATATTTTGGAATAGTGATTGAAATATGCCCATACTTACAAGGAGAGGTCACACCCTTATGGAAAACGGATCCTTACCAAACTCTAGGATATAATTTCTACTATAATATCATGCAGAAAGCCGGAGTTGTAGTGTCCAATGCCCATTTTTACGATAGATATAAGCAAATAATGAAAAATCTCGCCGAAAAAAACCGTTGAGTTTGGAACGCTTATAACTCAGAAACAATTAAAGATGTACGTATAAACTAAATTTTAAAAGAAAGCTGAGGTCGAGTAGATACGTTTTAAAAAAAAGGAAGCTCTAATATTTTAATATGATCAAAAGTTATGAGAGAAATAAGAATTAAACGAAATTTTAGACTAAAAAATCATTAAATTGTAACTTTAAATTTTCGATAAAATCTTGGCTAATTCTTATTTCTCCCATAACATTTGAACATATTAAAATATTAGAGCTTCCATTCTTTCAAAACGTATCTACTCGACCTCAGCTTTCTTTTAAAATTTAGTTTATACGTACATCTTTAATTGTTTCTGAGTTATAAGCGTTCAAACTCAACGGTTTTTTTCGGCGAGATTTTTCATTATTTGCTTATATCTATCGTAAAAATGGGCATTGGACACTAAAACTCCGGCTTTCTGCATGATTTTATAGTAGAAATTATATCCTAGAGTTTGGTAAGGATCCGTTTTCCAGAGGGAGTGACCTCTCCTTGTTAGAACTTAACAAAACATTCAAAACATTAAATAAAACATAAATTAATTTATTTTAATTTTTAGTCAATTTTGTTTATAGCAGCACAAATTAACATTCTAAATAAAAAAGACAGTTTGTAATGTTTACCCTCCATTATTAAATTAGTAAATTGTCGATTGTTGAGGGTTAATAATAAATAAATCCAATTTATTTATTATTATTAAATTCAGCACCTAAATTAAATAAATAAATAAATAAATATTGAATTTATTTCATATTGACCCTCAACAATCGGCAATTTACTAATAAAAAAGAAAAGTTTTATAATTTTTAAACAATTTTTGTTCGTGATTATTTAAATAGTACACTTGTAATGAACAATGTATGGTCATGAGAAAAATTATTATTAACATTTGTTATAAATATTAGATAGTAATGTTTTTTTCTCTAAAATGCAAATTTACGAAGTCATTAAGCACAATATACGAAAAAAATGATTTCTTCGTAATTTTTTCACATTCCGATTTTTCCTGAAGATAATTCACCTCCTGACCTATAGTTTCTAAACAGAGAAATAAATTTAATTTGATACTATTCAAAGTATTTATTGATTTTATATTTTTAAAAATTATAAATAATAATTTGCCAGTACGAAAATATTTTTAAGTCAAACAATATTCCGTTTGTTTGTATAAAAATGGGTTTTGAGACCAAAACTAACGTTTTTATTGTAGAAATAATGCGTATTTGAATAACAAGCGATTTCCTCATTTACGGAAACATCATACATATAGTAAAAGACAATACGTATTATTAAAACATTTATTTAATATAACCATTTACATTGTTACAATAGATATTCTAAATTATTATTAAATTAATTTGTTACCTGTCACAGTAAACTTTTTTCCGCTTAATTGTACCTGTTAATGGAAGTTATCGTTTTTTTGATTAAATAATAGTTTTAAATTTTGTAAAAAAATTACATTAATTAAAAGTAAGAGGAATCTATTAATTAAAATTAAATAATGTTAAGTCTCGAAGGAATATTATACTATATTATAAAATTATACTAATAGCAATACAAATTATTTAGCAACTATTTATTTGGTTCGATTCTTTATTAATTTTCGTTAAAATTATACTAAATATTAAGTTACTTCATGGCTTTTTGAATAAAAACTATTCGCATCAGAAAATTAATATCTGCTAACAAAATTTAATTTGAAATGTAGGCTTTAAACCAAAAAAATGCCCCGTCACATTAAAAAAATTGAAATACTTCATGCTATTATAATAAAATATGCTAAAATATAATTAAAAATTTATTGAATACAATATGTACTATATTCGTATGAAAAGTAATAAAATTATTCCCTCAAGTAGCACCGAATAATAGGGTTGGTCGGTAATCAATTATATTTAGCTGGAGGACTTTGCTATATTTCGGTACCGGTGTTTTATTTTACGATTGGAAATCAAGTAAATTTTCATTTTCGTTGAAAATAAAAAGTAATGTAAGGAAGTTAAAGTAAATGTTAGTGATAAGATGATTAAAATCAGTACACAAAGAAGTTTCTTCATAATAAAAGAATTTAAGAAAATTTGTGAAAAGGTAATAGAGAATTAGAAGAGGTGCATCTACCTAATATAGAGAAGTGTAGTAGCCAAGGTCATATTGGCGTTCGCTCTCTTGCGTGTATATGTGTATATGTGTGTATTCGTATATGTTTATATGTGTACACACAGAATGCAGGGGCAGTTTTGGTCTCGCACAAACTGGTTCAACAGCCACCTACCTCTCTCTTCCTTTCTCTCTCCCTCTCTCGCGAACTTTCATTGACGCGCTCGTTCCCTCGCTATCGCTCCGTGAAAGCTCCTTCGTTCAATCCCGGCTGGACGCTGAGAGAGAGAATGAGAGAATGAGAGAACGATTCAAGCGTGGGAGTCGGTCAAATAAGAATCGAACGACAACTGCTATCACCCCTCCTCCTACCCCATTGACGTTTTTTCGTACGCCTCGATAAGCCGCACCAGTTCTACGAGAAAACGCGTATCGGATATCGAGGAGACTCGGTGCAATCTGCGTATCCAGAAAACGTTACGTACCTTGGGGAGATCTAATGCTCTATCGTATAGCCCGTTTCTAGTTTCGAAAGTTGGCATTTCAATGCTCGCAATGTTCTTAACTAACATTAGTCGGATTCCTTTGTTATGTTTTATTTATAATTATTATTCCGAAATCGACTCAAAATTTTATATTTCACTATCTCGTTATACAACTTACTTATTTTCTGCTATCTTCTTATTATGAATACTTTAAATGACTACTTCAAAGTCTATACCTAAAATGTAGTAATTTGAATGGAATACAGATGAAAATTTTTAAATATAATTTTTTTTTACAATGACATACTTTTCTCTCATATACACTCAATTCGACAATTCCATTATCAAAATTGTTATTCAAAAGAAATAAAAAATTATTTTGAACATTATTTTGACAAAAATATTGATGAATAAACTAACGGTACTCGAGCTTGAACCAAATACTCTAGTCATTATTTTTTATTAATATTCTTTATTATTTATTTACATGTAAAAATAAAAAATAATCAATGTGATATGGGATTGCAAAAATCTTGTTTTTTAGTTACTTAATAAAAGATAATAAAAATATTTTGAATCAAAATAAATTTATCTTTAATTTACATATCTTGCTCAAAACGATTTTCATCTATAATTCCTATCATACTTCATTATATATTTCGATATTTCGATAGAAAAGTCAATTATCACGTAGAAAGTGGTTTAACAACTTTCAACTAGACATAATATGAAACACGACAATTAGATTGATTTGTCTCGGATTTAGTTAAAATAGCAATAAAATATAATAAATAATAAAAAAACTAGTATCGATATTACTGTATTATTTGTGATTGTTCAAATATGTCAATGTCAATTCAATGTGATTTGATACAATTAAAACAGAATAACTTGTGGATTGTGGATAACTTTAATTTTAATATTCAAGTACTACCTAAATTGTCAAGCTCGTATAAATATTAAAAAGTAAAAGTTTCATTATACATCTGCACATCAGTTCATATTTTACGTAAAAATAACCTTGACGTCTTATTGAAGATTAAAATAAGATCCTTCACAACAACCCCTGCCGAGAAAGTTTAATAAATGCATTTTCTCGTTCAGCACGTGAACAAATATAATGAAAAAAGTCGCTTCAGATCGATTCGCCGTTGAAATCAACGGCAGCTCTGGGATATTCTCCCTGACGCCCTGGTAAAGGGGAGAGAGAGAGAGAGAGAGATCGAGAGAGAAAAAGGGAGACAGTCAATGGCGTTCATTGAGCGCTTCTCGGAGAATCGGCTGAATGAAACCAGGGCATCCAGGGGCTGTGCCCGCGCTTCGGCTTCGCCATTCATACCAACGAGCGGGTCGACGTCCGCAGCTTCCGTCCGTCCTATTACTTCTACCTCTCTCGCACTCGACGATTTTGCATTCGATTTTTCAACCAATTTCCCTAGTACATTTTAATATTATTAACATTCATTTTTGGGTACATATGAATCGTTATACTTACTTGAATAATGTATAAGTTTTGTCCAATCTTTTAATTTTTTATTTAACTTCGTGCAACTGTTCCATTGTATCGTTTCCGTAAAACACTTGTTTTCATGTGAATTTGAGAGAGTATCGTTTCACCAAAATTATATCTTTATTTTATTGGTTATTAGTTATCACCTTATTCATAAACGTCAAAAAATTAACAATTTAATTTACATATAAATCGTTAATCTATATAATAGTGTTGATTATTATTTATCTAGTTTTACAAGTTAAAGAAAAGTGACTTTTACAAGTGAAATATTACTTTTAAACTGATGTATAATCAAGTGCAATTGTATTCTTTAATTAAGCTACTTTATACTCGTCAAAATGCTAACTAACGTAAGAAAGCATCCAAACGATCAATCACGAGTAATCAAAACGATTGCTGACGATTTAATATTAATTAAAATGTAGAGTATTTTTTTTTAATAAAGTTTGAGATAAAATTAATATCGAATGAATAACTAAAAGCAAATTAATACTTGCAAATGGTATACGTACAATTAGTATTTTCGTTAAATAATTACGTTCTCTTTGAAAATAAACGTGTTTGTTGGTTAATTCGATATTACGCAAGATTAAAATTGCTTTATCAAATTTCGCGTAATCAGTACTTATAATTATACGTAGCTGATATTAGCGTTTATCTGTGATTACGTATCAGTAGTACAGGAAATGAATTAAATGAAAATGCAATTATGTCAATGAAACTGATAAATATATTGTTACTAAGCTTACTAGAATGTCATTGATGTAATATTTCTTAACAGTAACTTTTAGTAAGATTATTACATTTCTAACAAAAATGATATTGTTCATTTACGTATTTAAATTTAGTATTTATTACAAACTATGTATATTTGTTAAAAATAAATAATGAGAATTGATAATACTTTATCTATGTTGAGGACAATTTTCAATCAGTTTTACTTTAGACGATAACGTGTAAAATAGAACAAAGTTCAAAGATAAAAATAATGGTTATTTTAATAAATTTTATTATAACAAAATTTCTAAGTCATAATTTATTTCAGTACAATCCTGGGTTTAATCAGTTCAGAATTTTATCAATTATTTATAAATCATAATATAATATAGTACTTGATTTTTTAATACCGACTACGACAAAATAATTATTATTCCAATAAATTTATTATTGAAATACATTCTCGATACTAATAATGACGTATGACAAAGAAGTTTTTGAGTAGCTTAATTCAATAAAGGTAAAATTACAATAAACTGTTATTCAAGTATATGAAGTAATACATATATTTAATAGCTTGTTTACACAAAATACAGTATATAAATAAAAGATAAACCTTGATGATGTACAGGTCATTAACCAATCTGAAAAACGAGAGAAAATAAATCATCGAATGAAAAGGCACAAAACCCACACACGCATAGCAATTGATTAATCCCGTTAAAACAGCACCTCCAAATTCGCATTTTCATTCAACTCCACGTGACTCAATTTCCCCCGATCGTTTCTTCCTACGCGCGGTAATAATAGTACAATCCATTAGGATCTTCGCGTGGCTGCATCAACAAATATCTCCCCCGCGTTCTCTCTTTTCCAATTTTTTTTCTCGTGGCTAAATCCTGTGAAACTCCCCCGAAGGATTGTAATCAGGTGGAGAAAATCAGGTTAACGGGTCATCCCCCATTGACGTCGTCGTTGCTAAGGGATACGACCCACTGGCCTCGCAAAAAGAAGCGTATCTTCTTCGTGGGGTGAAACACCTAAAACGAGGTCGAGGAAAATCCCGCTCCTTCATTCAATTTAGCTGAAGGTTACTTTTCCTCTCTTACCTCGAACACTTCGGTAACTTTTTCCTCTCTTTGCTTTGCTGTGATTTTTAATACAATTATATAATTACGGTTCCAGAATTTGGTGGAAATTAATGCTCTTGCGTCATAGTTGATTAAACTTGTATCTTAAGGATTTTTATTGGTTAACTTTATGTTTCATCTTTATTTTGGATAAGTATATTATATTAACCTCTTACATTACAATAGTATTTTCTGTTTTCAATAGCTGCTGCGTACAAAATTATTGAAGATTTTTTATACGGTATTCCAGCTAGTTTGTTCTTTTATTAGATATAAGTTAATCAACATTATTAATCAAATATACTTTCTGTTTATTCTACTTTTTATTACATACTCTTCGTTATGTAATGCCTCGCGTGACATTTAATTTTCATATGCCCATGTAGAGAATTGTAAATGTAATCGATATAAAACTGTATTCTACCTTGCGAAAATGAAGGGATTGTATTAAATATAGGGAAGCATTATTTATAGAATTTCTCTAGAAAAATACAGAATATATCGACGCATTTGAAAAATAATAAAATCTGAACGAAAAGGGAGAGCCAACTTTGGCTGATCTTTCACGATCTTTTTCTATAAATAATTGAGACCACGCCATTCATTCGAATTCCATCGTGATTCAGCGAGTGTTTTCCACGTGCATATACACTGTATTGACATTGATGATCATTGGTAAATTAAGATGATCATTTTTTTCTACCATTTTACGCACGAATAACTGAAGGAGATTAAATAGACACTTTATAAATACAAATGTTATACGAAATATTAAGATATTTTATTCATTGCACGAACTGAAATGAAAGGTCAAACTTTTCTAAAATATGATTTAAACTTTCTAGTCAACGCATTAAAATAATACTATTCAAATTAGAATATATTTAATGATTGATAATGTGCGTTGGTTCAATCATAATAGACATCTGCGTTACGAATATATGCGTATATGCGTGCGTAAATGTAAAAAAAAATATATAGTATAGAATTCGACTAAAAATAGGCGACATATAAATATTTATTTATCTAATGATAAAATAATGATAGATGCAACCTGAGTCTCCCTTAGGCACAGTGCGTATAAGCTCGCATAAACGGTGAGTTGCGTAATGGGAATCGGCAAGAAAGCTGCGTCGGTGTTAGAGAGCGAGGGAGTGAGGGACGAATCGTAAGATACAATGGCGAAGAATAGAAAGGGAAGGCGAAAAGAGTAAAAGATACGGAGAGCTCTAGCTCCGAGAGCGATAGAGTTTCCACGAAGGCCGGAAGCAGCTAGAACGTAGCGTAGGCCGGCTCTCCGAGTAGGCAGACCGGCAGGTGGTCGCCGGATGTGCATCTTCCTTTTCCGGACGAGGCCGCGCATATTAACGCTGACCGAGGCCGCGATCAGCGCGACACAGAAAGCTTCGCGAGTGCCGCTAGCGTACCGGCTTTTCTGCAAAAATTGCTCGACTGAAGAACCGAACTACCATTTTTCATTACTATTTTTATCTTATTGATCTTCCTTTTAATTTTGTTAATTTTATTTTTCATTTTATTTTTATCAATTTGAACAAAATAGATACAACCACAAACTTTGCTTATCTTACATAATCTATACTTTAAGGGAGCCTATGCAGACTAAATATTAAAATGAATAACCAAATCAAATAAATAAAAATGACTTACCTTATTTGCATAATAAAATTCCATGTGGACGTTTCGACAAATGATGTTTTACGAAGTTGATGGTCGTTCAACAGATATTTAATTGCTTTACCATAACAAATGGACTGGACATTTATGGGCATTTTTGACAAAACGTGTTCATATATATAAATATTATAGAAAGTTTATTGATTTAGAGATTTTTTTTACCTATGAATAAATAACAATTATTAAAATTGCATAAAAATATAATTAAAAAAAACCTTGACAAAAATTTGAAATAATATATTATATATAAAAAAATATATAAAATGCCCTTGAAGGGTCCAGTTCATTTGTTATTGGTAAATCAACTAAATATCTGTTGAACGACCATCAACTTCGTTAAACGTGACTTGTCGTAACGTCTACATGGCACCGTTTTATTATGCAACGACAAATCATTTTTATTTATTTAAATTGGTTATTTATTTCAATATTTAATAATCTGTATAACATATAATATAACTTTATTTCAAATTACTGTCAAATTTTTTTTTAAATTATATTTTTATACAATTTTAATAATTGTTATTCAATCAAACGTAGTAAAAAGTATCTGAATCAATGAACGTTCTATAATTTTAATATTATATAAATAATATAGACTGAAGTGTTAACTGACTAGAAGATTATGTAACAAAATCCAAGAAAATTTATTAAATAATAGCATTTGTGTAACTATTATTGATTTTCTAATAAATTTATTACAAAATGTGGTTTTAATAAACATTGTTTATTTCCTTGCAGTACTTAAAATTAGTATATTAAGTGTTAATCTCATTGGAATGGTTAATTTTTATATTTCATATGCTAAGTAATAATTTATCTATATTAGATTCCAATCGGAAATTATAGTCGTCGTTGCAATTATGTATACAAAATTTCATTACTACAAATGTCCTGTAAAAATTGGTATATGCATGCTATTTCCGGTGCGTTTGGGTCTTGAGAAAACATCATAATAGTAGGTCGTTCGTAAATCATCAAAACTTTATCCTTATCCCATGTTATACCCCTGAGGATGACAAAAATCATGAGCTTGCAAGGTGTCGAACGAGGAGTAACAACACATCCCATGTCGTGTCAAGCCACGATGCTCCCCGAAGTCGTAAAAAAGGAGACTCTTGAGGCCTCCGTACTATCCATCAAAAAAGTACGTTATCGCTCGTTGTCAACCGTCTTTTCCACGATTTTCCTCTCACGGTTCTTTTTGTTCTCGGATACTCGTCTCGAGAGACGCAAACGGCGCATTAAACTGTCAGTGATATTTTCAAAACCATGCGTGCCTCCTCAAGACTTCGAAGGTCTTTCTCTCGTTCTCTCTTCCTCCTTTTTAATAAGTACCTCTTTAAGAGTGGAAAGCATTTATCTTCTTTATGCCGATACTTTTGTTGTTTTTAGTCCTTCATTTCTTCCCCTTTAAAAGGAACAATTTTATTTCAATTTTCCATCATTCAAACTTACAAACTTAGCTTTCTCTTGTGTAGAAACGAAGGTAGTTTCACATAATCAATTGCAAGTAAACATTGTCCCAACTATTGAATAAGACTTTCAACTAACATCAGCGAAACGTCAAAAGTATTGATAAACCTAGGATACGAAAAACAAATAATCATAATGAAATAGTTATGACGCATTAATTACCGTGGATTGTAAATTACAAATTTAATGGTCTCGGTATATAGACGACTAGCTGCTCAAAATAATATTAGTGAGGTACCTGAAGTCGTGCACCTGAATGAGATCCTCCCCCATAGGAAGATTTTCCATCGTACTTTTGGAGTTTTCGGAGGCCCGTTCACGACCTACGATCGGCGGAAGCTTCGTCGTCTCGAGAGGCCCTCGGGTGGGCGCACACACACCGGAGGGTCGCACTTGCCGGAAGCGGCTCGTGCATTCCCACGGTTATCCCGTGGCGCTGTTGCCTCTTCTCCCTCCCCCTTTGGTGCTCGTGTGCGCGCATGCTTGCTTTCCACGCGCTGGACGTGTGCCTCTTGGGTCCCTTTTAGTCCTTTCCTCGGTCCTTTGGCTATACCATTCGCACTCTGTAACCTCTGATCGTTTGACTCGGTCACTTTATTACAGTCGTATATTCATTTTTAGGGAATGCTTCCTAACATTTTTTCGAATTATACAGTTCAGCCGACATATTTTATTTTTTTGTCAATTTTCAAAAACTTCGTTGGTTTTCCATTAAAATAATAATTAAATTTTTTTATCGATTAATTATTATATATCTTAAACCATATTTATTATCACTGAGAAAAATAAAATAAGAAAAATTACTATATTTTATAGTAATGGTGGGACATACTTCGACTATCGTAATTTTTGCTATATTTTGTAATAATTTTTGTTATAATTTTTATAAAAATTACTATGTACATAGGAAAAATTGCTATAAAATATAGCAAAAATTACGATAGTTGAAGTATGTCCCACTATTACTATAAAATATAGTAATTTTTCTTATTTCATTTTTCTCAGCGTATCAGGATTTTTTAAATTTTTTTCATATTTTTCAAATGATTATTTTTAAAGCTTCTGTAGAGTTAAATATATGAACCTGGATTACCACTATCAATTTAAATTTGCTTTTTACAACCATGATTTATAAAAAAAATTGTTTAAGTTATTATTTTTAAAGTACCACACTTAAAAAATTATTTTTGTCTCAATTCGAACTTGTTTTTTTGGAACTTTTAAACAAATTTAGAAATATTTAAATAAAAAATTCAACTTAAAATTAATTTGCCTTTAATTTGTTTTTAATGGTACTTTGAATGATACTATAGAAATTCTAGTTACAATCGAAATTTTTAGATAATTTTAAAGCTTAAATAACGTTTAATCTATGCTATTTCGAAAATAAATATAAACGTTTTAATATATTAAACTGTTTTAAAATATAGAAAAAGAAAATAACAAGAAATATTCACTACCTAGATAATGTGGGTTTATAAACCTAATTATGTATTTGGAAAATATATAAATGAAGAAAACTAAGAAGGCAGATAAAGTCAGCCTGATTTCCTTCGAATCGTCTTAACAAAATATCACAAAAGCCTTTCCAAGGAAAAGGAAACAAAGAAGACTTTGTAATAGGTCGTCAAAAAGTTGGAAAACGAAGGTATAAAAAGGAACCAATTATCCATCTATATATCTGAGTTAATAAAGATGTAGACAAATTCGAGTCTCTGGGTCTCTAAAGTTCTCACCTTCCATTCTCCCTCGCACGTTCTCGCGCTCCCGTTAACCCGCTTCCTTCGTATAATCGGATTTCCTCGGGCGTTGCCTGAGATTTTTTTCGGTCCCGCGTTGTAGCGGCGCTCGCGCAAGATGAAAGACCGCGTGGAAGCGGAAGCAACGTGGAATTCAGAAGGAAGCATTAGCAGCCGAATGAAAGGGCGCTTCGCTACGCGTGTTTGTTTATCTTCTTTAGCTTGGTAATCTCGCCAGGAAACGATCGTGCAGGTGAGGATTTTTTCGGCGGATTTCCTCAGGCCTGTTATACATGTATATACATCTACGTGTATACGTACAAGAGATCGGTATAGAAATCTGATGGACGGGAAAACGTTTGACGCTCGGGGTGTGCAAGGGAATTAGCCGTTCAACCATCGACGAATGTTATTACGGAACCGGCTGTCTTCGTAATTGCGGGAAGGCATTTCTTCATTTTCTCTTTTTTTCTCGTCCCCTTTGTAGCTAGTAATGGTGAGAAAGTTATACAGCCGTAGAGAAGATAATCCATGGTGTACTAAATCTTTACTGTTATTATTATTTATTTTTTATTTCTTTAGCCAAAATATACTGTTTATTTACTGTTTTTTCATTGCCATATGGACTGCAGTTCTTTGCTAAAACGTGATATAAATATTGAATTTGAATATATATATATATGTGTGTGTGTAACAAATAATAACAAAATTTGTTAACCTACATATTGCGTACTAAGTTCATAAAACTTGCGACTATATTACCAAAAAATAATGTTTTTCGTATAGTTGTACGATTTTTTATTTCATATAGCTATATGAGTTAATCAACATGATTTCGATATATGAATTTCCAAGGATTTATTCAATTATCGGATCTATACGAGTAAAACAAAAATTAATTTTGCCTTTGTGTGTCAGACACTGTCAAAATAAAATCTGGCGAAATTTTTCATTGATACATTTGGGGAAAAGACAAAGAGGGATAAAAAAGGCTCGCGCGCGAAAAGGTCGTACGCGGTGTTTGTGTGGAACGTTTATCTAACGGTAAAATCAGCATGAACAGTGAGAGAGATCGAGGGGGAGAGAGAGGGGGGGGGGGCTGATGGAGACGAGGGCTAAGGGGAGAAGAGCGAAGAGAGAAAGAAAGAGATGGAAGACCGGCATACGCGTCCGGTAGACACACGGGCACATAATACGTTTGCGCGTGTGTGCGTGCGTACGCGAAAGAATGACGGAGGAGCGGCGTGGAAGGAAAGGGAAAAGCATTCTCGGCCGTATGCACACACAATCTGCCATTGTGGCCGATTCATGAATGAAGCGGGACTTCCGGTCGGGCCGTATACACGAGGGGAGCCACCGGGAGCCACATACGGAAACACTGTTACAGACCGAGAGAGGGAATCAACGAGCGCGCGCTTCTATCAATGGGACCAGATTGCGGAGGTTCGTTTTTACAAGACAACGCGGCCAACAAAAATACGGTGAATAGTCGAGAAACCGAGAGAGGAGAGACTAAATAATGGTTTATCGCACCTCGAACCATTCTCGAGTTTCGATTGCTCGATGACGCAACCTTTCTTCCTTGCGGCTGCGGACTACATTTTCGATCGATTGCTTTCCACCCTTCTTTCTCCCTTATTTCTTTCCCTATCTCTCGTCCTTTCTTTCTTCCTTTCTCTCTTCCTCCAATCTTTTCTTTGCCTTTTAATGCTTCTATCACGTGGGTCTTTATACTATACCTATACTCCTATATATATTTTTAATTTGCACTCGTATACGTTCGGAAGATGTTTATATTCGGTAATATAATTTATTTATCTTAATTAATATAATTTATCATTATAATTTAATTTAATAAGAGTTAAACATCTGATATCTAAAATATTCTTAAAATTTTTATTAAAAAAAAGTTACAAAACGAGTCTACCTTAAATTATTGCTTGTATTAATTAAAGGTTTAGCAAAAGCCATAATTTATTACTTGGTGTAAGAAGCTAAAGATTATTTATTGTTGAATATATAATTCCCAAGTAAAAAAATTTTGTAAAAATTTTATAAAGATTTTATAAATTGAGCTTTATAAAAGTTGTATAAAAAATTGGCCATATAAAATTTTATACAAATTTATACATAATAAGTGAAAATAATTTATAAATTTTTTATAAAAACTTTATAAAATACATTTTATAAAATTTTTATAAAAAATATATAGAAGGACAATTAGCTGCACAATCCTGCAGTAACGGATAAAAAAATTTAGATGGCACGACCGAGAGGTTATGAACATCAAAAAAATTAGTATTTCAGCGCGACAAAGAATTACTGCTGCCACCGACAATATAGAGAAAAAAGTCCACAGTTCCTCCTTCGATTTGGCTGAAAATTTTGAACGCCTTTTTGCTTTTTTAACAGTTGTTGCATCCGGCGGACTCTTTAACATTGACTTGGACATCGCAAAGGTTAGATGACGGTCTTACCAAATGTTTGTTCTGTGGTTGTCAAGTCAATATTCAACTTTTGCATTAGCAACCAAAGAAAAAATTGAATATTGACATGACAACCACAGAACAAAACATTGGGTCAGACCCCCGTCTAACCTTCGCGATGTCAAAGTCAATGTTAAAGAGTACATCAGTACACCGGATGCAACAACTTTGAAATAAAGCTAAAAGGTGTTCAAAATTTCAGCCGAATCAAAGGAGGAACTGTGGACTTTTTCTTATATCGTCGGTGGCAGCAGTAACTTTTCGTCGCGCTGAAATACTAATTTTTTGGTGTCCATAACCTCTGGCGAAATTTTTCATTGATACATTTGGGGAAAAGACAAAGAGGGATAAAAAGGCTCGCGCGCGAAAGGTCGTACGCGGTGTTTGTGTGGACCGTTTATCTAACGGTAAAATCAGCAGAACAGTGAGAGAGATCGAGGGGGAGAGAGAGGGGGGGGGGCTGATGGAGACGAGGGCTAAGGGAGAAGAGCGAAAGAGAGAAGAAAGAGATGGAAGACCGGCATACGCGTCCGGTAGACACACGGGCAATAATACGTTTTGCGCGTGTGTGCGTGCGTACGCGAAAGAATGACGGAGGAGCCGGCGTGGAAGGAAAGGGAAAAGCATTCTCGGCCGTATGCACACACATATCTGCCATTGTGGCCGATTCATGATGAAGCGGGACTTCCGGTCGGCCGTATACACGAGGGGAGCCACCGGGAGCACATACGGAAACACTGTTACAGACCGAGAGAGGGAAATCAACGAGCGCGCGCTTCTATCAATGGGACCAGATTGCGGAGGTTCGTTTTTACAAGACAACGCGGCCAACAAAAATACGGTGAATAGTCGAGAAACCGAGAGAGGAGAGACTAAATAATGGTTTATCGCACCTCGAACCATTCTCGAGTTTCGATTGCTCGATGACGCAACCTTTCTTCCTTGCGGCTGCGGACTACATTTTCGATCGATTGCTTTCCACCCTTCTTTCTCCCTTATTTCTTTCCCTATCTCTCGTCCTTTCTTTCTTCCTTTCTCTCTTCCTCCAATCTTTTCTTTGCCTTTTAATGCTTCTATCACGTGGGTCTTTATACTATACCTATACTCCTATATATATTTTTAATTTGCACTCGTATACGTTCGGAAGATGTTTATATTCGGTAATATAATTTATTTATCTTAATTAATATAATTTATCATTATAATTTAATTTAATAAGAGTTAAACATCTGATATCTAAAATATTCTTAAAATTTTTATTAAAAAAAAGTTACAAAACGAGTCTACCTTAAATTATTGCTTGTATTAATTAAAGGTTTAGCAAAAGCCATAATTTATTACTTGGTGTAAGAAGCTAAAGATTATTTATTGTTGAATATATAATTCCCAAGTAAAAAAATTTTGTAAAAATTTTATAAAGATTTTATAAATTGAGCTTTATAAAAGTTGTATAAAAAATTGGCCATATAAAATTTTATACAAATTTATACATAATAAGTGAAAATAATTTATAAATTTTTTATAAAAACTTTATAAAATACATTTTATAAAATTTTTATAAAAAATATATAGAAGGACAATTAGCTGCACAATCCTGCAGTAACGGATAAAAAAATTTAGATGGCACGACCGAGAGGTTATGAACATCAAAAAAATTAGTATTTCAGCGCGACAAAGAATTACTGCTGCCACCGACAATATAGAGAAAAAAGTCCACAGTTCCTCCTTCGATTTGGCTGAAAATTTTGAACGCCTTTTTGCTTTTTTAACAGTTGTTGCATCCGGCGGACTCTTTAACATTGACTTGGACATCGCAAAGGTTAGATGACGGTCTTACCAAATGTTTTGTTCTGTGGTTGTCAAGTCAATATTCAACTTTTGCATTAGCAACCAAAGAAAAAATTGAATATTGACATGACAACCACAGAACAAAACATTTGGTCAGACCCCCGTCTAACCTTCGCGATGTCAAAGTCAATGTTAAAGAGTACATCAGTACACCGGATGCAACAACTTTGAAATAAAGCTAAAAGGTGTTCAAAATTTTCAGCCGAATCAAAGGAGGAACTGTGGACTTTTTTCTTAATATCGTCGGTGGCAGCAGTAACTTTTCGTCGCGCTGAAATACTAATTTTTTTGGTGTCCATAACCTCTCGGTCGTGCCATCTAAATTTTTTTATCCGTTACTGCAGGATGATGCAGCTGATTACGTTTAATTTAGTTTTTAAACTGTGCTTCTATATATTTTTTATAAAAATTTTATAAAATGTATTTTATAAAGTTTTTATAAAAAATTATAAATTATTTTCATTTATGTATAAATTTGTATAAAATTTTATATGGCCAATTTTTTATACAACTTTTATAAAGCTCAATTTATAAAATCTTTATAAAACTTTTACAAAATTTTTTTACTTGGGATTACTATATATAGAAAGAAAAATTTCAAAATTTAACAGTAAGACAAAAAAACAACGTTCGTGGGTGAAAAATGTAATTTTCTGATGTATACACTCAGAAAATTTTTTTTATAAAAATTACTATTTTAATGGTTAAAGGAGGACAGACTTACACAATTATAAAAATTGTTATGAATAATGGTAAAAATTGCCACCATTTTCGAAAAATTACCATTAATAATAGCAATTTTTACCATTATTAATAGCAATTTTTATAACTGTGCAAGTCTGTCTTTCTTTTACCATTAAAATAGTAATTTTTACTAGCAAATTTTTCTCAATGTAACGCATAAACTACCTACCTTGTTAAATTTGATTGTGTATAATCTTATGCATTTTAGCAGAATCTATATGTTAAAGGGAAAGGTACATAAAATAGAGTTTAGCGATGCGTAATTCATGTATAGATCTTCGTACCGAAAGAGGAGGCATAAAATGTCTTTGTGAAAAAAGAAGAATTAGGTAGATTTAGCCACTGGCGACAGCATCAGCAGGATAGCATTATAAGCATCACGAGGCGGAAGCGTCGCGTTGCAACGTCCCCGTCGCATAATCGGAAGGCTAAATAAGCTCATAGTAGCCGCTGGGACGCGCTGCACCTGTCCTTTCTCATTGCAAACGCCCTGCCTCTCTCTCTCTCTCTCTCTCTACTCCTCGGCTTCTTCTATCTTCCATCGGTGCTTCTTTCTCTTTTCTCGTTTACTCTCTTACTCTTCACCTGCACGCGGAATATGTATGTATTTATGCACGCGTAGGGGAAAGAATCGATAAACTCAGAGTGTACGTGATAGACGGTGGGTGTGTTAAATTTCTTAAATAATTTAATAAAAACAGAAAAGGTTTGTTAAGGGGATGACATATCCGACTGTTACTCACCAGCAGAAATATTTAATTAGGTTAGCATACTCAGAGACATTGGATAATTTAATAATTTATCCTTCCACATTTCAAACGTATATTTCAAACGTACATTTCAACTATACATCTTTAAAAATGCTGTCTTATATTTATTAACTTACTAACTTACAAAAGTACGTTTTATTTATACCTAGTATCCCTGTATTTGGGTTTTCCATTAAAATAATAGATTATGTTGAATAAATATAAACATTAGCGTATTTCGATCAGTCGGTCACGATTAGGTATGCCACCCCAATAAGGTGAGATTAGAAAGTAGGTGAAATTTATTGCGGTTAATTGTAACTATATGTGTCGATAAGTTTTAAGCCATTTATAAAATAATTAATCTATTTTCAATGAGGACGTAAAAATTACGATTTACAGAGAATAGAGAACACATTCATTTCACAAAATACGTAGATAAGACATACAAAATACTTTATCTTACATGTCTCAAAACTTTAGTAAATTATTATTTTTATTAATATATTTAATTAAACTTTAAATTTAAAATTTCACCTTGAATGAAAAATTATCTAAAATATCAATTGCATTATTCTACAAAAATTTTCCACCTGAGTGAAATATATCATTTTTTGTAGATGTTTTTAGTGCTGAATCCAAACGCGACTGTCAAATTGCTCCGTCATCGTCACTTTTTTCTGATATTCTAACCTAAAAGTGCAAAAATCGACGTTTGTACCTATATTTAAGGTTATGTAGCATCTATAATGTTTTTTTCTTAAAAAACTAGATATGCCATCTTAAAGTGCAAACTTGCCCTTTGAAATGCGGTTGAGTTTGTTCAAATATCTTGTTTTCTTCGAGATATTTACACGTTAATCCAGCACCTCAAAGGGGACAAAGACCTACTACGTCCACGTCGTTGTTTCAAGAAAAATATCTGACTCAAAAACCCCCGAATATGAATTTGGAAGCCGCCGTTTTAGAAAAGTAATTCTGTTAGTTACAAAATGCCTAAAACGATTAAACACCTACACAATTCACGTAACTTAAAAATTTCAAATCTGAATATCTCGAAAAAAAAGATATATGAACAAACTCAACGGTATTTCAAAGGGCAGGTCTTGCATTTTAAGATGGCATATTTACTTTAAAAAAACATTGACTCTGCTACATAACCTCAAATATAGGTAAAAACGTCGAATTTTGCACGTCTAGGTTAGAATATCTGAAAAACATGATGATGGAGCAATTTGACGGTTGGATTTAGATTCAACGCTAAAAAATCTACAAGAAATGATATATCTCAGGTGAAAAAAAGAGTGATATTTTGTTAAATAGTGAATATTTTATATATTTTGTTGAATATTTTGTTGTACTCTATACTCTACTTCATAATTACTTGGTTATTCAAATAATTGTCTAGTAGGTAGATAAGTTTTAAATCTGTATACAATAAATTTTTAAATACATTGATACTATAATGCTATAATAACTATAATAGTAAATGTTTATTTTATATATTTGGATTGTATTTTAATAAGTTAATGCACAGAAAGTAAGTAAATATTAAAATACAGTTGTATTAAACACGAGCACATAGACAGAACACAAAATTTTACGGTAAATGGAAGTGTCGATACAGACAATTTATTGAGATGCGTAGGTGTAAGATTCGAAGGTATAGTGCCCGCTGAAATATAAATTCTCAATATATCAGTAGTTAAGAATAACTTTTTCCTACATTTATAGGCATAACTGCTATCAGTATAAAATTTTATACTCCAAGACATCTTTTGCTCTCATTAACATTAAATTATGTTACCTTAAGCAATATGTTTATTAATATTGAGCAACATGCAGTATATACATTGTATTTTCTTTTAACAAATATTTATCGTATTATCAAGTATGAATATAAAGGGGTAAAAGAAAGAAGAAAAATATATTTAATTACTAGGCAAAAGATCAATTTTATTGAAGGTAAATTCCTGCTAACAGTGTTCACCCGCGTAAAATGAAAACGACGCGAAAGAAGTTATGAAATCTAATTTAACTTGGCCACCCACACCGCACAAGCTCGTTCCGTTAACGAGGAGCTCACAGCGCGTGGGATGTACCCGTCGCGGGGGTGCCACTGTATAGTCGAGGGTGGTCGCGTGGGCGCAAGCGTAAGGCATGGTCTCTCACCTTTCCCTCCCTATGAACGAAACTCGGGCATGAATGGAGATGCGATTCATGCTCACGTACACACGATCCATTCATTCGGAAATTGGTTTGCCCGAAATTTCCTACTTCGCATCTGTCTTATTTTAAATTAAATTTTCTTCTTTCTCGTACAAATTAAATTAACGCAGGTTTGGAGTTTTAGATAAACAGTTTTTTATGTATTTGCACTAAGTTTCTTCGATAAACAATGTCTTATCATTGCAATAATCATGTTTTTAACTAAATATTTACTTTGTTACGTTATAAGACGTGTACTCTTTTGAATCTGTAATTAGTAAATCGTCAACAACTCCCAATGTAAGTTAAAGAATGCGAACGTAGATTATTTTCGTAAATGGATTTTTTTTCACAATCAACATTGATTTTGATCAATTTTTTAATTTCCACCTTAAACTTCTTCATGATTTATAAAATGTAATACAATTATTTATTACTGATCTAATAATTACTTCCGCCATTCGTATTATTTTACACCAACATATGTATATGTCATATAGTTATTCAAAATTTATCCCTATACCATTTTTCAAATAACTTCCCACTGTTCATAACTTCGGCTATCTCTCACTTTAACGTCCTCTTAAGAGACCTTTGAATGACGTCAAAGGGTTGTAAATTTAAAGTATGCTGCAGAATGACGTCATGGCAAATTTGTCTTGCTCAAACTCTATCGGACATAAATGTTTCATCGTTTATAAATAATTTTACAAGAATAGATTGCATTATATAATAATGTAACAAATACTTATAGTGTATTCAAAGAAGCGATATATATCTAAATTAATATAATTAAGTATTTGACAAACGAGAACTGCTATTTGACAGATGTTGGATGTCGTTTGTTATTATCTACCAAGTCAATATTTGTTATATATTTTTATTACTTTTATTATTATTCTTAAAGACATATATTTTTATTAATTACTAATTTCTTATTCAGAGATCAACAGTTATAAAAAATAACATAATTAA
Organism: Theocolax elegans; assembly: GCA_026168455.1. Lineage (NCBI taxonomy): Eukaryota > Metazoa > Arthropoda > Insecta > Hymenoptera > Cerocephalidae > Theocolax > Theocolax elegans. Next base: position 88,097,745 of record CM047425.1, on the reverse strand, counting down.
TAAAAAAAGTAATCGTCGAATACTTTTCCAAAATACTTTTATTTTACTCAGGCGTCTATCATTCATATTGCTTTTTTATATTTGATCGTTTTTTACAAAATTTAAAAAAAAAATAATCATACAAAAAATGGGTTTGAATTCTTTGCGTTTTCGGTTTTCTATATAAGGGCTACAATTTAAGCTTATAAATAAGTTATTTTATTAAAATTTAAGATAATTTATTACGTGAAGAAACAAACTTCAAAAATCATAAATGTTAAAAAAGACTGATTATAACTATTTCGTATTCTTTATAAAATTTATATTGCTCTTACAATTTAATTTCTTTTATAATAAAAATATAATGTAGCGAATGTATATTAATATTTACGCGTCAAAATAAATGAAAACTACATATATAAATAATAATAAATCATATAAAAATAACCAATAAAATTTTGCCCTCTTAACTGTTACAGATAAGTCGACAAAGTATAGATGCGTGCAAAAACTACTTCAGAGACGACCTCGTCAAAACAGACTGGCAGCTGATGGTAGAACTCAAGAAGCTCTTCGAGATCCTGTAATTCTCATTCCCTCCTCCGTTCCTTCGCCCATCTGAACCACCCATCAATAAAGTCTCACCTTTCTCCAGCTACGCGGCATGGTATGGTTCATACACATAAAAATTGCACACATTGTTATGGACTCGTGATGATGTAGATCAATTTTTGTTCACCATGTGTTTTTAATGTTACATAATTTTTTTATTAAAGTTAATAATCAACATAATTTATTATCTTTTATTTCTTTATTTTCATCAAGTTATAGACGTTAGGTTCGGACTCGACAAGTATTGCTATTATTTTCAGCAGTCTACTCATATCGAAGTTTCCAAAATCCTGAAAAAATTTGGGAAGGAAGTATATTAGTCAATTTGTTATTTGTGCTCTTGTTTTATTTTTATACATACTACACCGAAAGTAATGCATTATTGAATTTTAAACAATTTTATTTATTTTTCTTGCGATGTAAGATGCTTAGTAGAGATCATTTTTATTATCTCAGAGATCATTATTACATATAAACTATGAATAATAACACTTCAGTGCATAAAAATTTTTAACCAAAATGAAAGTAAGCAAGGATTATGTAAGTAAGACGTATAACAACAAGAATGATTGAAATGATTGGAGTCATATAAATAATCTGACCAGGAAAGCCTATCCCTGGAAAAAGTTGAATAATTCTCATATCACAAGTTTTCCGATATTCGGAAATTAACTGTGTCAGCTTTAAAAAATGGATGTAGAAATATAAATAATATAAAAGATAATTTGCGACTACACTAAAAGATTATATATTTATTTTCATTTTCGATAATAATATTTTAAGTAATTTCAATCTCTCTATTTAATCATTTACAATATTATAGTAATAAGATTAAGGGGATGTCAATTCCAATCAATTATTCAAAATCCCTACATTTAAAATTATCAATTTGGGAATATTATTTTTACGAAAATTAATATTGTATAGAAATATTTAAACGAATCAACAAGAACATTGCGTTTTGATTATGCAAAGTTTTAATGTAAAGTTTCATGAATTAGCGAGATTAATTGTTTAAAAGATTATTAAGTATCAGTCGAGAGTCCTTAGTAAAAATCAAAAAATTGAAAATGCTTGGTTTGGTAGTTACTAAACATTAGAAATGAACAAAATTAAAAAATAGATAATAACTCATTAAAATTGTTTTAAACCTATTTGGCGTTACAATTTTAAACTGATAATAATCCAAGAAATCGATGTATAAGCGAAAGGAAATTACTTTTGATATATAAAATAATATCTGTAACTCATACGATAGAGCGAAAATCCATTTTATGAAATTGGACGCGGTTTACATAATTCTTAGAATGTTGCCAGTTCATAAGTTAGTCAACTCGTTGTTATACGGAATTTTTAGTTTGCTCGATCAGAATTTAGCGATGATCTTTTTAATTAATAACTTAAGTATCCATGGACATTTTTTCCAGTCTTCGATAAAAAAATTCTTGACGTTTGAAAAAAAAAACCATTTCATGAATTAATAAGAAGTAGGTAATTTTGCTAGTTTATATTTTTTACCAATTATTCATAACTAGGATATGACTGTGTAACGTGGCACTTCGTCCTAGTACCCGTTACAACTGATTTATTAATTTAAACAGGGACGACGGCCCCGAAGAACGCGTCTTTGTCGTCGCCGTGGGTTAACAAGTTAACCCGCCGGGACACGGTAGCGGAGATAGGACGATCTCCTTATACCGACACACGTGGCGGGGAAAATCGGGAATCGGAAAGCGGTTTGCGGGTTGCTTTATAATCAAAATGATAACGCGACCGTTACGTTAATATAAAATAAGTAAGTATTTATTCAAGTATTTACACGGAGGTGCCCGACAATACTTAACGGGGCGTTCTCCCGGTCGCGCGGTATATACGCGGCGAGCAGGGGCTGCCCCCGTGCTCGCCCCGCGCAATACCCAATCGGTTTCGGTAGCACCGGTGTGCTACCGAACAAACATACACACACACTCACTCAACACGCTCTAAATATATACCGACCAATGTCGGGTACTTACCGGGCTGGCTGGTCCATTGGCCCTGGTGTACGTCGGCGCCCCGACGTCTGCTGGCCGGTGGAGTCGGCCCGGTTTCCCGTCGTCCTCGACGGTGATCTGCAGGTGCGGCCCGCGGCCGCGGCGATTCGCCTACCTCGGGGAATACTCAACCCGAGGTATTTTGGTCCTTCGCACTGCACTACACTATCGCACTTGCACTCGCGTACGGCTTCCCGGATTACGGACGAACCGGTCCGGTACTTCCCGTGGCGCGCGAAACTACACGTGACGAGGTATCAAAGATGCTGTCTCGGTCAAGACCGGCAGCGTACTCGCAGCGTACTGAGCTTTTCGGGAATTGTCGCATTCCCGAAAAGTATCTAACACACACACACAATAACAATAGAGTATATGGATGCTCGCACACATCCTCGCTCGTAGACATAAACACGCGTGTTTCGTGGCCTTGAAGAGGCAACGCACGAAACAATAACAACGTGCGAGATTGTAAGACATAATATTCTATATACAAGAGAAATAAGATAATACATTAAATATTATTTAATTCATTGCAACGACGTCTCGTCGCAAAGCCCCCCACTAAACTCCACATCATCCTACTGATGTGAGAGTTGAAAAGAGGGCAATGAAATAAATAATAACGCGCACGCAATCGAGCTCCCTCGCCTAGACGAACTAGGGTCGAGGAGTGGTGAGGTTTTTCTCCAAGGTGGCCATCACCAGCCGCAGGACGACGTCTCTCGCTGCGGGATTGTCTCCTGCCACCGCTTCTAACAACAAGCGACACTCCCGAAGAAGGTCAGCATCGTTGCCGGGTTGTCTCGGTGGCGCGGTGATGACATTGGTGCTCGTCCCCGACGTTGTGTCCATCCTGGTCGGAACAGAGGGCGGTTCGACCAATGGAATCGGAGGTGCAGGATAAGGGGTCAGCAACGACAATTCGGCTGGGTAGCCTACTCGCCGGAGCAAGGCGTTAAGACCCGCCTGCACCTCATCTAAGGGTCCAGACTCTGGTACTCCCAGACCCTGCGCCAGGCGACGTAAGAACGTCTCGTGCGGGGGTACGTCCTCGACCAGCTCGACGTGGACTGGCTGAGCCACGCTCTCTTCTCGTCCACGGGTCTTATCCTCTTCGGCCTCTTGAAGGCCAGATATTGCTGGAGGAGGCGGTGTAGGAGGACGGGCCAGTGAGTCCTGGTATTCCCTACGACGCTGTTCGACCAGCCTTTGAGCATGATCGCCCAAGGCGCGTCGCACCTCCTCAATCGGCCCGCTATGGTGCAGACCGAAATCTGCCGCCTGTCGGCGGTCTGCCTCCTCGAGTCGTCGAGCAATTACTCCGGAAGCGAAAGATGGTTGTCTTTCGTGGGGCTGTGCGTCCACAATGCCCACCGAAGTTGCTCGGGCCGGTGCGACGGTGGTCTCTTCCACCCGCCGCTTCTTCGCTTTTCTGCGGCTCCCTCTCTGTCTGGCCCTCTTGGACACGGACTTCTCCTGTGTCCCAGACGTTGAAGGTTGGGATGCCGCTATTGTATACCCGCTCTAATTTTCCGTGGCGAGTTGATCATCGCTGGCCTAGGATTTTCTCCTTGGCGGGACGTATCTCTTTAAATCAGATACGTGTACTTCAGACCTTTTCCGTCCAGACTCTTCAAGTCTTAAGACTACTGGTGATAGTATCTCCTTGACTTCAAAGGGTCCGTCGTACTTAGGCGCCAATTTGGCCGAAATACCTTTGGCCCCGTGCGATAACGTTCTACACTTCCTCATGACTAAATCACCTACTTGGAAGGAAGCCACGCGTCTATTTTTGTTATAGACTTTCTCTTGACGTCTCTGCTCTTCATCTATGTGTTTCCGCACTAGATCTCGAAGGGCATCAAGACGTTTGAGTCGATCCATCCACATCTCGGGATCGATAGGAATTTTAAATTCCCTCTTCTCAACCTCTCTACGCAGACTCTTTACCGGTTGAGGATGACGTCCAAAATTGAAGAAAGCTGGGGAAACCTTCGTACTTGATTGCGTTGCCGTATTAATAGCATGACGGAATTCATGTAGATGTTCATCCCAGCTGCGATGATCGGAATCCACAAAGGCCGCGATCATCGTCTTCAATGTCCTGTTTGTTCGCTCGACGGGGTTGGCTTGCGGTCGGTAAGGAGGAGTCGTGATCTGTTTTATCCCGTAATCCTCAAGCATTTGTGTCAACTTATTATTGACGAACTCTGTACCATTATCCGTAAGGAAGTAATCAGGAGTTTCCCAACGAAACAGTATGAGTTCCTCAAATGCTTTCGCAACCGACTTACCTGTAGCAGCTCGTAACGGTTTTAATTCAACCCACCTCGTGAACAAATCTTGTAAGACCAGTATATATTTGTATTGGTTCTTACTACGAGGCAGTTCCGTTATATCTGCCGCAACCACAGCCCATGGTCTCTCAATATTACGCTTGCCCATCAAACCTTGAGGGCCCGCCTGTGAGACTTTATATCGTTGGCAGTCTATACACTGCACAACGAATTGCCTGACATCATGATAGATACCCGGCCAATAATAGTCTCTTGCCACTCGGTCATAGGTCTTCTCCACTCCTAAATGACCACACGATGGAGGGCAATGCGAATCCTCTAGTACGCGCGTCCTATGTTCAATGGGCACAACCAATCTCCATCCCTCCTCTTGACCCGTGATTGGGTCCAGCAGCTTATCGGTCGTGAATCGATAAAGCATTCCATCCTCAATTTTCCATTGCGGAAACTTTTGAGGACTGGACCTCACATCATTCAATCTGGCGATGTACCATGGGTCGGTAATCACGTCAAAGGAGGCTATTTCAACTTCGTCCGAGTCCAGGTTAACAGCGCGAGAGAGTGTGTCGGGAACATAGTGTAGTGCACCTTTCTTGTGCACAATCTCGAAGTCCCACTGTTGCATCTCAAGCACCCAGCGCGCTAGTCTGCCGGTGGGCTCTTTAAGAGTTTTCAACCATTTGAGCGCGCTGTGGTCCGTCACAGCTTTGAAACGATACGCTTCAATATATGGCCGAAGTTTCTTAATTGCCCAGATTAAGGCTAGACACTCTTTCTCCGTCGTCATGTAATTACGCTCCGCCTTGTTCAACACTCGGCTGACGTAAACGATCGGATGCTCGAAACCATCTTCATCTTCTTGGGTTAACACAGCCCCAATAGCGTAATCACTCGCGTCACTCTGGACCGAGAAAGGCTTAGAGAAGTCTGGTCGAGCAAGCACTGGCGCGCCGGCTAGAGCTAACCTGAGTTCACGGAACGCCGCGTCCTGCTCTGGTCCCCACTCCCATGGCTGGTCCTTACGGAGTAATCTCACGAGAGGGATCTTAATATCCGACTCTCGATTTATAAAACGAGAATACCAACCGACCATGCCAAGGAAGGAACGAAGTTGTTTAACATTTCTTGGGGTCGGATAATTTAGGACAGGAGCCACTCGATCCACATCGGGTCGAAGTCCATCACCATCCAGGCGGTACCCAAGGAACGTAACGCTCGAGCAACAGAACTGACACTTCTCTCTGTTCAATTCTAGCCCTGCGTCCACTAGTGTCCTTAGAACCATTTCCAACCATTTTAAATGTTCCTCGAAAGTTTCGGTTATAACGATTAGATCGTCCAGGTAACCGAAAACATGAGGTTCAACTTCGGGACCAAATAGAGCATCGATCAACCGTGCAAATGTCATGGGTGCATTCATCAGTCCGAACGGCATCCGTGTGAACTGCCACAACCCAGACCCAGGCACAGCGAAGGCGGTATAATGTCGACTAATTTCTGACATTAACACTTGGAAATATGCCTTCTTAAGATCGATCTTAGAGATGAATTTGGCATTATGTAACTTATCCAGAATCGAATCCATATTCGGTATTGGATATGAGTCACGTTTTGTTACCGCATTCAAATCTCGGAAGTCTATGCAAAAACGATAGCTACCTTCGTCTTTGCGGACTATCACTGGAGCGGCAGACCATTCACTTGCACTCGGTTCGATTATTCCTCTCTCAAACATTTTCCTGACTTCTTGCTGGGCGAATTCGAGGACTTTAGGCGACATACGTCTTGGTTTGTGACGTACTGGTCGTGCACCTGGCTCTACTTCCACGTGATGTTCGATCAACGTAGTAAAGCCATGCACATCGCCTGGTGGTGGTAATAAGTTCTCTACTAACTTTCTTACCCTCTCTCGCTGGTCATCGTTAATCTCGATGATACCTGCACACTCTGCGAGAATCCTCGTGTCTCCGTCTCGGACTCCGTCCTTGACAAAAGACTGCCATTTTCCGGCGCCAACACGCCAGAGGGCATCGCCAATTTTAACCTCGATGTTCCAATGTTGAAGGAAGTCCATACCGAGGATCATCGAGTGTTCCATATTCTCGACTATTCTCAGTTGGATGTTGCCATCTAATCCCTCAATTCCGAATAGAACATCTAACAAACCTAGGACTTTCAGTGCCGGTCCTGCGACACCTCGCACGACTACCTTGGCCGGTTTCCACTTATCCCTGTAGCATTCCGCTACGTCAACGCGTATAAGTGAAACCATTGCTCCTGGGTCGAACAATGCTTTAAAGTCCTTGCCACCAAGTCTTACCGAGAAGAACAAACGGTTTTCGGATTGCACTCCCGCAACCATGTCTTCGGCTTGACTGTCAAGTAGAGCTGGAGTCGAACTTGTCTCTCTGGACGTCTTCGGGACGGCTCCTGCCCCCCCCTGAACTGTTCTAATCGGCAACGATTTTGAACTGTTCATTACCTGATCAAGAGAGACAGTCGTTTTACTCTCATTAGACTGTTTTAAACTCTTTTCTTTGATCGAAGGTTGGGGTGACAATGAGTAACGAATATCATCGTTCTCCTTGGTGGGGTTACACAGGTTTAGAGTTTTTCTCTCATTCTCTATTTCCTTGAGTAACCGTTTGTGTTGGTTAACTGCCTGCCTACGGAGTACTTCAGACCAGAAAGACTCTTTGTTTTTCTTGATCTCTAGAAGTTCTAAATCTGCTTTGTTCGGTGCTTCGAACGTTGGAGTTAGCTTGGAAGGAGTCTCAGCCTTAACCATAGGTAACTCAGCAGATTTCGGCAAATTCGGATGTTCAGAGGTATTCTCTCTTACCTTCTGAACGTTTGTTTGCTCTCCGTTTAGCAGTTCAGCGAAGTCAGTGAGGTGTTTGTCCTTCTTAACAAACAACCTCGCGGGTTCACCAACCCGTATTTCTTGCCCCCTAGAGCTATTACGCTCTTTTAATTGCGTGCAGGGCCCAGGGGGCGATTCTGGTACCCTGCCGCTAGGTTTCCCAGATATTGCCGTACATGCTCACACTTTGGGCAATTATCTAGGGTTACCCCAGTTGTGTGGCACACCTGACACTCAATGGGCGCTGCCACGTTCGGGCACTGGTCCGCTGTATGTCCCATACTTGCGCAATGTAGGCAAGTCTGATTGGGACAATCGAAATATCGATGTCCTACTTTATGGCATGTAAAACATATGCCAAAGAAGGGACTATTCGGATTCCTTTGCAAACCAGCGTCTTGGGTCTGCCTCTGCGTAGTACGATCATATACCGTGCTTTGTCTACGTTGAGGCGTATAGACGGGTGTCGTCTGAGCTTGAGCAACGTATTGTTTCGGCCTAGCACCGGTATATTGTTGCTGCTTTGACCCTGTCTGTCTATTTCCCGAAGATTGTCTCGCGTTATTAATATTTTGTGCACCCACAAAATTTTTACTTTCTTGCAAGTACTGACGTTGACTAGTGTTGCGAGTACCATACACATTGGCTACTTCACAATCACTTGAAGATGGGCTAGAAGAATGTTTCTTATTTTTCTTGCTCCTTTTCTTTTTCAACGTCTTCTTCTTCGGTGGTGGAGATGGCTGAGAAACCGGTTGGCTCTTCTTATTCTCAACTAATGAGGCCACTTTTCCCGAAACTTTGGACGAACTCCGTTTTGGGAAAGCTTGTGGGATATGAACTTGCTCTCTTGGTGTGGGTTCCGCAAATCTCTTGTCCCATACCAAGTGTTGTTCATATTCTTTGCCGTATTTCATTATGTCTTCGAAATTATTTATGGATCTCGAGGACATAAATTTACGGCACTCCGGTCTCAGTTGAGAATATGCCATCTCTACTTGTTGGCGCAACGGAGGAGGTCGGCGGAATTTCCGCACAATAGCCTTAAAGCAATTTAGGTATTTTACGACTTTCTCTCCTTTGCCTTGCGTGCGGCGTTGTAGATCCTCGAACAAATCTTGATCTCGCAACTCCTGACCGTATTCATTCAAAAATTCATTTTCGAAGTCATACCAGTTATGTAAAGAAGATTGGACGGCCCTATACCAAAATAGGGCTGTCTTCTTAAACACGCAAGGCAATGCGCTCAGTATACGCCGGTCAGAGAACTGGTCGTCATTCCTGAAGTCTTGTAAACTATCTAGAAATTCTTCGGCATCGTCGTTGGTCTCCCCATCGAACGATAGACCCCAGTCTCTGAGGGCTCGTGCACAACCAGGTCGATCCTTTCTATCTCTCATTGGTGGCTGGTCGTATCCCAAAGGGACTAATGCACCCATGTCCTCACTTTGGTTATTCCTATCACGCCGGTGCGCATTCCGACTCGGCGATGGTACTCTACTACGTCTATCAGGGAGGCGCTCCTTGCGATATCTTCTCGCATAGTAAGCGGTTGCATCCTCCCTATTTGCAGCGTAATATTCGTCCGAATCTAAGTTACTCATATTAGAATCGGTTTGAGTACCTTGATCGCGTCTAGCGACAGCTCGCTCATGCTCGACGGGATCATTATTCATTTCGCGGGATCTGTTGTAACCATTGTCACACTGTGTAGAGGCTTCCCTCCTAGTGTAAGTACTTTGGTTACGATCGGACGTTCGAGACTTACTATTCCCTTCATTCGGTAACCGTCTAGAAGTGGATGTTGCACTCCTGTGATAGCGCTCACCTTCCGAGAACGATTCATCATCTGCTTCTTCTGGTGCTGGCGCATATCTGTGTGAGGAGGTCCTGTTGTTATGCTTGTCATAACTAACCTTCCTCTGACAGGTACCGTATTGATCGCGATTATGTGAACGATAATCTGGAGCTTCCCTCCGATTATCAGTCGACTGCCTGCGATCGTTGGAAGGGAGTTCATGATCCCTGCTCGTCTGTTGCCGCGACTTATCTGACTGAATCTCCGAGACGCGCTTTTTAATCGCTCCCGAACTACTAAATTGGTTGGGAGTGGACCGATCATGTGTATCGGAGTTCAGTCCAAAATCGTTACGACGGTTGGTGCCCTTTTCCACTGGGTTGTGGTTACCAACCAACGAGTTACGCTGATCCCGGTGTGACGCATGTGATGAATTTATAGCACGCGTCTCACCTAGACCAGTATATGTGGCGGTCGACACCGTCACTTGTCTCGAAGGTGGTGAGTTAGCCGTCGGAATCGCCGCTTCTGTGTTAATGCCAGCTGCATTATCAGAAAGCGGTCTTAATTCGCCCGTCGGCGTGGGCACTCTACTATGTGTAGTCACATTTCCCTCTTCTTCCTGAATGGGGGTTATGTGCTCACTCGTTGGTCTATCATCTGACAACTCAGACTCTAAAGACCTGTCGGTACCAGAAGGTATCACACTACCTCTTCTGGAACGCTTTTGGTGCTTCTGCCAGAACTGTGGACAAGCTAAGGGCTTCGTCGCTGGTTGGGCAGAAGTTTCCTCGTCGTAATTGGGATACCAAGGCACGTCAATTTGAGGATCATAGCACTTAATCCTATGTCTTAGAAGGCGCTCTCTACACTCAAACTCTTCGCTATTTGCATTAAGGTGCAAACGATCGAGCTGGGCGTAGATCTCCTCCAAAGGAAGTGATCTGATGTCCTTTTTAATGTGCCTCGCATCCCGCGAGTCACTCAGTATTTTGCACATACGCGTCTCGTAACTGCCCATCGTAATTTTTTTGATAAGGCAGAGACGGCGTTGTGCACCTGGGGATTTCTTCTCAGCTGGCACACCAACTGCTTCCCCGTATGCCCTGTAAAGTTTGGACAACTGAGGAGATAGCTCAGAGTCCAGATTCAAATATAGAGTACAAAACTACTCTATATGAGAGGGCATACCTTACATAAAGAGAAAAGAACGCAACAAAATTCCGATCCGAACTTGGCAAACTAAATAAATAATAAAAATCTAAATAAAACAACAAAGAAAATTAATGTAAATTAATATAATTTTTATAAACAAACTACAAAAAAAAATTTTTGTTTGCCACCAGATTCGAAAGCTTAATCGAATCTGTATTCGGATCAAAGAAAAAAATTTTTGCTGACGATCTTCTCTTTAAACCTAAGTAAAATTGCAAACGATACTTGGACCAATCCAAGACCGAATTAATTTGACAAACAAATTAATTTGGTAACAATTTAAAAATAAATTGCCATCGATTGCAACTTACAAAGAAAAATACTAATACAAAAAAAATATTTTAATTCGCTGACACGAGAAATTAAAAATTAAGGAAAGGAAAAAAAAATTCTAGAAGCCACAAATATAATTATTTTGACAAACAAAATAATTATAATTTTACACAAAATGTAAATCTCATACAAAAGAGAATTTTGTGAAAATTAGCTTCAAAAGAAAAGAATTTTCAAAACAAGATCTCACAAGAAAAAAAATTTAAAAGTGATTAAAACCGCAAAAAAAAAATTTAAATTTGATTTAAAGCACACAAAAAAAATTAATTTTATTGTTAACCTCCCAAAAAAAATTTAATTTATTTATTATTAATTATATATATATTATATTATATTATATAAAAATTAACAATATAAATATGCAATTAATTTGACAAACAAATTAATTGCAATATTCCTTAATTTGGAGAAGGAACAAAAAAAAATTAAGAAAATAAATCAAAGAAATTTTCCCGTCAGCAGAATTAATGTTTAAGTGACAAACACTTAATCAAAATAATATTAATATTAACAATAAATATAAATGTAACACCGATATCACGATGTGTCTCAGCACTAATGCGAGCCAAAATCGTGACGGTAATACAAAAAAAATTTATCAACCTTGACTTATCTGACTAACAGACAATGTCAAAATTGATTATAATAATATTAATAATTATTAGTATACAACAAAAAAAAAATTATTGTATAAGTTCAAAATTATCAGCTGACTAACAGCGTGATAATATCATTGAAAAATCAATTACAAGTATATATATATATATATATTACAACAAACAAATTATTAATAATAATAATGATAATAATAATGATAATAAAATTAATAAATATAAGCAATAAAAAATATTATTGGTCGTCTCGAACTGATACACAATCAGTGAGCCGAACTCAAAAATATTTTACACACTCACAAATTGTTAAACTCACTTTTAAAGCGAGCCAACAAAATTCATGCAATTAAATTAAAAATGAAATTACGGTCGCGCAGAGGGGGAAATTGTCCTTCTTGCGTAGCAGCGAAGGATAGCCGCGCGGTATATGCCGTATACTGTATATTCTCTTTCTCTCTCTCTCTCGATACTCGTTACACTTACGCCGCGCGAGTCTAACGCCGGCTAGTTGGGGTTTTCTCTCTCTCTCCCACTAGCGGACTCGTGCTCACTCAGCACTATCGAACTCCGCGACGCAATGTTTCTCTCTCTCACGCACTGGTTCACTCTTGCTCTCTCTCTCTCTCACACACAACTAAGTAATATGGCTAGGGATACCCGCGCGTCCCTACTCTAACGCGAACTCGAAATTTCCAATTTTTATTCTCGCTCTCTCTCTCACTCTCACTCATACACACAATTCAATCATAATGGCATGCATCCATGCCATTACAAACCTATATGTTCTTTCTCTCTCTCTCTCTCTCTCTCTCTCTCTCTCTCACCCGCGATTTGTAAATCAAAAATTTTAAATATAAGTAACCCGTTATTTTCTATCTAGGTACAGGTAAACCTGTACATAGAAGAAACACTTATTTAAAAAAAACAAGACAGAATTCACCGACCCGAAAATCCACGACACGCAGGCGGTACAACTACCGTCCTGTCACGGTCGCCATTTGTAACGTGGCACTTCGTCCTAGTACCCGTTACAACTGATTTATTAATTTAAACAGGGACGACGGCCCCGAAGAACGCGTCTTTGTCGTCGCCGTGGGTTAACAAGTTAACCCGCCGGGACACGGTAGCGGAGATAGGACGATCTCCTTATACCGACACACGTGGCGGGGAAAATCGGGAATCGGAAAGCGGTTTGCGGGTTGCTTTATAATCAAAATGATAACGCGACCGTTACGTTAATATAAAATAAGTAAGTATTTATTCAAGTATTTACACGGAGGTGCCCGACAATACTTAACGGGGCGTTCTCCCGGTCGCGCGGTATATACGCGGCGAGCAGGGGCTGCCCCCGTGCTCGCCCCGCGCAATACCCAATCGGTTTCGGTAGCACCGGTGTGCTACCGAACAAACATACACACACACTCACTCAACACGCTCTAAATATATACCGACCAATGTCGGGTACTTACCGGGCTGGCTGGTCCATTGGCCCTGGTGTACGTCGGCGCCCCGACGTCTGCTGGCCGGTGGAGTCGGCCCGGTTTCCCGTCGTCCTCGACGGTGATCTGCAGGTGCGGCCCGCGGCCGCGGCGATTCGCCTACCTCGGGGAATACTCAACCCGAGGTATTTTGGTCCTTCGCACTGCACTACACTATCGCACTTGCACTCGCGTACGGCTTCCCGGATTACGGACGAACCGGTCCGGTACTTCCCGTGGCGCGCGAAACTACACGTGACGAGGTATCAAAGATGCTGTCTCGGTCAAGACCGGCAGCGTACTCGCAGCGTACTGAGCTTTTCGGGAATTGTCGCATTCCCGAAAAGTATCTAACACACACACACAATAACAATAGAGTATATGGATGCTCGCACACATCCTCGCTCGTAGACATAAACACGCGTGTTTCGTGGCCTTGAAGAGGCAACGCACGAAACAATAACAACGTGCGAGATTGTAAGACATAATATTCTATATACAAGAGAAATAAGATAATACATTAAATATTATTTAATTCATTGCAACGACGTCTCGTCGCAACTGTTACATGTTTTTAAGATTAGATTAAATTTTAATATTAGTTACTAATTTATGTAAAAACAGTTTTTCTCAGTCGATAAATAATTCATGTAATAGTATAGAGAGTTTGACTTTCCCTTAAAGGTTACTTAATGGAATTATAGCAATACCTGAAGCACATGTCTTGACTACTAAAGAACTGCTACTAAATATAAATCTGCGTCGGATTTCAATTAATTTTCAATTAAAAAATAAATATACTTACAAACATATATATGCTTAGTAAAGAAACCAATACAGTATTATCACTGATTCTTGAAATTCAAACAAGGAGAGAATAAATATTCTGTATCTTGTAATAAATGAAAAAGCTATTAATTTCATAAATTGCTGGTGTAGTGTAGATCACAAGTATTTAAAAAAGTCAAATTATTTTCTTTGAAATTGGCCTAAAAATTGAAATGCTGTTCTATCTATAAATACAAATAGAATAAGTAAAACAAAAAGTTTGTACTTTCCCAAAAGTTTTCTTTACCTATTTTATACCTATAAAATAACGAATTTGTATATTTATGCGTCCGAATCTAATATATTACAATTCACCGTAATACCCCTGATTTTTTCACATTATCAGAAAGTATTGTATCCTTAATTTAAATGAGTCTATTAACAAACCATATCAAGTCAATCACTTTAAAAAGCAACAATGATGAATCGTAGTGCAGCTTGATTGTGTGCATCTATTTATAACGCGATGCAAAAAATGTCTGTGCGCGCCTTTTAGACGCGGCGAAGGAAACCCAAGATGGAACATTTTCTATATGAATTTAAACGATGAGAAGAATGCATATTTGAACTGCATGAGCATACTCAGAAGCTTTACGTTGATTCTAAATTTTGTCGCGATCCGCCGCGTAATATAAAAATATTATATATATACGCATACACATTGCATATACACGATGGAAGAGGGAATGAAATACCTCGAACTGCGCTTGAGGAACGAAACGGCCAATTGAATAGGTGAAAAAGTAGTTTGTAGCGTTAATAGAAAATGATTCGATAAAATGAAGAACAGTGATGCTGTTTGTTTATCAATTTATTTTAATATCTATTGTGCATATTGTGATAACAGTACAATTGCGTCGAGACCAACAAAGTCAAAATGATTAACAAGGAATGTCTTAAGAACGAGGAGACTATTAATCTTTAATGAATTTGTTTCTTTCCGTGCGCAATGATTAAAATTAATATTATCTTTTCGATTTCTTAGCAACGGAGAAAAAAAAGTTATCGAATACACTGAACGAAAGAAGCGATGCGATCAATTATTCTCGACACAAATTTTCAAAAATTCGTAGCTGCTAACGATAAAATTTTATCTGCGATATTTAAATATCCAGCAGGGTCTGGATCTAACGCAAAATTTGTTTCTCTATAATTTTTTATTCTTATATCTTCGCTTGAAACATGCGCTTGAGCGTCATTTTACAATTAATCGACTCGAAAACAAAAGAGCTAGAATGATTATAATCCTATATAGGATTCTAAAGGGGATGCTTTTGTATAGTCGTAATTAAGTATGTGTACAGTTGCAGAATAGAACGCACGGCATTTATTACGAAGGATTATGGACGAGATTAACAGAGAACGATTCAACACGATATTAAACAATTGAAAAACTAAATAAATCGTAAAATTAATCAGTGGTACAGTATTTCAAGAGAATTACACATTATTTAGATAGGTATGCAATCTGAAAATGAATTATACGATATAAATCGAACGAAAGAATAAAACTGTGTAGAGAAGCGATCTAGATACCAGGTAGTAGAATTAGTCATTTTTCGCAATGAATATTTACAGTATAAAATTTTGTTGATACCTTATTTTATACGATATCAATTTAAACAATTTGAGTTCTTTTAAATCTTTTTCAATTGGGAAATATTTTTATTCAATGTAATTCTATTGAAAAATATCTAACATTAACAATTGTTAAAAATTATTTTTATCGATTTTTGTATGTTAAAGAGATACAAATGATTGTATAAATTATTTAAAGCGAATAATTGTCTTATAAAAAATCTATTGGTGCAAACATTTCCCTAACAATTTTAAAACATAATCTAAATATTTTACATAAAGTGCAGTTCCAACAGTGAGGTAAATTTTGAGAATTATTCTGTCAGACCGTCCACGGTTTTTGTGAAACGACATTATTTACATAACGAAATTACTTTTATTGCATAACATCAAAAATGGTGCATTGATAAAATGCATTAAGGCAGTATTTCAATATAATATACACAATATAATATACACAATATCAAATATACCAAAGACGGTATGATTAAAATTCTTGCTCTTGATGAATAAGTCGTATTATTACGATTTATAATAATTTGTATACATAATTAACCTATATTTAAGCTTATTTTTAATTATCTCAATCTAAACACGACGCGATTTGTGCACATAAGAATTAGAGACATTGAAAAATTAAGAGTGTACGTAACATAGGGTAGTACGATATACACAAATTTTAATAATTTGGTGACGTTTAAACCCAATGCCTTTCATTCGTATATGCACACGCCGTCCCATGTTTAATTCTAAATTTAACTCAATGATTGATAATTTATGTGAGTTCTATACACTTGCATAGACTAAATTATTATTAAATAAATCAAGATATTACAGAAATTATGATTTTAACGATTTTTCAAAATAAATCTTTTAATGTGCTATAAAAATCAAGCACAAATCTTGATTGCAATGTAAATTAAAGAGATTTTACTATTGCAGATAAATCTTGAGAATTTTACTGAAACATAAAACAAAATAAAACATTAAAATTTCGTAAAAAAAATAATAGTCGGTACGAGTATCGTGCAAATTTTCAAAGTACATTTTTGGCGGACGCATTTGTGCATGAGCGTAATAATGAAGCGACTTAGCGTGCGGAAATTTGAATTTTGTGTATTTAGTTAGAAAAAATATGATAAGGATATTGCGAATTTAATGTACATTATATCCACAATTAATAATTAATTTGCGAATATCCAATTAAATATCTGGGACTGATTTATTCCTCTCTTGAGCTTGCTCTTTCGATTAAATGAAGTAAGTGGGAGCACGAGAAGTAGAAAAAGTAAAGAGAATTTATCTAACGATTTGGAGTATGAAAATCGCGTAGATGCGGGTGTTTGATAAATATTTTACAAGAGAGCGCTTGAATTTACCAAGTGATATATAAATATTATGTATAACTATCAGTTTTGTGTAATTTGCCGATCGTCACATTGAAACTGCGCGTAGGCGAGCGAGTTTTAATGATTTTCTTCTTTTTTTAGGATACCTCGTACAATTTTGAATTACTTTTTACATATGTGGCTTAATAGTTTTGAATGACTATTAATAAATATTGTTTATTGATAAAATTAATATTTCTTGTAGTTTATTTCCTCTCAATATTCCTTGAACATCTTTATAAAATTTGTATCTAATATAATTGCATGTCATCTTACCTTTTTAATTTGCAAATAATCAATATTTTATTTTATTAAATGATATAATGTTTTAATTCTCTATAGACTGGCATTATGATGATCTTTTTTAAATAAGTTTTAAAAAAATTTTAACTATAATTTTACTGTGCGCATAGGTGCTTTTATCTTGTTGCAGAGGAAACCGGAAATGATTTTTCCTTTTTAACGAATTAACAGTCGAACGTTTAAACCCTTCATTTTTGCTTCAACACATAAGTAGCTGCAAAATAAAAAGCAAAGAAGCTTTCGCTTATCATGTGGTGCCGCTGACTACAGGTGACGTAGAAAATACCTTAGTATTTAAGAGAAAATAGAAGATTGATTGTCTACGTGTTGTAAAATTTACCTCAAATCTTAGCCTGTTACAGTAAATGTTATTATTCCAACATGTAAGTATTGAAAAAAGGTATTAAATCCGGTAAAATCCAATCTATTTTTTATAATATATTAAAAAATATTTTACACCAATATGCTAATTGTTAGATTTGTATAATTATTTAAATAGTTTAAAGTATTAAAAAAATATGCAGTAGTTTTATAGTTATTATCATAAAATTCAGCTAATACAATCGATAGATTTATAACATTGAATTTTTTATATTCTTTCGATAATATACATTGACATTGCAGAAATACTATTTAAATAAATAATTTAGTACTACATCGTCGTACATAAACAAAAATCATAAGTAACAGGAATAAGAAACAACATTGATTCCTCTATCTGTAAGTATGAAAACACTGATAACAGATCGATGATCCTCATACGCGTTCATGGTAACCATTCATTTTCTTATTCATTCGCCCTAAATATTTAAGTGAAAACCGTCTAATACGAAAAGATTCTTAAACACTTTTGAAACTCCAAACAATTCATCAAATTGTCCTAGTTTATAAATAACAAATGAAACCTACTTAATATTTCCTTAGATCTTAGGAGGTTTGGCATAGGCATTACAGTTTATCGATTGCTCTGGCTGCGGTCGATCACCCGCGTGCCTCATAGAATTTATCGCGAAGTTGTGGTGATAACAGAGATCCGCGAGGGCCAATAATAAAACTTACTCCGCGCGATCGAACAGTGATGACGCGCTAAGAAGCCGATCGAGGTCGACTTCGGAAATCAAGTTCGAATTCCTTGATCGAAAGCTAATTTCTCTCTAATTTACAATCGTTCCCGTTATACATGTTAGAGGGATATAACGTGTTTTATCGATATCGCAAACCATATGATATTAACTACTGCCAGATATAAATTAAAATCTAAAGCGGAAATAATCACACGCTACTAGTTCAACAATTACAACGTATTATTGCATTGCAAACGCATGCAAAGTATATGTTCTATATATTGTACAATTTAAAATTCATGAAAAGTTACAAAAAAAATTGTAAGTCTATAAACGCTTAAACAGACGCGTTTTTTTAATGAAATATTTATTAAATTTAGTTGCCAACGAAATTTTATTTATAATAATACAATAATATCAAATATGTAATTAATTAATAACGTATCGATTATATGTACATAAAAATAAATTGAATATGCGTATTTACATTCGTGCTTGATTCACATACAATTAGAATCTGTTTTGGCTGCTATCATCTTGTCAAAAGCATCAAACATGCTATTAGCTATTTAATTGTGATTGGATGAAACGATTCAACAAATTTCAAAAACAATAATGCTATGATCATTAAATCCATCAGTTCTGTCTTAAGCCACCCACGCTAATCAAATTATCGATATGAAATCATATAGTACACATGTCAAGATTACTTTCTAATTAAACAATAGTTCAATACTGCTGTAAACTAGATAAATTATTACTAAAAATTCAAGTAAATTTAATATTAAACGCGGTAAATGCGCTTCAAGATTTCCGTTTCTTGTCGTACTTCTTAATTCTTAATATTAAGATTAAAATTGAACGCGCGAGATTCGCAGAAAAATCGCATATAAAAAAATAATGTATTTTACAGAAATTGGAATAGTACAGATAAAACTTGTTAAAATATTTAGTCAATTTTCTTTTGTACAATATTATCACTATTAATTTTTCTTCTAAACTGATTAACATGGATTCGCAGAAATAAGATGACAGTATATATAAGCAATCATAAAACTAAGCAATCATGTGCAAACACGGATATCGATTCTCCACCGTATAGTCATAGAAATAACCAAACAAAGAAATTACTTCTGCGAATAATATTACGAGTGTGTATCAGTAAGTTTCTTTATGAAAAGAAAAAGTTTCGAATAATTTAAAATAAATTATACTATCCGACATCCGCTCGCTCAAGGTATTATACACTTCAGAAAATGTCTACAATCCCCATGATTAAACGAAACAGCAAGTATAAACCCTTCGATCGATCGAATCGTACAGAGTTCCATGTCCTTGCGTGTGTTCGATACGCGAGGTGAGAGGGAGTGAGCAACCGCTCAATGAGTCCGCGTCATATCGACTCGTCATTCATGTCAGCAGCTCTATGAGATCTCTCAGTACACACAGACCCACACATACACGTAGAAACGTGCATTTTCAACCGCAACTGCACCTGCACGATGTGACTAATCACCACATTTTATACGTATTCTTCGATGTACATTTTAACGTCGTAATTACTTACTGTTTCTCTAGATATTTTATTAGCATTGTTATACTATATGCGTAATCGCGCTCGCAATCCACACTTTAACATATTCCGGAACTTAATCACACGTTTTAAAATTGAAAGTACATAATGGGAGATATTTTGTTAATTTAAGTTTAATTTAAAGCCATACTGGAACAAACGTAACTTATTAAATATACGTAGTATGAAATATAAACAAAAAAAGAAAAACGTTGCATACACAAAAATTAACAAATAAAATATTAACTCCGAATGTTTAAAAGTCGCAAGTACCATCTTCATCGTATTCTTTTATCTTTGAGCGAAACGGAAAAATAATTAAAAGAATTATTTGGCTAATCGAGCAAGCCAACGTCAACAAAAATCAATACGAATGGTTGATTAGATTACTCTTCTAGAGGAAAAATAAAACGATAGAGCCGAATGATCGAAACACAGTAAGCTACCCGGTTAGCCAATCAACGTCTAATCGACTATACAATCTTAAAGGTTGAATTTAGATTTCACACTTCCGGTGAGCCATTCAAAGCTGAGAACTATACCTACTTATCTCCAAGAAGAAAGAAAAAAACGACGAAAATTATTGAAGGAAGAGTAGGAGCTGGGGGAAAAAAATAGAAAGAAGGACAAGAAGCGGTCGCCTAAGTTAATTAACCAATTAACCCCGCAATTGCCTAAAGGCTACGTATGGCGCTTGCTCGTGCCCAAGGATAAGCGCTACTATATTGCACGCTAAAGGAAAAGGAACAGAAGAAGAAAAAGAGAGGAAAGAGAATGAACGAGAGAGCCGACGTTCTATAGAAAAGGACAAAGCCGCGCGTTCGAGCCCGAGGCGAAAAGGATGCGACTAATAAAGACGCTAAATATAGCACGTAAGCGTAGTTTGTTGCAATTTGACAGTCAACTAGATGTAATTTAGAGGCTCGCACGTATGTACACGCGTGTATTATGAAGCCAGAAATCAAACGAAACTAAAAATCGTCGTTTTCTTTTATTTTTTTAAGGGAAAAGCGGGAGGTGTCAAACTGTCGTATTTCAAACAAATTAATTACTTTTTTACTACCGACCTCATACGAACCGCCTTATAATCTAAATAACCCAATAAATATAGGGTTAACAATAATAATGCAGATAAACGACCTAACCAACATTTTTTACTAATATTTCATTATTTTTTATCAACACTTAATTATTAGTAGATAAATAATAATAACAACCAAGGTATAGATGCGTCTACAATTTGCAGTGAATGTCTCAAAAGAGGTAATTCGAGTGACCACAGGACTATATTTGACCGTCGTTTGAGACCATATTTTACGAAGGAGAAGTAATAATTTTAATTCGCACAAAAATATTCGGCAATGGTATGTATATGGAGGTACGAGTGCATCTGAACCGATATCTAAGAGGTGCGGTTAGTTCGTCAAAGTCTTGAAAGGATATACATATGTAGACGTGCGCGGGTTTATAATTGTAAAAAGCTAAAAGTAAAGGTGGCAAGAGAACGGATGTGAACTCTGTAGTTCCGGAGGCGCCAACGCTTGGAAGATAAGTCGCGTGGCCCACATTAAAGCCGAACCGACTGGTTAAGGGTGGGTCTATGTATGGAAACGCAATATGTTTCGGAAGGCGTGACGGAAATGCATTTGTCGTCTTTCGCCGTCTCGGTTGCGGATCCGCGGTGGGCGTCGACGGGAAGCGTTTCCGCTTTATGCGCCGGATATCCTTTCGCTCGTTCGTATATAAACGCTCGTCCGCTCACTCGCGCCCGCGATTATATGGCGTAGCCCCATTTCTCTCCTGTTTTGCTGTCGTCGCGCGCGACAGATGGCTCCTTGGAATCTTCTTCGTATTTCGTTCCTCGTTCGAACTCACAATCTTTTTTCACTTATTCTCCGCGCAACGACGATAATACTTTAACATTAAAGATATCGTTATTGGACTTGAACAAAATTTTCTAAAGCATAACTATTGTACTCCACACTGCAAAAATTAAATAGATGAAAACAGACGTTCCGCTTGGAAATCTCTAGTTTGTTACTGGTTCAGTAGAACACTGGATAACTAGACGCTGTAAACTGATTTTATGTAAAAACATTTGATTCATTTATTTAAATATACATTATATCATACTAGATTTCAAAATAAATGAATATTAGTATTTGATTGTGATAAAGAGTATTAATACGATTATGAAATATTTAATATTTTTACAAGTATACCTTTTCATTAATATATAGAAAGAATAGTGTAAAATTATTGACTTATTTTACAATTTTACGCGTCATATCAATATTTACGCAGTATACTCGATTCTAATAAAAGAATGTTGAACATTTTCTCACAGTAAAGTCAATAGTAAGCATATAAATTTTGGTCAGCTAAAATATATAACAAAAGTACTTTGCGAATGGTAGAATCAAATTTAAAGAATTCTAATTTACTTCTCGCTTGCTGCGTGAAATTTAATTCGCATATATACGTCTAATCAATTCAGTACACTGACGAGCAAGTGAAAAAGAAATATTGAAAAAACACCTGAATACGAGAAATTTAAGCCCCTCGAAAAGTGTTCCATATCATAAAATTATTTGTTAACTGCATTTTACAATGAACTACTTTCTTAGATGTATATATTTTTAAATTTCAATAATTGTAATAATATACCTAGTCAAAATGGCTCAATAATATAATATTCTCATACACGAGATAAATTATTCGTAAAATAATGGAAAAATGCGATGCGTTAGAAGTAATGCGTGATGGTAAATGCAATTTTTAGTATCAGCAATGATCGAATAATATTCATCATTAAATTAATTTAAAAACAAAACAACTGTTCGAGTAGCATGCCGTTAATATGTAAAATGACTGTAAATTCATCCTAATAGTTTTCATAGAATTCCATTGCACCAGGAAAATTGAGGTTAACATTAAACACGCAATGCTTAAATTATAATTATGAACATAATTTTCAACTGAAACTTTAATTAAAGTTCTTAGCAGTACATTAAATTTCTCACTAATCTCTTTGCCTGGCCTTCCCTAAATTGAACTAATATGCTACTATATGAATTAACTTCACAAAGAGTAATATATAGAGAAATAATACATTTCCACTTTCCACGAAATTTCTAAATAAATTTTCATTATAAAAGTTAAAGTTCATCCAAACTTTTGTACGAATAATATTTAGTTCCATCAAAAGCAACCAAAGCTTTACGGAAACTAAAATCGTGAACGTATTAGAATTTAAATATTTTGAATCGTCCTAGTCGCAAGTAGTAACTTCTCCGATTAAAAATTGTAATTGAAGTATATGGATTTGACTAATAAATACAAAGCAGTACAATAATGATATTATTTTATTAAAAATGTTGCACTTTTGCACAACATTAAGATGACTTTTAAATTATATCTGTAAAATATTAGTTTGAAAATAAATCGAATATCATTTTATTTTATAACTTGTTAAGATATGTTTATGGCTTATAGAATATGCGTATACAGAGTGTTTTTAATATCAATGTAAAAAACTAGATATTTATTGTTACACTTACTAACACAACATTTTTCTTTAGTACAGTCTTATTATGTAGTTTACATGTATAAACTGCAATAAACCAGAATTAGTACGAGAATACATTTTATAATAATTTTAAACTTGATGTGATTAATTATAACTTGCAAACTTTTTTAATCTGCACTGACAGTAAGAAATATTGACAATTAATGTGCGCATATATATATCAAAAATCACTATATGTATACATGTACCGTACGTAAGAAATGTTTCATTATAGTTAATACAATTTTTATTTATTGTAAATATTCATGTCTGTCAATATATCCCATCATTTACATCCATCGCCGTATTATAATATATAAAGAAGATTCAATTCGTTTGTTTTTATCTGATCGAACTAAAAAGAGTTACACGAATAACTAAAAAAAGTTCCGGAAAGGTGAAAATAATAAATATGTTCATTTGAAATGGTAAACGACCGACAGTTCAGAATAGGCACTAATACATGTCCTTACTGATACCAAACGATAACAAGACAATAACTGGACGAGAAAAAAAATGTTTTTTGACGACACGCGCGCATGTACGAGAGCCGTAATATAACCCAATGCCTCGGAGAGGTTGGATTCGCGCAACCTTGAGCCTCTTCCCACACGCGAGTATCACGTGCCAAGTATGGGCTGTACAGCAATGCTTGTCGACTTATTAATTCAACCGAAGCATATATCGACGCTCGCATACCCGACGAATGCTCGCGTTACTTTCCTACCCGTTGACTTATTTAACCATATCTAGGTACACACGATGTTAGCCCAATCTTATGGATCTTGCGATCCAGCTAGGCTTTTGTCAAGATTCCTTTAATTTTACCAGTCCCGTGGGTCCTGCTTTGTACCACTTACCTTGGATGGATAAAACGTTTCACGGATGTTTCAGTACTTAAGCGATTACTCTACTATCTGTAACGACATGTAAAACCCAAGAAATATAAATATTATTTACTTTCCACATGGATTATGACAGATAATCTTCAGAGAAAACGTTTTTTCGTTTGGTTTGAATATCTTTATATCTGCGTGTATTTACAAATCTTTTTGTTGAATAAGTGAATATGATTTATTTGTAGTGTAACACACCACTTATTTTAGATCACGCTTTCGTTGAAACTTCTGAATTATTAATGTAATGTTTCGAGTCTTCAAAATAAATCTAGAGATTATTTTCTAAACGCAATAATATACTTCTTATGTTCACAATGTCAATAGGACATATACATAATTCTTACAATATACCCAAATCAAAATTAACAAGAATATGAACACCTTTAAAAACCGAATATCAATTACAAACAAATTGATGTAAAGAAATTTTAGCATAATTCCACAGTTCTCCGTAAACTTCATTAATATAGATAATCTATACAATCCACGTGTTTAATAATTATATGTTTAATTTACAACTTACCAATTATTATAAAAAGTCAATAAAATATATATATATATAAAAATTCGAGAAGATAAACATAATTTGGAAGACTGACTTTTAAAGGACATAAGCTAAATAATTTATAATATTTTTTTCCTATACTTCTAATTAATTATAAACGGCATTATTTGACATCGAATATTTTAATTTATTCAAATAATTTATTCATAAGAGCATATATCTTTTGTAAGAATAGCTTAAACTTGTATAAACCGTAAATAATTTTTAATGGAGTTAAATCGAAGTACAAAGAAAAATCCACCGTAAACTTATCACTTACAAAATATCTTAAAAACTTGTATTATCATGTAAATTTAAGTGACAAATTAATTAGGTAAATCTGAGGCATCGTGTGGCAGAATTCGTATAAACAAGCACGAAAGAAACATATATTGGAGTGCAAGTAGACAAAGACAGAGAATAGTCAGACAATATCTATGTATATATTTAAAAAATATGTCTATATTTGTATATGTTTGTGTGAGTTTACTACTATATATAATTTTTTATCTTTTGTCTAAAATGTCTCGACTACTTAAATTCAAATCTTTTTAAGCATTTCCCGAGTTTTGATTTTAAAAGTTTTATATTATTATCAGATATAAGTGCCTATATATATATATATATTACTTAATTAATTTTGTATACTGTCAGTTCAAGAAATATAGTTAATAAATTAATAATGGTTTGGTTTAGAAACTTAGGGAAACTGTGTATAAACAGAAGATCTTGGTTGTGTCTAAAACAACCATCTGCAAAAACTAAGAAACAATGTTTCAAGTATCAAAATTTAAAGGTTTTCAAAAATTATTATATAAATATGTAATTTCAGCAAGATTAAAATAAAACGTATCATGAGAAATAATTTTATAATATTAAATACCAGAGAAAAACAGTTTGGAAGTGGAGTAAACAAATTTCTCATGTAAGAATTAAACTTTTTTGGAATGTTATATGCAATATATAACTATATATGACATAATTTTAAAGTTATTAACCTTTTTTCTGTACTGTAGGTTCCTCGATTTTCTCGATCTGGAAAGCTGAAAATACAAAGATTTAATTGACTCGAAAACTAATGATAAACATAGAATATATCGTGATTTATAATTAAAAAAAAAATAAATATGACTATAATAATCAGGATAATGTTCATATGTGGATGCACAATTACTTTTTAACGAAGCGAAAGTTATTGTAACGTTGATAGTTGAAGTAAGAATGGATGGGTAGGGTGTCGAGAGGCAGTGGCTCCGTCACTGAGCGCACAATACGAGCATGAATGAAGTATCGCGTCTAGCCGGAGGCGGAATGGCGTTGCGGGCGCGCGTCGCCGCCTCGGCCTGGTTGCGCTCGTCGCGGGACGCTTAGCGCGGGTCCAGAGACTCGAGCCGAGAAAGAGAGACAGAACGACGGAGAAAGAGAGAGGACGGAGGCTCTCTTACGTGCACTCCGTTAAATCCGAGGAGCAACGCGCATGCGCGATGCACGCGAGAGCGAGCCTAACTTCTGCCTGCCTCTCGGTCTTTCGCTCTTGATGCGGCTGCGGTGTCCCTTTCTCTCCTTTTCCTCGACGGTTTTCTTTAACGAGGTGCAATTTCGTCTCCGAATGCTGTTTGTAAACGAGGATTCGTGCGAGGGGGTCGATTTAACATTTAACTGGTTCAACAGAGAACTTTTTCTAAAAATTTAATCGTCGATCATCTTACTTTGGTTTTTAACCGAACATCTTGCGGTTTTTCAAAGATCTTTGAGTTTTTCAAATACTGTAAACGATGCCTTCGAACTCGAACAAAAAAGTAAAAGTATTCAAACGCTTAAACTTCAAGATCAAGATTTTTCAAGATGATTAGTCACAAGTATTTGAACCTCCATTCAGCTTTTACGTATACGGAATCTATATGATATTTCACGTCGGTGAGGAATAAAAAAAACATTAATAGTTTTTGGATTATCGAGTACATTGTAATCATATAGTATTTACTTGGAGTAGGTAAATGACATGATGAATATTTTCTTAAATTACTTCAAAAACTTTTAAAGTTTACTTGTACAAGTGCGATTCATTGTTACGATATTAATAATAGAGTAATTTAAACGTATTTACGTTCGATACGCTTACAAATTTAATGTTCACTGTCTTCACGTACACGCACATCCACAAGTAATGTAATACAATAAATTGGTAATATAATGACTCGTACGACAATAAAAATGATATAAAAAGGATAATTAAATGCGGTCCAACAATTAAATGAAAAACCAATGAAATTTGAATATCAAAAGAGAATTTGATATTGTGAAAAATGAAAATATGGTCGTAGTAATGATCAAAAGCCACGTGGCGCAGGTATCATTGAACTACGCTCCTGCTGAGCGGCCTCTCTCGAAAACCGCGCGCTCGCGACATGGCTGCCGCGAGGCCAGCGGCTCACCACTAGCTCTCTCGTTCCAAGAGCGGTGCGCACACCTCTCCGATTCCTCGACTCTGGCAGCTAGCTATATACGTTATCCCTATCGTGATTTTCGATCACACTTGGTATATTATTCGATTCTACCATTTTTTAATTTACCCAAACGATGAAATCGGCAAATATATCCCGATCTATTCTCCACTTACGAGTGTACTCACACGCACACGCACACGCACACACACACACACATAATTCGGACTGTCCTTCCACGGAAGGAATGGTATATAATGCGAGTCGTAAAGAATTAACGTAGCAACATTCGTAGTATCTCCCTTCTTTTTTTATTGTCCTCTTTTTTCCGCGAGAATTTTTCTTGAATAGCAGTCGGACGGGAGTCGTAATAAATGACAGTTCGCGTGACAAAAGGTATATACAGGGAGCGAGGTTCGGGCAAAAGTCACGTACCTGTGTCATTGTCGTCTCGGAAAAAGTGGGAGGAAGAGAATCAAGAGTGGAAAACTCGCAGAGTTATTGGCCTGCACACGCGTCTTCGTTATTATCGCACGCACGGTTTTACAAAAAAAAACGATATTTTTCTCTGGAGTATGTCTCTAAATTGGACATTATTCCATACATTTTCTACTATTAATTTACACAAAAATTTATTGCCGTTGGTTCAGGTAAAATCAAAAGATTTCACAGGAAGTAGTTTATGTTAAATCATATATATTTAAAAATATTTTGTACGTTATTATACGCTAAACACATATAAATAATGTTACAGTATATGATATTCAATCTGAATCCTCGACAGTCGAGTATAGATGAATCGGTTTATTCTAGTTTTCATTTAAATCTAATAATCATCACAATTCGATGAGTGCAAGCAAAGTGCACATTTTTACTTCACGATTCGGTACGTATTAGGTAGAGTTACGTATATTAAAAAAAAATAAGACTCATAACTCGTGCGCTTATAGATGTTGTATCAAGAAACTAGTAAAACATAACAGAGAGACAGACTTTTTAAAATTATCATCGTTATATCTTGTATGTTAATTAAAAATTGTACAATGTATACATATACAGCCCAATAATTTACAGATAATAATACAACATCCTAATTATTAGATTTATATTAATTATATACTTACATACGTAAATTAGTACAAAGCACACTAACTGGCTACCCCCAGTAACTAATAACTCCATTACCCTACATTATTTGTCCTTATCTCAGTGATTCACCGCTATGAGGTCATTAACAATTTATTAATTAATAACATGTGTTACTAATTAAATTTTTTAACTACCAATCATTAATTCATCAATAAATTTGCAGGTATATTGCCGTTGAATTATATTAGGTAAGAAACAGAATTTAACCAGTGTTATCCAAAAATATTGAGACCAAAAGAATAAAATTATAGCAAAGCTAATCTCCTATTACAGTTATTTTGTATACATATATTCTCAGTTAGGAAGCGCAAAAAAGTACCGACAGATACGGAGAGTAAAGTTATATGCGTGTGATAAAACTTGAATGCAAAACGAGCGAGAAAGACGATATAAAAGAAATCGAAGCTAAAACAGAAAGATCAAAATTATGCGTTTAACTAACTCAGTACAGTTTCAGTATTCCAATAATATGCGATCGAGTTATTATTCATAATTAATGTATATCAGTATTTATTGATTTTGGAAAAACTGGTATCTATATCAATAAAGAATAAATGTATTGTAAAATATAAATAGACTGATTATTTAATATCTATCAGCTCTTCTGCAAATTATATATCGACTGTATAAAGTTACGTTCGACCTGATTATATAATAATAAATATTGGTAATTAAGGGTATACATATATACAATAATGAACTTGTATAAAAATATTTAATACAATTTTTAAATAATAAAGAAACTAACGTATAACGTGGTATGTGTAGGTGTTACACCGAGTCGTCATTCGCACGCAAATTGACCAA
Organism: Theocolax elegans; assembly: GCA_026168455.1. Lineage (NCBI taxonomy): Eukaryota > Metazoa > Arthropoda > Insecta > Hymenoptera > Cerocephalidae > Theocolax > Theocolax elegans. The sequence continues at coordinate 88,068,378 of CM047425.1, read as the reverse complement.
AATAAAGCATAATAATGAAATCATTTCTATTTCATAGCGTGTAGTACAAACATCGTAAATTTATTTTATTGTCTTCAATCTAAAATAATAAAAGAGTTCCGTTTTGTTATAAGTACACATCTACATTTTAGTGATTTTAATATTGAATAAAAAAATAGTGATAGTATAGTATTATCTTTGAATTCTTTGCATTTTAAATTGAAAGAAAGATACAATTTATAGCAATGTTACAGCAATGTTGGTGATTTTATAAAAGAACAAAGTTGTCAATTATTTATACGTCTCTCGTTTGATAAAAAGAGAATTTTGTCCTGAAAGTAAATGAGTGTATGAATGAAATTAATAAGCATAGGTATGCGCGTAATCGGACAGGTGAAACATCCCGATGGATCAAAACGTTCGGCGGGAGTTGGCGCGTATCTTGCACGTTGGCCGTATACTCGCAGGCAAACTCGTCGCCTCCTCTCTCCGCGCGAGCTATTTCTGCGGACGTATAAAATAAGCGGTGAATGAAGCCCGTTTACTGGCGGTCAACCTAAAGAGAGACAGCGAGCTCGTCGCTCTGTCTCGGTCCAAGTCGCGCGCGCTAGCGTAGGCACCCCGCGCGCATTCAACGTTTTCAACGTCGTCGTCGTCGTCGTCGTCGTCGTCGTCGTCGTCGTCGTCGTCGTCGTTGCCGGCAGCGGTGGCGGTGGCGGTGGCGGTGGCGGTGGCGGTGGCGGTGGCGGCGGCGGCGGCGTCGGAGGAGGAGGAGGCGAGAGCGAGCGAGTAAAGCGAGCGCGGAGCGGGGAACAGCGGGTTGGCGGAGCGAGAGGGAGGGCACGGGCAGGGGGGGGGGTGAAAGAGAAGGCAAGAGAGAGGAAGGAGAGGCAGTAGCGGAGCAGCCAGCGTAGGGCTCGGCTCGGCTCGACTGTTAGACACGCGGTACGTAAATCCGCGCGCTCCCGTAGCGAGCGAGTCACGTAATACCGCTTTGCTGGTGCGTCGTCCTCGGGGTCCCTCGATCACAGTGTCCGAGATCCGTGACGCGAGTTCGCGTTGTCCCGAAGAGGCCCGCGAGGAACGCCCCGGACGAGCCGGACGGACGGACGGACGACCCGAGCGCCCGGCAGACATATATTTTTGTACTTTCCACGAACGCGAAGCGGAGGAAGCGAGAGAGAGAGAGAGAGAGAGAGAGAGAGAGAGAGAGGCACACGGAGCCAAGGAGGCTCTCGTCGAGCGCGGCTGTCGGGCTGTGTACAAGTGGGATATATATGCGCGCTAAGTGCTCGATGTACGCGGGGCTGCCCAGATCTCGGGGTAGATAAGCCGAGCCGAGCCGGGCGGCGCTCGGTCCCTGGCATGTGCGCACCCGGGCGTACGTGCAGCGTGGTGCGAGGTGTTTAGATAAGTGTGGAAGTGTGGATACCTTGGACTGCAATCCGGCGCCGGCGCTGCCTCCGCGGCGTCCACCCTGGCCGAGGACCCACGGCAACCAGAGCACCGGAATCGCCGACCTCGCCGGCCTCGGCGGCACCAGCGGCAGCGCCGGCGGAGGCGGCCCCCCAGGCCTCCCAGCCCCTCCAGGCCTTCCAGGCCCTCCAGGCCCCCTGTCACCAAGACTGACCGACCAGCATCACCGGATCATCCTCCAATCGTCCGGTGCAGCCGCCGCTGCAGCTTTACCGCCGGTGCTGACGCCGCCGGACTATCCCGCGCCTCCGCGCCCGCTCACTCGAAACGGTGAGGATACTCAATACACCTACGTTATACGTTATACGTTGTACCTCCTCACCTTATCACCAAACCATTATGTGCTTCGTTTCTCTTATAGGTTCTCGATACCCGTGCTTCATTTTTGCGATTCGAACTGACTTCCCGTTCGCGCTTTATATCTATCGCGACGCTTGTAAAAAGACAGTACGATTACCGATCGTTCATCGATCCTTCTACGCATTGCTTACAATTTGAATTCGTGATCGTCACAACCAAACAATTTTTAACTTTGTCTAAATTTGTCCACATCTAGGGAATTAACCAAGTACATATTTTACATTAAGTAAAACTCTTAAATACACGACACGTGAAACATTCGTTTTGAATGGTTTATTTTGTTTAACTACAGTTGATACGTTATTTTTTGTTCAAAAAATTAAAACGCGGCTTGTAGATATATTTACGTTTGAACCGGAAGTCCGCTCGAATCGATCAGCACCGAATAATGAATAAATTTGACATACCTACATATTTCCGAGTAAAACGACTCACTTAGGCTATCGATTGCAGGATATTTAAGTTCAAATTATTTATTGATGGCCTAAAAATGTTACAAAAATATCTTAGTTCGCTATCAGATGTGTGATCGAGGTAACTATACATCGGTGAATGACTTATAAAAGCCGGTGAATGAACAGGTCACGTGGTATTTTCATTCTTTTCGTTGAAAGATAATGAGATTACCTTCCGTATCGACGCATTATTTTAACTTTGTAGGCAATTTTCGCGTGTTCAATCAGATTGTACGTATATTATTTAAAACGATTAAATGATTTTTTATTCTATTTAAACAATCACTATACTTGATAAACAATAGTTTCGTTACACTCAATTGATAAGCAAACTTTTTTGCACGAAATAAATCGTGTATAAATTTATATATTTTTGAAACTATTGAAATAAAATAATTGAAATTTACGTTTCGTAGCAAATACATTTTTTTAAGCAGAAATATTTTCATTGTAGTCATTTAAATACCATGTATCAGTTTATTAAGTTATTAAAAGTTTTTAAACATTTCAATATAAAATACTATGATCTTTTTTTAAATTAGATTGTTTAATTAACATATATTTTCGACTCATTCAAATTCTCAAATATATATAAATATTTTTGTTAATTAAAAGAGCAAATGTAAATGTTAAATAAATGTAAACACAATCAATTATTAACTATTTAAAAGATTCGGTCACTCCGGTTATTTAGAAAAATTAAGCTTAATATAAGAAGGAAGAAGACGCTGTAGAAGAGTGTGTTATAATGTCTATAAGACGCGCAGCTACATTCCTTCTCTAAAGTCCATTGACCTTGACGGACCATAAAACAAAAATTGAATTAATTCAACGACTCTCAAAACCATTCTAACACGACTGCATTCTAATATAACGCGTCAATAAATCAAGTTTAACAGTGGCATTTTTATAAAAACCCGAACCCAGCAAAACAACAACAAAAAAAACCAATACCCGTGGCATTTCGTTAAACATTTAAATGCACTTTGGTGCCGAAATAAACGCGACAACGAATAAAAGAATAAAAATACTCTCGTCGCGATACTTTTAAATATTTTACGGATTGTCTAAATGCTAGCCACATGAATTGCAAATTGATACATAAATTCATTTTGATATTTCTAGATTGCTCTATACAAATCTAGCACTGTAAATATAATTTTATTTACGTGTATAGAAATACGAGTTTATTTCAAAGTCGATGAATTAAATAAAATACAAAAATTGACTTTAATTTTAAATTTATATTATACGGTCGCAATAGCAGCTTAAATTTTAAACGACAAAGCAAAGTTTTTTTGTAACAATAGTTACGTATGAACGTATTTGTATGAATGGATGTGTGTATGATAATTTATCTTTGTAATAGCAGCCTACCATTCCATTCTCTATTGTATTTTTTACTGTGTAAAATTTTCATTCGCTTGGAGAAACTCGAAGGAGTTTTTAACAAAAATATTGAATGGAAAATTTCTTGAAATATGTATTTTTGAACGTAATTTTACGTCTACAGACTATTGCTCAATATGTTAGTTGACTCGATAAACAATGTTTTTTCGCATTTCTCCGGACGCCGTAAATCATCTTGTACGTTCGAGATACGTGCTGGTCCACAATTTAGTAAACTAACGAAACATTCTTGATCCTACTTAAAAAAAAGTAAAATGACAATAATCACCGATTATATGCATAGTGACGTACGTATCCGACTAGATATAGATAAGACATATTGTCAACTTTCTATTAAACGTCATAGAAACGTCATTGAAAATCAGCGAATCGGTGTCTATGTAGATGTAGAATGGCCCGTAGCCATTAACGATTCAAATTTTTTCCATAGCCACAGTCACGTACGAGCGACAAGCGATATCGGGTCGTGGAAGTCGATAGGCATCCACGGCACTCTGAATGAAAACCTGGCGAGTGTATATGTATATGGGAGAGGTAGGGGAGGGAGGGGGTATATAGAAAGTTTGCGAGAAAGTCGGTGGCTTGCGCGTTTCCATCTGCATTCTACCGTAGAGACCATAAAAACGACGTCGTTCCTTCTCTCGCTTACAGCACGGTATACGGTAACGATTCGCCCAGTGAAATCCGTAGTCGCCTCGTTCATGAATGAAAGCAGTCCCGTGCGTATCTGTTTCCGTGGGTCCCGTCCCTCCTTCGTCGAACGCCTACCTTATATCGCGGTTTGTATAGCCGCCTCCTACGACCGCGCGACACCTACGTGCTTATCGGCTACACTTTTTTCGGAGCGTTTCGAGGCGGTGATGGCTCGTATTATGAGTACATTATAACCCTTCCCTTTACACCGTAAATATCGAATTATTGGACAAACAAACATTATATATTTATCTATTTTTTCTTTTATTTAGAACGCACATTAAACGAATACATTATGTTACCTATACAACTATTTATGATCGTTTGATCAGCCTTATTCTCTCTAATTCTTTGTATCACATGGTGTCAACCATTATTTTTTATATAATTCTATCGTTGTAGCTGTTCACACATTTTAACTTGCGAAACTATTAGTCTAATGTATACACCTATATAAACAATTTTGTAATATCCACTTTAATACAAATATTTAATGTAAATTAATCGATTTCAAGAATATATTTATTTAATTAAATTATACATTATATTATACATTGATTGTTATTAGTAATATTAAAATACATTTTCGAATTGGTGTAAATGAGTATTTAGTCGAATATTACAATAAATAAAAAAGTAAAAACTAAAAGAAACTCGATTGAAAAATTCGATTGTCCAAGGCCGACGAAACGCGGTCTCCTGTTTGACTCGCGCACACAATTTGTCACAGTTTGGTCGAAGAGTAGGAGGGGAGCTCGGTGCTGCTCGGATTAGGAATCGTTGAACGAGGCCGGCCGATTGTGCAAGCGGAAAAACTCGCGCGCGCCCAAGAGAGGGAGGTGAGGCGCAGCCTGAGACCGGCGGGTGGGCGGAAGCGGGCTATTTGCATTTTTCATTCATTAACGACTGCCGTGTATGAACGCGTGCGCACGCCGCCATTCAGCGGAGGCCTCAAAATCTCTTTTAAACACGCGGACGCTCGAGTTGTGTGCGTGCGTTACGAGACCGGCCCCGGCCTTATACGCGGACTGCGTTGCCTTTTTTTATTATGTTTGCGAGCGCTCTCCGATGGTTCATGGTGCCCCTCATTTTTTCCTCGCTGGCGTTACCAATTTTATACCGTCCTGGATACTCCTATGCATTTTTTTTATTCTTCTCATTTTTTAAATCGCTACTACTTTTAATCTTGTTGTTTATCCGGGCTACACAACGTTGTTTTATTTTCATTAGCTTTTAATGTAGCGGAAATCTATTTGAAGTACGAGTAATATACATTTGTATATTAATTAAGAATGTGTTAGAAAAATCAACATAAATCATAAACGTACGTATACGAGTATTAGCACTTATATATAGTTGTCTATAAACATTAACAATTTTATATCGTTTTAATTTTGATAAAATAGTGCGACAATTATACACATATATATTTATTGGAAAGTACTGTTTCGTGCTTTACCAAGATTTTCAAATGCATAACTTCTCTCAGGTACAATTTGTAATACATAATACATCTCTTAAATTTTGTAATGATAAGTGAGAATTATGTATACGATATATTAGTAGCGTTAGTTCGATTGCATTTTCGAATAAAGTGAGGATGAATGTATCATACTGAATTCAAGAGCCGAAAGATGAAATATCTCATCGCGCTAATACAAAATTGACTGAACGCACATCAATAAAATGTCGAGAGAAACGAATTTTCTTTTTGTTCTGTCATTCTGGTTACTCGAAAGCCTTCGTCGTACGAGGCGCTGATCGGTTTCCATCATCGGAGTTGAGCGAAACTCTATATAAACATCGAGAAAGGAAACGAAAGAACGCGTGAGCGAGCGTGCGAGAAAAAGAAGAGACTGCGCGCCCGTTGACGAAGATTCACATACACATACTTATAGATATACTAGTAGCGTGCACTACTTTATCTCTGTTTACCCACCCCGTTATCGTGGCATGCCTATACCTCTCCTCCCTCTCTCCCCTGTTCCGTCCTACCTCTTGCTTTCTCTCCCGCTTACACGAGCTGCGTAATCTACACATTCGGACATCGTGCATTACGCGACGACAACGGGAGAGTAAAAGAGAGTCCGGCCTCTCTCTTCCTCTCTCCTTCTCCCTTATTTATTTTTCTTCGTTTGATTTTCTCCGTTGCAGATTCATTCCAACAGTATTTTTTTATTTTTCTTCCTTTAATATCTTTCTACCTATATTAGATGAAGCTCTTTTTCATTCCCAACAGCCTTTATTGTAAATCATACAATAATACAGGCACTATACCTACACGGACAGAAATTTTGTATTAAAAATTATTATAGTTTCTAGTGAAGAAGTCACAGACTGACAAACTGGGAAAAATTACTATAGTTTATAATAATATATAGAAAAGTTATAGTAAATATTACAAGAATTATAGTAAATTTTATTATAATCTATAGTAATTTTTACTGTAAACCACACTAATTTTTCTCAGTTTGTCAGTCTGTGACTTCTTTACTAGAAACTATAGTAATTTTTAATCTAAAATTTTTCTCAGTGTATTAAGCTGTAAAAAATTATATTATAATTAAAATATAATAAATGTATACACCATGTGTTAATAAAATATAATGCTTGTTCAGGTTTAGCATTAGCTCGTTGTTGACGATCAGTCTATACATATTGATGATTGGTATCGTACAAGTTTACACGGGACTGGCATAGTTACTACAGAATCGCTTCATATATCATTAAAAAATGACAGCTTTTTACCTGTGTCTCCAAACGACATAATCATTACAATAATACTCGTAATAGAGTATAGTAAAAGTACATTAATACGACTGCTGCATGCCCAGTCGATATTCACCGAGTATTTTTGGTTTCCATTTTTGGTATGCATCGATCTTCCACGCAATCGGAGTACATCTCTACTTTTAGAATTAATCTTACCTTAAGCTCGGTAATATTTAAATCCGAATCTTATTGTACGAGAGTTCGACTAACAGTATTTTTTATTTATTAAAATATTTTATTTATTATTTAGGGATATGCTTTTTCGAAATAATATGTTTCGTTCTCTTCAATCCGCATTTATATTTGAACGTTCAAACAATGATTGCTAGCGTGCATTTTTATACTTAATAATCTTCAAATTATTGATTAATGCGTATAGTGTTGAGTCGAGATAAAATATTTTTGTAAATACGATTTTGATTCGGAGTAGTAACAGGCGATTCATATGCCGATTATGCAATAGACAGTAGTTGACACTTTAAATATGTTTGACTAAAATTTTTGTTACTATTAACTTCATTAATCTAGTTTTACTATGAATCTACTTATCGATACTTATCCAATCTTCAAATTATTCAGATAAATTACATAAATAACTTTCATACGGGAAAATATCGAGAACCGTCTTTACTGCACTATGCAAAATTGATTCAGAAATACAAAAGTCGTGTACAAAATTGATTAACTTATAAATTTCCACCTGCATCATTGAAAATTGATGATAGAATAAAGAGAAACGAGGATGTACAGTTGCTCGAGTTACGAGTCTCGAGAATTTCGTTACTTCTCGCATCGAAATATATATCCGCCGCACGAAGAGAGAGAAATTATCTTCCTTCTTCAGCCTCGCGCCTCGACTATCTCTCGAGCTACTCTTCGAAACACAGATATCGCCGGCGGTTTCTCAATCTAGCGCCGCGCGCGTGTCTCTCCTTTCTCTCTGTCTCTCTCTCACTCTGTCTCTCTCCCCCCCCCCTTCTCTCCCTTTCGATCGACAAGTATAACTTGTGCCTCTCGCAGGAAATCAACGGCGCGATTGTATAATGTTATATACCTACGTAAAACTTGCGCTCGAGGCTCTCTGCGTATTATAACGACGGAAAGAATTCCCTTTTTTGTTGGGCTGCGCCTCTCCTTGCCTCATATTTTTCAATTACTTGGTTGATTTTTTTGTCTTCAATTTTACTGCGTAACCGTAGATGCATCGTTGACTCTTGAGATTATACTCCAGTATACTTATAACATTGCTATTTCAAACTTTTTTTTTAGATGTAATATTTAGTCACTTTTATCGTTTTGCTTATTTTGTTTCCACAAAATGTATATTGGATAATTGTTATAAAAAAAAGTTATCAAATAATTATCTGCAGACATTTTCTAATCGCATTTGTACGTATACATACTACTACAATAACTCGTAATAAGTATATACAGATATTTGAAAAAAAAACATACTTTTTCCAACAATGTCTTAAAATATCGAAAATCTATCGAATCATCATCGACATTTTTTCTTCACTATAATCATCAGATTTAGCGTAACTTAAAAAATTAATTTAGTGAATAAATGATTAAATAATTTTAATCGCATATTATACATACATTTTGCCTTTTTTTAATATTTCTCGAAGAAAATTGTTAAAATTCACGAGAATTCGAAATATGTAATATTGTGTAATAACGTGTGAATGGTAAATTAATATAATTAAGGCATAAAGAGATTTTCAAAATAACCATGATTTTCGCACAATTTTATTAACTTATCATGACGATTTTAAATAAAATACAATAAAGACGTATGAATATCGGTACCAAAAATATAAATACATTGACTAACCATAATACTGTAATCAGAAATGGTGTTATATAAAAATGCATATGATGTACCTCGAGAAACCTCAAGTTGAATTTTTATTTTTATTCATACACTATAAAACGTGCGCGTATCTAGAAATGCAGATAAAGCAATAACTTCTAATTATTTAAGCTGTTCTAACCACATTTTAAAATAGTTATCACTATATTTAATATCGAGAAATAAAAATAGTTTCTCATTGATTATTTCAATTGACCTTTGTCAAATAAAAAATAAACAATTACGGTAAACAGTTTCTCAACTTCTTGCTATATCTGATGTATTACCATCTTCTTTCAGAGCAAAATATTGTTTGCACCGATATTATTATCATAAAGAGTTATTTTAATAGTTTGAACGATACTCAATATTATATAGGTCTGCAAGTATATAGGCGCTCGCATTTAATTTAAATTTATTAACTCTAATGCTTGTAAATACACACACCTGATAAAATAAGTGTGCGTACCACTTGATTCGAATCGAAGATTAATTTACCGTATGTCATTGTCCTCCGAACATAAACAAATAACCAATCGCATAAGTACAAAAATAAGGGTACAAAGTCAGGGTGGGGCGTTAACTAAAAACCAAAAGAGCAAGAAAATATGAGAGACGTGGATGCCTGCGAGCGCGCGACAGGAAAAGATAAAGAAAATGAAAAAGACGGGTGTGGGTGGCGTAGAGCCATATGGCGTCCACATTCCATCTCTGGTGCGCGAAAAAGAGGCACAACGTCAGGAGAAAGGAAGAGAACCATAAAATAGAATAATGCTGCCGAGTGCTATGGATGTCGGGACAAAGCCGATCCCCACTTTTGCGCGAAAATGCCTTCTTTCCATCGGGCTAAACGCTTTTCGAACAAATATACGTATACGGTATACCTTATTCTTGACATATATATATATATATACGGTTTCGATGCTTTCGTGCACGATAATTACAATTTCGAGAATTTTATACCTATATTATACTAATACTTGCTTATTGATGAATTTTCTCTCTTGAATGTGTCGAACCTGTAATGCAATGGTTTTTCAAAGGTCCTAAACATATTTGTTGTAAAGAAAAATTTGTTTGAAAATTATTTTTGGTGTAAACGACATCGAATCATAAAAACATATTTTCTTCACATTTACATCTACTTTTTAATTTGATAGCTCATAATTTAGTCGTCTCGAGTAACACATAAAAACTCTTTGAATGAATAATCGTGTATTACCTTCTACCTTGCTTGATAAGAAAAACGTATGAAACGCGCGCAGTTGAATATTCAGATTTTACGTCGTCTTGCATGAATCTTAAAAAGTTCTTTTTTCCCTCAGCCGCATCGCGAGCAATACTCCAAGTCACGGCGCCGCCTCGAAATAAACGCGATTACACCCACTGACAAATTGCGCAATCAACGTTTCACAAGCACAGTCCATCGAAAGTATAAAGAGAGAGAAAGAGAAAAAGGGGCACATTCTAAAGCGTCGTAGTCCCCATGGGTCTGCTTAATTCAGTAGCACCGAAATTTTCTCAGATGCAAAAAATCGATGGAACGCCCACGACGTCGTCCCTTATTCGCACGTACAAAAAGATAGACCATATAGACGTGGCAGGGCGTCGAAGTCACCGTCGCAAAAGCGTTGGAATCTCTATTGACGTGAAATTTTGCGCGTAAAAATTGGGTATTCCCCATTCGTCTACATATCTGGGCCTCGTGTATTTAGAGAAAGACTTTTTCTACGAATCTTACGAATCGATTTGAAAGTGTGCACTCGCGAATAATAACGTATATCTATATTATTTAAACTATCTATATAATTATGAGCATAAATTATTTTTAGCGTTATTACTATTTTTTATTCAAATTAACATAAACATTATTTTATTAAATTGTAAATTATATTTTAATCAATAATTTATTTTAATTTAAATGGTCAGGTTTTCAAATATTCTAAAATGTAATTTTATTATTAATGATTAAAAACGATATACCAGGGTATGTAAACATTAAATCGGTTACATTCTTTTTACAATTCGGAAGGCCTGCACAAACGTGAATCATCGTTTACAAAATCCATGGATTATAAAAAATAATTTATCGAATGCATACGAACGATAGCTTTTGCACTAAATCAATAAAATTCGTATAACTCGCTAAATATAAACAAAGCAACAGAAATTATCAATTGTAAAACAGAAAAGGAGTATAGTTGTCTCCTGACGCACAACTTCCAACGGATAATAATGTATAATATTGACTATATTTATACTTTTGATGAATACTATGTATATAGTTATCTATATAAGTTCGTTTAAAATGCATTTCCACATTTCACAGTATTATTAAAATAATTTATTACGTAGATTTTTTACAAGTTAATGAATAAAATATAGACATGTATGAATGATAATAAAAATAAATTTTTAAGCCAAAAAACAAAATAATTAAAAATGGCGAAAAAAGATTATTTTTCTTAAATTATATTGAATATTCACAAATCATAACTTTATTAATTTGTGAATAATTAGCAGAAGCAGAAAAAGTTTCTAGTAAAAATGACAATGTTGTTTAGTAATGGAGAGTCAGACTTGACAAATGATAAAAATTACTATTTTTTATAGGAAAATTTATTACATATCTATTAATATTTACTATATGACTTGTAAATTTTCCTGTAGCAAAATAGTAATTTTTATTATTTGTCAAGTCTGTCTCTCCATTACCAAACAACACAGTAATTTTTACTCGAAATTTTTTCTCCGTGCATATAATCACACCTGATACGCAAAATACACAGTTAAGTTACACGACGCGATGTATTTCATATATGTATGCGCATAGGTGTGTGTTTGTATGTGTGTGTGTCTGTATCGAATCGCGCATATTATTGCGAGTAGCGAGAGACGAAGGAGAGAAAGAGGAAAGGATTGAAGAGAAACCAGGGAGATCGTAAACACGTGATGTCACACACGCGCACGCCTAACGATTCATTGATAAACTAACTTGGTCTATGTGTATATACGTACGCAGGAAAAATGACTGCTCACTCCCTTCAGTGTGTAGAACAAACGATTGTAAATCAAAGGAAATAAAAAACGAGCGGAATGAGTCGTGTCACTAACAGACAATGCAGACTGCTAGGACAAAAACTCGGTGACGGGTTTTCTCTGCACTATTTTGTTTTTGAGAGGGGAAAAAAGAGAGTATATTAAATTGTAGTATTAAAGTATCAACTCTAAATTATGGGCTCGATTGAATTTAATATTAGGATACAAATACAAATAAAAGTTATCAAATTTCTACGTTCACTGTTTGTAATAATAAAATTATGTTAGTGCACTACTTAAAATTGTAACAACACAAAGGTTAAATAAAGCGATTAATTGAAATAAACTAAAATACATCTCCGGCGCTTCACCGTCCTGAAAATACTTATTTTTCTTCACAATTATTGCCATAACGATCTTTCATTTTCTATTTTATATCTCGTATAATTTTTCACATTATTCGCTCAACAAATATGCCTTTGTACATAGGTAAACTGAGTTAATCTCACTTACCTTTCTTTGAACGATCAGTAAAATGTCAATAAAAAACCGGTGACACATGCACACTTTTTCTATTGCATTTCAAAACTCGATATAACGATTCCCGATGCGTGTGTTTTTATACGATGCATATAATTTGTCCTAGCGTTGAGAAAATAACGCTTAGCTACTCGCAATTCCACGAAAGTGGCAATGACACCACCGATCGTTTTTGCAGTAGAAACAGTTTGTACTTTATAACGGTCTTGTGCATGTTCTAATGCACAGACTGAGCTTATGGATGTGCAATCGTTATACTCTTTTTTTAATCGCGATTGCATTAATAATGAAAGAAAACCTAACAGAATACACGTATAAGTATTATACTTATTTCAAAAAATATATGTCTAATAAGAGATAAATTTTTATAAATTCGGTCGCATTAAATTCATTCGTTGAAAATCGAAATATATAATTTTGTATATCCTTCGAAGGTACTCCTCAACTTTTCGTTCGATATTTAAACAGTGACTTTCAAGAGGGCTGAGAAAAAAGGAGAGCAAAGAACGCGTATATACATTCTCGTGCAGTAAGCGTCTGGAGAATATCCGGTGTTGCGTGTCCCTTCGTTCAAAATTTCCTGTTCCCTATATTTGTCTCCAACTGCCTTTGCCAACTATGAAGCCTTGGTGCAAAATGAAAAATTGTACAGGAATCTGAAACGTCGTATCTGATGGGTCTATTTTTGTTGAAATTTATAATTCATTCTCCGATTAATCTGTAAAGGTCAATGTTCCTCCACATTTACAAGTATTTGTTCAAGAATGATCTATATATGTAACAAAAACATAGCGTTTGCACAGGTTCGCACGGAAGTAATGCGTTCCGAAAAGGCAAACATACGACTAACGATTAATAATTAATGAAATACGCGAGATTGTTTAAATCGGTAAATGCAAGTAATAATATTTCAGAAGGTATGTCACATTAATACTTTTTAATATATTACGTAATAAATATAGAAAAAGGAAAATGTCGGATAATATTCGTTAGCCGCAGGAAACCGATGATTAATAAAAAATTACCTACTTCCTTTCACTTATAAAAGCTAAATATTTCGAAACGCGCGTCATTTTTATTTGTGAATCTCGACACTCCCGAATCAATCGAGGCGACGGAAGTTACCGAGCGCACACAAGCGCGCGAAAAACGAATAGGTATATGTGTACATATGTATGCATACATACGTGCAGGCTATGTGTTTATGTCCTTCGTTTTTTTATCGCGAGAGAATTTGTTTACTCGGACAGTTCTGCTTGGCTAGAAAAATTACGCCATACACAGACGACTGAAATGATAACACTCTATATACGTAAGGAAAAATATTAAACATTTTTGGACTCTTTCCTTCCTTATCGATCGTAAATCTTCCCTCCTATTTTGGTTAATGCGCTAGAAAATATGCTAACAAGAGGGTTCACGTGTGCGCGTGACGTCGCTTCTGGTATTTTCTGAATGACGCCGAGGCTCCGAAAAACCAGACGATAACTGCTTGTTGGACGTAAAAGACGATAAATTTCTCGATTGCTATCGAATTTCTCTCTCTCTCTATCTCTCTCTCTCTCTCTCTCTCTTACTCATTAAAAACTTGTCGCCCCCTCTTGGGGTTCTCGCGACTCCCACCCTACATTTGTTTATTCTTCTCGTTCCCTTCTCTTGCCGCTTTTTGTTTTTCGTTTCAAGCCAAGAATGAATAAACGTTCAATGTTTTTATGAAGCGCTTAATTTGCCGATTGACTGAATGAATGTATAGTAGTATTATTCATATTTCATTGATGAAAGAGAGGACTGATTCAATCGCGCTTCACTCGCTCGTAATCAGACTTGTTATAGTAGATTATCTCAGGATTATGATCATTTTACGTAAGATTCTCATAAATAATTGCCTACACTTGGTTATTAGTAAACACTTTACGTATACACTTATTTCTCAGTTGTAGATATATTCGTTTCTTTTCATTTTTTTTATTTTTATAAAATTTTATTGAATAAGTATTTTCATATCTTGCTCAGATGTTTTTTTTTGTTTTCATTTTTTTAACATTGAGTTGCGTAATATTAGTTACGATTTATAAAACGACTTTGTTATTGATCGTTAATATTACGTACAGTAGCACAAAACATACCAACATTCTTGAACTTTTCTAAAAAATGTATTATTCATTTTTCAAATACTTATAGATTTTTTACTATCGTACGAGAGTTGTTTTGTTATCGTAAGTCTATTTTAATGTGAATCAATAGTAAAAATTATATTCTATTTTCTATGAGATAAGAGTTCATTGTAATCGTAATAATAATTCGAATCGTATACGCACATATTGAATAAACGTATACTCCGTGTACTTAATCTAAAAGATGTAATGTTATTTTATTCTTGTTTTATTTATTAGATAATTATTAATTTATCTCTTATGTACATATATACCTATACATTCACCTATCAAATATCACATTTGTCATAAATAAGAATGTGCATTTAGCTTTACTATTTTATTAAATTATATTAATAATCTTAAATTAATGATTGACTAACCATTGACTATGTAATATATTAGAAAATATTGTGACCGAATGGAATTAAAAAAATGGGATAAAAAAATTGAAATATAAAAGTGATGATGGGGTTTAGAAAGCGGTGGTCCAGTGGTGAATAGTTACGGCCCTGCACGTGGTGCGTTGCAGCGCCGGGCTTTGTACTCTTCTGGCTCTCCGATCCGCGTACGTTCGTTCGTTCTCCTTCTCTTGGACGATGAGCCAACCAACCACACAGTCAAAGCCAAGAGTTTCCTGTCGGACGACGTCGTCTTCGTAGCCTCAACCCTCGGGAAACGATGGCCAACGCGTCATCATCATCTATACGGACATGTTTTGTTGTCTCTTTCGTTTTCGATAGATCCGTCTCTCTCTCACTCTCTCTCTCTCTCTTTTGGACTCGGTCTCTCAACCTGTGACGAACGAATGTAGGTGTGTCGTCGTTGTGTATGCGTGCCTCTGCGTATACACATCTCGGTTCTCTAGAGCGTCTCTCTTTCCCTCGTTTCTTTCAAGCCCGATCTCTTCTACCTCTTGTATCCGCTCAAGTATTTAAGGCTCACTCACATTTTTCATCATTTTTTATTATAAACAATGTATCGGTTTTCTGCGAATAACAAGGAAAATTTTGATATTCTAATTGTGTATTCAATTTTTAAATCTCGAAACTCTAAATGTAATATTTTTCAGAGATTATTCAGTACGCAGATGTATTTACACAATAATTCATAAATTAATAATTTACTGCTTATTAAAATTACTAGTCTAATGTTATTTAAACAACTATATTAAAATTCATCGATGAGCATTACAATTATAACTATAAAACGTGAAGTTTACAACGAATTTGAGATATATTTAAAGAAAATCGAGACGCAGGAACATCCAATGTTTATAATGTACTGCAATTGTACGAGATTGGTCGAACAGCAACATTCGGTTAACTAATTAAACAGTACGAAAATAATCGTTTATCACCGGTGCGCATAATCTACGATAAATTAAAATCCATACGTGGCATAACACTGGAACATTGTGAAGTTACCTTAAGCGTGTACGTATTCACGTTTTCTTTCTCTTTCTCTCTGTTACTCTCCGTCCTCCTCTAGGGCACTCGTGGACCGGAGTAGCGGATAACCGGACCTCTCTTCTCGGTCCGTCCTTCTCCCTCTTCCGCCGAGGCCTTCAAGTACGAGCGAGAGGTAGAAAGAGACAAAAAAAAGTCGTGGCGCGAGAGGAGGAAGAGAGAGACAGAGAATACTGGATAGAGAGAAGAGCGAGAGAGGGAGAGAGAGATGGAGAGGAGAGCGCGTGCGTACAAACGCGTAAACGCGGGAGCTAACAACGCCAACGGGTCTCCGCACTGACTGGGACCACGCTGTCACGGCACACACACGCACACACACATGTGTGTACATGAATACATACGTTCGCGCGGTCGTATACTCACTCGTATATATACAAGCGGACACGTATACACGCATTGCACACGAATGCAGGACGGCCGCCTCTCGGGCTTCGACTCTTTCTATTTCGTTGCATTTTTCTTCCACCTTTCCTCTCGCTACTTTTGCTACTATATAACAAAATCTGTATCTTGACATTCATTAGTCGTACGATTTTGCGTTTTGCATTTTATAAAGATTCTCGGTCAATTCTCGGTTTTCGTGCTGCTATACACATCGTATGATCAAATCAACGTTTGATTCAATTTGCTCGATATATACTTTTCTTTTCCTGATATTAAATATTAAAATAGTGAATTAATATAAAATGTACTGTACAACATGCTATCCGCCGTTCTATTCCTTCTGTTCAGTTTTCTCCGTAGTGTATATTACGTAGGCTCTCGCTCCGAGAAGGATCTTTCTCGGAGAATCGCGATCGGTCCGCTTCCCTCGGCGATCGGTGAAGCATTATGTGCCCTTCGTCTTGGTTGCACCGAGAGCAAGAGCGAGACCGAGACCGAGACCGAGACCCAGAGAAAGACAGAGAGAGAGAGAGAGAGAGGTTTCTTATCCTTCACCGTTGTCTTCGTCTTTCTTTTTCCCCATTTCATCCTCCAGCGTAAACCCTAAGACCTTTTCTTTTTAGCTCGCTCTCGTGCCTTCTTCCCTTTTTCGACGACCTCTCCGTCTTTATTCTTTGTCCTTCTGGAAGCATCGACTTTCTGGCTTTCTGCCTTTTTGGTATTTATCGCGCGTAATTTTTTGCTACCACCGTTCGACTTGCTGAATGAGACGTAAGACATGTTTCCCTTTTCTAGACATACGCAACTTTCTTCCATTTAATTGTTGACCATTGCCCGATTCAATTCATACGTTATACCGACAGATAGACATCTATATAGATATATTAGTTTATTAAATATAAAAATATTCTAACACGGAGATACTTGTGGAACATTTTTGATTTATTATTTTTTCAGCACATATAGTTGTACAAGTATTACGATGTTTCCTGTATATTTGTAAAACAATTAACTAAAATATCTCGGTAAAATACTATTTATTAATAATCGATTCGCTTGTCAAAGGCATTGAATAGAGTAGGCAGTATAAAATCAAGTTAGATTATTTAAATCTAGAATTTATGATTCGTTGTGACTCCATATTAGAACTTGGAGATACGAAATATACCATTAGAAAGCGTATAGAATTTATTAAAACTGATGATCAAGTTTGCTTCAACCAAATATTTACATTTTCATGAATTTTAATGCGCATCCTCCCTGTAGCGGTGATTTAATGACTTGTACAAAAATTTGAAATGTACACGCGTTCATTAACGCTGCGATATATCATTGATCCATAAATAATAGTATACACACCCGGTTATTTATATCATTTTCAAATGTCGCACAGTTTTATCTGCGATTCAGCAGTTGGTACGTCGATAAAGTACGTTGCAGAAAAAAATGAAAGAAAGCGTGGGCTCCGCGTCGAAAAGAGCAGAGTAAGCGTTCTCAGATCTCTCTGGCTTTCTACATAATGCTGCCTTCTGTCTGGGGCTAGGTCGTACGGGTTTTCGTCTTCGAAACCCGCTTACGACATACATCCACGTCCCGCTTAAATTTAACTTCATTCGATGCTTCCCTCCATCTCTCTCTCTCTCTCTCTCTCTCTTTCTTTTTCTTCCTCGAGAGCTCGAGGTTAATACTCGGTACTTGTCTTTTCGGGGATCTCGGGGACTTTTTATCTTCAGCATGATTGATATATATTTTATTTTCCTCAATGCGAAGTTCTATTCTTTTTCAAAAAAATCTTTAACTCGATCAATTATATTCGTCCTTAAAGTCATAAAGAGCAAAACTAAATTCTCAACATTTTTGTTCTTTGAATAGATTATACAATTTTTATGCAATTAATATATATTGTTGTTACATTAGTATAGTACTGTTTGTAAACGAAATTTTGAGAATTAATTTATTTATATACATAAAACGTTAAATTACAGTTTTTAGTTTCTGATGGGAGAAGACATCGAATGTACAATCGATTTTCGGGTTCATTGACCCCTCTCCAATGATAAATTGAATTGTTACGATTTATTTTTGTGACGCATTATTGAGTTTCTATATGCTTCCCGATACCATCGTTATTTATCCATTTTTTATACGAAATTTCTCATTATTTGAAATATTAACCAAAATGTATATATTAACGTATTTATTTCGGTATTAAATAATATTATATACATAATAGATTGAATTATAAATTATTATTTTAAGTTTAAGAAAAATAAATGAACGTTCCCTACAAGGTTCATTAATGATTTTGCACTGAATGAAAAGCTTCGCATGGGCATTGATTCGAGTAAAATAAAAATACATTTTTACGGAAAGAAACAAGAAAGAGGTAGAAACAGAAGCAAGTTTATTTCGGAATCAGTAGGCAGGAATCAATGAGACGCGAATACACACGTGAACAAAAAATTTCTTTTTTTTTGCATTTAATGTGCACATTCGCGCTCCGGAATTGTAACGAAGTTAACTATACGCGAAAACGTAACCTCTTGCGGTGAATATAAACACTGGATGTGCTACGCACCATACTTACAAACTCAACTTAATTCTAGTTTTTGATAATGCATGTAGGAATCAAAGTAATCATTTGTGGATGTGTGTAAATCAATTTAATTTACAAACATATATATAGGTACTTCTATGTTACCTTTTTATGATTATACATGTACAAATAATGTTCAATAAATTAATTATGTTTATTACATGAGTGTTCCTTTTGAAATATTGATTAAGCAACATCGCTAACAATGAAAATTCTTTAAAAATGTATCCAAGCGTTAAAATTAATGGCATACCGCTTTGTACGTGACACGGAAATATCTGAGCAGACAGAATAATATACTTTCAATTTCTTTAACGTTTATTCAATGGTTATATCTTATTCATTTGGCAAAAAAGTAACTATGAAATTGTAAAACTCACAAGTGTTTGAAATTCAGTCGTCAAGCTATTTACAAAGCACATGAATTCCGAACCGCGCGTCGCCAATACAAGAATCCCAATCTCCCAACCGAATCTCGCGTCTGTAAAAAATGGAAAGAAAAAAACAGGAAACGACAAAGAAAAAAGTGGAACGCACGTGTATTAAATTTTCCTATGTTATACAGCATAAAAGAAAAGCAGAATGAAGTCAAAGGGCGACACGATTTTGTTCGTTGCTCGAGCTCGTGCTTAGAGCGTATTCTCGCGGGGTCGACGTTTTTGCAACGATTCGTACGTTTCTTATTTGTTGGCACAGACGCTGCTGCTGCTGCTCGCGGTTCCGAGGAAGAAGAGGAGAAAGAGAAGGAGGAGGAGGAGGAGGAGTCGCGCGCAACGTCCGAGCGGAAGCCGTGCTGCATACTCCATTTTTGCTCTCGCGTAATAAACGTCTATACCGAAATCGTAATTATAGATTTGGTATTTGTTGATGGGCAAACGTGCGGGGAAAGAGAAAGATAGAAGCTTTTGTCATATGGCTCGTTTCCTCGACTTCTCCGAGTCTCATTATTTTACCTGCTGCTCGAATTTGTTTGCTCTCAGGTTTTAGAGCAGATTTATTGACCTCGATGTGCCTAAGAAGGAGCAACACCCGGATATTTATAATTCCATATAATTAGCAAATATTCATCGGAATTACACTTGCAGGATTTAATCTTTGAATAACTAAAATATTCGTTTATATTGTTTATAGTCATTCGAAAATACTTGATGAATAGATACAGTGTTCCAGTTTTACGCGCTGTATACGATTTCAAATTCACATAATTTTTGCAATTTACACAAAAATATAATTGTTTCCGCGAACATATCTTAAAGCAATCATTTTTCACCTATGCATCATTATAACGTCATTTACAAAGGAATGCTGACATAATTATATATATATATATAAAAGAGTAAAAAAGAAAAAAGAAACTCGTCACCCAGGGGTGACGACTTATCGTTATTTATGTGGCTCGATCACGGGTGACGAAGTTTTCGGCGAATCGCGATGACGTACCTGCTGAGTAAAATGGAATGGAAACTTGGAATACATAACGGATACGTCATCAAGTTTTTAAAAGGGCAAAATTACTTCTCATGATTTAATTCTTTCCATTGATCGACACAGTCAAGTATTAAATCCATTGCTAAGATAAAACTTGAGTCTTCATCTTTTTACAAATAATAATTGATTCTTATTTGATGTGACTTCTCAATACAATAATTTGTATTACGATATTTCTAAGGATTTTCGTTAAATCCCGCATCCTTTTGTACATTAATACTTCAATAACGTAGAAAAAAATAATATAACTTTTTATATAATCGTTAGACTGTTCAACCAACGAATGTCGTATATGCTTATATTTAAGCACAACAGATTGGAATATTTCATTAATAGAAAATGTTACTTCAACCTAGACAGATTATTATACACAATAAAAATAATTGTTCGCTCATCCAAATACAATGTCAGTGTGATTGCATGTAGTTATTAACGTCTTATAATATTATATAATTGATAACAGTTTGTATAATCTGTTAAATGACGATTACCAAGGTTAAATTAACTCATTCCGAAAGGGTTAAGAGAAAGGAAATACAACTGTTGTAAACAAGTATTATTTTTTTCTAAATATTATCCAAACAAATACTGTTGAAAGCTATTTTCTTCATTAGTATCTTTATTTGCTTAGTAGGCAATGCTTGGATTTGTTGAAAACGCAAAAGAAAAAGTTAAAAAATAAACCATGTGCAATACACCGCGGGGACGAGCGCGAATGCACGTAAATCGAAATGAAAAAAAAAGCAAAGTCGATAATTCGAGAACGGTTGGAATTTCGAGGCTGCGCGAATCCACGCGATTGCCACGAGCGAGGAAAGCCACCGGCGCCGCTGTTTACACTCGGGAACAGCGCGAAATTATTTTGAGCCGGCAACTCACGGATACCGAGGTCCAGCCGGAAAACGAGAAAAAGATCAGTCCCGGCAGGAGGGAAGATATAGAGAAGGACAGGAATGCGCCGGCAGCGAGAGGAAGATCGAAACGAAGATAGAGAGAAGATAAACCAAAGAAAGAGAGATAGAGAGAGAGAGAGCGAAGGAGAGAAGGAGAGGTTGCTCCGTCTGGCACTTCGCGGATGCACCCTAACGCACGTACGAGCAAAATGACGGTGTTCGCGCGAGTCCGGGACAGACTGAGGCTAGATAGATCGGCGAAGATAAAGATAGAAAGGGGTGAGCGCAGACGCGGCCACGCACGGAGGAAAACGGAAGCTCCCGCGCGATACGATGGAAAGACCTGTATGTAGATACATAAGTTGGAGGAGGCGCGCTTCGAGGAAATCGACCAAAATTCAAATTCGACGATTTCGCGATTTCACATGTGAGCTTAGTCGCTCCGAATACACGTAAGCTGTTGTAACACGTTTTATATAACCAAGTTGTTAACGATAGACGATATTGTATTAATGCAACATAATATAAAATTAATTTTTGTCTATAGTAATACAGTTATCTATGTTATTATAAATCGTTATAAATTTTAGAATTGTTAATCTACACTGCAGTATTTTTTTTACTTACAAATACTGTTCTACTACACTTTTCCCGTGCGTGTAAAAATAATGGGCAAGAGTTAATAACTTAATTAACATTTTTTGCAAAATAATTATTAATTACAAAGATAGTCAATCGTATACATAAAAAAATTATCGAAATTATCAAATTTTATTATGTACGATTTAATATTTATTGATACGAGTAAGACAAGACTCGATGTCATAGACTATTTTTTCAGTCCATGTGCGGAAAATTACATTTGCTGCACAGTGTGTTGAAAAATATTTAGAAATATAAAATTTAAAGAATTTGAAATATACAATTATTTTTTATGTCGAGAATAAAATACGTAATCAAGGGGCGCTTGCAAGCTCACCCGTCGCTAATATGGGAGTAAGTGGCTAGCTTCATATTCAGCTAATTCGGTCGGCCAATTTTTGTTCTCAATAAAGGATGAAATTAAATGTATTATTTACGTATCATGTTCAACTTGACATTTGTCCCGTTTTAAGTATATATACATCCAAATAACTCGGTTTATTAACGTCGGCCGTTTTAGGTTGAACAATAAATTAAAGGAAAAAATAATGAAGAGGTTACAAAATACTGTATAGAAGCAAAGGAGGAGCGAAAAGCGAGAACGAAAGATGAGCAAGCACGACTAGAACGAAAAATACCGGGTGGGGGGAGCATATGAATGAAACGCGTGCACACAGGAGCGAGACGAACGTACTCATGAATGAACGTTGGCACGACGAGGACAGACTTAATGAGCAAGATAAATATAGAAGCGCGTAACACTGCAGAGTGAGACAGCAAGACACAGTACAACACGCAGCAAATACAACCTTTTTCACTCACTCTCTTACCGTGGTCTCCCCTTCTCTCCCCTCCCCCCCCTCTTCCCCCCTCCCCCCTGTCACCCTCTTTCTCTCTCTGTCTCGTTCGGTCTGTACGTTAATTTTTCTTGATTGAGGCGTCGAGTCTTGTACGAAAACAATTTAAAAGTCAATACATCCATGAAAACATGTGTCGCAGTTACTTTATTTTAAGAAGGATATGTAGCTATGTTGATATTTCGATAAAGAGCGTTACTTTATTATCTCCGACCGAGGTAACGGGAAAATATTAACAATAAGTATCAATTAATTCGAAAAGATTTGTTCTTTGTTTAAGTATCTATTATATAAATAATTTCAGGTAACTTTGCCTAACATTATTATACTTACTAATTTGTAAAACCAAACATTTCCAAATATAGTTCGGGAAAACCACCCTATGCATTAAGCAAAGAAATCCGCATTCATTGAAAATCGAACACGAAGAATTTCGTTGACGCTATATCAAACGTAGAAATCGCTTAAAAAAGGAACAAACGAAACGATTTCTCTCTCTCTCTCTCTCTCTCTCTCTCTCTCTCTTTCCCCATCTATATGTATCTATCCTTTTCACAGCAGTCGTAGGCATAAAAAAGACGAATCCACGTAGGAATTCCAGCGAACAGTCGAGCGCTTAGTGAATTACAATCGACTTCCTCTCTAGAACCGTCGAAAATTCGCTCTGGTATAGTGACGATAATCGGGCCGTGCGCGCATGCGCCATCAGCAACGACCTTCTTCGGGGCCTTGTTACTTACAATACGAATATTTGAAAAGGTTCCCCTTGGTGTCCCGAATTTAGCGACGGACGTCGGAAGTCGTTTCTCTTTTTTTTCCTGTGTTTCGCACTTTTTTTCCTCTTTGTTGAACCTTGAGTCTATGCGCGATTATATATACTAGTCGTCGGGTGATCCTCAGTAATTGTTTAGATATCTCGAATAACTTGGAAATTGGGATAAAACTTTAAAGATTAGTCGAATTATTACTTAATAACTTTTTTACAAAATATATATATATATATATACTGTATTTAACATATTAAAACTATTAATTTAACATTTTTAAATTTTATAGAATTTTTTCGATTAACTAAGTAAACGGACAAATATATTATTTAATTTCTGTAGTTCTGTTTTTTGATAAATAATTGTTCCGTTTTCCAAAGGAAAGAGGAGCCAACGATTGCATCGAATCGGGGTGCGATATATTATACCATATTTATGTATATTAATGAACATAAAAACAAGCTTTATTGGCCATCATCATTGATGGTATACCCGACGATGTATTTTTATCTTTCTTTATTTTTCTTTTAAATATCTACTACGTGTCTCTAATATTTCCACTTGTTCGTTTATATTCATCTCGTACTTTTCCTGCTTTTCTATATATGTGCCGGTATAACCTGCCTGCCTGCAGTGTGTGAATAAGTAAACAAAAATTCCTTTGTGTAAAAACGGAAAGTATGTGTTTCACTTCCACTAGTTATGATAATTTTGCTTAATTAATTCGTTTAATTGTAAACAAGTTATTCCGCGAAGTATGTACATACAAGTGTAAATGCATTTTGTGTAACTCTATCGTGTGAATGAATATAATTAGACGTTAAGATTTTCTCGTGCACATATACGTACCTTCACATTAATTATTAATAATTGATTACGAGTAGAGTCCAAATTAAAAATAATTTTTAGAATGATTGATTGTTAAAACGCGTGATGCGATAGCGAGAAATGATCAAATGTAAAATTATATTTTTCGAAACGCCACGTGACTCGTTGTGTACATCTGGAGTTGACTATTATTCGAGGTCGGTATGTATGACCAAAACGAGAATGAGCGCAATGTACCTTAACTCGTCTTGATGAGAAAGACCGAGGATGGACTCGCGCCTTTAATTAACGCTCGGCTATTTCTATATTACGAGTACGCTACACGTCTGTGTGTACCTCTTTCCCTCCCTCCTACCTCTCTCTCTCTCTCATTCTGTTCCCGTCTTTCTTCCTACTCTCGGTTCGTACACAACGTGAAATTTTACTATTTGCATTTGTTTGAACGTCCAAAAGCGTTTGTTTACTGTTGAAATGAGTTTGTGTCTTTCGAAACGTTTAAAATGTTTTAATGGTGAACACGCAGAAAGTGTAAATATGTTTTGATGTATTCCTGAATCAAAGTTGAATTCATTGATTATGTCTGAATAATTGACTGGTTAAATACTCATCGTACCAATATATTCTCGTACATCCTGTACTCGTATATTAATTAATTAAATATTATAAATCTAGTCACGTCGATAACTTTCGTTAAATTATTAAATACTATTAAATATTTATTTATGTACAATCTAAATAAACCTGAATAAATCTAAAAAAACGGGAATTATGTTAACAAAATAATAAAACTAACCAGAGGAAAAAATGAACGAACACAGATAATTATATTAAAGAAGGAAATAAATTCTTTAAATATCAAATAGTGATATAAAAATATAATTTTTCAGATAAAGAGGTTTATAGAATTTTTCAAGGTTTTCTCTCTGTGTATCGTGTAAATGGCTACACGCACTAGTAAACATAAAGGCGTATAATTTATTCGTTAAGATAAAATCTGATAAGATTATCTTGAATAGCAAGAATCCATCAGGCATTTGATTCTTTCTTTCATTCATAAAATTTAATATTTACAAGAATTTATGTTGTGGTATTTTGATCTGATTTAACAATTCTATATACTTGTATAACATCAACGAGTAAATATATTTATATGTATATAATTTACAAAAACATACGTAATATTTCCATTAAAAATGAATTGTTATTGCTTTTATTAAAATTCTCACAATTATGTAATATTATGTTACAACAAAAACTATATAATAATTTCTATAATCTGAAAAATAATCTTAATAAATATATTTATAAATAAATACAGAATGTTAATGCGTCTCATAGCTATCAAACGAATAACGAGTGTGTATAAAACTTATTCGTTCGCAAACGTAGAACGTTGTATAGTCTTCGCACGAATAGATTCGTTTGTAGTTGTGAGATCATCCGTGTACGAGCGAACGTTGCCGTGTGCACTCGTTCATTCAGAAAAAAAGAAGGAAATGGTGGAAAAGAGGGGGGAAGTGAGCCAAGGCGCGCCACGTGAGAAAAATGCCTCCTCCCTCTTCTGCTCATTCGAACATAGTTCGCGCTCTAAGAAGCAACTATCTTTTCTTATGCCATTCAACTCGAGCGTAATTTTTCTTACAGTATCTTGGAAACTGTTCATTTTTCATTCAGAAATTGTACGTTTCAAATTCTGGTATACGTTCTAAGAAAATAAAAAGTCGTATTGTAATAGCGCGAATATACTGCTTCTATAAATATTAATATCTATAACTTTTAATTTAATAATTAAACATTAGGTTATTTTTTAACATTCGTACTATTTGACAAATAGGTAGATACATATAACTCAAAATATATAAACTTGTTTTTTTATTGGTAATATCGTCGTAAATGTAAAAAATAATATTTAATCATTTTAATAATAAAATAGTATTTGTTAAAATGAACAAACTAAAACAAATACCGAGGAAAATTGAAGTAAAATTTCAGATAGGGTTTTCTCACGTAGTAAATGTAGTATTAGAAAAGGGTCCGAGGAGGCAACTCAACTCTAGAGAAGAATGAGCAGCAGCCAGTTGGAAGTTAAGCCAGGCATTCTCTATGCTCAAGTATGAGTCCCAAGCAACAACCCCTTCGCGAACCGTACGTGCAAGAAAGAATGAGAACCTAAGCGAGTATGCACTTATGTACATGTAATCATATTGAGGGTCGTTGGAAAAGTCCGTGCAAAGTCAGAGAGATGGCACTACTGCTATACGTATCGAGGTTATTTTCAGTTAGTAGCATCTTTTCAAAGAACTCTCACCAAACTTAAGCCAGATCGGTCTATTACTTTTTCTGTTTGAAATTTGTTTAAATAGAGGAAGTAAAGTATGACGATTAATCATTACTTTATGACTGGCAAATACATCAGGCGACTAAACAGAAGTTTGCTAAATATTGTGGTGTTGGAGCACCTTCTATTAGATCAGTTTAAACGTGCAGGTTTCAAAATTTTCGGAGAGACCGCATGTACGAGCGCAACCGACGCTGCACGTTCTGGACGCTCTGTTGAGGTCACAACTCCAGAAATCATTGATGAAATCCATGATACGGTGATGAATGACAGAAGAGTGAACAGAAGGTGTACGAGATTGCTAGTGCTGTGGGCATCTCGAATAAACGGGTTATAGAAACTATTTTGTAGCAACATTTGTATATGAGAAAGGTATATCCGCAAGGTGGGTATATAGGGGAAGGATATACCTAGGCCGGGTGGGCACTGCGCGTACACCTCGACGAGACACAACGGCATAGAGCGAGACGCAGAGCCTCGCCGGCGACGCCAGCAATGTTTTCATTCATCTCGAAACTTCAATGATAGCTTCCGTCCATTCATAAAAAGTTTCTCCCTCCCTCGGGCTGGAGTCGCCTTGTCGCGACGACGCCAGATGGCGATAGGTCCCCGCCGCGCGCCCACTCTCCCACCACTTTTTTCCCCGGTCATGCAGCGGAGCAGCAGCAGCACCACCACCACCACCACCACCACCACCAGCACCAGCACCAGCCCGAGCACCAGCACCAGCAGCGGAGTGGAAAGAGAGAGAGAGAGAGAGAGAAACGTATAGGTACGAGCACTAGTGGGGGCAAGAGGAGCGAGCGGTGCGGAGAGGGGAAGGATGGGATGGGATGGTCGGGTCGGGAGGGGCGGGAAGGGGAAGGGAAGGTGAGGGGGACTACGGTATCTGCTGTCTCTCTCGCCGCTTCCGGCCGGCCGCCCACTCCGCCTCGGCGCGACTGCTCTCCTCGGAGTCTCTCTCTCAGTCGTCGGTCGACGGTCGATGCGCGCGCACCGCATAAACACGGGATTTCCGGCGACGTATTGTATATATGGTATAATAGTGTATACCCGCGGCTCGAGAGACGCCAGGCTTTTCGGGAAAGCAGCAACCCACGAGTGTAGAGAAGGAAGAGCCGGTATAGAGCGGTAGCGCCATTCATGCGCTATATTTGAATGGCCGCACGGTCCCGGCTTAGTGAATGACGACGCGGCCCAGCTGCGAACGAGCCCCGTCTCACGAGGAAAAGTGTTGGTACACCTTGGTTCATCGTTTTCTCTAACCACCCAGTGTCGATATACCCACTTATACCTATCACCTATACCTCCTCATTGCTTGTGGTGATTGGTGATCAATTTCGAGTGCGACAGTTTTACAGTGTTATGATCCTATGTGCAAGTGTTGACCCGTGACGCTACATCCGTACAATAAGCCTCCACCATTGGATTAGTATATCTATACTTGTTAGCCAAACCCAATCGAAGATTCAATTCGTCCGAATGCAACGGACGCGGCTTTCGGATATTGCCATCATCGCTTGTCCCATGAATTTTCGGTGAGTCGGTGACGATCGACTGTATATATAGTTTACCTATACTTCCATCTTCTCTATCTTTTTGTGCGAAACTCCTTATTCCCAGATTCAGTGGACTATCTTTCTTATTTTTCGATATTTCACTATACGTCCTTTCTCGCGTCGACTTCTTTGTATCTCCTAGATTATACTTACTTTTCGTAATCGCGCGAACATGTTTAGAATGCAAAATTCTTGCTCTAGCATATTCAACGTCGCTCGATTAAATAATTCTATGTGCACCGATGAATAAGCAAAAAACATTCTTGAAAAAAGTAATAATTAATACAAATATAAATTGACCGGAATTTATCTCAAACAGAGTAAAAGTGATAGAGAGAGAGAGAGAGAGAGAGAGAGAGAGAGAGAGAGAGAGAGAGAGAGAGAATTCCCACATTATGTGTTTTATCGCTTACAAAATTTCACGTTTATCGAGGCGCGCGCGTACATATACTGACTGAAAGCTTTGACCTGTAGCAATCGACCGCTGATAGACGCATTCCTTTCAGTAACTGCTTGAATGGTCCGCTTGTTTCTTCAGAAGCTCTCAACGTGATCGGCTGCAAGAAAACGCTTGAATCTCGTGAAATCACCTTTTCTTCACTTTTTTCCACTTTTTTCATTAAAGTTTAAATATATTTAATTTTCTATTTTCGGTTCTAGTACACTATTTAAAACGGTAATGTTCGTTTGTAGACGAGAAAAATATAAATATATAAATGCATAAAAACGTATATGATCATTCATAGCTGTACGAATAAAAGTTTTACTCGAGACTGACTATACTTTTGATAAAATATACGCTTATCTTATTTGGCTTCCATTCAAAAATAGAGCCAATATCATTTTCTATGTATCGTTGATAACGTGAAAAATGTCGTATAACTAATATTCAGCGTTAAATACGATGCCTTATAAGAAACTCTATACGTCCATTGTAAAATAAATAATGTTGTAGCGCACTAAAAATAAACTAACAAATTATGTCGAAAGTTTTGCGCGGCTAAAAATAAAGTGTATTAATTAAAACCCTAAGTAAATGTATAGTCTATAAAAGTGTGCATACGTAGCAAAATATCTAGATTAAAAAAACATTTAGTTAAATTAATTTGTTACTAACTGTGCAAACTGTTCATTTAGTGTTATTTAGTGTTGAAGGTAGATATAGTATAAGAAGCTTTTTTAAAATCATAATTGTGCATCTGCCTATTACCGGTGTACGAATCCAAGATATCAAATTTTGTTTTCAAAATCAAATATCGAAACGTCAAATATTCAAAATAATTTTTTGTATAAGCGTAAACCAGTGTTATTGATAGTATCAGCACCGTTAAGATTCAAGATAAACAATTACCATAGCCGAAAAAAGTGGTTAAAAAAACACGATCGAATCGAGAAAAGTTGGTGCACAAACCGTCAAAAATAAATGTTCAAGCAGAGAGAGAGAGAGAGAGAGAGACCGCTTTACTCTTCACCATCCTCACGTAAACTCGGGACGACTATTTTTATCGTTACCTCGCGCTCATCGTCAAACAATCGCAAGAAAAACAATCAAAAATTCTCTTGCGCGCACAAACAGACGCAATGTATCGGTGACGAGCATCAGGCGACTGCAATTTAGGTATAAAGATATTACTTTCTTACTTATCACATCCATGTTTTTCCAATTCAACGGATAATTTTGATTTTACTGCTTCACGATCGCCTGTGCTTTTGAGCATGTTTATAATTATAATAGCAACAACTATAAAAAGGCTGCATCAAATTTTTCAAAAGATTAATTTAGACGCAATAACAGTGGATAAATGTAATAATAAATTTACGTATTGCATAACAATTAAGGTTTAATAACGTAAAAAAAAGTGAAAATTAAACAACGGTTAAAATGTGGAATGTGTGTCGTTAGATATAGAAGGCTAATAATAAACGTAAAAAAGAGAATAATAAATTCCGAGTGTTGGGTGTACGTAAAACTGCAAATCGTGGTTCGTTCACCGTGACTGCAGAGAAGCGCATCTCTCGCTCAACGGATTCGCAAACTCGTGCACAGCTATACAGAATTGCGAGCAGACAAGCAGACAGACGGACAGAGAACGACTCGCGCTCGCGCCCACTCGCGCCCACGGGAATTCGAAGGCCTACTTTCATCTAGCGCTTGGATGCTTCTCCACTCCCCGATTCTCTATTCGATCGTCTTGATATCCCGGGAGATGGGATTCTTCGCAATTCTTCCCGGATGCTTTTCACTTTGTTTTCCGACGACTTTCTTTGAGTTTCAAACACGAGGACCTTTTATTCCCTGCTTTTTTTTATAAAATTCCTTTCAACGTTCTTCAAAGCATATATATTTCTGCGACAAATGTATACAGTTAGGTTTCTTTTCTTATGTAAAAGCCGAATCTTTATTAATGAACTCGTAATACACTTTTTCAAGGAAACTTTATTCTTACGAATTTTCAATTTTTGTTAAACATAATTTGTTGCTTTTCGATATAGATTAAAGATAAAGATTAAGTAAATATACACAAAAAAATTGTAGAATATATGCTTGCATGTGGAAGATACATCAGCATTTATATTTATGATCTTAAAGTACACATCGTTCGTCTTCCCTTTTCTCTGATGAAATTCAAAACGAAGGAAGGCACGAGAGCGTGGTATGTCTATATGCGTCATTCAAAGACAATGGTGAAATATGAAAATCGCGATCTTCGAAGCAATTGCATAATAAAGTCAGCACATTCGGAACTCGTGAAAATCAATTCAATTTTTAAAACTCTCACCCATTATTAAAGATTTTTAAATATTTTACAAAATAAATGTTAATTAATGAATAATTGTGGTCGATAATGTTCAGCTTCGAATAGCGTAAATAGACGAATTAATGCGAAAATCACGACACGTATGCTAATCTGTCGAGACACGGAAATTCCGAGGTTTCTTACGCGACTTTTGGTGATCAACAATTTTATTTCACCACGTAATAATGACGCTATGCGGATGCTATCGACATCGCATCATTACGATTCATAAATCAAGATCCAATAATCATCGAGAGCGTAACGAGGTCGAAAACACAAAACCAACTTGCTCACTATTTATAACAGTATGTTATGTGAATTTGATGTGTAATTTTTAACTATTTTATTAATTGTGATTGACTTTTTATATAATTATTTATCTACCTAACTCATAAAATTCATAAAGAAATTAATAACAACTGTATATTGTTGAATGTGCAAAAAATACACACTCGCTTACATATTTTAAATAAAATTGAATAATTGACGTTGAACAATTGTAAATGGATAAATTAAAAAAACTTTCATAATTTGTAAAAAAAACTTGACTGAGATAACAATCAGTATAAAAAAAATCTAATGAAATATTTTGAAAATGTAATGAAGCATCGCGCAAGAAGCAGCGCATTGAAAACGAAAGAATCGTTGCATCCAAATCCGTAAAATTGAATTTCCGTTCGCAAGAGTCCATGAGGTACAACGTCCTATTCTTTTCCGATATAGCCAGCGTATCCTAGCCTCTTTTTCTTTTTCTCTTGCTGTCTCTGTCTATCCCTCTCGGTCGGTCTATTCAGAACCGAGAAGGAAAAAAAAAGAGAGGAGGTGAGCTCGGAAACGGGATCGAACCGGCCACCATCTGTCCGCTCGTCGACGGCCAATGAAACCTCGAAGCCTCTAAAAACATTAGAGCGAGGAGGGAGAGACCCGTAAGTAGAAAAGACACACGAGAGGAAAGAGATTTGGTGAATCGGCCACGAGAAAATGGACGAGCGAGGGCGAGAGAGTAACAGAGACAGACAGAAGGAGAGGGAGAGAGAAGAGAGAGGAGGAAACTTAACCTAAACTCCTCGTGCACATCTGCCTGAATTCCCGAGAAGTCTCATTCAAGCGGTGACTTTACCTGAGTCCGCGTGTATCGTTTTCTCTCTTTCTCTATCACTCTCCGTCTTCTCGTGTACCGCCTCCCTCGGCATTCCTTTGTCAAATATCTCCAAGCTAAGTTCCCTTGGCCTCTCTTTCTCGGTCTTCCCCTTTTTCAAGTGAGAAGGATAGTAAGATGACGTGTACCCGGGCAAAAAGTATAACTCTGTACGGTGTTCCGTTTCGCTCCTCACGAGTTTGACAATCTATTAAATGTTGCAAAGATACGAATATACGATGACTACTACAACGAGGACGACAACGATCACATTGAAACGATCCTCTCTCTTTCTCGCTCACGCTCTTTTCCTTTCTCTTGTAGCTTCAACAAACAGTAAAACTTCGAAGCTTGTACCGCGTTACCACGATTTTAATCCTGTTTATAACGATTATTTTCTTGTTTGAATATTACGAGATTTTTTTATTTAATTGAACAAACATCCATTTAATTAAACTAAAAATAGCACTAATAATACTTGGATTAAATTAAATTATTGTATATCGCATGTACTACAAACATTTAAAGCTAATATTAAAACTTTAATTAACAGATATTTTAAAATAGAAGATCTTTAACTTTCATAAGAGACGAACAGAACAAATATTTGATCAGCTTTCAGCTCAGTCAATTCAATTAAACCTATTAAAACAATTAAAATAGCTAAGTGGAGGATAGGCTGATTACACATATAGTCGTGAAAGAGCTAGCCGAGCACGAGCGCTAGCGTGCAACGACTCCGGGGTTATATAGGAAATATTTTTGCATTGTACTGTACGGCGACACGTGAACGTAAACGAGCGTAGATTCCTTGGTGGCGGCGCATGTGTACAGCACGTCCTGTCGTTCCGCCGGCTCGCTGGAAAAGAGAAAGACCTCTCGCGGCGCTCTTGGCACGACGCAACCAAGCGCACCTATATAATCCTAAAGCTGTATAGCCCCAATGAAGAAAGCGCCTTATCTGCGTTTCAACAATTTAACCTCGAGTACATACACCGACCAATACCTTATATATACCTTCGATTAACCATGCGTTTCAACATCACTTTCCCCCTTTTCCTTGCAATCTCACATTTCGCACTTCTCTTAAATTTCAATTTGTCGGTTATTGATGAATGTGACTTTCAAATTACTATTTTCGTGCGAATGGAACATTTGCGTTTATCATTCGTCGTACTATTCTCTATATATACAATTCTTATGTTTTTAGGGAAAATGCTGTATGTAACTTTTTCACGTAAATTTAATGATTAGCAGCTGAATCGCAACCGCTACAAAGAATTGTGTTAATTGCGTTTTATTCAATTTTCTAAATTTAATTTATACATTGTTTACTTAATTAAGAAATTAATTAAACTGCAGTTACACTTTTCTAATTGAAAACCAGATTAAGACCCATCTGGTTACTGCGGTCTGCTTGTTAAAATCAGTATCAAAATTCGACTAATTTTATAATAAAGATTTAAATTTTATACTTCATTTCTATCATCCAAATATTATAATAATCAATGTTGTAATCGAAAAATTTGATAAAAAACATAAATATAATACAACGACTGCACAAAAAGAGAAATGTATATAAGAATAAAATTTTATATAATTCACGATAAGAAAATATCAGATTGTTGATTGCGCATTAGTTAATTCCTTATAGGCTATTGATTAGATTTAAAATAAAAAAATCTATAACATAAGTAAAAAAACTAATGAAACGAACTGTTTTGTATTGCAGGTGGGGATGAAGCGCTCGTCGCGAGGGCGGGAGGAAGCGGTCGCGGAGCATCCTGGTGCACCCTCGCTAATGGAACGCGTTTGCCGGGCGCGCCAGCAGCTCGCGCCGCGCCAGGCTGGCCAGGAGCAGGGTCAGTGTCAGCGTCATCAGGATCAATATCAAGAACAAGTTCAACTTCATCGTCCACGTCAACGTCAACGCCTACGTCAACGTCAGCGTCACCAGCAACGTCCAGAGCGTCATCTCGAAAAGATCCAGGCAGGACGAGCCGGCAGCAGGCGCAATGGGCTAGCCATCCATCGGATCATCGACACGAACGCTTGTCGCCTGCCACGGCAACGGCCGGCCAGGACGCGAACCGGGCAGTGCCCTGGCAGTGGCGCGGCCCGCCCGGCACATTAGCGCCCCCCCGGCCTGACTCGATCACCACCGGCCACCTCATGTCTCAAAATGCGACGTTGCCGCCGTCAAGGCCGCCATCAAGGCCACCATCCTCGGCCTCCTCGACGGCCTCGTCGACCGCCTCCTCGAGCCTGAGCCTCGCCTCCTCCGGGAGCCAGCTCGCTCGAGTCCACGACCACACACGGCCCCTGCCGCCCCCCAGGCTCCCGGGGTCCGGCACTTCCGGGATCGACTCGCCCCGGCCCACGACCTTCCGGAGCGTCACGGCAACGACACGCGGCTCCCTCGGCGGGGCGAGTCCCGCGAGCCCACAGTCGGGAGCAGCCACCAGCCAACCGCCGGCCAGCGGCGCTGAGGTGACCCTCGAGGTCCCCAGGCCGGACGGCGAGCGAATCGCCAACGAGTACGTCGAGACCCCGTTCAGGCCACCCCGGGGCCCAGCCGAGGATAGGCTCAAGCCGGGGGAGCAGCAGCGGAGCTGCCCCAAGGCTGAGCGCCACCGTCACCGGGGGGGCCTCCTCCACCACAGCCCAGGGGTAGGCCGGGTCCACCGGGACGCGGAGAACAGTACGGACGGGCCGATCACCTCCGGTGGCAGTCCCCTCGCCGGCGATTCGGAGTCGGAGGGAGGGCTGCGCGCAGGCCGCGCCATCACCAAGCAGCCCGTCTCCTTTACGAAAGAGCCCGCGGGGGGAGGAACACCGCGGGGCGACGCGACCGGGAGCCTCTCGATCATGTGCGAGCGGTGCGGGAGGTGCCGGTGCGAGAGCTGTCGGGAACCACCACCCCTGCCTAGTCGATGGCTCTGCGACAACTCCTGCTTCTGCTCGGCCGAGACGGCCCTCGACTACGCGAGCTGCCTCTGCTGCGTCAAGGGCCTGTTCTACCACTGCGCGGACGGCGGAGTCCCCGGCGGCGGCTCCCTCGAGTCGGACCTCGGAGGCAACTGCGCGGACGAGCCTTGCTCGTGCACCGGCTCGAGGAAGACGGCGAGGTGGACCTGCCTGGGCGCCCTGGCCCTCCTCCTCCCGTGTCTACTCTGTTACTGGCCGCTCAAGGGGTGCGTGGCCCTCTGCGAGGCGTGTTACGCGAAGCACGCGACCCAGGGGTGCCGGTGCAGCCCGAGTCACTCGGTTGCGGCCGCCGGCTCGCCGGGCTCCCGGGTCGCCGAGGCGCTCGCTCGGGACTCGAGGGATCCGGAGAAGCGGTTGCTCGACCCTATCGGCCCGGACCTCTGAGCGCCATGACTGCCGTCGCTGTCGTTGTTGCCGTTGTTGCCGTTGTTGCCGATGTTGCTGCCACCGCCACCGCCACCGTCGCTGCTGTTGCTGCTGTTGCTGCTGTGCCGCGTTCAATGAACCAAACGAACGAACGATCGAACGGTGTATCGCATTAGTACAAGAGTTGCATTTAAGTGAAACCGCGAGCGAGGGACAGGATTCAAAGCCGCCATGCCGCGAGGCGCAAGTGTTTATTTATTATTGTTCTCCGAGTGTCGAAAGAGAGCGCGAGAGGGCGAGAGAGCGAGAGAGCGAGAGAGAGAGAGAGAGAGAGAGAGAGAGAGAGAGCCGCGGATCATCCTCCGGAACGTGTGCGCGTGCCTTGCCAGACTGGGACTTTGCGAGGATGAATTTTCTTGTCTCGTAAGATCGTATGAGATCGAGACGCGCGATCCATAGATAGCTCTATATATTATACATATATAAATAATTATTATATTGAAAGATGGAAGAACTAAAAAAATATATATTGTATATTACATTTGTATAAAGAACAACACTTTTCTACAGTTAATTTATTCGTAGGCGTTATTCGCGGGTAAGCGATTACTACACTATTACGAGGCGCGACGACGAGAAGAGATATTTTCGTGTGGGGACGACGAAGACGGATTTTTATTTTTCACTCAATTACCTAGTATACTTTTTTTTCTTTTTTTCTTTTTTGTTCATTCATTACCGATACAATTTATCTTGGTGGAGTTATGACTTAGAGAGACGTTACGCCGAGGACCGATACGAAGTTTTCGTTGAGAGAATATTATTTTTTATTATTATTATTATTATTATTATTATTATTATTATTATTATTATTACTATCATTATTATTACTATTATTATATAACTAGTATAAATATATTATTATTATTATTATTATTATTATTATCATCATCATCATCATTATCATCATCATCATCATCTCGTTTTATTTCTTCGCACGAGGAACATCCGCAAAAATTACGCTCGGTCCTCGGTCAACATAAATGAAAAAAAAAAACGAGGAAGGATTGATAAAAGCAGAACCGCGTCCCTCACCGCGCTCGACTGGAATCGCGATGTTTTCTTGCGCCACGTTACTCTGTTTTTTTTTTTTTGTCCATTGAATTTTCAGTCGTGCGCGGCGAGAGTCCGGAAAACACGCGATAAAGAGCTTGGACGACGACTGTTACAAGAGAGAAAAAAACAATGCGGAAGAGGTAAAATGGCCGATCATTGATGAGTAGAGAACGAGCGAGAGAAAAGAGTGACTTCGCAGAATGCTTCTGACGGGATTTATTGTCGGGTGTTTTGACTTTATTAATTTTTCCAGTATTATCTAGTCTTGCGAACGTTTTTGTCAACGCGGAAAACCACGGTATAGGCTTTCTTTTCGATCGGAGCGAACAACGCGAATTATATACGTGTGTGGATGTATGTATGCGTGGGTGGTTGTGTGCTGTATGCGACAGAGCAATAAATCGGGGTGAGAGACGAGTGACTGGGAACGATAACAAAAGTGCGACTTTACATATATATATATGTATGTATATGTATATATATATATTTTGGTGGATGACGAAACGACGAAAAGAGAAAGAATTCTCTGATATAGGTGTAAAGGGGGGGTAAAGAAATTGTTATACTGCATGATAAACAAAGGCAGAAAAAGTATAAAGACTGTTGTGTCGTCGATATACGGTTCGCGAGCGAGGACCGCGCCATGTCACGTACCCCCTTCGAGATGGACAAATTCATTCCTGCACTGATTTATTTTTTTTCTCTTTCTATATATATATATATATATATATATATATATATATATATGTATGTATATACATATACATAATAACATATATATTTATACATATGTATGTATACATATTTCTTAACCGTACATTGCGCGCTAATTAACGAAAAGGTAACGCCAAGTTTTTGGGTCCCCGTTCGCTAAGCGACGAACATAAAGCGAAACTATATGTAATAACGAGCGGTACGACGAAAAGAAATAAAAGATGATGTAAGAGCGTTATACGCGCGAAGCAAACTATCACTTTATTATACTCTGTACGCAAAACATGTCGATGTATAAAACGATACTAATAAGTCCAATGAATGCGCCGAGTAAGGAACATTCCTGGGAATTAAACAATCGTATAAACTTCCTCCTTAGTTTTTCGCTAGAGTAAAGCCGAATTTTTGCTTAGAGCAAAAATACTTTCTTCTACCGACCTTGAGTGAACAACCAACGAGACACCTAATGACATTTTTTTCCACTAAAACTCGATTAAATTCCGCTTGACGGAACTTTCAATGTAGAATTATTGCTTTCCCGCGAGTTCTTTATTCGGCACGCTTATAAACTACGCGAGCGTGAGGATGAATAGAATGGGAGAATCGCGAGTGTCGACTGTTCGTTATCGTTTTACTAATTCCCTTTCCCCTTCGTGCGTACGTGCGAGCCTCGCCATTAATATTATTTTTTTCGTAACAGAATGACGACCGAACATATAGAGCCCGCGAGGTGACCGCGTATGCCAGTGTGCCTGTACTTGTTGCGTCAGACAGCATGATTGTTTTTGGATGTCTGTATGTGAGGGTGCGTGAAAACAGAGAGAATAAGAGAATGAGAGAGAGAGAGAGAGAGAGAGAGGAAGAGTGGACTCGTCAAGAATCGAAAGGAGAGCGACAGGCATCCCCTTTCATTAACTGTATAAGGCCTACACACACTCTGTATATGTCTTGTAAATACATATATTTGAAAAAAATTATTTGACGTTGTTTAAAATATGAATTCAATTATCTCTAAACCTGCACATCTCCATTTCCTGTACAATCAATTCTTCTGCATAATATACATGTATATAACTGAAAATTCTATCGTCTTACGGTAACTTAACATTATTCAGAAACATTAAATATCAATTTACATAAAAGTAAGAAACAATAGATTTCATTATACCGTCTTTTTATTAAATTAAATAATTATATTACAATAAAGCAGATTTAAAAAGAAAATGTCATTTAATTTTTGCTACTTAGCAAGTACGTTACCTGCACATAAAATTCAATCTAAAAGACCCAATGCACTAAAGTATAATAAGCAAGTAAAGGAAAATCAGGCCAGAGACGTTTAGCCTGGATATTAATGCTACCCGGCCAAGGATGCAAGCAAGGAACGTAATTTTTACGAATTTCTCGCTCGACAAAAAAATGTGACATTCGAAGTAATCGTCGAAATCATCCAACGTATCTTCAGTTACTTTTGCTTCTGCTGCTTTTGAAATTAATCGCGCTTGAATTAGACACCGGTAGTAATGGATTTACGACTCTTCTTCGTACGATGTAGACGCTTCATTTTTCTATATAACAAAGGACTATAAGACCTGTCTCATATTTCCTTATTTACACTTATTTCAAATAAAATTCTATTTTTTATTGAGTGCAATACAAAAGATGTTATTTGATTGTCGGTTCGTTGCGTAGGAATAAAACTAACGATAAATAATGTAACAAATTTATAAAAAAAAACACAATGCAGATT
This sequence comes from Theocolax elegans, assembly GCA_026168455.1. NCBI lineage: Eukaryota > Metazoa > Arthropoda > Insecta > Hymenoptera > Cerocephalidae > Theocolax > Theocolax elegans. Next base: position 88,028,955 of record CM047425.1, on the reverse strand, counting down.
ATTAATATTACGGCTTTAAAAGACATACAGCAGTATTTTACGTGCTTTGAATTATAATATAGAAATATAAATTTATAAGTGTATGTAAAAAAATATAATCAAATTTGTACATTTTCTAAGAAGTTGCATTAATCACATTTATAACATCAACGTTTTTGAAAATTAAAATAGTTATAGTAATAAAAAGTAACAAATTAGTTTTTCTTTTTCAGAAACTATCTGTTAATGATTCAAATAAAAAATGTAACATTCTCTCTTACGCCTTATTTCGTTCAATTGACGTATATAAAAACGTACTTCTTCTAAATCACGCCAATCAAGATCGAACTCGGACTAAAAATAATTTGGTTCATCTAGAGAGGAAGAGATATAGGGTGAATATAATGACAACCCACGCAATGAGTAACTTCCCAAGGCACATATGAGTGACTTCGATCATGACAATATTTTTCTTAATTGTTTCGACTAAAGCCTCTACTTAAGCTTTTATACATTTTATTCGCAGATTATTCACACATATGTACGAAGTCACACCATCCCATTGAGTTTCTTTGTGTGTATATACATGTATGTATCCACAGATGTTCAATGGGTCAGAAAATATATTACCTATTTAATGCGATAAAATATTTACACTGGTCGTTTCTTCATTTCATTTTGACATATAGGTCTAGTTTTAATACTTTTTATAATACTTTCATTTATTTGTAGTAGTTGGGAACAAGATGTTTATTTATTAATTACGCATATACTTCTATAAAGTCTAGTTGCAGTTGTTATGTTATTATTTTATAATTTATGAGAATTGGTTGCTTCGTTATTCTGTTGTATAGCTTATAATTCTAAATGGTGAGCCTTTCTATTAATTAATAAATTGAAAATATTAGACATTATTATATGAATGTAATTTAAGGTGAACCATTTAAATGTTTTTAATAAAAAAAAGTATATCGTACTACAACATTATTCAATTATTATACTAATTACAATAAAATAATAAGTGAGAGTATTTCCTATAACTATGTGTCTAATAAAGAAGCTCTTATTATGCGTAGAAAATTCTATAGATTTGATGTAATATGTGTATTTAAAACCGAATTTAAAAATAAAGTATTTTATTATTGTAGGGGAAAATGGGGTGAAGTTGGTAAATTGATAATGAAAGTTACTTGAATCTCAGTCAAATCGTCTATCCCATATATATATATTTAATATATATTTGTGTGCACATCGGTATATATATATATATATATATATGTATATGTATGTATGTGTGCGTACGTATACAAAGGAGTTAGTTGCATCTCTCATCCGCAGCTCGATCCTCCCACTTTACTTTTCTCTCGAATGCCGCTGGCTGCCGCTGCGGTAGCACCAGCAGCCCATCTCAACCGCGTTCATCCGAGTATACACGTACATGTCCGAGAAAGAATGAGCGAGCGAGCGAGCGAGTGAGAGAGAGAGAGAGAGAGAGAGCCATGTCACATCCGGTCTCATGGGCTCTTGCGGATCGCTCGAACAGAGACTTGCTCGTTCGTTCTCTTTCCTGTACGAGCCAAGCGAAAAACACAAGCTCTTCTTTCTCTCTTATACCTACTTCTTTTCTTTTCTCTTTCCCTCTCTCGTCTCTCTCTCTCTCTCTCTCTCTCTCTCTCTCTCACTCTCTCCCTCGTTCTTTCTCTTTCTCTCTTTGCCCGGCAAACTTCCGCCCGAGGTTATACTCACTTGCTTGGCTTGTCCTCCGTGCTTGCTTTTTAGATCGTTTCACCTTGTGTGTGTGCACCACTTCTTTTTCTTCCTCTCTCAGCGCTTTTACCTATTTTTTCCATTTTTTTTCTTTTACTCAAGATTATTTCTCCGTTTATAAAGTGTTTGCTTAGTTGGATAATGTAGACTCGTATCTCCAATGGATTATCGATTATTGACTTATTCGCATCGTACCTACATTTTTAAAAAATGGTCTTTTCAATTTTTGCATTACATTCGTGACATTTAGTACGCTTTACATCACTACTGAAGACCATATGGGTATACTAACACTTATGAATACGACTATGAATTGGCAATTAATAAGTAAATGTTACTTTCGATTAAAAGTTGTATTTGCAATATTACAAATCTCTATCAAATTATACATAAATGTACTAAATATCGTGTACTATCATAAAAAATGCTTGTGTACAATATTTAGATAAGTCGATGTATACTCGTTAATTATTAACGTCTAAGTTATTCAATTGTTCACATTAAAAAGACATAACACCGATTGATTTACAAAAGGAATGAAATCGTTGTATAAAAGTGTAAGTTTGTAATTTAATTTATACAGTTTAGGGATAAATAGATTGATAAAAAAATGTAAAAATTTCGTAAAACATATATTTACGTATTGAGATAAACAAAAGTACGTAAACGATAAGTAGATCGACGTACGAGAAAGCGTGAAGGAGTTGGCGTGGTCACGCGAATGGCGGTATCGATGGACGAGAGAGCGAGGAAAAGTCGTGCTCGCCGAAGAAAACCATGAATGAGAAGGTGAAATAGTCGGGCGCGCGTTGCACGCACCGGCGACGCCTCGAGGCCGCGCTAGATACAACCAATATCAAGAAAAATACGCCGAGAGAAGAGTAGGTAGAAAGAGAGGGAGTGACGGAGAGGAGAGACGGCGGGACGGAGGGGGGAAGGGGAAAGGGAAGAGACGAAGAAGGGAGCCACCGGAAACGCCAGTTAGCCGAGCGGACTGCATCCGCCAGAGACGGCATGGATCTAATGCTCTTTGGTACAGCCTCCCTTTTATAGCACTGACGAGCGAGCTCTCGCCCGTGTATCCGTTCGTTCCATCGTTCGTTTGTGAGTTCGGTTGGTTGTTCGTCCGTTCGTCCGTTCGTTCGTTCATTCTTATATGCAGTGTTGCTGCCAAGCCTGCGACGATCACCGACGAACTTTGCCGAGTTTCGTCGAGCAACTTTGCTGCATCTGTTGCACTCGTTTGCGCGATATGCCTCTAGCGGGAAGCGAGAAATAGCACCGCACCGGTCTATACCCTCCCACTCCCTCTCTCCCTCTATCCCTCCCTCTTTCGGTGTCCGTGGTCCAGTTGTTTCTATGGTTATACGGATCTACTGGAAATTCAAGAGCTTACGATTCCACCAGTACACGTGGCGCAGCTTCCCTATCGAGATGACAACAGGATTTCCATTTTTATATACATATATATTACTATTAGTACGCAGTTTTTATTGAGAAAACATTTATTAACTTCCTTCGCAGAAATTTGGCTTTTTTAATGTTTTATTAAATTAGGAATAGCTACTTTGTTAGATACAATTAGCCCTTATAACCAATTTGTTGGAAGCGGTTAAATTACAATTAAAAAAATTGTTTATCTTCATACTCACTAGGAGAACATCATATGTTTGAAAAACGGATCGTGCTCAGCTTGTAGGATATGTTTTGTAATACAAAAATATGTAGAAATCCAGAGCCGCAGACCCTAACAATCGTTTTTTCAAAAGTTATACGCTATTAAAGCTAAATTTCTGAAAAATAGAGACTTCACTTCAAATATGCTTGTAACTTCTAACCTATCAAATATTGACATTCAAACCAAAGTTTAATAAAAAGCTAAGATAAAATAGATATAATTTTAAAAAATTACGCTTAAATCCATTGGAATGGAACAAAGTTGCAGCCGAATGAAGAATTTGAAGAAATTTAGTTTAAAAAATCAATAAAATTTAAAGTGCCCAAGTTTCATTTAAAATTTCTTTAATTTTTTAATTCGGCTAGAACATTGCTCCATTTCAGCAGATTTAAGCGTATTATTTAAAATTATATCCATATTAATATTAGATAGCTTAGCAATTACAAGAGTTTAAAGAGAAGCCGCTATTTTGGAAATTTAGCTTTAATAGTGTATAATTTTTGAACAAACAATGGTTAGGGTCTGTGGCTCTGACTTTTTTTTATATTTATATATTAGAAAACATATACCCTACAAGCTGGGCACGATCCGTTTCCCAAACATATGATTTTCTTTTTATGAGTAATTTTTTATATAAATAGAATAAAAATGACTATATAATATTATGCATGCTAATACTTAAAATATATGTATTGTTGTATAAACTTAAAAAAATTAAAAATATGATTTCTTAAAACAAATTTCCTAAAAAATGTTTAATTAATCCTAAACCACACATCGTTTGACACTCTACATACATTTTATGATTCTGAGATGCAGTAATAACGGAGATAGCAAACAATGAACGCACTTTCTTCTCCACGTATTCCAGAAAGTCTCTCTAAGTCTATTTTATGCTTGCTAGATTCTCATTACGTAAGAAGAAAAATCCATTAACGCGTCGTGAGGTTCTACAAGTTTCTTTAGAAACGAGTGCATTTTAAAAGAATACTCTTTGTCTGCATATGTAAAAAGTTAAAATATGTACTTTATTCGTTCGTATCACTATAGCTTACAATTATAATTCTACTTAATAACATTTAAGAAATTACGTCATTTATTGTTATTGTCACATCTATATTACGTGTACATTGGTTATTATTTTAAAAATACTTAGGAGCCTTTTCCTATAAATTTATTATTTCAACAAGCATATTGCAATTATCTAAGCTCATGATTAGACATTACTTATATAAAAACTTAAGGGGAGTCCGTACTGATTACAGATTTCTGCAATTGATATTTCAAATACAGTTTTTAATTTTTATTTTTTCTATACTTTTTTAGCACACGCATTATCCATTAATGTCGGTGTGTATTTTAAATGAAGATACTCCATCCCCTTAATGATAATATTTATTAATACTGATTAGTAGCCGTATAAATAATGATTATTAAATTAATGTAATATTTTCCCAGTACAACTTTGTTTTAATTTTTATGACAATTCATATATATTAATTCTATGAAATTTGTATAATTTAAATATATAAAAACATCAGTAATTCATTGATACAAACCGTATTTGAAAAAAAAATACTATTTCGTATAATATATAGAGTAAAATAGTACATAAAAGATCGCAGAGAAAAAAGTCCATTGAAAAGAGCGAATTGCCGAAAAAGAGGATGAATAACACATCACGTCCCAGTGTCAAATCACGAGAGCCTATTCAATTTAACCGTAAAATCGGCGAAAATGCTTGGTTGAATTTCCACGTACTCGTTTCTGCAACGTATCCGTATGTAGTATGTATACATATATATATTCACTCCCCGGAAGTGCAGCCCCTAGATGTTGGGTCTTGGGACAATGGTATAGGTGCGCGCAGAGAGGCGAGGTGCCGACGGCAGACACCGAGACTCGCTGACTAGGTGACACGAGCGCATACCGGAGAAAGGAAGCCGTCGTCGCAACCAGTGAAAGAGATCCTTTCGAGGAACGAACCTCTTCTACGAACTTGGTACATTCGAAGGGTCTGATCGGACCCAACCTCACGCGTTTCAAACCTATTTATTTTTATGTATATATATATAGGTACATGCACCAAAATACATTCACGATCCTCAACAATTTTTTATATAATATATTTAATCTTTATTTATTAAGAACAATGCATAATATGCCTATGTATACCTAAACATTTAATGTATATAATTATTATTATATACAACATTACGATGTGCATATTAAATCAATACGTAAAAATTAAGTGAATTGAAAGAAACGCACGTATTCAGTTATAAAAACGTGATAAAATAGTGTAGGCACATAATTGCCTTAAAATATATAATACGCGAGACCGTCAACAAGAATAATAAATCATTCGTCGTTTCGTTTGAATCGTATATGAACTGAAAGAGAGAACGATGTTAATACTCTGTTCTTATAAAATTTACATTTCTCGGTAAGTATATATATGTAACGGATGCCTATAAATCGACGGAGCGTATTTAATTTGACTTCATCGCCGGAAATCGTGAACTTTCTACCGACATTACTACGAGGGATGCGGGCTACATCGAGCGTCTAAGCTATATTAAAATATATACATAAGTACCGTATCAACCGGTTAAATTTATTATCCGAGTAATTATTAAAAAGACAAGGTGTGTAACGAGGTGTATGAAAATTTTTTTTAAAATGCACAAATGTAGATCAAAGTGTTGTTTTCAAAATTAGTTTTTATACCCGTGACAGCTACGTTATATATTTTGGATATCAATTGTTAGAGCTTTTGTCACTTAATATAGTCTATAATCTTTCATCCCACAAATAATGTCAATTAAAGGATGACTCGCTAAGCATGCATCTCGTACTGTAAAGTAATAAATATATCTATCGCGGAAGATAAATAAACGTTAAAAATATAAGTGTTTGGTCAAAAATTTTTTTTTTCATCTTATTAACCTACAATTTTTGTGTCACGTTTTTTCAAAGTTACGCAGAACAATGTGTCAAAATTAGTATTTGATATCTCATTAATTTTGGGATTTATTTAAAATTATTTATGAAAATTCTTAAAAGTGATTGCTATAACATTACCTCATTCTAACTTTGCACTTATACAATACAAAAAAAAATCTTTTATATCTATATAAAAAAATAGAAATCAAATAGGAACTATCTAGGGTTATCACGTTAACCAATTTTGCCAACGAGGACCTTAGCTGCTTCTTCATTGAAATTTCAATTAACTCATGATTTTCAATCTGAGTGTATGATCGGGTTACATTGTTTCAGGGGTCTATTTTATTCACTCGGTAATGAGTTTTAATTATAAGAATTTAGTCAATATTACAGAAATTCAGTGATATAAAATATGATTAATTTTAAATTCTTAGTCAATTAATTTTATTTTTTATGATATTTAAGATCTAAAACTTTTAAATATTGTTTTACGATGAAATTGTTTACATGCAAATATTTTTTCAGAGATGCAATGTATTTAGTGTATTCGATAAATAACTAATTGGTTCAAATGCAATCAAATAATACAATAAATAATTTTATAACATCAATTCAATAAATTCGATAGCAATTTATTTGGGAATAAAATAATAATTTGTATGGATAGATAAAAATTAAAAAATTAGAAGATAAAGATTTAAGTGATCTAGTTTAGTAAAAGATCATATTCCTTAACTGTTAAGGAAGCCTTAATTTTCCATGTGTGTGTGTGTACGATATCTCACTGTAAAACTAACACGAGTAAATCACTCGGAATTAGTAAACAAATATAAACATAGTCAAACAAAAGAAAAAGGGAAGAAGGAAAGTACAAGTACGCAGACAAGCGTGTATATATATATGTATGTATGTATGTGTGTGTGTGTGTGTGCGTAAACCTAAAGGTTAAGGGAAAGTAAGCCTGAAAGATTGAGGAAGGGAAAGAGAGAGAGAGAGATAGATGCGCAAGTTGCAAGGAGGGGTAGACGAGAGCCCGCAGAAGCTGAGGGCGGAAGTGTGGCCGGTATAAAATAGAATCGAAAGAGGAGCACCAAGCTGCGTCAAGAAGGAGAGATGGAGGCGAGGAGAGCTGCCAGTTTCCCACGGCGTGATCCCTCTTTAATCCTCTCTCCCTCTCTTTCCTTCTCTCTTTCTCTCTTTCTCTCTTTCTCTCTTCGTCAGCTCGGTCTATCGCCTATTTCAACGGGCATTCCTTTCGGGCTCTTTCTTTCTCTAGCTCACCTATACCTATTGCGACGTAAAAGCCACAAGACGGTGCGTCACACCAAAACACGAGTTTTCTTATAAGCACTACTCGGTTGGTTCCGTCTCTACATCCTACGCACCGGATATCCTCCGCCTAGGCACGAATCGACACTTCGAAAAAACCTTTTTCGATTATTTTATTGTTTATTCCCTGATGCGCCTCTATTTTTTTTTATCTGCACCTATCACGCGTACTACTTAACCGCGAGACCCGACAAAATTTCCCTTGTTTGGTACGTGTTCCATGTATGTATAAGAATACGTTGTGTAATCGGTATGTAGAATGGAATTAAGGTGTGTTACGAACCTTTTCATTTTGTTTACTTTTCTCAATCTACCGAGTTATTCTTGTTTCATTATACAACTGATTTAACCAAATCTGGAGCACTTCTCGTTCATATTCCACGTGTTATTTAAAAAATATTTAATGATTGGCGTACTTTAAAGCAAATTGATAGGCAGATTAAATAAAGTTTCAAGTCTTTAGACATCGGTGCAAGGTGCATGCTAATCAATAATTTATACTAGCCAGAATACTTAACTTTTCTAAAAGCTTAATAACTTTTATTTTACTAATTATTTACTATACATTTTTAACAAAATATATATTAATTAAGTTACCGAATTTCGTACTAAAAATTATTTATATTCAAATAAATTATATATCAATTATTTATAACGAATTCCTTTAAAGTAACAATGTTTTTGTAAACATGTATACATAGGTTTATTAATATAGGTTTATTAATAGTTACAAAGTTTATGCAATATATTTGGAATAGTAAATATATTTTATAAATATTTCCATGTACCTTGTTTATTGCCTAAAATTAGCATAATACTTTGAAGTTAGATATACAATTAAGATCGTTTAATCTCGCAAACGAAAAGAATTATACATTTCTCTCCCCGTGACTACCATAATAAAAATCTTGCATTCTGCTTCTTACTCTCTATATCCACGAAGAGTCTAACAAAATCGAGAGAAAGGTATATTAGAAAAATAAAAAGTGATCATCGACGTCTAAAGCGAATCGTAGCAGATGGAATTTAACACGAAAGAAAGATAGAAAAAGGACCGAGAGCGAGAGAGAGAGAGAGAGAGAGAGAGAGAGAGCGGCAAGGGAGAGGCAAGGGGGTGAAGAAGAGTGAAGTTATTAAGTAGCGGATGTGAAAGGCTAAGAATAAGAAGAAAGAAAAATAACTGGCTGTGGGTCTGCGGTGTCACGTGACCGGAAGTAGCCAACCCCTTCTCCCGCCTCTTTTCAGAGGCTGCCTTCGTCGCCGCCTTATAGCCGCAGCCGATGTCGGACGTCGCTCCGGTCCTCCCGTGCCTCTCTCTCCGTCCCTCCCTCGCCCTCTCTTCCTCTCTGTCTCCTTCCCTACCCCCCCCCCTTCTCCACAACCGCCACATTCTGTCTATCTCTCTCTCTCTCTCTCTGTGGCCTTTGCTACGAATCTCTTCGTCGCCAATACTGCTGCTACGAGTGCTGCTGCTCTTGCCCGTGACGTCGCACGTCGTCTTCCTCCCGGTATACCCCCTCTTCTTTCTTCCTCTTCTCCGCAGATCATGAGCGTAAACTCGATCTTGTACATTCAGTTTTTCCTTTACTAACTTCCAATTAGTTCTGAATCAGAATCGTTAGCACTTGTATTTTGTACACATCCATTTGGATGAATATTTACTGTCCTATACGTCATTTGCAAATGATAGACGCTACTTTTTTTTATGTACACGTAACTATAAAGTTTAAGATTTCAAATTACGTCGACTTATTAAAATGTATAAAATGATAATTAATTTTAAGTACAATTTTTTAATCATATATAGTTAATTCTCAATTGACTAGTTATTCTGAATTATTATCGAATGTTTATAAATACCTGAAAAGCTACCTTAATACTTAATACTTTAAAAAGCTCAATTAAAAACCGCTGCGAATTCATTGGCAAGTAGCGTCGTCAAAGTCAATGTATCGCTCCTATATATGTAATATATTATTCTAAAATATTAAATTGAATAAATACTATCAAAACTATCTTACGTTTTATACACGATTGAACATGTTAGAATTTGAATGACATAAATTTAAATAATAAAAAATACTTATATTATATTTTTTAATGTTTATCAGTTTCCGGACATATTCCAACTTGCATTTTCCAAGTTTTCTGTACCAAAATGTTTAACATTTAAATATTGCAAATACCTCAAAACATGTTTCTAAAAAGTTGTAATATATCTACAAACGCGTCATTATTTCAAACCGAAAAATACAAATTGTCTTGAAAAATCGCATTTTTAATTACAAGTTTTTTCAAGATCTACTATAGGTGAAATGTTCTGATTTTTTTACAGTATTTTCTATCAGTTTTCTTTTCAACCCATTTGACCGATTAAATTCAGAGTTATGAGCAATAACAAATTTCATCAAAAAATATAGAATGCTCAATATATTAATAAGTTATAACTTTGCTAATTTTATTATAAATCTTTTCAGTTGAAACAGAGTAGATATCGTTATTACTACAAAGCTACATTTTCAGGAGGATTGAATACTTTTTACACCCGAAAACGTTGGGCATAAAAGATTTTTCAGTTATAATTTTTTTTATCAAAAACTAATCTATAGAATGATTTGAAATTTCTAATAATTTATAAACGAATATAGATAATGTAAGAAACCCGATTGAGAGGAAAGATTTCTTTATTTTTTACAAAATATACACTTGGTTCGATTTAAAAATATAATCTGCAACATTCAAATTTTTTAAAAAATTGAAATTTTATCGTATAACAAAAGCGCATTAATATTAAAAAATTATTTAATTTATTCGCGAACGACCGAGTAGTTTCAGAGATACAGTGGTATATGGACAACACACAAACGGACTATTTCTAAAAACACGTTTTTTTGGACTCTAAACATAACAAAATATACATCTAACATTATGTTTTGAACAATTAAAAAAATTTTACTATTACAAAACTGTCTCTACGAGGAAGGAAAAAATATATATACCATATTATAAAACATTAAAAATAATATTACTATTCTTACATATTTGTAAAATTGTATAGTGTTAACTATTTCCAGAACGTCTTGTTCCGAATAAAGAAACAGAGGAAGAGGGAGAGAGTGTGAAAGAGCGATATAGAGTCAGGGAGATGACTGGAATAGTTAAAAAGAGACGGGGAACGCGTGGCGATGGCCTTGCCACGCCCGTTATCAGAGGTCAGCTTCCTCTCTCAATAAACAATTGTGAGGAAACAGTTAGCTATTTTTTCTGATACTTTATGCATTTTATTCGATGTCTCCTTTCCTATGATTAGGATATTTTTTTTATAGTAGATAAGATTCTTTTGCTCGACAAAATAAATTTTTGTTGATATCTCGTATACGCACACATATAAATGTATACAATTATATATACAAATGAATTTCGATTAGTAATAGTGTAGTGATGTAAAAATCTTTTTATTGATAGTTTTTATTTTGCCTAATACTGTAGAACATATATACGTATAAATTATAATTACTTCAAAATAATATGCGAAAGAGATTATTATGTTAAAAATGCAATAATTATAATATTTTACCTTGCATTCATTCGTAGGTATTAAGTTCGAGTGCTCCAAAAAATATCAGTCTTTATTATCGTTGGTTAATAAGCATGCAATTCGAAAACTATATTTACACACACTGCATCACGCGCGCACACGTACATACGTATATAAAATGATTTATGTTTTTATTATGTTTATTTTTTGATTTTATAAATTTTTAAACGTGAAGAAATTACAAAGTTATTAAAATAAACAAAGTGTATTTTCAGTAAAATTGGAAAATCTTTATAACAGTAACCATTACTCTATTTGTTGAATTTAATGTTTCTATTTGGTAATTTACAAATGGATAAAAAGAGTAGACTTACAAGACACAAGTAGACTTGTTAGATATGGTATATTATTATTTTTATTCAAGGTAATCAGAGTCTTTAAAATTTTTGTAAGAATCAACGAAGAAAAAATATATAACTATTACGAACATTTTAGGCATGAAGAGGTGAATAAAGTGAAAGAATGGATTTAAAATTGAATACAATTTGGTATTAGAAAAATTAAGCGTTTTGACAATAACATATACAGGAGCTTTGCTAAAATGAAACCCCGACTTTTCATTAACGCACTGTATATCCTAGTAAATTACTAACAAAAAATAAGTTGAAGTAGGATCTATATTATCTGTAGAAATGTAATACTCTTGAAAAGTGAAATTTAAGTGAAGCGAAGAAAATATATTAGACAAATGATGCGGATAGTATAAGTATGTATACCGAAAGTATAAAATAATATGAACGTGGGAGTGCAATTTAAATGTCGATACGCCTACGCGTCCACCCTGGGATAGCGAAAAACTTGCCTCCCATTGCTTACTCGCGAGAGGTGCAGTATTCGGTGCAATACAGAGAGAGAGAGAGAGAGAGAGAGAGAGAGATGGAGGGAGGGAGGGACATATACACAGGGAGAAGATGGAGAGCCGATGTTTTCGCGTCGAGCTCACCACCTCGCTCGCGCGGAGTTCTATATTAAACCCGGCAAAGAACCAAACAGTCGACCGATTGCGAAACGTCCGCTGATATTTTCGTGCGCCGGCAACAAGTAACTGCTTCCGGTCCAAAGCCAACGTGCTTATACGTACACAGAGAGATTCACGTACACAGGCACGCAACCGAGAGATATATACGCAGACTCTCCCGCGAGGCTCTTTCCGCTCTCCCTCGTCTCATCCTGTTGGAACCGAGAAAGACGGAGAGCTACGACTCTGCAAACTTCTTTTGCCTCCGGTTCATCCGCGCCGAGATCGAGACCGAGACCGAGAGCTTTCTTTGCGCCTACCTCCGCGGTCTCTATACACTTTAATGACGGCCTTTTTCGTCCTTTCTCACTCGAACGATTCTCACTCACGCATTCGCCACTTTCTTCCTCTAGCTTCTGCAGCTTCCACTCTTTTTTCATTTTCCTCTTTTTTCATTTTTTATAGTTATACTTATTACCACGACCACCCTTTATTCCGGCGCAACTGATTTTCATTCCTATACTTTCTTCTAAGTATTGGTTTACTTCAACTTTTCCCTATTCATCAATATTTTCCGTTTCAACTCATTGCGCGAATTTTAAAATTGTACTTGTCCAGAAGTTCTTTCAATTTCAAATTATAATTTATAAATTATCTTTATTACTGTAACTTTAATAATAGGCACGTTTTTCTTTCATGAGTAGTATATAATTGTGTATAAACAATGATTATTCATTCTTTTACCCACTATTGTGCTTTTAAAAACTATATTACATTTTAGTAGCAACCATTTATCACAAATCGATATTTCTAACAATTATTAAAGAATATTCCTTATCAATTAATATTCACGACCAATCTTTAGAAAATCTAAAGTTCAAACAGATGACCGATTTGTTAACTGTTATTGAATGTTCCTAGTAGAAATTAGAAGACTAATGAATCATTTTTTGGCCAAAATCTAACGATTTCACCAAAAATGGCTGATAAATTCGTATTTAAGTGCCAAAAAATGATTTTCCTAAATTATTTTAGTATTTAATGATATTTTAAATTAAGAGTTTGGAAAATTATTGCAAAAGTACGTACAAAATAATTATATACATGATTCACGTCAATCCAAGATAATTTTACTGAAAATATTACGAGACTATTTTATTAAAATAAGAAAAAAATAAACTCTTTTAGTAGGTCGTATCTATTAATAATTAATGAAGATTTTTATACTATAAATCGAAGTGATGTTTATTATAACAGCGGTAATAAAAAGCATATATACGAGCAGATTGATTTCAAATCTTTATAACAGATAAAAATCAATGAACATTTCAAGATTTTACGTATTCACCGTAACGTATCCGTTTTGCCTTTTGGGACATACAAATGCGCGCGCTCGCAAGTTGTTTGCTATAATTTTTAGTCGACGTATCTCTTTTCCTGTGTAGCTCATCATCTCTTACCTATTTAATTTCCTTCTCTAAACGCCATCGTTTTTTTTTTCAATTTTAATCAGTTCTTCCGGTTTTTTCTCTTCCCTCGTTTCCTACTTCTCTTCCCCGAGAGTCATTCAACTTTATTCATGAAAGCTTATCTCTTTCTCTATTACACTTTTGAAAGTGGCTCATTCAACATCTCATTCGTACGATCTACTTTTTTTATTCTTTACACAAGCGATTTATCGCATTTTTCTTCTTCTTCTTTTCTCTTTCTCTCTCCTCCTGCGTCTCTCTTTCTCTCTCTCTCTCTCTCTCTCTCGCTCTCTCTTTAACATATACGTTTAGGTGTACTTACGGCATCATAAAACAACGTCATTACGTTTTTTAATTGCCATTTCATCGATCGAGTTAAATTATTACATTTTTATGCTATACCGTATATAAAACGACGACTTTCGCGGTAATGAAATGTAATATCGTATTATTTTACGACTTCAACGTTATATCACTGCGTACGCGTGTTATATATATATATATATGTGGGCATTTCTATATACTTTCCCACACACTTAATTTGTTACAGATATATTAGATAAGTAAGTATGATATGGATAAGGGCAAAGTAGCATGATTAAAAAATAATACAGAAACAAACTAAAATACCAATTATATTTACTCATAAAATAAAAATTAATATTATAATTAAAAGAAATATATTTGATTGCAGATTCATATTCTCTTGATGTTTGAAATTTCTAGATTTAAATTCTAAATTCTATTTTACCATAATCCGCTTCTAAGAACTTTCGTTATTTAAAATCTACAAAGTGAATATATGTCTCAGAGAAAAATAAGTTAATTATAAAATCTAAATCTGTTTCAAAAGATGTTAAAAATATGTATAACAATATGCAATTTCATATCACTGTCGAAAATTCAAAGGACTTTGCGCTGTCTTTATATCAACAATACAATTATGAAGTACTCACGAAATTATTCAGTTTTACTCATGAAATAACAGTATTAAACGAGACATATAAAAACAAGAACCAATCCCTTTAAAGGACATTGAAGATATAATGCTATATATACCTTAAAAGACAAATGTAATCAAACTTGTAAATCTTGTAAAACTACTAAATTACACAGTATTAGAGACAATACTTTCTCTACAGTCAATTTAGAAAAACTTACAAGAACAGAACAAACAATTGTAGCCCGCGTCTACCCATAGAATACACAAAATTTACATATACAACATATATTAAATAAACTTTCTTCTCCAGTATGAAATAAATGTAATCGACAAATAATATTAAATTACTTATTAATGTATTGCACGGAATACCATGGAGAAAGAAAGAAACTTAAAATATCTCAATATATGAAAGATGATCTATAAACTCGATTCAGTTAATAAAAAATATTTTGTTATTTTTATACGATACTCAACTAGCACAATACCATTGTAATAATAAATGATTTATACTGAAATTACTGTAAAAATATTGGAACGATGTAATAATGCAAAATGTAACCTCATGTATTAATATGAAACTAATATGTGTCCTAATGATCTATCCTATCGATGCCACGATAAATAAGTAAATATAAATAAAACGAATTGCTTCCATATTAATAACGATTAATTATTGTATCGAAGAAAATATTTTCCAAACTTATAATATATGCGATACAAAAAAGTAATAATCACATTATAATATTTACACAATTTTCTGACGACCAAGTCGTCTCGTGTTCGTCTCTCTCTCTCTCTCTCTCTCTCTCTTTCTTGGTTCGCCTCGGTCTAAGTCGTGGCTAGTGGCCCACTCACGTAATCCACCGGAAACACCCACGCACAACCGATCATTCTCTCATACTCGTACTCTTATACTTATAACCGCAACCTGGCAATCATGCAACAAATCAATCCCGAAATCTTAACGATGTCGTTCGTGCGCACACACGCACACACTACATATGTGTTAAATAGAACTGTTTGCGTTTGAATAACCAATTCGATAAAGAGACTGACTAGTTTCGGCCGATAACGGTAATGTATATTTTTTACCTTCATTTAATAAATGACAAGTTGCAATTGCATAATTTACAATATTATATATAAACCTGAATTGTGAATGTAAATTTATCTCGATTAAATACGTAAGTTCATTTTTGTCCCTGCTTTACTTCATATGTACATGCGTGTGTATGTGTAAGCCTGTGTGTAAGTACATTTAATTTAATACGCAATTAAGTTGTTCAATTTAGTACCGCAGAACTTTTGAGTATCTTCTTGTAATTTTTTTATCGAATTTAATCCATAAGCATTTCTTTTAACTTTTAGACGACCGCGATTTGAAATTTAAAAGAAAGTTAAGGAAAACTATGAGAATAGTGCATGAGAATAGTGAGATTATAGGAGTAGTTTATGACATTACTTATAAAAAAAAAGATCCGCCCTGTATTAAAATCTAAAAAATTTTAAAACAATTAATATGGGCAATTAAGGGGGTTCCATACTCAATTTTTGATGGTTAATTAATAATAAAGTATAACGGTATGTGAAAAAATAAGAGAAGAGGCGCCTTCGTTTATTGACAATCTAACTGTGTGCTGAATTTTAGATTTAAATATTATTGCGTTTTCGAGAAAAGTCTTAACAAAAATATCAAATCTTTTCACCTCTTCTCTTATTTTGTCACACACTTTTTTATTTACAAATTTATTACTGATAATCGCGATTGCCTATAAGGGAGGGAGAATAAATGTTGACTATGACACCTCGTTAATATAACAATATATAAGTCAAATTTTTTTACCCATGATATTTATTGATAGACGGTTTATTTTACGGATGAAGAAAAATGCATTTTGTTCAAAAATGCCCCAAACCTGGGGTATTTTTGAATTTATTTGCGATTTATTTTTTTTCGATGCAAAGATTAATATTTTACAATCTAAACTAACGGAACTTCAAATCCATACTTTCTAGGAACTCTTAGAATTTTTTTGGGAACCAAATTTATCAATACAACATTTTACTTTCACACTAAAACAAAAGTTATTTTTGTGAAATTTAACTTCCCCGTGTGGAAAATGTGTACGTGTATTTTAAATGGGGATTAATAATTGTTAAAGTATTTCTGCTTTATGATAAATAATTTTGATTTTTAAATACAGAATTTACTATTTATTAAGTGAAGTACAAGTATTAAAATTACAATAAAATTTGTCTGAAAACATATTTATAAAACGGAAATTTATTCAATGATATAATTTAATATTTTCTTTCAGAGATTTCAATATTAACTGCATTACTTTTTGTTTTTGTAATATCTATTCTCACCTCGGAATGTTTTTATTTAACAATATATTGTTATACTCTTTTTAGGTTTCGTTTCTTTTAGATTGGACACACGATGAATATGCTATAAAATTACCATGCACCCATTTACTTAACACGTTCAAATTTATCCCAGTGTTCGTATTCAAAATACCCCAAAATAGAAAAAAAACTTTAGATAAAACTTTAGAAGCTAGTATATGAATAATTTTAACGTGTGTGATTTGCAGGTATATAGAAACTGCAGCTCAAGTGTGCTTTCAAAAACTAAGAAGTACAAATAAAATAGGATGAGATTTTCATTTTGGCAGGTCTCGTAAGCAGTATAGTAAACGTAAACAATCGATTCGGAATAGCTCGTAACTATAGGGGATTTGAGATAATAGCATTTATTTAAAGAATCCGTCCTATTATAGCAAAACGTTCAAAAATGCCCCTCTTCAAAAATACCCCAGTCTCCCTTATATATACAGGGTGATCCAGAAACATAGGTAACATATATATATATATTCCGATTCAGAAAATTAATTCGAGTATAACCCCGTCGGAATTTTTAAAAAATATTAATTAGGCGAGGCGTAATTAATTTTTGAAATGGGCCAATCAGAGGCCGGATTAGGGAAGAAAGGTGAGCGGCGTTGCCGCGCGAGTTCTAATGCAACAGGTCAACGGGCGAAGCGGCCGAGGCGCCTGAACATAGCTAATGCGTATAGCAGAAGCGAAGATCGCGAAAGCGAATGAATCGCAAAATATATTTTACGAGATTGATTGTATGAATAAAATGTACAATCAAGGAAATGATTTTTATTTAAGTTTGAATTATACCGCAGACTAATAAATTCATTACTACTATTATTAATTTACTTACTAAATCTATGATACGCGTGCGTTATAAATATGAGATTATTACAGTTTTTAATCTCTTCGTATTTACATTAATTTATTGAAACCTTTATGACGAATCTTAAGACAATAAAATTTTGAATTGAATTAAGTTTTGTGTACAATATAGCCAATAAATACGTTTACCATAAAGATATATCGCTACATAATGGAAATATATTAATTAATTTTGCAAGTATATTGGCAATAATATTGCTAGGTAAATAATTCCTAGTCCGTGTAAAATGAAATTTAGCTCAAGCCTCAATTCTCCGTTTAAAAAACATAATGCTACCGCGAGCGCTCTCCGATGTTCGCGCACATCAAATTTTGTGTTCGCGGAGTAAGCCCGCCGCGGGCGCTCTCCGACGTCCGCACTGCAAGAGCAAACGTGCTCGAAAAAAGTTACTTCGTTAAAATTACAATTCATTGTGTTTCAGACTTAATAAATATTTTGGAAAACTCGTTCCAAATGTGTAGGATAATAATTGCAATAGTCTGGCTGTTGAATTGAATTGAGTGTTCAATATACAAAATGCCAATGAATAACTACCATTAATTCGCAATATATTGGTAATATATTAGCAATAATATTGCTAGTAAGTTAATTCCGAGTCCGTGTAAGCTGAACCCTCGATGAAGTTTTATAATAGTCTGGGAATCATCTAGCTATAGTATATCTATAATATGTTTACGTTTACCAAATATTTTTAAACTGATTTTTTATAATATATTAGTATATGCTGAACAAATCGATATCATTAAAATTAATTGGATCATATCTTTACTAAAAATCGGTATTATGAGAAATCGAGGATTTATGTCACGCATCTTAGTAATTATTCGGATGACCAAAGACAGACGTTCATTCACGGTTTCATCCACTTGAGGTTATAAAAGATCATCGATTCGTCGGTAGTATTGACAATTTGGAAGACACGAAACATATTGGCGATATATTGATAATACTTTGGCAATATGTTGGCAACATATTGGCAACATATTGGCAATATATTGACAATACTTTGGCAACATATTGGAAATATATTGACAATACTTTGGCAACATATTGGCAATATATTGGCAACATATTGGCAACATATTGGCAATATATTGACAATACTTTGGCAACATATTGGCAACATATTGGCAATATATTGGCAACATATTGGCAATATATTGATAATACAAATAATAAATACTTTACGAAATACACTTTAACTGCAAGATTTAAGCCAGACTACAAGCCATACTTGCGCAAACACTTTGAGACACACATACAGCCATACAAAACGATCAACTTTTCATTCCTTGTAACTACCCTCTGTATTGGTTGGTAATAAAAGCCGACATAAGAAAAATCAACGAGTTATTTTGTTATTCTAAAATATCTGTCTTTGTTGATTGCTTTAAATTGTCTTCTCGTTCTTGCATTAGTAGCACAAACTGTGTGAGAAGTTTCATCAACCACCTAAATACAGGAGGGTAGTAATAAGGAATGAAATTTGCTTTTTTATCGAGAAATAGACATTTTCATGTTATTTTCTTATCTAGAACATCTGTCCTTTGTTGATTTTTCTTAAGTTGGTTTCTCGTGTCAACCAATACAGAGGGTAGTTACAAGGAATGAAAAGTTGATCTTTCAGTATGGCTAATTGTATGGCTGTATGTATATCTGAAAGTGTTTGTGAAAGTATGGCTTTAAGTCTCGCTTAAATCTTGCAGTTAAAAGTGTATTTCGTTAAGAACCCGCGTAAAAAAATTAAAGTTTATATGAACTTTATATAAACTTTAGGTTTGGCTAAACTTGATATGGGGTTGGCCAACGAGACTGAGCCGAACTTGTGCAATTGACTGTTCAAGTTTGGCGAAAGTATATCAAATGTTCAGCTGAAATTCATATAAAGTTTTTATAAAGTTTTTTACAATTACTGACAAATAAAATATAGTTTATACAAAATTTAGCTGAACTCAATATTAACGTGATAGCAAGTTCAGGTTTATAAAGTCATATAATGTTGATATCAACATACCCAAAGAAAATTTTAAAAATCTGCTTTAACTGACATTAGTAAGAATACATCGGTTAGAAAAATGGTGAAAATAGATACTTTGTGGTTTTTTAAATTTCTTCTTTCAGGTTATGTCTTCAAAACTAAGGAAATCGACAACACTTTTCAGTAACGGATTCGAATTTTTTGGAATATATCTCCGTTTTTCTAACCGATGTATTCTTACTAATGACAGTTAAACAGATTTTTAAAATTTTTCTTTGGGTATATTGATATCAACATTATATGACTTTATAAACCTGAACTTATGCTATCACGTTAATATTGAGTTCAGCTAAACTTAGTATAAACTATATTTTATTTGTCAGTAATGGTAAAAAAACTTTGTAAAAACTTTATATGAATTTCAGCTGAACATTTGATATACTTTCACCAAACTTGAACAGTCAATTGCACAAGTTCGGCTCAGCCTCGTTGGCCAACCCCATATCAAGTTTAGCCAAACCTAAAGTTTATATAAAGTTCATATAAACTTTAATTTTTTTACGCGGGTATTTATTATTTGTATTATCAATATATTGCCAATATGTTGCCAAAGTATTGTCAATATATTGCCAATATGTTGCCAATATGTTGCCAATATATTGCCAATATGTTGCCAAAGTATTGTCAATATATTTCCAATATGTTGCCAAAGTATTGTCAATATATTGCCAATATGTTGCCAATATGTTGCCAACATATTGCCAAAGTATTATCAATATATCGCCAATATGTTTCGTGTCTTCCAAATTGTCAATACTACCGACGAATCGATGATCTTTTATAACCTCAAGTGGATGAAACCGTGAATGAACGTCTGTCTTTGGTCATCCGAATAATTACTAAGATGCGTGACATAAATCCTCGATTTCTCATAATACCGATTTTTAGTAAAGATATGATCCAATTAATTTTAATGATATCGATTTGTTCAGCATATACTAATATATTATAAAAAATCAGTTTAAAAATATTTGGTAAACGTAAACATATTATAGATATACTATAGCTAGATGATTCCCAGACTATTATAAAACTTCATCGAGGGTTCAGCTTACACGGACTCGGAATTAACTTACTAGCAATATTATTGCTAATATATTACCAATATATTGCGAATTAATGGTAGTTATTCATTGGCATTTTGTATATTGAACACTCAATTCAATTCAACAGCCAGACTATTGCAATTATTATCCTACACATTTGGAACGAGTTTTCCAAAATATTTATTAAGTCTGAAACACAATGAATTGTAATTTTAACGAAGTAACTTTTTTCGAGCACGTTTGCTCTTGCAGTGCGGACGTCGGAGAGCGCCCGCGGCGGGCTTACTCCGCGAACACAAAATTTGATGTGCGCGAACATCGGAGAGCGCTCGCGGTAGCATTATGTTTTTTAAACGGAGAATTGAGGCTTGAGCTAAATTTCATTTTACACGGACTAGGAATTATTTACCTAGCAATATTATTGCCAATATACTTGCAAAATTAATTAATATATTTCCATTATGTAGCGATATATCTTTATGGTAAACGTATTTATTGGCTATATTGTACACAAAACTTAATTCAATTCAAAATTTTATTGTCTTAAGATTCGTCATAAAGGTTTCAATAAATTAATGTAAATACGAAGAGATTAA
Source organism: Theocolax elegans (assembly GCA_026168455.1). Taxonomy (NCBI): domain Eukaryota; kingdom Metazoa; phylum Arthropoda; class Insecta; order Hymenoptera; family Cerocephalidae; genus Theocolax; species Theocolax elegans. The sequence goes on along the minus strand of CM047425.1, from coordinate 88,007,334 downwards.
AAACTGTAATAATCTCATATTTATAACGCACGCGTATCATAGATTTAGTAAGTAAATTAATAATAGTAGTAATGAATTTATTAGTCTGCGGTATAATTCAAACTTAAATAAAAATCATTTCCTTGATTGTACATTTATTCATACAATCAATCTCGTAAAATATATTTTGCGATTCATTCGCTTTCGCGATCTTCGCTTCTGCTATACGCATTAGCTATGTTCAGGCGCCTCGGCCGCTTCGCCCGTTGACCTGTTGCATTAGAACTCGCGCGGCAACGCCGCTCACCTTTCTTCCCTAATCCGGCCTCTGATTGGCCCATTTCAAAAATTAATTACGCCTCGCCTAATTAATATTTTTTAAAAATTCCGACGGGGTTATACTCGAATTAATTTTCTGAATCGGAATATATATATATGTTATCTATGTTTCTGGATCACCCTGTATATATATTATAAATCATAAATTTATTGGAAAACAATACTGCTCAGTTGATAAATGCCACGGATGGGATTCCGCTTTGGAAAAGATTATCTAAGATTAAAAATCATTATTTCGATGGATTGGGTTATGAAATGAAAATATGTGTAAACGTGATCTAAGATCTTGATACATAATCATTGATGATATTAAGAGAATACTGTTACCTGGAAACCTTTTCCGTAGTTTTCGTTACCTATGGATTCTACGACGGACGACGAGTTGTTCACTGTATGTAGATGAGAGAACGCATCAGACGTTTCTCTACTCTCGAAAAATAAAGCTTACATTCACACCCGTAAATTCGGTCTAAACTTGTTTGCTTACACTTCACTTCCTCTGACTATCCCGAACCTCCAAAGTCGTGACCCCGACGTGATCCGTAGTGTCGCGAGATGAATTAGTACTATACTAACAAAGAGAATATCATACATTTATAGAATCTGCACTGTAACGAGCCTAAAGTACTTTCATTATTGGTACACTTGAATCTACTTTAAAGTCTCAGTATCGCTTCTACATCGATAAAAATCAAAATTGGATAGATCTGAAGAAAAGAGTATTTGTCACTAACGTATGTGACGTTAAATATGTATTTTCTCCTAATAGCATCATTTTTATCTTTTTGTGTATTTCCAAATTGAATTAATTGTAGGTCTTAACTAAAATAGCATATAGCAGTAATAATATCCTTGCACAATTACCATATTGTCAAATACATCGATAAAAGATTATGCGGCAAATTACCCAACTAGCGATGAAAGTGTAAAGAAAAGTTGGTTACGGTTGAAGAAGTAATTAAGAGATTGAAATGTAATTGCCACTCGCTTATGCCTCGAAAGTTACATTGTCTGCGATAACGAGATCGATTGTAAAATTATAAGGACTACTTGCCCTGTAGAATGTGGCAATACCATCGCAAATTCGGCACAAACGTGACAAAGTGTCAAACTCCCTATTCGTTTTAGAGAAACACAACGAGCTATCACTAATGATCCCTGCTCCTATTCACCACTGATCGCGAGAACTGTATTTGATTCCTTGTAGAAGCTAACTTCGAGTAGCACATCGACATTGTTATATTGCAACTGTCAGTAGACAAACGATTCTGCTTAACGTACGTATTAAACCATTATATTCACTAGGTGAAAGGCTTTCTACGAGGAATGAATTTGCCATTTGGTTGTGCGATATTAATAATACAACTAAAACTGACGATTTAAATTCCATATAATCCAAACGTATAGTTAATTGGCTGATTCTGCTTAACTACGTAACGCGGCTTATCTCTCACGAAAATGAATTGGTCGAACGTTTTTACTAAAAACCCAAAGCTAGCAATACGTTCCCATCAAACTCACAAAGACCAGAATTTTACCGACAGTGCGACTGGACATTCGCGCAGCTTGAAGAGAAAATCTCAAGACTACAGATGCTCCATAAATTTTAATATGTGAATACATGTCCAGTTTATTTATAAATAATGGAAGTTCGCATAAGAATATATGATGAAAATTGCACATATTCAAATTGATTTTTATATATTTTTGTGTCAATTATTAGAACTTAGGGAGTAGAGCTCTTCGTATGCAGGGCAAATAGAAACAATGACTCTGCGCAATTTATCAAGAAATCACGTTGTCATCTTACAGAAATGGCATCAGCAACTGTTATGCGATATCGCACGAGAAAGCATTCGTTTAGAAGCATTTGTTGTACGACACGATAAATGTTTTAGGATGTACTCTATCGAGTTATCAGTCTATCGATTAAAACTTTCGACATCGAAATCTACGGAAAAAAGTCTATCATATCGTTTGATGGATTGAAGTTTATATTCTAAGGGATAATACTTTGACCGACGACAGTTCAACACCACCAAAACATCGAATTCCGGCAGCATCAGCATAAGAATTAAACATTAATCGCCGAAATTATCATTGTTTAATTGAATGTTAACAATTTGTTTATATTATATTTTATATAAACTTTATTAACAGCGAAATAAAATATTGTATATATTATACAATTTTGTTCATAGAGATATCGCTACGTATATTTTGTAATTGTACCATTTATGATATTTTGCCAAGAGAGAAGAACGAATTATCGTGACTTCTATACTGACATCTATAGGTTTTTTCACGAAATCAATGATGAATAGATAATTAGAATTTATAGTCGAACGCCCCAACGCATCGACACACGTACCCCATAAAACATTGTATTTAGTTTTCCAAGTTGTAAATTTATGGGTTACATAGATCTTCATTTTCTTTTCAAAATTTTTTATTTGTTTGCAGATGTTTATTTAGTATCGATTTCTGATTCATAATTAAAATTACCCTTTAATTTATTTTTTATTTTTGTGATTTTTTTATTTGGTTTTCTTAGTTATTACAAGGACATATCATGAATTCGCTTGCAAGTTCAATTATATTTCGGTGATCGGTAGAACGCTTCAAAAATGTAATAAAGTGTTCGAGTCCTGCGCTCAATTTCATATAGAATTAACGCGCTTACATTGTAAATAACTTTTGTTTTTTTTTTCCTCTATATACCGGTCTAGTTTTCAAGGCTAAATATTTTATTCTTATTATTTTGTTAGTTAGGTTTTCCACTTTGAATTATTGCTCAAGTATAGTAGACTCTACTTACAAATATTTTAAATCTAGAAATATTTTTATTTCATTTAAAACAGATATTTTATATTTTAACTTTATTTTAGTGATATTAATAAGCTGCTCGAGTTCATAGTTGTAGTAGTCATATGTGGCGGTTAACTTCTGCTGTTTGTAAATTGCTGCGTATTTCCTTTCAGATAATACCTCCACAATTTGAAGCTATATTGAAAACCGTTTTTGCTTGCAGATGCAGCTCAGAGAAGAGATGATACATTTATTTATTGAGATATCAATATTATATTTTTTAATTACACTGACAAAATTATTTCTAAATATTAATTCACAATTAACTAAATGGGAATGTTTTTGTCTCACGCGAGAGTATATAAATATGTTTGATTGGTTCAAAATAGAACCTGACTCCTGTTAAATGACTTAACGATATGAAAATAATTAAACTTTTAAATGTAGAATAATTTTGTCGTCCATGCACTATGTTTAAAGGGATTAGGTTTTTTTTCGATTTTGATGAACAAACCATGTATGTTTTTATTTGGCAACGTTTCGATGGATATCCTCCATCCTCATCAGGCTATACCTTTATTAATAATATCAGTATAACAATATTTTTCAAAACATCTTCTTATACATATTAGTAATTTTGTGGCAATTGTATTATATTATAAATTATTTGTACTACTTACTATTTTGTCATTAGTATAAACGTATAAAACGTATAATTAATAGCATCTCTGATGCGTCGCTCTATAATTGAAAACAAAAGTAAACAGATTTATTAAAAACAATTATAATTTTGCGCAGAAATTGAGGTTATGTGTGATCTTTATCTTTCCATAGTAGTTAAGTTCATAATCAACAGTCATTTCTGTTGTTTAATTTATTATGTACATGAATTACATAATACAAGAATTTCAAATTTCCCCGGGGAGTGGGGATGTCTGTACGATTGATCTAATTTCGATTGATCACACAGGTGTCTCTAGGAACGCGAAGCGAGAGATTTGTATTGTTTGTTATTAACCGTCTGTGATATAATTGATATTTCGTTATTTTACAAATTTGACTGCCTTTTGCTAAATATGTGTTAATGTCTATTAAATTATTTTGTGCTATTTTTAATTTATTTATGTAATTTATTTAATTTTTTAAAAATAGATGTTGATTATGGACTTAACTACTATGGAAAGGTATAGATCACATATAACCTCAATTTCTGGGCAAAATTATAATTGTTTTTAATAAATCTGTTTACTTTTGTTTTCAATTATAGAGCGACGCATCAGAGATGCTATTAATTATACGTTTTATACGTTTATACTAATGACAAAATAGTAAGTAGTACAAATAATTTATAATATAATACAATTGCCACAAAATTACTAATATGTATAAGAAGATGTTTTGAAAAATATTGTTATACTGATATTATTAATAAAGGTATAGCCTGATGAGGATGGAGGATATCCATCGAAACGTCGCCAAATAAAAACATACATGGTTTGTTCATCAAAATCGAAAAAAAAACCTTATACTTTTTAATATTATTTTTTTATATATCTATTTATTCAACAAATAAGTCTTTAATTCATGAAATCTAAAACTTATAAAATTCATATTCCTGCATTGAAGGGTTATTATTGAAGGATATTAAGGGGATTATGTACTCATAAAATTGTCATTTTTTATCTTTTTTTATAAACAAATTTTTGAAAAAAACTTGAATGTCAGGCCCTCAGGTATGTTTTAAATAATATACCCAAATTTTTCAAGATTTTTAAATCTACAACTTGATTACAATGTTTGGGTTAAAAGTTTATTCCTTTTTTGATTAAAAATTACCGATCAAAAATTGTTTATCAATTATTATTATTAAAAACATGATTTTTTCTTTAAACAATCAAAACGTCAAGCCTTTCCTTATATTTTAAGCTTTTGTTAGATTTGTAATTCGATATATTAAATATATAATTTTTGCGTTGAAATAATATAGATTGATTTTTTACAAACTGCTCAACAATCCTTGAAGTGAATACTTTTCAATTGTAAGTAAATCAATAAAAAAATTGTAATATAACATTTATAGAGCCGCAAATGACCAAAATCACCGTAAAACTAAGAAATCGACACTCCCAAGAGAAAACATCGTTATCAAGCAATTACGCATCCCGGAAGACATTAATCCAACCTCGGCATAGTTTCCGAAGAAACGAGGATCTTGACTCGACAGTCTTTTTAAATCCCCCGTGACCGACACATCATCCTCCCTCTCACCGTATTGGTATTCGATGCAAGTGCATCGCTTTGGCCTTCGAGGCGGCCTCCTCGTTATATACCGTACACCTACACATATTTACGTAAATCTCATGAAAATACTCAAACGTTTTCGATACCTATTTTTTCATAGCCGTGTGATTTTACCCCGTTGAATGAAACACGTCTATTCACATGGCTGATAATCGGCTTCAAAATATCAGAGAGCCATTCAAATTCTGTACGCGAGGGCAACTCTACACGTATCTGACTAAATACCGTTATGTCGATCAGGATTTTACTCGCTCCATTCTTTATTTTCGTTTCGTTTTCTTTCTTCTTTTTCTATTACGCATGAACGAAATATAAACAAGCGTAAGGCTTCGATACAGGAAATCGTAGGTGTGCTAGCGATTGTTTTCCAGAAACCAGTTTACTTTGACTAAATGCTATATGTTTAATCTCCAATTGTGGCGAAACGTTATATTTATTTCGCGATTTCAGTTAATTACACCTTTGCCGATTTATTCATTATTATTTTGTATTTCTATACGTTACATAGAATTTTTTTTATGCATCTGTATAAATATATATTTATATATCACCAGACATTTATGGATTATATGGACATTATGAACATCATATTTACATGTAAATATTTTTTTTTTACATAAGTGTCGCTCTTCTTATACTTCGAATTCGGTGTTAATCAGTAACGATGATCACACAATGTCTCTCTGTGAAGAAAGCACGTGTTGAAAATACATTCCTTGATGGCGCTTTTATCAATCGGTAGAGACCGGATATCGAACTCGGGACCTCCGGGTACAAATTCACCACTCCACCGACCAAGCCCTCGCAAGCCTTTAATTTACATGCAAATATTTTTAAATAAATATTAAATGCACATATGTTTAAATTGGAGTTAAAAGTAAATGCTACATTTTTGGGACTTACTTATACTGTGATAGAATAAAATGTAATTCATGAATATAATTCCAAATTCATTAAATAATTTACAATTTTACAACTTTTCGAAATTAAGAATTTAATAATATTGTGATTTGCACTTCTTCATACATTTTGAAAAACGAATGAAACTAAAATTCAACATTTGATTCGAACTTAGACATCGGATACTTTCTTCATATATAAAATCATCATTTTAAAAGATGATGGTATCTACTATTGGAGCTGATGGAAAATTAAGGTTTGAGATTTTAAAGATATTGACACTTGTAAGGTATAAATCACGAAGAACCAAAGGGATAACAATATTGTCAATTAAGTTGACTGCTAATGATATTTTTTAGTATTAAAATGTAAAAAGAGTGACAAGCTCAAACTCAACAAATTTAGTTACCTATTTATACTATAATTATAATGATTGTATGTAAGATATCATAAATTTATTCCAATTGTATAAATGTGTCGTATAGGAAAGTATGATTTCGTTGATCGAATCGTTTGTGAGGTCCGCGTATATGTAGGAAATATCGAGGAGTTAACAACCCTCTGTGTCATGGTATTATATAATAGGCATTTATTTATAGATGTATGTACTTAAAAATGGAACAATTGCAAAAAAATGTTAAATATAAAGGAAAAAGGCAAACTGAAGAAAAACGAATAGGATATTATCGGAGATAAAGTTCGTAGCACGAGGGTTGGCGAGCGTGTCGCTCATAAGGCGTGCCAAGAAGCCAGGAATTCCAATTCCGGTCCCACGCTGCGCGCGTGTAAACGTGTACACTTACGTGGTCGAGGAGTATAAGCGTCGCGGCGACGGCGCGAGTCGCGACGGCCAGTCGAGGGCACCGGTCCATGCCCTTCTCTTTCTCCTTTTTTACTCTCCTTCTCATTTTTACCTCACTTCAAATATACGAATTTTCCGAGGAAAATGCAAACTCTAACTACTACCTATATTTCATCGACAGTCACGCTGCATCAGAAAATTTTGATAGATCGTGCAGTGCATTTGCGATTAACCTCGATACTGCATCAGTCCATTGTTTTATAAAAGTGGATGTTGCGGATAAAATAACTTATAAGACCTTGTATTGTAATTAATTTTTATGTATAGTAGATACTTTTTTTTATATATTTGCCTTTTCGTATCAATCGAGCGAAAGAAAAGAATAGCAGTGATATAAAAGCGAATTTTGCCTTTTGATCGCGCGGCTTTGCAACATTGATTTTTTCAGAATCAAAGAGACTCCTCTCCCTTCTTTCAGCCCCAAACATCCCCGAAAACTCTCGTTTTCGTGCACCCCGAATCCTCATTTGCTATTAGGGAATTCCTCCTTAGCTAGATAGAAAATGCGTGGACTATGCTGCTGTGAACGTCACGCAAGAGAGACGTTGAGGGAAGCATAACTTTGCGTGTTTTTAATTAAGTTTCGAATAACATAAAAAATAGTACAAGTTAATGCGTCTTCTCTGTAGTAATAGAACAAATTACACGTACACTTTTAGAAAATTGGTATCAGTAAAAATATATATATTTAAACTTATTCAAAAAAATGTAGTTCCAGTAATAAGTGTACTAGGAACGTGAAAGCAATTTATTATTTATAAGTAGTAGTAGAGTCAATTGGTCAGACGTCAACTTTTAATATTAATTAACGAAAAATAGTACTTTTCGATACAAGAGCGAAATTGTTGATTTTCGAACGAGCGCGAGTTTATCGCCCGAGCGAAGCAAAGTTGATATTCGAACGAGTTGAAAATCATATTTCGCTCGTGTATCGAACAATATTTTTTGATATCGTGGGCGTAAATGCGATTTTTAAAAGTCAAGCGGTGCGTAAAATCGCGTTTTACGCACACTGTATCAAGAACATTTTTTTAGACATCAAAATTACTTACACTCGTATATCACCGAATAACAATAATTATTTTTATCCTTTTAAATAGTTCAGACGTATTTAGATAACTAATTAGAGAAAAATTATATCAAGCTACATATATGTATATTTTTAATCCCTTTAAAATATAGATGAATTAATATAGTATAAAATATTATTATATTAATAATTTTACACATTATACATGCAATTATTCCTATTCCTTACTGCTAAGTATAAAAATTGCAGTTTTCATTAATTAATTAAATAAGAAAACTGAAATTTTCTATTATATTAATTATTAGATATATAAATTTAAATTAGAAGAATTTTTATCAAATTCATGTGGAATTTTAGCGAATGAATTACATATATACACCGATACATTTAAAAAAAAAAGTTATTTTTCTGTATTATTTCTATAATATATGTATGAGTGAATTAACGCGTGTGCATATACACACGAGAGTAATTTGTTATTCACTAAAATATAGTAACTTTGTCGAATAATAATCGTAAAGTAATATTAAGATAAATGGCGACTGTTATTTATAGAGAATGATAAACATATACCCCGCAGATGAATATGATTAAGTTCCAGCTAAGCAAGTATAAAAGACGTAACAAGCGCGAGCAAGTTTCATTGAATCGATTACGGAATCAAAGGCATTTCCTTGGTCTTCCTCCCCACGTCAATGTCGTGGGTTATAAGATACTCGTGAGCCTACCATGTATACAACACACACGCACAGCTGCAGATCACGCATAATTCACGAAATAAGACGCGTGCACACGCATTCTCTATACGCAATGAAATATAAGATAATGAAGAGTCTTTCTTCCTTCCTGCATTTCTCTGCAGCTCTCCTGATTCGATTCGCAAGATCGCACAAAAGTATGTATAATTTTACTCGGCTGTTAATATCCTCTACGTACATGTATTACATTTATATCCCTGAAGAATATCTTATATGTAGATAGATACATGATCATTTATAATCCGTAATTTGTAGACCAGACTTGACTTTTTTTTCATTTTAAATTGGTCGGCAGTAAACCAAGGTAAGGTTTACCTGTTAATTAGATCCTCTCCGTATTGCTGAACTTTGTAAATTAAGAATGGATAATAACTTTATAATAGTGAACTTTCATCATCAAACATATGTTGATTATCAGCGCTAAAGAGAAAGGTAATCTGGTCCTAATTTTATCTAAATCGTAAGTAAAACAAATTTTTTGTATCTACAGGTACGTAGTCAGTTCATAAATGTAGTAACTAACTAAATTATTAAATGTTTTATGTTAAAAAATATGTAATGTAGATATACTATTCCATTAATCAACCATAAACTTGAATCATATGGTTTTCTTAATATTGGTAATAAATTTGAGCAATCCTTGCAAATTGTTCATATTTTCTTTTGTTTTCGAATAACTTTATTTTTCTTTATACAGAATGAAATAACGTAGTTGTTCTATAAAATGGATTTATATTCCAGTTTACTCAATCTAATTATTCATGGTGGTATATTGTAGGTTAAATTTGATCCAATAATCCAAATAATTCTGTTCAGTACGTGGACACATTTTTTCTTGGTCCCCGTGTACGGAGCTGTATCATTGTCGTATATGGTTTTGCGTATAATCCACTCCATATTGTAGTATCAAAATTTCCGCAAAATTATTAACAATTTTCAAACTATTTTTTCGCTCCTGAACCATTTTTAAGTTACATTGTAAGATTGAAGGCATTGCCCCCGTACCTCGACCATGCAATTGAACAAATTTCTTGAAAATAAATCTTATTTCCTCTAAACTAAATATATATTGTCAGGAGCTACATAATGTCTGTGTAATTCCACCTTTTAAGTGTTATACGTTTTAACCTTTGTTAAAAATTATAACTACCAACTAGAGTTTGGTAAATTTATATATACATATATATATTCGTTTCGGCAGTTGTTCTTCTTGGGTCAACCAATTGGTATCTTTGACCGTAGATCCTTAGTTCATTTTTTCAATAAACTCTTCTTATCTAAATTATATTTCCTTCTTCTCCTTGCTCAACAATATTACAGCTCGCTTAGAGATTGCTGAGACGTATTAAACAATAATAACTATAATATTTTTATTTCGCTAATAAATCCACGTAGCGTCAATTGATTCGCAATAAATTGATATATATTGTTCATAACCGAAGTTGGGTGCCAAGTGTCGAGTATCTCTGGGGATCCGACTGTGGATCATAAGATAATTACGAAAGGAGAAAATTAACTTTAATTTAATAATAAATCTAAACAAACCGACACGGTGGCGGAGTGGCGGAGACGCACCACGGCCAATCACGAAGGTTAAGCAGCAGTGAGTGCGGTTAGCACTTGGATGGGTGACACCATTCTTGTGCGGCTTTCGGGATCGGTTAGGTGTTTTTCCACACTTCACAACGTGAGCGGAAGGTGTGGAACATTCGGTTTCGGTGTTTGGGCCTACGAAAGATGACCTGAACATCTAAACAGAATGTTTCAATACACCGGCCGTCTCGGGGAAGGTTTACCTACGCGGTTTTCCCTTCCTCACGGGCATAACCCCGGGCGAATGCGAGACGGTGGGGACCGGGAGGGGAAAAACTGGAATGTCTTCACCCCCACACATAGGTGGTAGGGGTGTCCCTGTAAAAACCCGTTTAATAATGGGTATACGGGGTGATGAGCAAAGAGAATAAAAAAAAGAAGAGAATAATAAATCTAAACAACGAACACCTCGTTTCGTTTACGTGCGGATGTGCATGACGAATTTTTGCACGAAACAACAGCTTGTACGGATTAGCAACTCAATGTTGCGATGCCGTGTTCTTTATTTGGGACATCAGCTGAGCTCGTTGCTGTTTTTAACGATAACACTGGTTCCCATCGATGCGATTCCACCTCTGCACTGGGTACTTGGGCCCAATGGGAGTGGGAGTGTATGCTGCCTCTACATGGATTCACGGTTTGACGATGTTTCATCAGCTTCACCAGATATCGACCCACGTAAAGATAAATTATGTACGTTGTAAGCTTTTTTTCGTAGATTACGGTTAGAGGTACTTAGGGTAGTGGTGGGTAGGTAAGATAGATAGGAGTGTGTGTATAGTACTGTCTATAACTTGTCGATTTAGGTAAGATGATTGGGAGAAATACGCATTTGATGTGATATATAATAAATAATTTTATGACATATTTATGTGTTTCTTATTTTCCAGTACTTATGAGTATTACAGAATTAAAAATTACAAAGGTTCTTATTCACACGAGTATTCACATGAAGGAATAAGGGATTGCATAGTTTAATTATTGAAAAATATTTGTCTAATTTGTTTATTAATCTTACTACAACTCCCAGTTGCTATTTTTTAACTTTAATAGTAACTTATTACCTTAACTAAACCTTACAAGTAAATACCTCTTTATATCTTTTCTTCTCGTTAGGCACACTATATATATACTTCATAGTGAACGCTATTTACTTTAGCGACGACATATATTGCGCAAGTGAGTAAATCTTTTTTCATGCACATGCAAAACTCGAAGAAAGAAAAAGAAAAGGAACTACGGTTTGTCTACCTCGCGATCCGTGTCTGACTCGCTGTACGAGCGCGTATACATGCGACGGCGTGTACCTGCCCTGTGACCTTGACAAGGTCATCCGGCGCGAAGAACAATGCCCATAGGTCCACGTGCAACAAACTTAGCTTGGCGCGCGCGCACACACACTAATGCGTATTTACGCATCACCCCGTATCCTCTCTCTCTCTCTCTCTCTCTTTCTCTCATCATTTCCCTTCACAAAGGCTAATCGTCTTTTCCCAGTCCTTCTCCGCTCTTTTTTCACTCGCGTGCGTCCGCTCGACTATACCTCATTCATTAACGTTTCGAAGTAAAATCTCTCTCACTCTCTGTCTCTCTCTTACTTCTTGTATAACATTATAAATTTGTATATCATTACTTATATTGCTTAAATGTAAGAAGCCTGAGTTAAAATTGCAGAAAAAAAATTCAATATTAACAATTAATAATTGCATTTATGATGATTTTGGTTTATTATGAGTCTCCGTACTCTTATTTTTTTCATAATAGACTTACCGTAGGATATCTCAGTAACCAATTCAATAAGGGGATGTCGGACTCAGAAAATGTTTATCTTTTAATTTTTTTTTAAAAACAAATAAATAAATTTTAGAGAAAACCCCGAACGTCAAAACCTTAGGCATGCTTTAAATAATATAACCAAATTTTTCCACATTTTTTAATCCATAATTTGATTTCGATGTTTGGGGTGAAGTTTATGCCCATTACGACTAATAATTACCGACCAAAAATTGTTTAGTCAATTATTATTTAAAAAATGATTTTGTCTTAAAAAATCAAAACATCAAGCCTTTCCTTATGTTTTAAGCTATTCGTATGAATTTTTTCAGATTTTTAGTTTAATATTTTAGTTATATTTTTGAGATGAAACGTACAGATTCCTATAATTTGAGTCCGATTTCCAAGTAAGTAAAACAGACTGTGTTAAAATTGCAATATAGAATTTCACTTGCCACACTTATTGCAAAAATTTGAAAAATGATGTAAAAAACATCTTAATAATTTTTTAAAATAAACATTTAGATTTCTTTACAATTATGTTTCATTTAAGTGGATAGGTATAAATTATATATTGTTGTGACTATTACAATTTTAGACTATTTGATGAAGTAGTTCCTAAAATATCCTCCGGTAAGTCTATTATGGTCAAAAATTTTTAATAAAAGTTAATAATAATACAATAAGTTATAAAAAATTATAAATGTTTTTAATCCGTGTGAAGAAAATGATTATTATTATTATTATTACTTATATTTTATTTAACATCGCTCTACTTGTGCTCCCAGCATGGTGCTAAACAGCAACGGAGGTCATACGATGTCTCTGTTAAGAAAGTACTTGTTGAAAAATACATTTCCCCCGTGGTGCTTATACCAATCGGCCGAAGCCATCGCAGGCCTCAAGAAAATTATTAATTGTCAATGTTAAATAGCTTTTTTTCAATTTTAACCCATGCTTGTCCTTTAAGGCTGATTTCAGCTTAGGCATAACAACAATGTGAAAGGATAGCATCAAAAAACAAGAATTATCTAAAAAAAAGGAAAGCTGCGTACGGAAAACATTGACATTTTTGGTACAAATAAATAATGTTTTCGATGAAAAATACTTTTTGGCCAAATTTAATAGAAATTTCTTAATCATTCTTTATATTTTGTTTCTAATTCCGAATATACCTGCTCTCGGGTAAGAAACATCACTTATATACGTTTTTGTGACATTCCTTCTTATTTTTTTTCAACCCTTTCGCGGACTCTTTCATCTCAGACCGCGAAGCAACCCGCGCCCTTGTTAGCGTATGCATATGCACATGTATATATATAGACATGCTCGTCTCTACTTTGGTCTATCCCCTTTTCTTGCGCCCCCTCGCAGACTGAACCTTTCTCGGCCATTGCTTTTCATTTCTTTCTCGCTCTTTCCTTCCATACATATTTGCTCGACTTTTCTTACTCTCGCGAGTATGCACGCAATAAAATCCACGCCTACGCGTTTTAAGAGATGCTTGGTTTACAAAGTTCAAGCTTGATCGAAGCTGACATTAATAATTCTTTCCTCTATTAATCTATATACTGGTAAACAAATTATTTATTTTTTACCTATTACATTTTATAAAATATCTTAATTTGAATCATCAAAAACAATTGAATAACATTTTTTAAATGCACAAAACCTCTTTAAACTTTATATTATTAAATAATTCGCTATAATTTTACTTTATAATAGAATTTCTAATTAAATATCAAATTAAACACCGTTCATCTTTTTTATTCAAATATTTACAATAATAATGAATTTCTTTTGATATTTTGTTAACTATTTTGTCGTGAAATGTGATAAGTTACAACTGGATCAAATTAAATTAATGAACTATTAAATACCCAACTGACCTTAGTAAAATCCGTAAGTTTTAATCCGTTAAAGTGGAAATGTACGAAAAAATAACGAAAAATGACTAAAATAGGCTATTTTTTCGTAAATTTCGATTGAAATCCAATTTTTTCACTATCTAGCCATGAAAAACCAAAAGTACAGGGTCAAAGTATAGCATGGAAACTTTCGTTCACAAACAGAAGAATTAAGTAATGCAAATTTTATAAAAATAATATTTAAAAAAAGCAATCAATATTTTGTACTTGAAATAAATATCTAAAACTATGTAGCAAAAATCGGCATCATGTTAGGCAGTGATTAATACATCAGAGAATAATTACGAAAATCGAAAAAAATTTTTGTTCGTTTTGGCCTTAACGGATTATTCATATTTCGCTATATACAACATGATCATAAAATATCACAATGTTTTATTACTATCTGTTTTCAAATTCAAGTATTTTTATTTAAAGAAAACAAAAGTTTCAACCGAGTAAAACTAAATTCTTTTTTTCAATTATCTTTTAAACTGTAACACGTTTAATTAATAACTAAATATACGTTCACGTAATTTAATAATTATGAAATTTACACATAGTTTTATTATGTGTTAATGAAAAATTGCTGCATCGAACACGGAATTTAATTTGATAACTTGTTCTTTAATTCTATAACTGAAAAACGATACGAGATAAAAAAAGCACTGAAAATGAGCACGAACTATTTGAATACTTTTGTAGGAAAAAAAACATTAAGATATAAAGAATTCACCAATAAAATTGAAAAATATAGACACATCAATTTTGTTGAATACGTGCAATGTTTCACGCACTTGTATTAAACGTAAACTTTATCAGAGGTCATCTTGACGTAAGCAGTGTAACACTTTACATACACTAACCAAAGAAAAATAGCTAAAAGTACTACTCGTAAAGAATGCTGCATAATAAAAAGTTACTTTATTTTTAACCGCTCGAAATATTTTAATATTTAAACTTCTTTGAAAAAATTGTTGCAATTCTGGCTTACTCCTACAAAAATTATCATAGAAAAAAAAAATAATTGATGACATAATGGCAAATAACGAAGCTTAAATAAGCAACAAGCAATACTTTACATAATAGCAAATTAATAATTTGATATTTTTTAATTAACCATTTGATGCAATGGTAATTGATTCGATAAATCAATAAATTATGCTTGTAATCATCGAGATTAGAATACTTTGTAATTTCATTCACGAGGTAAAGGTCTTGAGTACAAAATTGTAGTCAAGGTTTTAAAGATTTTAAACTAAATACCGAAAACTGGAATAAGAAAATGATTAAAAAGTTACTGGCTGTATAGAATATTACATTTGTAATTGACAAAAAAACGTAATTGACAAAGTTTACTCAACTCAACACAGAAAAAATAGTTCTAAGAACAATATTTCAGCTGCTTATACCCAATTCGAATTTGGTGAGAGATGAAACATAGTGGTTCATATATAGCTATATACTAGCAGAACGTATTTGAATAAAATTCATTTTGACTGCATTATTATAGTGATATACTGACATGAATTCTGGAATCGTATAACAAAATATCAATAACAGTTCATGTTCCCATTTAAGGTGTGACAATGTAGATTTGCAGCTATTTAATCCACTTGTCGTAATGAGCAAATGCCAACATTGCCGAAACCAGCGAAGAGCGCGTGATCGGTATAGACGTCTGATGAACTGAGACTAAGCAAAATAGCAGCGTTGCGCTAAGTGGTTAGCGTGAACGCCTTCAGAACTGAAGGGATTCTCCTTGTTACAAAGGATACAGTTTAAATGATACAGGTTATGTATACAATAACAAACATAAGTTGTTTAACATATGATGAACACGTCGAGTTTAGTTTTCAATAAATTTTCTTGCACGAATCAATTTAAAAACAATGAATCAAAGAAAGCTCTGTATATAGGTAATCAATTCAACGTAAATCTCATGATCTTAATAAAAATCACAATCAAATTATAACGGTTATAAAAATATAAATAATTATACTTAATGACGGATGGACACACACAAGCATCAAATAAAAGAGAGAGAGAGAGATAGAGGGAGGGACGTGCACGCAGACGTTGGCGTTTTGTGACTCCTCGCGCGTTATCACCGAGTAAGTATTATAAGAAGCGGATGATGCGAGCATTTGTACAATATCGGGTGGATCTTTATGTAAGAATAAAACGCGCTTTGACGATAACCTTGAGTGGCCCATACGAACTATAAATGTGCGATGACCACGTTGATTATGAATGAAAATGACAGGATTGAGAAGGGATTCAATTGATTTATATATTTATTATTAGAGTTATTCATGTAAGTTGATCAATTTACTCACCTTACGATACCGTGATAAATTTCAATTGGCTTTATGAAGAAAAGAGATTTTAAAATTAAATATAAATTTGTTAACATAAAAATAGAATTGGAACATTTTCGAATCAACTATTTAATTATTACCCTTACTTACTTATTATTATTATTTAATAATCTAATAATTATGTTTCTATATTATTTTACATGACCATGGTACATGCATGTGTATCATATATAAAAATTAACATACATTAATCTTTTAGCGCTACTTAAAAATATACATTTATACTACAGAATCTTGCTACTTTTTCAATTATTAACGGAATAGTACCAATGTATTATATTTGCAATTGATTGCAGTATAAGATTTTTTCAAATCTTTTAAATATCAATATATTACATATAAGTTAAAATTATATATATTATTATTTATTGTATTATTTATAAGTATCTATCATATAATTATTATGGTTGTCACTATTATTATTACTATTATTATACATATAAACTCTTTTTATATTTTTCCCAACTTTTATAAGCAAAAGCATAAAAATAGTATTAGGAGTAATACAACGGAGTCAAAAGTTTCACAAAATAAAAAGTCGTAATAAAAATGCATTAAAAGAAATTAATTTGGAAAAAAAATTGAGATGATTCAAGGTATACTGTATATATAATAGGAACAAGATACATTTGAATATTTGACAATGCAATTTGAAGTTGAGTAGAACTAGATGAGAGATAAAAAGAATTAAATGCTGCGTAAATGGTGACGGTTCGCGCATTTTCTCGTTAGATCGTAAGTATCTTTAGTGCCGGCTATGAATGACCAGCAGATGTTTAATGAATGAACGAATGAGCGCCAGCTCGTGTGGCCTCTTCGAGTCTACACTCTTATATATGTGTCTTCTATCTCTTTAACGTCTTACGATCTTTCCCCTACCCCTTCCCTCAATCGGGCACCATTCTACATTATTTATAGAGAAGATTACGTCGATTTTGTTTAATTATCATCGCTTTTGTAATTTAAATGCTTCATGCATTTTCTCAATACCCGACTGAATTATGTAAGGCTCTCTCTCTCTCTCTCTCTCTCTCTCACTACATAATGAGCTAGAGTATTTTATTTACAATTGAAATTACTTCCATTGTAATGTATGTATATATATTGTCAGATGATTTTTTATTTCTTTTAATGCTTTTCATTTTATGCAGCTGCAGTCATATATCATTATTGTTGTTTTTCAGTACAGTATAACTTAACTGTAAAATATTAAATTATTATATCATTGGTGATAAACAATCTGCCTTCGACGAGAAGAGATTAACAAATGTTTAAAAAATACCGTTAATTATTTCAAATTTTATCGCATGAATTTAATAAAATATTCCTGACACACTCGAATAAAAAAATTATAATTTGTATTTTTGCACTGGCTAATATGAAGGTACACATAGTATCCATATAACTTTATTTTGTAGAAAACGATATTCTGATGTTTGGCTATAAACATAGCATTTATTACCAAAATTTACCTTTATTTTTTCCGAAGATATAATAGTTTGCTTAGATTTCATTTTTATATTTGTTTGACAAAATCACATGTATATACATTACAAAAATATAATTGTAATCGAAAAAGGTAAAATGCACGATAAACTTTTATCAGTTCTATATTAAAAAAATGTTCTTTTACTTATTTAGTCGTATTACCGAGTTTTTTAAATAATTTAATTACGTTTTATATTAGATTAGTGTTTGAATAAGTATATTTATAAAGTAAACTGCCTAGTATTATAGAACAAGTAGCTTTAGATCGTAAAAGAAGTTAATTTTTGATACATTGAGTTTAGACGAGCAGGTGAAACTTGGATTCGAGAGTTTTGAAAGAATCATGGTATAGGTATTATAATACGTATACGCGTATAAGATGCTGTGGAGTGCCGGCCGTGAGAGGTGCGCGGATGATTGCGTTGCGCGAAAAAAATGCGGACGCTCGAGCACTTTCAACTCGCGGGTATATCTCGCGTCGATGTAAGTACAATCGACGACGCGTCTCGATTTCCGTTCGTACAGTTTGCCCGCACATTCGAGTGAAAGTTTTGTACTTGATATTGCGTTACTTTTATGGCATAGAGGTTGCTCAGTGATAAACCAAGAAACATCTACTTGTTTTTAGTTAGATACGTTTCACCAATTCATCGATAAAGTCTTATTTGTACGTTTTTTAAATTGATTTGCAGTAATGTTTCATTATGAGTGTAAAAAATAAAAGCAACTTGGGTATATACTTGATATAATAATTTTGTAAAATTTAATACTGCGATTAAGCGTAATTAAGTAAAGGGAACAGTAAAAATTCGTATTTGACGATGTAGACGTATGATGGAGTAAAGATGAAGCCAGGGTAAACCCTTCAATTGCATTAAGTCTATAAATACTCGAGGATAATTTTTTCCAAAGAATAATGACTATACATGCGGTGAGATGGGAGATTAAGTTTTCGTAATGGTAGCGACGCGGTCGCGTAACTTTTCTGAGGACTTATTAGACTTTATTTATGACGTGTAGAAGGCCTTTTAACCGAAGACAAAGCACTTTGCCTTTCTTAAAGCCAGGTTCAGCTATATTCCGAATGATCTCCACAGATACACACGTGTGTGTGTGTGAGTGGGTACGTGCGTATGTATGTGTACAACCGAACAAAAAAACCACTTTTTTATGGTAGCTTTTTGTGCGAATCTCGCCTTAAAATTCCCGATGCATGCCTACGATTTTTACGACAGCGTTTTATCTACGTCATTTTCACTGCATGTCGTAAAAGTAATTCGTAATGCGTCAAGTATGCGCTCGAGACGCTCTCAGTCACTCCAATATAACAACCGGATCGTATATACAGCTTTAAACATCTAACAGCCAGAATATCACCCTTACTATAGTTTATATTATATACGTTTTCCTAAAATGGGCTGATAATTTAATGATTCCGCCTCCTTGCCAACTTTGTTTCAAACGTCATTGTTTTAATAAAACCTACGTGAATTTGCATAATACAGTAGTACAAAATTTAATCGTAGAAACAATATTAATATAAACATTGCATTTACAATCAATACCTCTACGAGTATAGAGTTTAAGATTATAAAATTATATACTATCTTTCACGAAGATGTAATGCGTACGCATATTTCCGCACAACAAATTTAAATTTTAATTATTAAGCTTTTAGTTATATCATAGCTCAAATTTTTCTCGTAATCTATAGTTCAGCAATCCATTTGCAATTTTAAAGGCTGAAGAAATACATAAATAAAGGTGGGAACACTCGCAAAATCCCTTGGTATTAAAATGAATATATGACACGAAACTTGTTTATACTACTATAAATATATTAACACGTACGTAAATTTATTTAGGTATAATTAAAATTCAATGTCATAATTACAATTACTTTCTTTTGATTAAATAGGAATATCAAATAGTCTATAAGAAATTTAAACGTTACACATCACGATAACGTTAAATATAATTTTACTACCATTTTTAATATATTGATAATACAAAAGTTTATTAATGCTAATAGTGCACCACAATTAGCTACAAAATTTGCCTGTTAAAAATTTCAATACAATCAATATTTTTAATATATTAATTAGAAATATAGTTTTATTATTTAAATGAAAAATTGCAGGATATAATTATTCAGAGGACTGTTACAAAATCTCTACAAAATATTATACGTAAACTTAATTTTAACTACTGATGCTTAAATGATACTTAAAAATCAATTTCAAAATAATAGTTTCAAGTTTGCCATAACTGAAAATAATACTGCATTTTTTCCAACTTAAAAAAATATTAGTTTAAAAAACAGTAACTGCTGCCCTCCTTATGTCGGAGAGGGATATAAAATTGTAGAAAACGTAATTGATATGTAATGACTAGTAAAGAGAAAACATATCGGTGAAGATTAAAATGTCAGTCATTGCTCGATAGCAAAATATTTCTACGGTTCTGGAAAGTCACCAGTGATTGTTAACCCACAGGTAGGTAGATTTAACTACAAGTACAACGAAGCCCAAAAAGATCTTGTGCATCCGATAAGGCGGAAGAAGTAACGGGAGCCTTCCACATAAGCCGCGCATACAAACGACACACATATATATACATGTACATATATGTTCTATACATCGGTACATATGGTACACACGTGCATAGAAGAAGAAAAAAAAACGTTCGGTCTTTTTCCTACTTTAAGGCGAATCGCTTTGTATACTTTCCGCAAAATCATCAGGGATTGTCATGGATAGTATATCTTCTCGCTAATATACTTATGTGGTTGAGAGTTTACGAGAACATCTATTTTAGTGTTGCTATTTTTACTCTGGCTTCAAATCTTTTTCGACGGAATTTTTCATCAATTTTTCCAATGTTGATCGTTCATTTTAATTGTACTATATATTTTTTTTTAAATTGTTCAATACTTTCCTATACAATTAATTAATTCTTGTAAATCATCCTATTAATAGGTATTAAATAATTTTTTTCTTCACTTTTTTGTTTTACACGATTGTAAGCTATGAAATAGATAGAATAATACAAAATAGTATTAAAAAATGCATTAATTATTAAATATCAATATTGTTATACTTTTCTATAACTGTATATGTGTGTCGTTACTTGTCATGAAAAACATATTATCTATATTTATGCGTTTAGAAGCTTTTTGAATGTTTATTTCAATATACGTATATTTTAATATGGTACGGAGGAAGAAGCAACGTGTTATCAATGAGATCGCAAAATATTAAAGGATAAAGAGAAGGAAGCTTTACTAAAATTAGTAAAATTAGTATTGAAACATTCCAAATAATTATGTATTAAATACGAGCATGTATAGATATGTAAAAAGTATACTTATACTTTCACCAAAAATAATTAAACTTGCATGGTTTACGTTTCAAGCTATAGTAACGATAATTTTTAGCAACTTTATTTAAATAATGATATTAACCTAAAAGAAAGAAATATCTTAGTAGACAATGTACTACAAATGGACATATAAAAAAGAAACTGCGAAGAAAGTTACAAAATTACTCGTATATAATCGCTCGCGGCCTCGAAGCGAAAAAGAACCCAAAGAAATAATCTCGCTAAAGAATTTTGTGAAGGCGTCCGAATAATTTACATATTTTTCCACCGACTCGCGCCTACTCGGCCGGTCGCGTTACGTAATATATTTTGACGACCACGCGGAGAGATAGATACTGAGAGAGAGAGAGAGAGAGAGAGAGAGAGAGATAGCCCGCACCGGAAGTGAGCCCCCGCGCTTCCTCCCGCGCTCGGCTTTTATATATGG
Organism: Theocolax elegans; assembly: GCA_026168455.1. Taxonomy (NCBI): domain Eukaryota; kingdom Metazoa; phylum Arthropoda; class Insecta; order Hymenoptera; family Cerocephalidae; genus Theocolax; species Theocolax elegans. The sequence goes on along the minus strand of CM047425.1, from coordinate 87,985,407 downwards.
GCCGGGGCCTCGTCGCCGACGTCTCGTCTCCCTCCTGCTTACTCTCTCTTCCTCTCCGTAACTCTTTTACAAGCCTCGATGTATTCCCTTCCATCTACCCCACCTCTTTCCTCTTTTTCGCTCCCTCATGGGTCGTTCAGAGTATGCGAAGCTATCGTTTTTTTCTACCGAACAACCAGCTGTCGCGGAAAATACTTTAGTCAAAATCGAACTTTTAAGCGTTTCGTTCATTACCTTAAAATCGAGTGCGAGTATACATGTAATCTTTTTCCAGGTGGTTAATCATTCTATACGTGCATCAGTTTTTTATTTCGAGAATGTCACTTTTTTGGTCACGTTGATTCTCTTCGTTTTGTGGAACTTTATTTATTACATAATTAATCATGAGGAACTTTTCGTTTATACTCATCAAAATATATACATATTCTTAAATATATATATCCTAATATTGTTTCATGTGTGTACACACACAAACACAAAATTATTTGCATATTGAATAAAATTGATAGATCTTTATAGTATAATATAGGCATGCCAATATGTTGGTATATCTAATATATTCTCCAAATCAATAAATCAATTATTCCAATTCCAGTTATTTACAAAATAATTTATACGAAATAAGTATTCTTAAATGGATACTTATTATATATCTAATAGTTATTTATGCACAAAGGGCAGCAACTTTCAATCGCGGGAATAATGGCCTTTTACTACCGAAGTGCACATAAAATTTTTCACCCACGTCATCCTGGAAAAAGTCACTTTTTTGACAGCAACGTCAATTTAACGTTTTCTAGTTTGCAGTCAATAAAGTGGATTTACCTAATGCTAATATTATTATTTGATACTTTTATAAGATTGTAAACAAATAATATTAACAATAATTAACAAAGGTCACGTAAGAATATAAAATGAAATAAAAATATGATAATATTTTGTAATATCACAGTGAAAATATTAAGAATGTATAAACAGACCAATACATTAATATATATAGATTGCAAAGTGTGTATTCCAATTTGACATGTATCAACGTACCAATTTTGAACTAAGTGTAAGCATCTTCCAGTTTTTCTCGTGTCTTTTCTCGTCATATTTATTCCTACCATTCCTTGTAATTCTATACACACGCTCCTTTATGTATGTCTCCCATATTTATATCTTCCAACGTTATATTCCCGCGGCATTTGCTTCATCGCTCTACGCGTCTATTTCTTGGTATGAATTTTTATACATCTCTCTCTTCTCCTCCGCCCTTCTTTCTCTTTCTCTTCCATTCTTGACTACTTCCTTTTTATATACAACTGCACACACTTCCTCCATATCTCTGTCTCCCTCTGATGTCCGCAATATTCTACATCTCTCATTTTTCATCATCAACCCGAACGTACGGTTCGATCGACTCTAATAATTCCGCACACCCTACACACCGTTAAATATAGGATAAACGTCCTAATTATTCTACCGATATATTGCTTACCGGATTTTTCAATTATTCCATTTAGAGGTATTCTCGTAATAATGTCATTACTTTACCTATATTTTTTCCTGATTATTTTCTTGAATAGTTATACTATTAGTATTTAATCCCTTTGTATAGTTAGTCACATCATCCAAAGTTTCAAATGGATAAGCTTTCATTTTTTGGGTACTTAGAAACTCGAAGAATCATATAACAATACTTTCAATTCGATAGATATAATACACGTTTATGCTATCGATTCGAAAAAATGAATTCGCTCAACATGAATATCAATTTTAAAAATTTCAAACTCGCGTATAAGACTTCTATAATCAATTAAATAATTAAATACTATAAAAAAATTAATACTACGTTTTTAAATAATGCATTAATAATTAATAAAATCTACTATATATTATAGTTAAAAAATATACACTTTAATATTTCTCGGATAAACAGTGTGCGATTTTTTCGATCACATATTGCTACAATAAAAAAGTCGTGGATTGACCAAATTCTTTAGAAAAAACTTGTTTGTATAAACCCGTTTTTCGAGCTACTGGAATTCCATTCCATTAAAAACGATCAATGAAGAATTGTTTTATTATACAATATTTAGAACTTAAGTGTTTCGAACATATAAAAATAGTTGAAATATAGTATATTTCATTTGTAAAACAAGTAAAAAATCAATCATAAATATTATAAAAGGAATTAAAGCGTGATACAATAAAAAATTTATTCGATTTCAAAATATTTTACACTGTTTCTCCAGCTTTTGTATTTATAGTGGTAAATTATGATTACACGTACGAGTTTTCTATACGAATAAAAAGCACATTCGTTTAAATAATAAAGAATATATACGTTAAATACTTTTAAATCACACTGGGCAGCTGCTTATCAAGAAATAAGGGATTTTTTACAACAAGTAAAACATTTATTTATAACATTAAACATTCAGTATATATACGAATATATATATATATATCGGTGGCACATATGAACGTAATACTAAAGACCTTTAAAAATTATAAAAGCGAACGTACTTTGCTGCAACGCATCGGGCATATATACATATCGATAGCGCATCGCATAAAAATGTACATTAGACTGATTGCTCTGCAATAAAACCAATTTTAAATGTCTGCACTTAAGCTAAAATATTTTCTTATCGGGCAGTAATAAAATCCTTAAAGTGTAAGGTATTGAGAATGTATACGTTTTATCGGGCCGTTAAATGACTTTTCATAATTCATACAAATTTTTCCATTCATCGGCATTACAGATATGTTTACTATTTTTCATAGTTTGGTAATGTCCGTATACACATACGGAAGATATTTTGAAAAGAATATAAGTACTTGGAGGATGATATTTTAATATCCGCGAAACATGTCAATAAAATATTGATTCAATATTCAAATTGAACTTAACTTAAACTATTTTGGGTTAGTTGAATAAATGTCGCATTTAATCGATAACAATATATAAATTAGGAAGGAAATTGGTAAATTATTATTACAGTAATCTATATCAAAACTTTAGAATTGCAGTGAATGCGTTGGACAAATTTTATATTCCACTCTACCACCACACATCCCACACAAAAGAGTACGAACTACCCTTGTTGAGTTAAATTTCAGATAAAGAATTGATTACATTACTTTTATTGAGAAACAATAAATCACCATAGCAATAGTGAAAGTCTAATTTGTAAATAATGTCGATTTAGGCAGAAAAAGAATATTACTGGTAGGATACAAAGAAAACCATTCATCTGCACCGCATTCTCTCTCTCTCTCTCTCTCTCTCTCTCTCTGTTCAAATCTCTTTCTTCGAAGTGGTATCGGTCACTCGTTATTTTGCGAACGACAGAGCAACGAGTTGTTGCATAAATATAAGTAGATGAGATACGAAGAAACGGAGCTACCGCGCTACCCATCTCTTTGTACTCCCATCGTTTTATACTATGTGTCATGCAGATTTTATGATTTTGGGAATTCTCTCTCGTTTAACCTCGCTACGATTTGTAAATCCAGGAGATACCAATTCTTCTGACTTCTCTTCTGAAGAGTCCAGAACTGACTTATATACATATATGTATATGCTTAATACGGTTACGTTCAAAGATATGTTAAATCTATAAGATATTTTATGTAATAAATTAAATAAAATAGGTACATCACGATAATTACCGATAATCAATAGTAAGTAAATATTTTTACGTATAAAGTTTTAAAGACGCATTAAATTGCCGCGCAACACAGCTAATTCAAAGTGTCGTGTTTAATACATATATCTCATATAGGGATATATTCTCTTTGACCCTTTTCTATATCACTCTTGCTATTCAATTCTCATCCTATATGTATTCCGTTACAGTCAATTGAAATTATGCGGATGTACGTAGTTAAAACAAGATTTCTTTCATTCCGAAAATTAGTTCCGTTCAACCTCGTACTGCGTACTGTAATTTACTTACGAACAATCCTATAGGTATACATGAACAAATTATATTATTTATTCTTACCTAAAATATTTACATTTTTTTAACAGTTTGTTGTTTTATAACTTATATATTAATTATCTATGCAAGTCACAATATTACAATTTTTATAGAAAATTCAAAGTAATATTAACCTATATATACACATTTTTATACACTGAGCAAAATGGTATATTCAACATTTTAATATTTTATAATATAGCTAACTTTTTTTCAAAGTGTGCTATCAATTACGGTGTCCATGTTAATTTGATATAAAAACACTAATTTTTAATATACCCTTCGGTTCGTACATGTAATAAAAAAAAAGTAAGTGCATATAAAAAAAATTGAATGTTGCTTGACTCCTAGCAATAATAGATTCAACTTTTTATTTTAAGCGATTCGTCAAGAAATATATTTATTAAACTTGCTTATAACTTCTGACCTATCAAATATTGACATTCAAACCAAAGTTTACTGAAAAGCTGAGATAAAATAGATACATTTCAAAAAAAAGTAAGTTCAAATCCGGTTAAAATAAAGTAGAGTTATAACCAAATTAAGAATTAGAAGTAATTTTAAACAAAAATTGGGCAGTACAAATTTTATTGATTTTTTTTAAGCTAAATTTCTTCAAATTCTTAATTCAGCTATAACTCTGCTCCATTTTAACAGATTTTAAACGTACTTTTTTTTTTAAAATGTATCTATTTTATCTCAGCTTTTTAGTAAACTTTAGTTTGAATGTCAATATTTGATAGGTCAGAAGTTATAAGCGTTTAAGTGAAGTCTCTTTTTTTTAGAATTTGCTTTAACAGCGTATAATTTTTGAAAAAACGATTATTAGAGTCCGCGACTCTGGCTTTTTTTCATATTTTTATATTAGAAAACATATACTACAAGCTGGGCATGATCCGTTTCCCAAACATATGATATTAGTTATAATTTTAAAAAATTTGTTAAATGCTCGGGTTCAATTAAAACAATTTTTTATAAAAACTTTATAAACATTTTTACTATTTAAATTATTAAGACATTTTATTTTACAACGTTACCATAGAATAATAAACCATGTATATAAATCAAATAAATATGTAAAAAAAAAATTTTTTATTATATATTCCCTTATATAATGTATCAAACTCGCATTTTAGAACACGTGTCGTTATCTGTATTAATCTTTAGACGAATGATTCAATTTGAATTTTGTTGAAATCTTACCTGTCGATATATAAGAAATTTAATTTATCCACTTTGGGATACTTTTTTATACATCAAAATTAATTCGAATATTCGCCGGTAGAGTCACGCAAAGGCGAAACTTCCTGCGTGATTACGGAGCATGCGCAAAACCCGAGTCTTTCAGCTCTTTGCGCTTGAGCCAAAATGGTGAGTTTACAGCGTGGAAATCCGTCTCATTAAAATCCAACTGATTTTCGAGCATCTTAAAATTCGTAATGTGCAATTGTCGGTTTTTGAAGATGTCGAACCATATCCATTATATTTTTGAAAAGATTTTTTATTCTTCAGTGAAATTAAAATGGATGTCACTTGCGTTCGGCTAACCTCTAAACAGATTTGTTGTTTAACCGATAAATGTTAATTTGTTATTTATTTATGTAAGCTGTTAAATCATCGGATTGTATTAGTTATTATATACTTTTTTGTGTATTTCAAATATCTTTTTTTCTCGGATTCCGTTTTGTGATTGTTAAGGTTAGGTAGTGATTTATTGTAATCTACTTTACTTATTTAAAATTTTATTGCAGTCCACACACAAGAAGAAGACAAGGAAGCTCCGTGGACACGTGAGCCATGGTCATGGACGTATTGGTAAGTTGTATATCTTTACAATTGTAATACTTCCTAATATTTTATTTTAAATTTTTATTTATATTTATTACTATAATTCAATGTAAATTTTACTTTAAATAATTTTCTTTTTCTAGGCAAACACAGGAAACATCCCGGTGGCCGTGGTAACGCTGGTGGTATGCACCATCATCGTATCAACTTCGATAAGTACCATCCTGGTTACTTTGGAAAGGTAAAATTTTTTTATTAATTTCCAAATGTAACAATACATTATAATGTTATTAATATTGTAAAACCTGATTACTTTTGGTGATCAATTTGTTTTTATTGTTATTGTCAAGTATCTGTTTAATAATCAAAATGATGATAAATTAAGCTTTCACCGGCGAGCTGAATTTTATTGAATGCATTATATAGTTTACTGAATAATCTTTAATTTTATTTAAAATGAATACAGTTTTATTACTCACACTGGGTTTTATAAAATATAATACAATTTTTCAGCTTGGTATGAGGAACTACCACTTGCGTAGAAATACCAAATGGTGTCCAACTCTAAACCTTGATAAATTGTGGACATTGGTTTCTGAACAAACAAGGCTTCAGTACAAAAATGCCACACCAAAAGGCAAAGTTCCAATTATCGATCTTGTCAAGGCTGTAAGTTTTTGTTATTAATTTCTCCTAATAAAAATCTAGAAATTAAAATTTTACTTTAGCTATATAAATAATATTAAATATTTTACTTAAATTCATATAGATCTGTATTATTTTTAATTCTTTTTTTTTCTGAGATTCTTTGAAATCTTACACATTTTTAATTCAACAGTTTTTTAGTTCATATGTAGTGCAATTATAATAATGTTAATATATTATACATATTTTGCAGGGGTATTACAAACTTTTGGGCAAAGGAAGGTTACCCAAACAACCTGTTATAGTTAAGGCTAAATTCTTCAGCAAACTTGCCGAAGATAAAATCAAGGCTGTTGGAGGAACTTGTGTTTTGAGCGCATAAATCATTGGGTAGGTTGATTGATTTAACACTAAGTAAAATTAATTTTTTAAATGATGATATTGAACGGGCGGACTGAAAGAGTGCGTACAACACTCGAATCATCTTGTTGATTGTTCAAACTGATTAAAAATACATATTTTGATAATACTATAAAATAAAATTGTTAAAAAGCTAATAAACTTTTTTTTTTGTTTCAGGTAACTATTATTGTCTACTATTCAACAATTGTAATTTAGTCAAAATGGAAATTATTTAAATTTAGTGCCTTTTAAATTTTATAAAGATATAGATGGGCGAACTTGATAGTGTCTGTACAACACTTTAATCTAATGTAGATTTTCTTTCTTTTTTGATAAATCATAAATCATTGGGTAGGTTGGTTGATCTAAAACACTAAATAAGTAAAATTAATTTTTTAAGTGATGATATTGAACGGGCGGACTGAAAGAGTGCGTACAACACTCGATTCATCTTGTTGATTGTTCTAACTGATTAACAATACATATTTTATTAATACTATAAAATAAAAATGTTAAAAAGCTAAATAACTTTTCAACAATTGTAATTTAGTCAAAATGGAAATTATTTAAATTTAGTGCCTTTTAAATTTTATAAAGATATAGATGGGCGAACTTGATAGTGTCTGTACAACACTTTAATCTAATGTAGATTTTTCTTTCTTTTTTGATAAATCATAAATCATTGGGTAGGTTGGTTGATCTAAAACACTAAATAAGTAAAATTAATTTTTTAAGTGATGATATTGAACGGGCGGACTGAAAGAGTGCGTACAACACTCGATTCATCTTGTTGATTGTTCTAACTGATTAACAATACATATTTTATTAATACTATAAAATAAAAATGTTAAAAAGCTAATAAACTTTTTTTTTTTTTGTTTCAGGTAACTATTATTTTCTACTTTTCAACAACTGTAATTTAGTCAAAATGGGAATTATTTAAATTTAGTGCCTTTTAAATTTTATAAAGATATAGATGGGTGAACTTGATAGTGTCTGTACAACACTTCAATCTAATGTAGATTTTTTTTCTTTTCTGATTTTGTAATACTTGTTTATTAAGTTTATTAGTATTTTTTATTAAAATCTAACTATTCTCTTTATTTGCTTTTTCAGGAAATATTTTTCCAGGATTTGAAACACATTACATCTTTGTGTATAATTTTTAAAATAAAAAACACCAAAAAAATTTTAAACGCTTGTACTATATTTCTGAATCCTCGTCACTTTCGTCTTACAAATGAAAATTATAAATATACATAATTTTTTATTATTATATTTAGCAAATTTGGGGGGGTGGTGGAGGGATTGGCATTCCAGGACCTAAAAGGGCAGGTGGTGGAGGTACAGGATTAAACATTGGTGGCCTAGGAGGAGGTGGTGGAACAGGCATCATAGAGGGACCTAAACCTGGACGAATTAGTGGTACAGGTGGTGGTGGAACTTTTCCAATTGATGGTTTCTCGTTCTTGAAAGCAAATTGCAAAAAGAATTGCTTTGTATCTTTATTCCAATGTGTCCAAAATTTTCCTTCTGCCTTTTCAACTTCTCTGCTCGGTACCTTTAAACGAAATAGTTATAGTAAATTATTTAGAAATATTTCAGTTACAATTAAATTAAAATCAATACTTTATATGAATTATTTATATATAAATTGAATATTGATGCTAAGATGTAGTTTATTTCTTTATCATCTCTTATTTCTATTATAAAATACTGATATAACAAATTTTACAAAAAATCTCATAAAACAAGTTATGTCACTCTAATGTTATTACAATTTAAATAGTAAATAATTTCAAAACTCGTGAGTTTTATTAAAAAAAATAATTTTTTTTTCATTAGATTTGAAAAATATGTTTTTATTTTCTTAACATTTAATGTATAAGTATATAAGCTAAAACTTTTTAATTGTGTGAACATATTTCTTTTTATAAATTTATTTAAAAATCACATTAAAATTATTTTTTTCAGAATTCAAACCATCTTATATTAAATATAACAATTCTGATAATAATGATATTGAAAATACTATTATATATATGTATGTACTATATTATTTTGTGTACCTTAAAAGCGATAGTTTCATATGGTTCTGCAGCAAACAATAAATACTGCCATTTACGGTCAGGGGGTTCAACTCTTTGTTCGTATGCAGACATAAATCTATGTCTTGGAATAATATTGTCAGCAACTTCAGGATAATCCACTTGAAACAGTAAACTTTGCTGACTGATTCAGGATCTCTTTGTTTGGTTACTCTGTAACCAGGTCGCCCAATCTTAACAAACTTTTTAGGTTCTACTCTTGGTTTTTCTGGAGCAAGAGTTTGAGGTGCTTCTTTTGCTTCTTTGGCAGCTCTTCTAGCTAAGTTAGCTTGATGGTTTTTTTCCTTGTGTAATGAGCAAGATAACTTCCTTCATTATTGTGCAAAGTGAGACATAGTTTACATTCGTAAGAACCTAAATGATTTTTCCATAAAATATGGATTTAGATCAAGTGATTAACAATACATATTTTATTAATACTATAAAATAAAAATGTTAAAAAGCTAATAAACTTTTTTTTTTTTGTTTCAGGTAACTATTTTTCTACTTTTCAACAACTGTAATTTAGTCAAAATGGGAATTATTTAAATTTAGTGCCTTTTAAATTTTATAAAGATATAGATGGGTGAACTTGATAGTGTCTGTACAACACTTCAATCTAATGTAGATTTTTTTCTTTTCTGATTTTGTAATACTTGTTTATTAAGTTTATTAGTATTTTTTATTAAAATCTAACTATTCTCTTTATTTGCTTTTTTCAGGAAATATTTTTCCAGGATTTGAAACACATTACATCTTTGTGTATAATTTTTAAAATAAAAAACACCAAAAAAATTTTAAACGCTTGTACTATATTTCTGAATCCTCGTCACTTTCGTCTTACAAATGAAAATTATAAATATACATAATTTTTATTATTATATTTAGCAAATTTGGGGGGGTGGTGGAGGGATTGGCATTCCAGGACCTAAAAGGGCAGGTGGTGGAGGTACAGGATTAAACATTGGTGGCCTAGGAGGAGGTGGTGGAACAGGCATCATAGAGGGACCTAAACCTGGACGAATTAGTGGTACAGGTGGTGGTGGAACTTTTCCAATTGATGGTTTCTCGTTCTTGAAAGCAAATTGCAAAAAGAATTGCTTTGTATCTTTATTCCAATGTGTCCAAAATTTTCCTTCTGCCTTTTCAACTTCTCTGCTCGGTACCTTTAAACGAAATAGTTATAGTAAATTATTTAGAAATATTTCAGTTACAATTAAATTAAAATCAATACTTTATATGAATTATTTATATATAAATTGAATATTGATGCTAAGATGTAGTTTATTTCTTTATCATCTCTTATTTCTATTATAAAATACTGATATAACAAATTTTACAAAAAATCTCATAAAACAAGTTATGTCACTCTAATGTTATTACAATTTAAATAGTAAATAATTTCAAAACTCGTGAGTTTTATTAAAAAAAAATAATTTTTTTTTCATTAGATTTGAAAAATATGTTTTTATTTTCTTAACATTTAATGTATAAGTATATAAGCTAAAACTTTTTTAATTGTGTGAACATATTTCTTTTTATAAATTTATTTAAAAATCACATTAAAATTATTTTTTTCAGAATTCAAACCATCTTATATTAAATATAACAATTCTGATAATAATGATATTGAAAATACTATTATATATGTATGTACTATATTATTTTGTGTACCTTAAAAGCGATAGTTTCATATGGTTCTGCAGCAAACAATAAATACTGCCATTTACGGTCAGGGGGTTCAACTCTTTGTTCGTATGCAGACATAAATCTATGTCTTGGAATAATATTGTCAGCAACTTCAGGATAATCCACTTGAAACAGTAAACTTTGCTGACCTGATTCAGGATCTCTTTGTTTGGTTACTCTGTAACCAGGTCGCCCAATCTTAACAAACTTTTTAGGTTCTACTCTTGGTTTTTCTGGAGCAAGAGTTTGAGGTGCTTCTTTTGCTTCTTTGGCAGCTCTTCTAGCTAAGTTAGCTTGATGTTTTTTTCCTTGTGTATGAGCAAGATAACTTCCTTCATTATTGTGCAAAGTGAGACATAGTTTACATTCGTAAGAACCTAAATGATTTTTCATAAAATATGGATCTTTATTAAGATCAATGGTCTCTAGAGCAAGTTGACGGAGACGTTCTCTTCGATCTCTGTTGCTCTCAGACCAAGAGGCTACACCTCCTCCTCCAGTCTTTCCTCCCGGACGATTTTGGTAATCCATTATGTATAATTATTACCTGCAATCAATCACACATCTTCTGTATAAATATATAAATAAATAATTAAATCATTTAATTAAATTAATGATTATACACTGTTAAGTTGCACGACAATTTTTTTAGTCAAATTATATAGTTATTCATTTTTTTAAAGGCGTAAAAAGACAAAAGAATTAATCAAATACTTTGTGGGTTATTTATAAACTATACATTTGAGTGTTAAATTATTAATTTAAAATATTATACACAAAACCCTTAATTTTCTTAAAACTATAAATCTGATGGTACTTATTTAAGTTTTACGAAACTGAAGCCTTAATCTTATTGTTAAATATATACTCACCCAGCTACAATGGTATTAGTTATAATAATTATAATTTAATTTAAATAATGCTAAACATAATAGCCCTATCTTTATATAAATTATATAAATAAAATTATATATGCAGCAGTGCTAGAAGTAAATAGAGTATATCTATATATGCTATCCAAATAAATAATTGAATTTCAAGATTTATATAAATTTAGAAAAATTACGTGCAGATACTAAAAAATAACAAATAATCAGTCAAGTATATAATAATCACAAATTCGATATATCTTTTTATCTGTAACGATATTTTCACATGAAAATGTAATAATTTAGAAACATAAATCGAGCAGTTTATAATGACATATATAGAATAGAAAAAGTTATCGGTGTTTGACACGTATACGAGATAATCGAGAGTCGGAGGATTATTATACTTATGTACCCGTAATTTGACTATACGTTACAAAAAAAAGAACATTTGGATATGTTATACGTTTATTAAGTTGTATTTATATTTAAAAATAATTGTGTTTTGTTGTTTTTTCAAAAGATTATGTCAAAAATAGATTTATTTTAAACATTTTTAAGACTATAGCATGTTGTACTGATTTCAATGTAATTAAGAGTTATACCGTATTTTTTACGTTTATTATTGCTCTATAAAACACCGAGATTCGATTTTAAGTTTTACTAAAAAATTTTTCAATAATTTAATGTAAAAATAGATTTAATTTAAATATTATTTATAACGCAAGTATTTTTCTTAATAATTACATTAATTTTACTAATAGACTTGTAATCAATGTATTTTACTACGTTACAACATATACTATGATATATATAGTCTGTGTTTGATCGTACAATAATCACAGTAAATTAAAAACTTTAACTAAATAATTAAAATTCAATAGTTACATTTTATTTCATTGTTATCGTTCTATAAATTATCTGTAGCGTCAATATATAACAATGAAAAATATATATTTTAAAAAATAGTTGTATAAATATATAAATATAAATAATTAAATCATTTAATTAAATTAATGATTATACACTGTTAAGTTGCACGACAATTTTTTTTGACAAATTATACTATTTTAAATTTGAACTTATTATACGAGCATTCATAATTAGATTTATATACTATATACATATATGCTCACGAGGATTAAACTACATACGAGAATATATAATAATTTTCATTTTAATACGTTCATATACTTTAAACATTCTTTATTATTTCATAATACTGGTTTTATAAGTTATTAAATCGGGAAAAAATTAATGTTAATTAGATAAAATGAGGAACTATTCCCATAAACAAATTTTGTTCCGGTAAACAGTAAATGGGGAAAAGTTTTCACGACTAAAGAATATCGATTGCACGTTATGCTTGCGTAAGTCGAAATAAGAGTGACTCTAAAGTAAGTATATAGGTACTTGTACAAAAAAAATAGGAGAATGAAAAGAGAGTCGTTTACAAGTGTATATATATATAGGAGTGTCAGCGTATCTCGCGAGCTCAAGAGTCGCAGTTGCAGGGAGAGAGAGAGAGAGATAGTCCAGTAAAATTAGCTCTGAAATCGACTTGGTCACAGAAATGGCTGCATTTTTGATTTTTGGTAAATCGAGGTCGCTAAAAACGATTCTGAAATTTGCAGCTTTCTAGGTCCAGGGGTTCTATGAGAAATAAGCGTTTAAAAGTTATTTTAATTTATATCTGAAGAACGGCTATAGCTACGGCAAAATAAAGTTACATTTATAGTAAACAAAATTGACATAATTGCATACTTATAATTATATTCAACGCTTATGCAATTTATTTCAAAGTTATCAATCAAACCATGCATTAACTAGAATAAGTGCATAGTATTATATTAATAAGAATTAAACGTTCAGATGACTGCACATATGAAAAAATATTTCGAGATACAGTAGTCAAATTATATAGTTATTCATTTTTTTAAAGGCGTAAAAAGACAAAAGAATTAATCAAATACTTTGTGGGTTATTTATAAACTATACATTTGAGTGTTAAATTATTAATTTAAAATATTATACACAAAACCCTTAATTTTCTTAAAAACTATAAATCTGATGGTACTTATTTAAGTTTTACGAAACTGAAGCCTTAATCTTATTGTTAAATATATACTCACCCAGCTACAATGGTATTAGTTATAATAATTATAATTTAATTTAAATAATGCTAAACATAATAGCCCTATCTTTATATAAATTATATAAATAAAATTATATATGCAGCAGTGCTAGAAGTAAATAGAGTATATCTATATATGCTATCCAAATAAATAATTGAATTTCAAGATTTATATAAATTTAGAAAAATTACGTGCAGATACTAAAAAATAACAAATAATCAGTCAAGTATATAATAATCACAAATTCGATATATCTTTTTATCTGTAACGATATTTTCACATGAAAATGTAATAATTTAGAAACATAAATCGAGCAGTTCATAATTAGATTTATATACTATATACATATATGCTCACGAGGATTAAACTACATACGAGAATATATAATAATTTTCATTTTAATACGTTCATATACTTTAAACATTCTTTATTATTTCATAATACTGGTTTTATAAGTTATTAAATCGGGAAAAAATTAATGTTAATTAGATAAAATGAGGAACTATTCCCATAAACAAATTTTGTTCCGGTAAACAGTAAATGGGGAAAAGTTTTCACGACTAAAGAATATCGATTGCACGTTATGCTTGCGTAAGTCGAAATAAGAGTGACTCTAAAGTAAGTATATAGGTACTTGTACAAAAAAAATAGGAGAATGAAAAGAGAGTCGTTTACAAGTGTATATATATATATAGGAGTGTCAGCGTATCTCGCGAGCTCAAGAGTCGCAGTTGCAGGGAGAGAGAGAGAGAGATAGTCCAGTAAAATTAGCTCTGAAATCGACTTGGTCACAGAAATGGCTGCATTTTTGATTTTTGGTAAATCGAGGTCGCTAAAAACGATTCTGAAATTTGCAGCTTTCTAGGTCCAGGGGTTCTATGAGAAATAAGCGTTTAAAAGTTATTTTAATTTATATCTGAAGAACGGCTATAGCTACGGCAAAATAAGTTACATCAAATGAAAGAACGCAAAATTTTGCTTTAGAAACAATTTTTTACTCGATTTTGATGAGTGTAAAATCGCGAGATAATAACGTAAAACTATATTAATTTAATAGAATTGAGGAGAAGGAGGGGAGCGCACGCGCTAAGGACTCCGCTCTCCCCACCCGAGGCTCTACCGCTATGTAGAAGCGAGGGAATTTCGTACTGATATTGTTTTGAAAAGTCTCTGGGACGGCGAGTTTTTTTTCTTTTTAAAGGCCTCGAATGTAAACAAAACTCCTAACATGGGATAAATGAGTATTTTCCCTTTTTCAAGCAGTCTCTGTTCACTTACGTATATATATATGGGTGGTTCTCTGTGACATCGAAGATGAAAAAAATAAATTTTGCTATAACTGTGGGAATATGTTTTAGAGGTATCCAGTAGTTCTGAATTTTTTCAGATTTTTTCTGGGCCATTATTTTAAGTTACAGAGAGTCAAAGTGGACATTTTAGCACTTTTTTGCATTATATGCCCATTTTCATGAATTTTTAGCTCCCAGGGGATGCATTTTTCACTAAAAACATAAGTATGACTTTTTTTGTAAAATTTTCCGAACTTTATATTAAAAATACTTTTAAAGACATAAATGTATGCTGTCACACTCTTGTAAGCCATTTAAACCTTAAATAGTGAAAATCAGCAATTCTGCTCCGGACTCTGGTAACCTAATACTGTCTAAAAGATGTCTTTTTATAGTCAGAAACTGCCTAAAAATTTCCATAGTGGGTCTAAATCATTAAGATCACTTATGGTCAAAATATCCGGGAAAAGTGCCCGAAATATTAATAGAAATGTATATTTGTTGCCTTATAACGATGAAATTAGTAGCATGATCATTGCAAAAAAATTGATGCACTTACCTTGGAAAGGTAGAAAAGTATCTCCACTTGTTTCAGTATCCATCTAATCCCCTGTAAGCTGCTAAAAATACAAATATTATTATAAATTTATAAAAAATTATTTTTTAAACATTTATAATGCTGGATTTTTAGTTTTACATCCCTTACAAGAATTATAATACTAATCTGAAGGATTACTATAAATATATAAACATCATTATTACAATAACTGAATATACGTATTTAATACAAAAGATATATAAATTAATCGGATATATAATTATAATGAATAATATGATAACGTGACAGTGACAAGTTTGTGAAATCTAAACAATGTATTCCTGAATAATAATAATAATAATGTTGATACTTATATAGTAATCCTTCAGATTAGTATTATAATTCTTGTGAGGGATGTAAACTAAAAATCCAGCATTATAAATGTTTAAAAAATAATTTTTTATAATTTATAATAATATTTGTATTTTTAGCAGCTTACAGGGGATTAGATGGATACTGAAACAAGTGGAGATACTTTTCTACCTTTCCAAGGTAAGTGCATCAATTTTTTTGCAATGATCATGCTACTAATTTCATCGTTATAAGGCAACAAATATACATTTCTATTAATATTTCGGGCACTTTTCCCGGATATTTTGACCATAAGTGATCTAATGATTTAGACCCACTATGGAAATTTTTAGGCAGTTTCTGACTATAAAAAGACATCTTTTAGACAGTATTAGGTTACCAGAGTCCGGAGCAGAATTGCTGATTTTCACTATTTAAGGTTTAAATGGCTTACAAGAGTGTGACAGCATACATTTATGTCTTTAAAAGTATTTTTAATATAAAGTTCGGAAAATTTTACAAAAAAAGTCATACTTATGTTTTTAGTGAAAAATGCATCCCCTGGGAGCTAAAAATTCATGAAAATGGGCATATAATGCAAAAAAGTGCTAAAATGTCCACTTTGACTCTCTGTAACTTAAAATAATGGCCCAGAAAAAATCTGAAAAAATTCAGAACTACTGGATACCTCTAAAACATATTCCCACAGTTATAGCAAAATTTATTTTTTTCATCTTCGATGTCACAGAGAACACCATATATATATACGTAAGTGAACAGAGACTGCTTGAAAAAGGGAAAATACTCATTTATCCCATGTTAGGAGTTTTGTTTACATTCGAGGCCTTTAAAAAAGAAAAAAAACTCGCCGTCCCAGAGACTTTTCAAAACAATATCAGTACGAAATTCCCTCGCTTCTACATAGCGGTAGAGCTCGGGTGGGGAGAGCGGAGTCCTTAGCGCGTGCGCTCCCCTCCTTCTCCTCAATTCTATTAAATTAATATAGTTTTACGTTATTATCTCGCGATTTTACACTCATCAAAATCGAGTAAAAAATTGTTTCTAAAGCAAAATTTTGCGTTCTTTCATTTGATGTAACTTATTTTGCCGTAGCTATAGCCGTTCTTCAGATATAAATTAAAATAACTTTTAAACGCTTATTTCTCATAGAACCCCTGGACCTAGAAAGCTGCAAATTTCAGAATCGTTTTTAGCGACCTCGATTTACCAAAAATCAAAAATGCAGCCATTTCTGTGACCAAGTCGATTTCAGAGCTAATTTTACTGGACTAAGAGAGAGAGAGAGAGAGAGAGAGAGAGAGGAGCCAGCCAGAAGAGTCGAGCGAGACTCGAGTCGAGAGTCGAGACCCCCTATATCGCGCTGAGTACAGCTGTTTGAGGTTCGAGGAGTATATGGGTGGTTCTCTGTGACATCGAAGATGAAAAAAATAAATTTTGCTATAACTGTGGGAATATGTTTTAGAGGTATCCAGTAGTTCTGAATTTTTTCAGATTTTTTCTGGGCCATTATTTTAAGTTACAGAGAGTCAAAGTGGACATTTTAGCACTTTTTTGCATTATATGCCCATTTCATGAATTTTTAGCTCCCAGGGGATGCATTTTTCACTAAAAACATAAGTATGACTTTTTTGTAAAATTTTCCGAACTTTATATTAAAATACTTTTAAAGACATAAATGTATGCTGTCACACTCTTGTAAGCCATTTAAACCTTAAATAGTGAAAATCAGCAATTCTGCTCCGGACTCTGGTAACCTAATACTGTCTAAAAGATGTCTTTTTATAGTCAGAAACTGCCTAAAAATTTCCATAGTGGGTCTAAATCATTAAGATCACTTATGGTCAAAATATCCGGGAAAAGTGCCCGAAATATTAATAGAAATGTATATTGTTGCCTTATAACGATGAAATTAGTAGCATGATCATTGCAAAAAATTGATGCACTTACCTTGGAAAGGTAGAAAAGTATCTCCACTTGTTTCAGTATCCATCTAATCCCCTGTAAGCTGCTAAAATACAAATATATTATAAATTTATAAAAATTATTTTTTAAACATTATAATGCTGGATTTTTAGTTTTACATCCCTCACAAGAATTATAATACTAATCTGAAGGATACTATAAATATTATAAACATCATTATTACAATAACTGAATATACGTATTTAATCAAAGATATATAAATTAATCGGATATATAATTATAATGAATAATATGATAACGTGACAGTGACAAGTTTGTGAAATCTAAACAATGATTCCTGAATAATAATAATAATAATGTTCGTTATAAGGCAACAAATATACATTTCTATTAATATTTCGGGCACTTTTCCCGGATATTTTGACCATAAGTGATCTTAATGATTTAGACCCACTATGGAAATTTTTAGGCAGTTTCTGACTATAAAAAGACATCTTTTAGACAGTATTAGGTTACCAGAGTCCGGAGCAGAATTGCTGATTTTCACTATTTAAGGTTTAAATGGCTTACAAGAGTGTGACAGCATACATTTATGTCTTTAAAAGTATTTTTAATATAAAGTTCGGAAAATTTTACAAAAAAAGTCATACTTATGTTTTTAGTGAAAAATGCATCCCCTGGGAGCTAAAAATTCATGAAAATGGGCATATAATGCAAAAAAGTGCTAAAATGTCCACTTTGACTCTCTGTAACTTAAAATAATGGCCCAGAAAAAATCTGAAAAAATTCAGAACTACTGGATACCTCTAAAACATATTCCCACAGTTATAGCAAAATTTATTTTTTTCATCTTCGATGTCATATTATATACACTTTTTTTTTTATTGGTTTTTTACACTCATCAAAATCGAGTAAAAAATTGTTTCTAAAGCAAAATTTTGCGTTCTTCATTTGATGTAACTTATTTTGCCGCTAGCTATAGCCGTTTCTTCAGATATAAATTAAAATAACTTTTTAAACGCTATTTCTCATAGAACCCCTGGACCTAGAAAGCTGCAAATTTCAGAATCGTTTTTAGCGACCTCGATTTACCAAAAATCAAAAATGCAGCCATTTCTGTGACCAAGTCGATTTCAGAGCTAATTTTACTGGACTAAGAGAGAGAGAGAGAGAGAGAGAGAGAGAGGAGCCAGCCAGAAGAGTCGAGCGAGACTCGAGTCGAGAGTCGAGACCCCCTATATCGCGCTGAGTACAGCTGTTTGAGGTTCGAGGAGTATATCGGGCTGTCATTCTGTCAGATGCGTCGGTCCGTGCGATCACCAATATAGGTATATAGAATATCGTGGGTCACGCGCGCATGAAATATGCCCGTGAAGTATACGTCGCGTACGCGTTCAAGTGGAAAAGAATTGAGTATCTGCAGTTGCAAATTCAGTGTAGTGCATAAATACGCGTCAGCGACGCGAGGGCCAGTCTCTTCGTGAACAGAGCCCCCCACTGCGCACTGCGCCTCTTTCGATACGACAATGAAAATTCACGATTGAAAAGTACATCAACAACGCAAGCGGCGTAGCAGCTAGTCATCTCGAGCTCTTCTCCGGAGTCCGGGTTCCCAACTCTCCCGACTCTCCCGAGACTCCCGAGACTCCCGAGCCACGAGCCACCGCGAGTACGCAACTCTCTTCCACTAGGTGTAAGCGAGTAAAACCACTGTACAGTGTACAGTCACAGTGTACAGTGTACAGTGTACAGTGTACACCGAAAAAGAAGGTCGTCACTCGTCACTCGTCACTGTACACGAGGTGCGCGCGCGCGCGCGCCAGTTCCTCATACTCGCGCAGCATAGCAGCTCTGCTTTGTCCGTACTCCGTGCCCCGTGGTGTGTGCGTGTGTGAGTGCGTGCGAGTGCTGCGTGTGTGATACTGTACTGTGCGCGCCCGCGCGCGCGCAACTCGCGAGGAAGGACCGAAGGAAAGTAGCGACTTTGCCAAAGGTTTGCGTTGTGAATGCTGTGATACTCGCTCGCTCGGCTCTCTCGCGCGACTTTTTCTCCTTTTGTTGTATTTTTTTATTTTCGCAATTGTGCAGCGTACGAGCTCGAGGCTCCCGATTAGGTGCAGTGACCGTAAATATACGCGTGAACGCGTGACACCCGTGCGCGGGGACGAACAGCGACTCTTTATGAACCAAGAGATACGAATTTTAGGGTAAGGTAACATGGATGTGGACGAGCTCGATCAACATTTGCTGCATCAATTCAGCTGCCTCGGGACGACCGATAAGGAGGATCTCGTCAAGCAGCTACAAAAAGTTCTCGATGGGAGTCAACTCAACGAGAACACCGCCGCATTCTTCCTCGACATGAACAATTGGTATACCTATGCACCTCGCAATAAATATTTCAATTTCGTCTACATTGGGAGGGGAGTCATTCTTCCTTTTTTCATCTTTTTTTCGCTTCTCTTTGCGACTGCACTTTGCTCTCGCTCGCGATCTCTCTCCCTCTCTCTCTCTCTCTCTCTCTCTCTCTCTCTCTCTCTCTCTTTACTATGTGGATTACTGCTTGTTGACTGACACTGACAATGCATGTACGTGTGTGGCTACATAACCTTCATGATGATTTTCCCCCCCGATGATTCTTTCGTTTGCCCGTTTCCTGATTCTCAAACACTTATGCTGTTTTCGAAGATCAATAAGAAAAAATAAATGTCTATACTCGATTTGGTCGTGTCCATAATTTTACACTAAGTACTTTGACTTCAAGCACTGTGTCTTTCTTTCTTGGATTAATCTTTTGTTTACCCAGTACATTACGAGAATGACTTGTTTGTTTTCTTAATAAGTATACTTATTATTTCTTTTGTAGTGGAGCATAAAGGTATACTACTTATATGGATATTCTATTGTGTGGCGTGATATTTATGCGTCATTTTATTTGAACCGTTTGTAAAAAATTACTTATTTTAAGAATAAGAATTTACAAATATGTAAAAAAAATACCCTTGCAATGCAAATATTTAATCAATACATCAAGAAAGATTAATTTTGTTGCATGCACTTGACAGTAGTATATGTAAAATTGTTTATAATATGTGCGTGTATGCCGCGCGCGCGTGTGTGTCAATGTATTTGCAACGAAATAATATTCACATCTATTATTACTTTAGTTTAATTATATAATTATTTTATTTATGCTACATTTTTAGCTTATTTTCAATTTGAATGTTATAAATATATATATACACACACACACAAGTGTATAGAAAGTTGTTGGTAAGTTTAACTTACTGTAGAATGAAATAACAAAACATAAGATCTTATGTTTCTTTAAAATAATTCATGTTTTATTTTATTGTTCTTATAAGATAATAAACCTGATTCTAAAGTTTATTTTCATAACTTTTTACAAATAAACTTGAATGGAATAATTGATTTTATTTCCTTTCATTAATTATGTACATATATACCTTTTTTCTAAAAAAATTATCAGAGCATTAACTAGTTAATATTTTATTCATGTAATATTGATAATTCTTGGACTTGCTAATTGACAGAAGATTTTAATCATATTACTTTAAATATTATATATTAAACAATAGTTTAATGTTAATATAGTGAGGATATAAAAATTGTCTTTTTTTGTTATAATTTATAATACTATTTCGTGGGATTTTTTATTTTGAACGTTTCATCAATATATTTTACCTTGTTTAATTTCTTTATTTCAGGAACCTGCAAGCAGCAATTTGCAGTTACTTCGACTACGAAACAACATGTAAACTGCCATGTATGACTTTAGTGTGCGATTCAACGATCGGTGAAGGAGAGCCTGTGCCACCAATACAAAATTTAGAAAATCATGGCGTATTCAAAACAGTGGTACAGAACCATGGCCTGATGGTGTTTGTCTGAACTATACAGGTGGTGCACAAATGGGCGAATGCACAAGAGTGCCGGTCCCTTGTTTGCCAGCCAAAGAGACAATAGAGCTTAGTGTTGATTTGACAAGTCCTTCTGACTCAGGTGTTTTTCAGAGTAAATGGAGGATGATGACGTCAAATGGTTCTTACTTTGGAGGTAATTATACTGCTTCCATTACATTTATATCTTAAAATATTTTTTAATAAGATGTATAATTTTGTAAAGTTACATAAATCAAAATTGTTTAAGTTGTTAGCTCTGTAATTTAGTACAAAATCCTTGATTGTACAACTATTTAAAATCCAGAATATAATATAAATATTTTTCAATTATATTTTAGATGAAAGCTTTATTCTAGTGAAAGCACAAATTAAATTAAAATAAAATCTGATAAGACTTAATTTTCTTTCAAAATATTATTTTCTTCATTTAAAGAATGTTTATACTCATAAGACTATATCATCATCATACAATTTATTATAATTATATAAAAAAGCACATTATTAATAAATTTTTTAATTATTTTCAGACATAATATGGGTGATAATATCAGTGAGCGAAAGTGGTACCTTGCAGTAACTCAACAGCTACACCAATTAAGTACTTCACAGTTGAATGATGATCAGATGTGGTAGCCTTAGTTACAATAACTCGTTGCGCGATAAAATTTCCTTATTTTTTTTTCAAATGCTATACAGTAAAAGACAAATTTTTTGTTGTGCATTGATTATAAATTTTTATTATCATTTCTTATCTTTATGTCTTTTGTTAAGAAAGTTTTATTTCTTTAAAATGTAAAAAGATAAGAAATCTTATCAGTTCTTAAATTATATAAAATTTTTATATATATATTAAAATGAAATTTCAGTGATAGATTATATTTATAACTAACATCAAAAAAATAATCCTACACTTTATTCAAATTTACAGTTTCTATTTGTAATATAACTGCAAGTTTGGCCTATAAGTGATGTTTTACTCATAATTAAGATTTGTAAATGCATATTGAATTCTCTTTAAAACAATATAGATGAAGCTAACTATTTTGGAAGTTATAATCATTCAAGCCATAAATTAATTGAATTTAGGCCAATTGTAGTCAAAATATCACATCATTCTGATTTCATGCAAATAAGATTTTGCTTTTATTGTTATTCAATGTTAAAATTCTCTTGATGTAATATTTAACTATCAATTTGTAAACAATATTTAAAAAAGTCATAATTTTAACATAAATATTATAATTGAATTTATTAAAGTAATTTTTATTAGAAAATAAAATTATAGTTATTGATAAAAAACATTGTAATATTTAAGCCTCCTTTCACATTTAAATACTGTTAAACAGCCATGGGCATAGAAATTTTTGCATGTGGATGGTAACCATCCAACTGAAAATCATTTGACTGAAAATCATCAATATTTTTAACTTCTCTTGTTATTTGTAATTTAGGAAATGGCTTTGGTTTGCGTGCGATTTGTTCTGTCAGATGCGTCGGTCCGTGCGATCACCAATATAGGTATATAGAATATCGTGGGTCACGCGCGCATGAAATATGCCCGTGAAGTATACGTCGCGTACGCGTTCAAGTGGAAAAGAATTGAGTATCTGCAGTTGCAAATTCAGTGTAGTGCATAAATACGCGTCAGCGACGCGAGGGCCAGTCTCTTCGTGAACAGAGCCCCCCACTGCGCACTGCGCCTCTTTCGATACGACAATGAAAATTCACGATTGAAAAAGTACATCAACAACGCAAGCGGCGTAGCAGCTAGTCATCTCGAGCTCTTCTCCGGAGTCCGGGTTCCCAACTCTCCGACTCTCCCGAGACTCCCGAGACTCCCGAGCCACGAGCCACCGCGAGTACGCAACTCTCTTCCACTAGGTGTAAGCGAGTAAAACCACTGTACAGTGTACAGTCACAGTGTACAGTGTACAGTGTACAGTGTACACCGAAAAGAAGGTCGTCACTCGTCACTCGTCACTGTACACGAGGTGCGCGCGCGCGCGCGCCAGTTCCTCATACTCGCGCAGCATAGCAGCTCTGCTTTGTCCGTACTCCGTGCCCCGTGGTGTGTGCGTGTGTGAGTGCGTGCGAGTGCTGCGTGTGTGATACTGTACTGTGCGCGCCCGCGCGCGCGCAACTCGCGAGGAAGGACCGAAGGAAAGTAGCGACTTTGCCAAAGGTTTGCGTTGTGAATGCTGTGATACTCGCTCGCTCGGCTCTCTCGCGCGACTTTTCTCCTTTTGTTGTATTTTTTTATTTTCGCAATTGTGCAGCGTACGAGCTCGAGGCTCCCGATTAGGTGCAGTGACCGTAAATATACGCGTGAACGCGTGACACCCGTGCGCGGGGACGAACAGCGACTCTTTATGAACCAAGAGATACGAATTTTAGGGTAAGGTAACATGGATGTGGACGAGCTCGATCAACATTTGCTGCATCAATTCAGCTGCCTCGGGACGACCGATAAGGAGGATCTCGTCAAGCAGCTACAAAAAGTTCTCGATGGGAGTCAACTCAACGAGAACACCGCCGCATTCTTCCTCGACATGAACAATTGGTATACCTATGCACCTCGCAATAAATATTTCAATTTCGTCTACATTGGGAGGGGAGTCATTCTTCCTTTTTTCATCTTTTTTTTCGCTTCTCTTTGCGACTGCACTTTGCTCTCGCTCGCGATCTCTCTCCCTCTCTCTCTCTCTCTCTCTCTCTCTCTCTCTCTCTCTCTCTTTACTATGTGGATTACTGCTTGTTGACTGACACTGACAATGCATGTACGTGTGTGGCTACATAACCTTCATGATGATTTTCCCCCCGATGATTCTTTCGTTTGCCCGTTTCCTGATTCTCAAACACTTATGCTGTTTTCGAAGATCAATAAGAAAAAATAAATGTCTATACTCGATTTGGTCGTGTCCATAATTTTACACTAAGTACTTTGACTTCAAGCACTGTGTCTTTCTTTCTTGGATTAATCTTTTGTTTACCCAGTACATTACGAGAATGACTTGTTTGTTTTCTTAATAAGTATACTTATTATTTCTTTTGTAGTGGAGCATAAAGGTATACTACTTATATGGATATTCTATTGTGTGGCGTGATATTTATGCGTCATTTTATTTGAACCGTTTGTAAAAAATTACTTATTTTTAAGAATAAGAATTTACAAATATGTAAAAAAAATACCCTTGCAATGCAAATATTTAATCAATACATCAAGAAAGATTAATTTTGTTGCATGCACTTGACAGTAGTATATGTAAAATTGTTTATAATATGTGCGTGTATGCGCGCGCGCGTGTGTGTCAATGTATTTGCAACGAAATAAATATTCACATCTATTATTACTTTAGTTTAATTATATAATTATTTTATTTATGCTACATTTTTAGCTTATTTTCAATTTGAATGTTATAAATATATATATACACACACACACAAGTGTATAGAAAGTTTGTTGGTAAGTTTAACTTACTGTAGAATGAAATAACAAAACATAAGATCTTATTGTTTCTTTAAAATAATTCATGTTTTATTTTATTGTTCTTATAAGATAATAAACCTGATTCTAAAAGTTTATTTTCATAACTTTTTACAAATAAACTTGAATGGAATAATTGATTTTATTTCCTTTCATTAATTATGTACATATATACCTTTTTTCTAAAAAAAATTATCAGAGCATTAACTAGTTAATATTTTATTCATGTAATATTGATAATTCTTGGACTTGCTAATTGACAGAAGATTTTAATCATATTACTTTAAATATTATATATTAAACAATAGTTTAATGTTAATATAGTGAGGATATAAAAAATTGTCTTTTTTTGTTATAATTTATAATACTATTTCGTGGGATTTTTTTATTTTGAACGTTTCATCAATATATTTTACCTTGTTTAATTTCTTTATTTCAGGAACCTGCAAGCAGCAATTTGCAGTTACTTCGACTACGAAACAACATGTAAACTGCCATGTATGACTTTAGTGTGCGATTCAACGATCGGTGAAGGAGAGCCTGTGCCACCAAATACAAAATTTAGAAAATCATGGCGTATTCAAAACAGTGGTACAGAACCATGGCCTGATGGTGTTTGTCTGAACTATACAGGTGGTGCACAAATGGGCGAATGCACAAGAGTGCCGGTCCCTTGTTTGCCAGCCAAAGAGACAATAGAGCTTAGTGTTGATTTGACAAGTCCTTCTGACTCAGGTGTTTTTCAGAGTAAATGGAGGATGATGACGTCAAATGGTTCTTACTTTGGAGGTAATTATACTGCTTCCATTACATTTATATCTTAAAATATTTTTTAATAAGATGTATAATTTTGTAAAGTTACATAAATCAAAATTGTTTAAGTTGTTAGCTCTGTAATTTAGTACAAAATCCTTGATTGTACAACTATTTAAAATCCAGAATATAATATAAATATTTTTCAATTACATTTTTAGATGAAAGCTTTATTCTAGTGAAAGCCACAAATTAAATTAAAATAAAATCTGATAAGACTTAATTTTCTTTCAAAATATTATTTTCTTCATTTAAAGAATGTTTATACTCATAAGACTATATCATCATCATACAATTTATTATAATTATATAAAAAAGCACATTATTAATAAATTTTTTAATTATTTTCAGACATAATATGGGTGATAATATCAGTGAGCGAAAGTGGTACCTTGGCAGTAACTCAACAGCTACACCAATTAAGTACTTCACAGTTGAATGATGATCAGATGTGGTAGCCTTAGTTTACAATAACTCGTTGCGCGATAAAATTTCCTTATTTTTTTTTCAAATGCTATACAGTAAAAGACAAATTTTTTGTTGTGCATTGATTATAAATTTTTATTATCATTTCTTATCTTTATGTCTTTTGTTAAGAAAGTTTTATTTCTTTTAAAATGTAAAAAGATAAGAAATCTTATCAGTTCTTAAATTATATAAAATTTTTATATATATATTAAAAATGAAATTTCAGTGATAGATTATATTTATAACTAACATCAAAAAAATAATCCTACACTTTATTCAAATTTACAGTTTCTATTTGTAATATAACTGCAAGTTTGGCCTATAAGTGATGTTTTACTCATAATTAAGATTTTTAAATGCATATTGAATTTCTCTTTTAAAACAATATAGATGAAGCTAACTATTTTGGAAGTTATAATCATTCAAGCCATAAATTAATTGAATTTAGGCCAATTGTAGTCAAAATATCACATCATTCTGATTTCATGCAAATAAGATTTTGCTTTTATTGTTATTCAATGTTAAAATCTCTTTGATGTAATATTTTAACTATCAATTTGTAAACAATATTTAAAAAAGTCATAATTTTAACATAAATATTATAATATGAATTTATTAAAGTAATTTTTATTAGAAAATAAAATTATAGTTATTGATAAAAAACATTGTAATATTTAAGCCTCCTTTCACATTTAAATACTGTTAAACAGCCATGGGCATAGAAATTTTTGCATGTGGATGGTAACCATCCAACTGAAAATCATTTGACTGAAAATCATCAATATTTTTAACTTCTCTTGTTATTTGTAATTTAGGAAATGGCTTTGGTTTGCGTGCGATTTGTTCTTTCAATGCTTGGACGTGATTAAGATATACATGACAGTCACCCATTGTATGTACAAAATCTCCTGGCTGTGAACAAATTTAAATTAATAACATAAATTTAAATCTATATTTGTATTTACATATAGCAAGAATATTCCTGACACCTTCCATGGAATATTCCTGGAACATTGCAGGAAATATCCTGAAAACATTTTGAAAAAGTGCTCTAGAAGGATATTTGTAAATAAATACTTACTGAATAATTTTAATCAAGATAAGTTCTATTGTACTAATTTTCACTTAGAACTTTATGGTTTAATCATTTATTGTCAAACAATATTAATTATTTGTATATTGCTAATATATTATTCGAAATTTATAAAATAAATTCTTTTATATCAATACTAAGTGTTTCCTGCAATATTTCTTTGCATTATGTTGAAAATTTCATATTAATTTAGATACCTTTAACTTTGTTATATGAGCAATCATGTATGTGAGCAATGCATAAGAAGCTATATTGAAAGGTACTCCAAGTCCCATATCAGCACTTCTTTGATAAAGTTGACAAGAAAGCTCTCCATTACAAACGTAAAATTGAACTAGAGCATGGCAAGGCGGCAGGGCCATAATTGGAATATCATACTGGATTCCATGCACTCATTATAATACGTCTATCATCTGGATTGCATTTTATTTTATCAATAACATCTTTAATGATCAATCCCTGAAAGAGTAGCTTAATATCAATAATTTAACTGTAACATTAAAATTACTGACATAACATATTTAAAAACATTCTTACAAAAGGAGTCTATTTCTATAGATACTGTCTATTATCCACAATTCCATTTAACAACAAAAGTTAACAGTTAAAAATTTCATATTATTTAGATACCTTTAACTTTGTTATATGAGCAATCATGTATGTGAGCAATGCATAAGAAGCTATATTGAAAGGTACTCCAAGTCCCATATCAGCACTTCTTTGATAAAGTTGACAAGAAAGCTCTCCATTACAAACGTAAAATTGAACTAGAGCATGGCAAGGCGGCAGGGCCATAATTGGAATATCAACTGGATTCCATGCACTCATTATAATACGTCTATCATCTGGATTGCATTTTATTTTATCAATAACATCTTTTAATTGATCAATACCTGAAAGAGTAAGCTTAATATCAATAATTTAACTGTAACATTAAAATTACTGACATAACATATTTAAAAAACATTCTTACAAAAGGAGTCTATTTCTATAGATTACTGTCTATTATCCACAATTCCATTTAACAACAAAAGTTAACAGTTAGAAGAAATTTTACAGTATATGATACTATAATATACTTAACATATAAGTATATTATACAAATTAAAACGGAAATATTTTTGTTTTGTAGTTTGTTGATTATAAAAACTAAGAAATGAAACCAACATACGAATTAATTATTAATACATGAATGTAGGAAAATTAAAAACTTTCTTTGTATTATAACTGAAACTTTAAAATTGAAATATTGAAACTATAAAATATCCTAATTATATAATTCATAAATTGTTGTAAAAAGGTAGAATAAAAGTTATATTTTTATATGTACAATTTTATCTGAAAAATTAATTTATAAGCAATTTCCATAAAACAGAACTTTACAATTTGAATACATAATAGAAATTAGAATGTATAAAAATCATTCTATAATATTATTATTTTAAATAACATAAATAATAACTATGTTCTTATACTCTAGTAGATTCACTTACATATAAATTTATATTGCATTTTTAAATATTTATTATTTTTTACTGGTTTGTATACTTACAAATTATTTAAATTATTATACTAAGCCAGTCAATGATTTTAGTAAAATTTGAACTGTTTAATATTTTACCTTGGCCAGTATAATCTGCATGCATATTTACATATTTTGCTCCAAAATGTCTCCATTGAAAGCCGTATACAGGACCTAAATCTCCTTCGTCTCGATCTGTAAATCCACAAGAATCCAAAAATTCTCGTGAACTGTTGGCATCCCAGATATGAACATCTTTGTCTGACAGTTCCTTCGCATTGGTTGATCCTTTTATAAACCAAAGTAATTCTTCTACTACTCCACGCCAGAATACACGTTTGGTTGTAAGTAGTGGAAATACTCCTAGTAAGAATAAACAAATTTATTAATATTTGACAATAGTAGGTGTATTATATCTGCATTATAATTTTATAATTATTTACATATATTAAATAATAAAATTAATAATATTAATAAAATCATAAAGTTAGAAATTGACTAATATATTCTATAAAGTAACTTAATCATTTATTAGTTAAATGATAAGTATTATATTAAAAAATATACTTACCATCTCTCAAACTAAACCGCATTTGTGTTCCAAAAATAGAGCGAGTTCCTACGCCGGTACGATCTGTTTTTACAGCACCTTTGACAATTATTTGATTAATTAATTTTAAATATTGATATTCTTCATGGTCCGTTAAATCAGTAACAGTATTTATTTTTCCATTTTCTTCCACAGTTGTATTATTTTCCGTTGTTTCCGCGGTCGCCATAATTCTTGATATATTTTTCCCGCGCGCTTCAGTTTAGGTTAGAGAGTTCGTTAAACTCGATCACCACCTACTCACTTTCTTCTTTTTGTTTTCCTTTTATGGTTATCCGCGCCAGGCTATATATGTACCCTTGTTTTTGAACTGTTATACTTAATATATTATATATTATATATTTAAAATATATCTGAATCCTCTTAATCTCTTATGTTATCTTTTGTCTGTACAAAATATATATACTTACTTCCTCCTCATCTACAACATATTATCTTTTACGTGTCTATCTTTTTGTACTGTATCTATAACCAATACTTTTGCCTCGGGTGCACGAGACACGCGCCCCTTGAGATATATATATATATATATCATTTATGTATTTATTTATTTATTTAATATTATTTCTTTCCCCGTTACTTTTTACCCTGTACTTTATTTATTAATTTATACATATTTGTTGTTATTATTATTATTTCAAATCACCAATTATATCTAAAATATTGAATTAAGAAATCTGAAAAATTCATAAGGATAGTTTAAAACATAAGAAAGGTCCTGACGGATCGATTTTTTAAGAAAACATAATATTTTTATAATAATTGAATAAACAATTTTGGGTCGGTAATTATTATTAGTCAAAAAAAGGCATAAACTGTCAACCCAAACATCGTAATCAAATTATTGATTAAAAATCCTGAAAAAATTTGGGTTTATTGTTGAAAACATGCCTGAGGGCCTGATGGACAGGATCTTTTTTAAAATTCATTCTTTTGTTTATAAAAAAATATTAAAAATGACCACTCTTGAGCCTGACATCTCCTTAAGGTAACAAAAGGAATTAAAGCATTTCATATAATTTTATTGTCTTAATCCATATTAACTTTAACAACTAGATACAACAATTTTGAAGTGTAATTTTAGACCATAAAATAAACGAAATAATTCTACAAATTATATGCATATTTTCTTTGTTAAACTCTAAACTAACATAATCTTTAATTTGAGCCGAATTACGTTAAGATTAATGCAGTATAAGTTGAGCTGTACATCGTCAAATTTGTGAAAATTCACGTTTTTTTAAACTTTGCGAATTTTTTGCGGCTTTGGACTACACTTTAGCGTAAAATTAGTAGAAATCTTTTTTATTCAAAATAACTCAAAGAATATGATAGCATTTTTTTTTTCGTGAAAAACCCATTTTTGCAATTTGTTTATAAAAATTGTTAATAACAATTAAAGGCGCCATTTTCAGACTTTCTACCCAAAAAATTCGGATTCAGCAGGTCAAAATGCTTCGGAAACATTAGGGTAGAATCGAGGACCTCGAAATAACACGGGCATATGAATTGCCCCTAGACTATATATGTATGACTAGGAATCCATAAAAATCCAATCTTTCTATTTTCTATTATTCAGTATTACTATATAACATATACTTAGTGTTTTAACTAATAAAGGATTCATTTTAGAATTCATACCATTTTTTTAATTCTAATAACTCACTTTTCGAGTCTGTACATATTAAACATTTATCTAAATCTTTTTTCAAGTATATGTCTAATAATAGCTATGTTAATAGCATAAACTTTAGCATTAAAAATACTATATTTACCATTTGATCTTTTCTTAATAATTTTTTTTACTATTTTCTACATATATTGCGAATCCAACATTATCATCTTTTTTTGAACCATTGGTAAAAATCAAATCTTGAATATCATTACTGCTTTTTTAAGAATTATTTTTTTAAACACTTCATTGTTTTTATCAATTTTTGTTTTCTCAAATCTATAACTGAGGAAATATCTATGTCCCATTTTTTAAACATAGCAAAATAGTCAACATTAAAACATTCATTTTTATAATACCTAATTACATTCTCCCTATTATCTTTCATATCAATCTATGTATTATATATAAAATTTTTAACATACTCTGAACAATTAGTTCTTTTTCTTATCAATTCCTAAAGTAATACCAATTTAGGAATTAACATAGAATCATAATCAGCCATTTGTCTAATCAGGAATTTTATTAACAAATAAACTCTTGTATATTTTAAAACTACCATCCCACCAAAATGATATAACACATTTATAGGTGTAGTTATTATACATATCCTATAATAGTTCATCTCAATAATTGATTTTGAATCATGTCAACTTTTCCAATTAAAAGCTAAATTTAACTGCACTATAAAAAATCCTTAATAAATTCCTGGATTTA
Organism: Theocolax elegans; assembly: GCA_026168455.1. NCBI lineage: Eukaryota > Metazoa > Arthropoda > Insecta > Hymenoptera > Cerocephalidae > Theocolax > Theocolax elegans. The sequence continues at coordinate 87,953,394 of CM047425.1, read as the reverse complement.
TTTAGCATGTATTGAATATATCTATCTCATTTTAAATCTGATTCCCAACCATTTAATTAACACATATTTAATTGTACAATTGTTCAAAATATTATTTATTCTAATGCTATGTGTTACAGTCAATTTTTTTAAGTTTCATATTATAACTAAAATTGTTTAACATTTTTTTAAAACTTTATCCAGTTCCTTATTATTTTTAATAGGGAATACTCGCGCGAATATTACCCTCGTTTCGCTCGGGCGATAAACTCGTGCTCGTTCGAAAATCAACACTTTCGCTCTTGAATCGAAAGTACTATAAAAATCTCCTCTTAAGATTTTTCTTTTATTTTCAAATTCTTTATTTTTTCCCCTCTTTAAATATCCTATGCCACCGCAGTTTAAACAAGTTGCGGGAGATTCAATTTTGGAGGGATCACATTAGTTACTAGAATGGGAAGTGTCGCCACAGTGGAGGCATCAAGATTAGCGACAGCAGTTGGCGCAGAAACGGATATTGGGTATATATATATTGGACATTAGTCAATCAGATATCGAACTTTAAATAGGAAGGCATATTGGGGATTTGTCCTCTAAATGTAATTTTGATAGTTTTGGTAGGTACAAAGGCTGGGGAGCCATTTAGAAGAATAAAGATGATTTTTAAAGGGAAAATTGGAGAGTGGAATTCAAAAGGCTTTCTTGTAGATAAATGAAGAGGAGACCTCAGTTTCGCGATTGTCTGTATTTAGGGAAGGATGTTGTAGTAGGTTATTGGCGATTTAACGGTTCTGTGTGACGATAGTAATTTTGTCACAGCCGGACTTTATAATTCACCGAAGGAGTGATTAGGAGAAAGAGGTACGATTTTTCTAGCTATCAAAACGGGGGAAAGGAAATTGTTATTATTGGCGGTGGGTGATTGTAATTTTACCAATACTTTGTAAGAGGGAGGAATATCATCGAAATAAGAACGGATTTGGAGCAAAGGTACGTTGTTGTGTTTAAAGGAGGGGAGGTAATTGGCAAAGTACAAGGCAAATCGGGGATAGAATCAAGAAGTGACGGAATAGTGGGGGGTAGAAGCGGAATTTTGGTTCTAACTGTAATTTGTTGATAAAGTTTTTTTGGGGGTAAGATAGAATGTGAAGTGGGAAGGGAGGAACGCGAATAAAACGTTAAAATCCAACATATTTAGGGTGAGCCTAAGGCTCTCTTTGCGAGTGAGAGATAGATTAGTGAAAGTAGGGTTATGACAAATAGGGATTACTATAGAGAGTAGAAGAGAGAATAACGTAGAAAATTATAAGAACAGCATGAGTACTTTAATGAGGTATCTTCATGCAAGAAATTATGATTTTTTTAATTAAGGAGGCTGAATCAGGTAGATAACACTACAAATCGGTAAGCGTTTATAATTCGTTTGGCAAATATGGTTTCTCTGATTTAATAATTTAGTCTGATAAGGTTGCCGTACCAAGCTAACGAAACGTCGCTTATAAAAAGCACAATTTTTGGAAAATTTTCATTTTTCCTACTTTTGGCTTCTTTAGATCGACATAGAAGTTAATATTCAATAAATTGGTATGCGGTTGAAAACACATTGCGGTTTAGTATCCCGGTAGCCATCTTTTTCCTTCACTGACTCTCTGTCCTCACCGATAATACTAAAAGTTTATATAATAGATTCAAAGATTATTAATTATAATTAAAGATGAATAAATCAAAACTATAAACTGCAAATCCGGAATTCGAAGTGTATTTTTCAAAATGTTTTTTGATAATATGTTGGTGCATTCATTTTGTGCGACCAAAAAATCCCGTAAGCAGAATTTAATTTTGTCTTTTATCTTTGTATTTTTCAGTCAGTAATTTTTGGCATAAAATTAGAATTATCATACTTGACGGTCATCATTCCCTTACTTAAAAAATTCATAAAGTATGTTTTGATCATACGAATAATAAGGTCTCGATAGCTATTAGTTGGCATTTTACAGTAAAAAAATCGAATAACAGTATATTTTAAATTATAAATATAAATTTATTTTAATTATAGATTTCTTAACAATTAGAGCTGTGATATTAAAATGCACATCATTTTGTTAAAACTATTTTGCTGAAACAAATGTGGATATATGAATATATATATATATACCTTTATATGTATATATACCATTTATATAAACTGATGCTATTTTGAATCTCTCGTTTTCTTTTGAGAGAACGCGAGTCATTTCCGTGTTTACGTAATACTATTGTTTAACAAAAATTAAAAACAGCAAATAAGATTTAACTAATAAACTCGCTTCTTATATATTATAATATTTAACAATGACACACGTACATTTATAAGAATTATATAAAATAATTGGACAATCACAATACCATTTTGTCATAATACAACAGACACGCATATCCGCTATCATTCATGTACTAAATATTGAATATAATAGTTAAATTGTGCATAGTTTATTACAATTAAGTTATGTCTAAACATTTTGATGTGTCCATATAGATTTTAGAGAGCCATAGGTAACGTCAATTTTGGATGTGGATTGTATCCTTCCAATTGGAAGTCGGCCACTTGAAAATCGTCGATGTCCTTTACGCCACATTGGCAGCGTTATTAATTTAGGACATTGGTCAATCGATACGACTGTAAATATTTGGATTTCCTTAAGAGTAATTTTGATTTTGTAGGTACAAAGGATGGGAGCCTTTTATGAATTCCGAGCGAAAATAGATGTATTTTAAAGGGCAAATTGAGAGTGGAATCCAAAGGTTTCATTAGTATAAATGAGAGAGACCTCAGTTTCGCGAGTGTCGTATTAGGGAAGGATGTTGTAGTAGGTTATTGGCGATTTAACGGTTCTGTGTGACGATAGTTAATTTTGTCCCAGCCGGCCTTTATAATTTCACGAAGGAGTGATTAGGAGAAAGAGGTACGATTTTTCTAGCTATCAAAACGGGGGAAAGGAAATTGTTATTATTGGCGGTGGGTGATTGTAATTTTACCAATACTTTGTAAGAGGGAGGAATATCATCGAAATAAGAACGGATTTGGAGCAAAGGTACGTTGTTGTGTTTAAAGGAGGGGAGGTAATTGGCAAAGTACAAGGCAAATCGGGGATAGAATCAAGAAGTGACGGAATAGTGGGGGGTAGAAGCGGAATTTTGGTTCTAACTGTAATTTGTTGATAAAGTTTTTTTGGGGGTAAGATAGAATGTGAAGTGGGAAGGGAGGAACGCGAATAAAACGTTAAAATCCAACATATTTAGGGTGAGCCTAAGGCTCTCTTTGCGAGTGAGAGATAGATTAGTGAAAGTAGGGTTATGACAAATAGGGATTACTATAGAGAGTAGAAGAGAGAATAACGTAGAAAATTATAAGAACAGCATGAGTACTTTAATGAGGTATCTTCATGCAAGAAATTATGATTTTTTTAATTAAGGAGGCTGAATCAGGTAGATAACACTACAAATCGGTAAGCGTTTATAATTCGTTTGGCAAATATGGTTTCTCTGATTTAATAATTTAGTCTGATAAGGTTGCCGTACCAAGCTAACGAAACGTCGCTTATAAAAAGCACAATTTTTGGAAAATTTTCATTTTTCCTACTTTTGGCTTCTTTAGATCGACATAGAAGTTAATATTCAATAAATTGGTATGCGGTTGAAAACACATTGCGGTTTAGTATCCCGGTAGCCATCTTTTTCCTTCACTGACTCTCTGTCCTCACCGATAATACTAAAAGTTTATATAATAGATTCAAAGATTATTAATTATAATTAAAGATGAATAAATCAAAACTATAAACTGCAAATCCGGAATTCGAAGTGTATTTTTCAAAATGTTTTTTGATAATATGTTGGTGCATTCATTTTGTGCGACCAAAAAATCCCGTAAGCAGAATTTAATTTTGTCTTTTATCTTTGTATTTTTCAGTCAGTAATTTTTGGCATAAAATTAGAATTATCATACTTGACGGTCATCATTCCCTTACTTAAAAAATTCATAAAGTATGTTTTGATCATACGAATAATAAGGTCTCGATAGCTATTAGTTGGCATTTTACAGTAAAAAATCGAATAACAGTATATTTTAAATTATAAATATAAATTTATTTTAATTATAGATTTCTTAACAATTAGAGCTGTGATATTAAAATGCACATCATTTTGTTAAAACTATTTTGCTGAAACAAATGTGGATATATGAATATATATATATATATATATATATATATATATATATATATATATATATATACCTTTATATGTATATATACCATTTATATAAACTGATGCTATTTTGAATCTCTCGTTTTCTTTTGAGAGAACGCGAGTCATTTCCGTGTTTACGTAATACTATTGTTTAACAAAAATTAAAAACAGCAAATAAGATTTAACTAATAAACTCGCTTCTTATATATTATAATATTTAACAATGACACACGTACATTTATAAGAATTATATAAAATAATTGGACAATCACAATACCATTTTGTCATAATACAACAGACACGCATATCCGCTATCATTCATGTACTAAATATTGAATATAATAGTTAAATTGTGCATAGTTTATTACAATTAAGTTATGTCTAAACATTTTGATGTGTCCATATAGATTTTAGAGAGCCATAGGTAACGTCAATTTTGGATGTGGATTGTATCCTTCCAATTGGAAGTCGGCCACTTGAAAATCGTCGATGTCCTTTACTTGTCGCGTTATCCTGAGTTTCGGAAATGCTCGAGGTTCTCGTAATATTTGTTCCTGAAGAGCATTTACGTGATTACGATAGACGTGAGTATCACCCATCGTGTGTATAAATTCGCCAGGCTGAAATTGATGTAATTCAAGTAAAAAAACACAGTAAGTCGATATCTCAAAATTTTCAAGGTAATCATAAGTATTATAATTTTAAGAAATTAGTACAGTATAATAACAGAAAAATGGTACTATAAATTAAATCTTATTTAATAATGTAAACACTATATATCTATATTAAAAATTACAATTATAGAAAAACCAAAACTAAATAGAATTTTTATTTTAGTTAAAATGCGTTTTCTTCGTAATAATTTTTTTCAAAAACAGTACATATTACTCTCTAACGCTCATCCTATAATATACATATATTATACATTATAAATTGTTTGGCCTTTTTTGACACGTATATTATTTTATACGGTATTCGAAAAAGTTCTAATTTCATCATAGATATATTGAACGGAAAAAATATTACTATAATAATTGTAATTGTATATCATAATCCAGTACCCCCCAAATAAAAAATATACATATATTTTAATGTATTATAGATTGGTTAATCTTGGTGCCCACAGTACGTGAAATGTCATATTTTGATAAACGAAAACTCACCTTCAAATTGGTAACATGAGCGATCATGCAGGTAAGTAGAGAATAAGAAGCTATGTTGAATGGCACTCCTAGTCCCATATCACCTGCCCTCTGATAAAGGTGGCAAGACAATTCGTCCTGATTTACGTAAAACTGAGCAAGACAGTGACACGGTGGAAGAGCCATGTTTGGAATGTCCACTGGATTCCAGGAGCTCATGATTATCCGCCTATCGTCAGGATTATTTTTCACTTTATCGATTACATCAGCCAATTGGTCAAAACCTAAAGATTCATAAAAATGATATATTTATTTAAATTATTTTTAATTTTAATTTACACCTATTTTATAGATAGAGGAACACCTATTTTACCTTGGCCAGTATAATCGGTATGCATGTCAACATATTTTGCACCAAAATGCCTCCACTGAAATCCGTACACAGGGCCTAAATCCCCTTCTTCTCGTTCGGTAAATCCACAGATATTTAGAAATTCCCTGGACGCGTTCGCATCCCAAATTTTGATACCTTTTTCGGATAGTTCTTTGGCATTCGACGATCCTCTGATAAACCAAAGTAATTCTTCGACCACTGCGCGAAAAAATACTCGCTTCGTTGTAAGTAACGGGTATTTACCTATTTGAATAAAATTGATTTACTAATACACATTTCATCTTGTAAATTTAATATAACAAAAAACTACTAAATTGTTATAATATTTAAGTAACTATTAAAAATTGCTTTACCAAATTCAACTAAGATTTTAATCTTACACTTATACACTTACACGCGGCGTGCTTGCGTTTACTCACTGAGTTATATTCAATTAGCTTGAAAAATATAAGAAAAAAATTAATAAAATTTACCATCTCTTAAATTGAAGCGCATCTGTGTTCCAAATATAGAGTGGGTTCCAACGCCAGTGCGATCGTTTCTTACTGCACCCTTTTCCAATATAGTTTTGATTAGCTTTAGATACTGGTGTTCTTCATGATTTTCAGATTCAGCCTTGCCGTTTAAGAATTTCATTTTCTTGATGTTATCGATTCCATTTTGAAATTCAACCATCGACATTTTTCTAGTCACACCGAATAGTATTTCGTTCAAGTATTTATTTGTGGTGTCTTCTATTGTTTTATAGTTCTTCTTTTATTAAACAAAAAATACAACTAGATTAAGAATATTTTTTTAACGAGTTAATTTTTTTAAAGCCGTATACTCTGATATAGTTACATCCAAGACTAATAATTTAAATTTTAAAATTCTCTTTAATTGTATTATTAAATTAAAATCGTTTCAACTGGTAAATTATTTCTGTTATTACAATTACTATAAATGTATTATAATTTCAAATAATTAGTTCTTAAATGTCCGATCATTAAAAGCTCTGAACATAATTTGGTTCAAAGTGCAATCAAACAAACTAATTAGATTGAAATTAATCGATCGCATAATTAACTAGTAATAATTCTGATTCATCAAAAGAAAAACAAATACATAATCATTAGAAAACTAGTGCAAAAAAAAAATTAATATTTTAAAAATAGTTGAAAATACAATACTGTTTTATCCATTAGACTCACCAAAAGTGAAAATTTGACGTTCATGCGCCAAACGATACACTTTTATTTAACAAGCACAGTTAAAACTATGTATGTATGCGTGGGTGAAAATAATGTATAGGTGCTTAATAGAATCTCGGTGAAAATGGTTAGATCGAGTGCACAGAACGAAAAGAAGCTAGGCAACGTTCGGTCGACCGCTTTATATGTACAATACGTGGATCTATGTTCATCCCCGGATTGCGTATTATCTGCTGGGTAGCACGTGAACGGTAACCTCCATCGATTTATAGTTGAACTTTGAATCAATCATTTATCGCCCTATACGTTAAAGCCAATAAAAAGTAACTAAAAACTGTGAGTTCGGATAAAAATGCTACAGCAATGCTTTTACTTCATATATAGGAGTCAATGTGACAAGCACACGTGAGTTGAATCGTTATGCAAAGATTCATTTGTTCCTCAATTATGAGTTAACTTAAACATTTGAGAATTTTTTAATATTACTCTTTGTTATCAGATAATTACTGTTTTATTTAGATTTACAGTACTTTTTTCCTTTGTTATCAAAGTTTTTTTAATTTAAAGAACGCTGCCAATTCATTGGCATTAATCCTCACAAAATTATCCAACGTTGTTAAAATTGTTTATCTTATGCACTAAATTCATCTGGATAATTAATACTAATATAGAAATGCGCTGAAAACATGATTCAACACAATTTAAATAACACAATTTAAATAACATAATTTAAATAACACAATTTTTTAAAATAAAGAAAGAAATCTGTTTTCGGGCTGATTAGTGCATTTTCCAAATTTTCTGTTCCAAAAAGAAACACATTTAGGTATTACCGATATCTCAAAACATATTGTGAAAAATATTAATAAAACAATAGATGTTATTATTTCGAAGCATATTAACCGACAAATACAAATTTTTTCAGTAATATCGCATTTTAGATTCTAATTTTTTTCTCAAGATTCGCGCCATTTGGTGATATGTTCAGAAATTTACGATTTTTTCAACTCATTTGACCAATTTAATTTAGAGATACGAGCAATTAAAAATTTTATCTAAAAACATTTTTAAAGCTTTTATTTAATTACTTCGATAATCAAAATTTTTTTAGTTGAAAAAATTAAAGGATCGTTGCTTCCATGAAGTCTACCATTTTCCGAAATTCCAAATGGATTAAAAACTTTTTATTTTAGAAAGTGTTTGAAATAACAAAAACAATTTTTTAGATTATTGTTTACTTTATTATAAATTAATGGGTAAAATTACCTGAAATTTTTACAGCCTATTGTCACTATTGTGCTCTATCACCATGTTTTATTTCGGTACATTCGACCGATTAGTTTCAGAGTTATAACAAATTAAAAAAAAATTAAAACCTCCGTCGCTGATTAGCCCTGGCAGCATAAATAGAGCGACGTTAAATAACATAAAAAAAAAAAAAAAACATAAAAAAAAAAAATAAAAAAAAATTAGTTTTCCTTTTAATAACTTGAAAACTAATATTTAGAGATAATTTGATAAACTCGAATCGAAATCAAAGATTGTTTTGTTCTCTACGAAGTATATGTGGTCTTATCAAATTTATAAATCAAAAATAAATTTTTTTTCCAATTTGTAAATTAAAGAAGAAAACTTTGTATATATATATATATATATATATATACACAAATTCATACTGACACTTTTTAAAAACATGTAATTTGGAGACTAGACAAGGCACAATATAACGTGTTTTTAGCTAATCGAAAAATTTTACTATTACAAAGGTTCCTCTGCGAGGAAGCACAACATTGTATTACATCATATATATGTATATATAATTACACATCATTTGTTACTATGTAGTTCAGTATAATTCTAGGTAGGTATTGAGTTCAAACGTAAAGTCCAAGCAAATTATTAAATTAAAATTTTTATTTCAAGTTAATTTATTACCTATATCAATCTTTAATAATAATTTCGAAACAATTTAAGATAATTAATACGATTTTACAAAATTGTATATTATATATTTTCACTGCTCGAATGTCTAATGGACATTAATTGTCGAAATAATATTTAATTTTAAATTTTCTTAATTTATCACATCTTTGTTCTATTAAATTTGTTAAGGCTCGGCTTTGTCTAATTTTTACCATGACTTGTTTTTATTTAAAAATTATTTAATTTACTTTTATATATACTTGTAATTGCTCAATTACCCTAGTAGAAATAAGATCATTTCAATTTTTAAAACTAAAAGTCACTAATTTATAGATTATAACAAACCATTTTCGATTTTTAAAAATTGGTGATTTTATATCTTAAAAGTTGCTTGTCTATGACAAATGCCTAATATAATTGATACAGTTTTGACCCATTAACCAATTTAGGAGTAATTACTCTCTTTTTGTACAAAAATTGTGCAATTCTGTACTAAAGTTGTTTGGATTCAATATTTTACGTCGTATAATTATTATATTTTTATTTTAATATAACTTTTTATAAATTGTAGAAAATTAATAATTTTATTAAAAAGATTTTAGTTATACTTATTACTTCGATAAGTTTATGTGTTTTGAAAGAAAAGTCTTTATTTTCCTGAATAAAAATGAAAATGAGTGTAGTAATTTGTTTACAAAATTGAAAAGAATATAATAAAATCGTAGATTTAACGTTAAACTCATTTTGAATTTCCCTATCAACAGAGTTTATCCTTGAAAAAGTATAGTAAGAAAAAAGTATTGATTACATATATGATTTGAATTGATTTGAAATATCCTATTTCCGCAAAATGAAAAGTAAACATAAATATTTAGAATTTTAGAGAAAATTTCAGCACTTATCAGTTGGTATGGTATCTTTGTCAAACATAAGATAATTTGTTTATCGTGTAACGAATGCGAGATTTTCTTTATGCTAACGCGTACCAATAAGTAGGCTATTGATGTATCAATATGATATTGATAACGCTTTATATATTATACTTATAATACAAATTACTAACGTATTTAGCGCTTAATAGCTTAATAGCGCTTGTTTTAATAGTTCAAAAGCCAGCTTTAAACTTTGGTTTATTGGGCTAATCATTTGGAATCCAATATTATGCAAAAATTATACAATTATTTGATATGATCAATGTTGTTCTTCAAATGCACGTAAATATACATTTTTAAAGTAACCAACAATTGACATACGTCTAAATGATATAAATTATTTACAATAGAACGCATTTTTCGAGTATATCATTTTTTCTATTGTCATATAAACAAATATGCAAATAGTGATGACCGGTCAATTGGAAACATTTTCCGAGAATACGCGCAATGAAGTTCGTCATACTCATTGAACTGAAGTAAATCCCAGATAAGATACAGCATTTTTTAATCAATTATCGCGTTTCTACGCTTTCTCATTAAATTCAAATCGTTCTAATGTCACAATGACCCTCAGCCATGATAGTAAATCATGATCGTGCACGTCCATAGATATATACCTATATACGCATACGAGTATGTACACAATTTGCAAGCTCTGATAAATAAAAATTCTAATCTTTTATGATATTCTAAAGATAACACTAAATAACGTATTAGTTAATTATACAAATATCTTTCCCTAAGACTATATTTATGAAATAAAATACCATTCATTTTTTAACTCCAATAGATATAAATAAAGCACTAAAATTTAATTTTTACTACTTCTGAAAATGAATATAGTTGTTTTGGTATTCTTGGGCAGTTTAATAAGTGGTTTAAGTAGTTGGAAATCTATAAGTATATTATTTGGTATAACAAATGGAATATTGTTGTAAACTACACCCAAAACCACAAGAAAACTGAGATCAAGAACTTCTGATTTAGAAAAATAAGCTGAAATATATTAATTTGGATGAATGCAAATTTGAAATTTTGACGAAAATTTAGTAATATTTTATTTGATTTTTTAGGTCAAAATTTCATCAAAATCTTGTTATTCCTATAACTTTGTTCTAAATCAATATTTTTGTGCTTATTTTTTTTAAATCGAATTGTAGTTTACTTGTGGGTTTGGATTTAAGTGTATACCTCTATTTGTTTCAGTGATAATTTTTTTTCAAAATTTTCTTAGCGATCTATAATTTTAATTTTGAGCGTCGAGATTTAAATATCTGCATGTTTTCATATTTTTATATTAAAAAATACAATTTAAAGTTTTGTTAAGATCCGTTACCCGGAGATCAGACACTCTCCTAGTAAGATGGTATATATCGTGAGTGAGTGTGAGTGTGGATTTCATTGACAACAAAGTAATAATTCTAACAATTATAAATATTATTCGATATATAGGACTAAATCATAAATATTTAATTAATCGTGGTCGAGATGTATTACTAATAAAAAATTCATTCATAAGTTTTATCAAAATTATTTTAATAGATTCAAATTAGTACACCACCAAATTTAATTTAAATTCATATAATTAATAGATGTTCTAGCGCTTTTTGTTAAAATAAATTAACCTTGCTTGACTGAAAAATATTTAATTTATTTTGTTAATATTCACTAACATAACATCTAAAATCTTCAATAAATGTCATTGTATTACATATTATTATCGATTTATATAATAATGTAAAAATAAAAAGAATTACTGATATAGAATATTTGATAAAACTAATAAAAATATTGCTATTTAAAAAATGTTTATTAGTCTAATGTTATACATTATAAAAAATATTTATTTCAATACTTAACGATCTTACGAAAGTTGACTAATAAGATAAATACTTATTAAAATGAAAATACTAAACATCCATAGATTTAAATGTTATTAATAAAAAATAAAATATTATTTAAAGTAAGTCAAATTACACAATAATTATAATATCAAAACAATTACATTGAAAAAATATCTGATGTCATAAAGTTAGACACATTGTATCTTTATATAAATATCTTTTATTGCCGTAGTGTTCTATGTAGAAACGATTTAGGTATGTACAATATTTGGTAAAATATCATTGGTAATACGTAATGCGATCGAATGTTATTTTACTAATGGAAAAGAATAGTTATTAAATCACCCGATCACCATTTCTGACATCAAAAATCTCATTTCGTTAATTCATTCGCACTCTGGTTTCTACAATTACAATTATTTGTAGAGTTAGGCTTATATACAATAAAAATCTGACTGCTTTTTTATCACAAAAGCAATGTCTTGCCTTCAAGTATTATAATTAACCCTTAGCGATTGAGGTAACGTCTGTCAGATTGTAGAATTCAAAACAAAAACATAATTTTATTAAATTTTTCATTCCTAAAAGTCTTATTCTTTATTATTATTACTCTTGAAAGTCTTGTCACAGTATACATTATTAATTAAGTGTAAACTTATATGTACATATTTATAATTAAAAACGAAAATTTTAATTTCTAACTAGTGATTTATAAAATTTTACAATTCAATAAATATTGAAACACTTTAATGGAATGATTTTTTATATTTTAAATGAATAGATAATATTAATTTTTCAGTCGAAAAGCATTTTGATGCAATCATCAATTATGCCATTGCTGATAACAATTTTAGTATTTAATATTCTTTAATATTTTACATTTATCTATTTAGTAATAGAAAAGTAACATGTGTCATGTATATAGGTTTTATTTAACATATTTTATTCTATAAAAATATTTTAAATATGAAAATGTATTAGTGTTTTAAAAAAAGTCAATCAATATTTTAAATATATATATTAAATGTATGTTTATGCATACAATATATGAAATTATAAAATCTATAACGTATATGATAATTATTTAATAACTATTAAAATTGACTAATAAAGTAACTGCTCTTAAAAACGAGTGTTTTAAATAGTGCAATTATAATTTTATAATAATGAATGAAAATCAAATTCAATTGATGTTTTTTTAACTATATTATTAAAATTTAAATGTATACTTAAAACAATAAAAGAAAATCTTTGTTCTAAAAATATTGGCACAAACATTTTCCTAAGTTCGTCATAGTTTCAAGCAACCATTGACTTTTCTCTTTTATACAAGGACACTCTGCATCCAACAGACGTTAAACCAATGTATATATAAATCACACCTCATTAACCAAGGGTTCGGATCACAATGAAGTAATGTTGAATAAAAACTAATATATGGAGGAACGAGCATTCAAAGCTCGTTCTACTGTCTTTGAGAAAATACTTCGTATCTTGGTGCAACAACAATGGCTACGTATTAACAGTGTTATTACTGCTGCTACTAGGTGGAGAATCGGGAGTAACGTCAACGATCCCGACGACGCATTCAGTGGAGCTAGAGGCCTGAGCTTCAGCTGCATGGTAACCCGAAAAGGAGGCGGCCGGCGCACTCTTGGATGTAACGGTCATTGTCTCGACGAGTAGGGACGTGCGCTCGTTAGCGTTGCCCCAGGCTTGCTGATACGCAGTGCGACCACGTATTCGCCTGCTCAAAGATGAGCCAACAACGCCAAGATGTTCCTTTATGTCATTATGTACATCGGAAACGTCCCACATTTGCCTGGATTATTTTTAAAGCAAAGATATATTGTTTACTAGTGTATATATTTACTAAGTAAGCAGAAATTAGTATATGTATAATTAAAAATAAGTACATTATCAAATATCAAAAAATGTGTAAATTATAATTATGCAACTCTATTATGACTTTATTATCTTAGAATCAATAAGTATATTAACGAAGTAATGTTAATATTCACAAGAAAGTATATAGTGACCTTTAAAAAGAATTAAATTTGATTGAATTGAAGTATGTAATCTGTAAATTAATATTAAAAATTACCTAAAAGCATCCCACCAAGCTTGACTTTGAGCCAAATTAACAAAAGGTTTGTAACTGAAGCTATAATGATGCGCAACAGCAGCTAGGAACATTTCTATGCAAATTAAGAAATCCTGTAACTTTGATGGTATATGTTTGTTGTCAGCGCTATTATCTGTGTCAAAAATACTTGATATGACACCAAAGTATACCAGTACAGCTATTAATACTCCTTGGCTGAAATGTTAAAAAGATTAGAATTAAAGGAAAAATTATTATCATTTTATGTAATAATATAATAAAAGTTCTTACAAAAATGAGAAGAAAACTACTGCCTTGATACATAAGAATTTCCCTATGGGTTTCATAGGCCTAAGCGCTTCAGAATTGGCACGATAAAATAATACCAAGCAATACATAGCAACAAATTGTGACAAATTGTTTAAAGCAATCATGTAAGGAAAAGCTACATCTCCTCTAAATTCTCCTTCTCCATAAACATCATTTAATTCACAAATACTGTAAAAAAGTAACATATTTTTTGTACAATAGAAAGTTATTAATTGTGACTAATTTCGTATTGATTTTTTAATTATAAAAATTAATTACAATGATATTAATGTTGATATAGGCCGGACGACGGTATACTGTAATATCCCATGCTTACACATGTGTACAAATTCATGTCCCATTTCCCAATCAGGAAGGCAACACAGTGGAAACATGTGATGAACTTGAGGTGCCATTTCCAGTCTGTGTTCTAGTTGGTGTTCAGTATTAAGGTAGGTAAATAAATACATCATAAAATTGTAAATGACATAGGCTTCATAACATTCTCTCATACTATCAAGATATATACTGACTTCTGGATAAACTAAACCAAGCCACTAAAAAGATAGTCAAAAAATAATTTATGTATGAGTCAAAAATATAAAATCTATTCAAGATAAACAAACTTACTGCATTAACAGCATAAATAGGTACCATCCATAAAATTCTGAAATAAGATAATAGATATTAAATATTATGTACATATTAATTTTAAAAATCTTGTTTGAAAATATATAAAATTAGAAATTTACCGTATTATATATTTCTGTAGCCTTGGTTGTGTATAATAAATCATGTGCTGAACAATTTCATAAAATGCAATTGGGATTGCCAAAAGAACAAATGCACCTCCAACCAAAGCACCTTGATCCTGCTTCTTGAAGCCATTTTTTATTGAATTAGCCAACAAAATTGGTACAAATATAACGATAAGGAGTGCATAAAGGCATGTCAATACTGGCAATATCCAAAGCCGCCAGTGTCGACAAAAGGTAGCCATTTTAATATGAAATTTCTACAATTGTCACATTATCGGTTTTCTTCTTCGGTAAGTTTATCTAGCTGTATTATAAAAAAATAAATTCATTAATATTCAAAAATATATAATACTAATAAGCACTGTTTAAAATAAAATTTTCAGATTAAAATTTTTTTTTTCTAATTTACTTATACAAATAAATTAAATAGATAAAAAGAATAAAATAAAATAGTACATGAAATTGCATGCTAATAAAATTGATATTTAATACAAAAGAAATTTATCAATGGATACAAGGACAAACGTAAATCAATTAAATGTAACTGTATATATTACATATCAAGATTTGATTTGTAAAAGCAATAATTCAAAGCTTATCTGCTTTAACCAAGTTAATACAACAATTATAAAAACTATAATTGTAAAAGAAGATAATTATATCTTAAATTAATCGTGTATTTATTTCATATCTATGTGATTCAATAATAAAAATAAGATTATTTAATATCCATAAAAATTTGGTTAATCATTCGTATTCAAATTTAATTAAAAAGCTACAATACATTATGTACCCATAATAAATAATCTTAAAGAAAAATAAGAACTTTCTGTAGAGTTAGTAGCATAAGTGCACTATTACAAATATCCGCACAAACCGAAACCACAAAATGTAAAACGACAAAAGAAAAAAATAAAGTCAAGTGTCTTGCACAACAACCACTTGAAATCTCTAACTCGCGACGTAATTACGCATTTGAATTAGTATAAAACTGAACTAGAAAAAATGTTACAAATATATTTAAGTGCTATTCAAAATAAAGTTGAGAAAGGGGAAAAAAAAGGTTTAATACTAAGGTGACACTGACGCATATTACACTCCCGCTTCTATACGGTTGTAAAACTTGTTTTTCTCTTACAAACTATAAGTTGTACATTATCATCCACGATGACTAATATATATATATATATGTACGTATGTATGTATACACGCGCGCGCGCGCACACACATACGCTCATAAATACATACACTATCCGTTTAAATAATCTGAACGTGAACATGAGCGAAGATATGCAAGTATATTCCTATATAGGAATAACGAATGAACGTGTGGTGGTAGTGATATAATTGCACGTACGTCGTACATGCACATATCGGCGGCATGTATATAGTGAACTTACGTAGGTATACACTATACTAACCCGAGTGTATCAGCTGGCAATGTCAAGACTTGAAGAGTTTAAGACTCGAGAAAATAAAAAGGCGTTTTACCTGCACAACCGCGCTTAGGTGCACGTTGGAAGCTCGCCTAGAATTGTAGACTCCGGGCGCAGCGAATGATCCGTCGTCATGTCGATGATCGACCGAAAGTACCACCGGCAAGGAAACTCGACTTCATTCTAGCAGTTAATATATATGCACCTACACAGATTACAAATTTTTAGGAATATTCTGGTATTTGTATACGGGTAACCGCTTAACCGCCGTACGTTCCCTTGGGAAATCGGCCATTCGTCGAAAAACTACGAATCTCGGGAAGACTAGACGACGGACACTAGATTGGCAGTCACCTGTATATCTAGTGTTCTACGCTGTCATAGTGTCATCTCGATCTCGGCCTCGGGGTACTAGGTACTACACACACACATATATATATATATATGTATCTACGAACGTCAACTACATGTACGCTGTACCCGTCGGTGTGTATGCAGTATTATGTTGCTGTGCACGCCGTACGGTGTACCTAAACCTATATCTATGCCTCTGTGTGTGTGTGTGTACACTGGTACGTTTGCGCATGCGCTCTGTGTAAATTCCTATCTGTTTTGTGCGAAAATGCGAAGCAGCGAATGGTCGTACAACGTATATAGGGAGTTTTTCCGAAAACCGGATCTAAGCGCAATCAGGATTGCAACATTTCAGTTCACTCGATTTAAAAAAAATATATATATATAATTCGGAACATATTTTAATAAAGGATTTTATTCGATTTATTTAAATGATACGTTAATTTTATATTTTATAGCTATATACAAGTACTTGTTTTATTTTATCATCTGAGAATAGTAAACTGATCTTTTAGTATAATAATTTATTTATTAAAGTAAATAATAAATAAATTTTCACGTTTTTAAGAAATCATACAGAGAACCATTTTTATTTATCCATAAGGAAAGAAAACATTACTTATAATTATATATACGTATATATATATATATATATATATATATATATATATATACATAGATGCCGCAATGATGTTTAAATTAAGAAAAAACTTAAAATTAACCAAATAGAGCAGCACTGTGTACATTAATAATGACGTAGGTTGGTACATATTCTTTTCATGTAATTTACATATATAAATACATATATATTTCTTCAGGAGATATTATATGTAGGATGATGGGTAGGGTAGACTCACGGCCCAGCGGCTTCACGGGTAATATGGCCATATATATATATATATAATATATATATATATATATATATATATACGTATATATATATATAATGTGGCCATATATATATAAAGAAGAAAATATTGGCAAGCCTGGAAATAGCCCTGAGCTAAGCTATCGCAGTGGGGAGCATCCGGCCTAATGGCGTCGACTTCCAAGCACTGTTGTCACGTTTTGCTTTACAGTGTTTCATTATTTTGCTTTGTTTATATCAGCGTACTCGTGGGAGCCCACAGCCGCTGATCGTGCCGGGGGCGCAATACGCGCACGGCGCCGGGACGCCCGACCCGTACTACCGAGTCGCGGCTCCTAGACCTTCCGCGCCTTCCTTATCGAGCCTCGGTGGAAAATCGTCGCCTCGAACAAGAGACTACGTGACCTTGGCTCTCGTTTCTGTCATCGAGTCGCTGCTACCTACTCGCCGCGAAATTCGAATTCCCCTGGGGACCAAGTGTCGTCGGGTCCGGATTTCCTAGTCTGCCCGGCACACACGACATCCTTCTCAAGGTGATTTCAACATTTTTCATTTTTCTTTTACACTTTTTCGCTTTCCGATTTCCCCTTATTTTATACCTATGGTTCCACTTTAATTCCTTCTTCCTCCTTTCATTCAGTGGATTATTTAGTTGTAACAACGTCCGCTCATTGCTATTCTCGTTTAGTTTTTCTAATTTCAAGGGTTATTTAAATCTTCAGCTGATCAATCAAACATTCATCTTATCGGGTAGCGCGTGTATCTTATACATACTACGTAATTTTTTATGAATTTTTCAGACATGGAAGGATTTCATTTTTTTTTCTTCCTTTTTTTTATTTCTTTTTTTCTTATTGTTACATTTTCTATTTTTAAATAAACTTGCTGGTAATTACTAATTTTTTATGTAATTCAAATTTTATGCTTATACAAAATTCAAGATTTTGCTTATTTGTGGACTTTATTTTCATTATTTAATTATTACTATATGCTACAAATTATTAATATAATTCTATAACTATAAATACATTTCGTTTTAAATATTCTTAGCAAACATCTGTATCTGTACAATTAATTAAATGAATTCCTCTAATTGTATATTTAAGAGAAAACATTATTTAATTATTAAAATTGTATTTTGATTTTATTCAATAAAATGTGTAAATAAAATCTAAGAAATATTAATTAACATAATGTATTTTTGTGTATGTATAACAATAATACTGATAATAATTTAAACCAAAAATTGGCACATTAAATAATAATCTTTCATTTATATTGAAACAGATGTTTTGTAAGTGAAAATTTCAAGGTCCAATATTCATATAGTAAAGTGTACTGATTAAGCAATTATGGAGGTAACCACAGAAGAAGATGCCCAGGCTGTATTACTGGAAGGTATGGAGGGAACTCAGTACATTACAATACAGAGGGCAGATGGAGAAAGTCTTGGAAAAGGAGTTCCTCTCTTCACGTTAAATGGAGAGTTGATATCTGATGGAATGGTAGTAGACATGATCAATGGTGTTGGGACAGACTATAGTACAGGTACTCAATATTATGAGACTGAAGATTTACTGCCTCATGTACTCACAGAGGTATGTGCATATATTGTTAAATATTTTGTGCAACAAATTCAATTTCTAAACAATATATATTTGCAATACATAGGAGGATCGAAGACTGGCTGCAGCTCTTGTTGCGGTTCAATTGCAACAACAGCAAAAGCAACAACAAATCCATAGTCATCCTAATCCTGATGATCCAACGTTACATGATGTTTCGCAGTTGGAAGGTCTACCTCCTGTCAATGCCTATTCAATCGAAACAATTCAAGAACCTAACCCCCCTCCAGTATATCCTTCGATACAAACTTTTAAAAGAGGAGTTCATCATGTAAAGGAAGAATTCATTAATGTCAAGTGTGAAGAAGATGTAGATATATCTGCAGAAAGTAGTGAAGATGCAATACCAACACCTGGTCCCAAAAGATCTCTGCCTCACAAAAAAAGAATTCCTAGAAAACTTAAGCAACAAACTAATAAAAAAAATATGACTAAAAAAGAAAATATTCGTTCTAATCAAGATGCGACTGCAGTAGATCAAGTTAATAAAGCTCAAGGAAATGCCTTTAAATGTGAACTTTGTGGTAATAAGTTTAATGGACAGCTTAAATTTTTTGAACATTTAAAAGCAAGTATAGTTTTAATATAATATTAAATTTTAATCTCTTTTCACGAATTAAATAGAAATTAAGCTTAGTATGTTAATCAAACAATTTAATTTTTATAGTCACATTATGAACCTGTGAAAGAAGAGAAAAGGGTATTAAGTCAACCTGTAAATAGTAATATTGCACTAACTATACCTAATATACCTGAACCATCTGTTCGAGGAGTAGTTGAGCATGTTATTGAGGAATTTAGTGAACCAGAGGATATTATGGAAGGGATTAGAGGAGTTGGTACGCAAACTTATTACTTCATGAACAGTACAAATGGTTCTGTTATAATCTGTTAGAATTTAATTAATTCATGCTTAATGAAACTTTAATCATAATAGTTGAAGAGACTGGTGCACACATTGATGATGATGATGACGTTGATGAAGATCCATTGCCAGATTCTAACAATACTTCATCAATATGGACTATCTCTGAAGTTCCTGAACAAGTTGAGCAAGAAGACATTGAACAACCATCGATTATTAATGTGCAAGATCTATTTGAAAAGGATAAAGCCAAAGGGACGGATTCAGTTAAGAAAAAGAAAGCTAAAACTAAAAAAACAAGTGAGTATTAATTTT
This sequence comes from Theocolax elegans, assembly GCA_026168455.1. Classification (NCBI taxonomy): domain Eukaryota; kingdom Metazoa; phylum Arthropoda; class Insecta; order Hymenoptera; family Cerocephalidae; genus Theocolax; species Theocolax elegans. The sequence goes on along the minus strand of CM047425.1, from coordinate 87,933,129 downwards.
TGTATGTGCCAAAGAAATTCATTGTCTAATCAGTATTGCAAGTCAAAATTAATATTATACATTGTACAGCTGATGAATTAACTTGTCCAAACTGTGATCGATCTTTCCATCATAAAAATAGTTTAGTGTATCATATGCGTTCTCACAGTGGAGAAAGACCTCACCAATGTGAAGTTTGTGGGAAAAGTTTCTTTGCTGCAAGTGCTTTAAAGGTAAATTTTAATAAAATATATTTTATAATATTTTTAAATAAAATTAAATATTAAGATTGAAGACCCTTATTAAAATATAATAATTTTTTTAGGTTCACAAACGCCTGCATAGTGGCGACAAACCGTACAAATGTGAAGACTGCGGTCGGCATTTCCGCCAATGGGGCGACCTTAAATACCATTCAACAAGTTTACACTCGGAACAGCGCCAGTTTCAGTGTGAATATTGTGGCAAAGACTTTGCACGTAAATACTCTTTAATTGTCCATCGCCGTATTCATACTGGCGAAAAAAATTACCGGTGCGAATACTGTAGTAAGACGTTCCGAGCAAGTAGTTACCTTCAAAATCATAGAAGGATACACACGGGAGAGAAGCCTCATCCTTGCGACGTTTGCGGTAAACCGTTTCGTGTGCGTAGCGACATGAAGCGGCATATGCTTACGCACTCGCGGTCTACTAATCGTGCTGAAAGATTACAAACTAAGAAACCCCAAGGAAACGGTGAGAATATATTTATTTTCTTCTTTTGTAGAATGTTCCTTATATGTATGTTGTGTCATTGATTACGTTACTTGATTTTGATAAAATTACTTAAATTATATTAAAGATAAATATTAATTTGTATCAAACTACAAAATGGGCATCTACAAAGAAGTTAATCATAATTATAAATCATTTGAAATTGCAAAATAATTAGAGTAGTTAGTGATTTATGTAAATTAAATCATTGAAATCACAACACACGAAAAAAGTATTCAAATACACTTTTATTATAATACAAAATATTGAAATATTTTAAATTATATTATAAAATTTCATTAAACTAAATTAAACTTGTTTTTTAGGGAGTGGCAATAGTAGCGACGAAGATGTTATGAATAAAACGAATAGGACGATAAATGAAATTGTTCATGAGCTCAAACTAGAAGTAGATCCAAATGCGGCGGTAGTCGAATTGGTTGGAGCAACTGTGACTCCGGATGATAATACCGAAAGTATTTTGCCCCATGTAAACGTACAAACATTGGATTACGCGACCGTTGCTGCCGCACAAGCAAACTCAGCAACAAATACTAATACCTCTAATACTAGAGATCCACTCGAGGCAGTTGTTGCAAGAACCTCAGATACCTTGTAAGTTGTATATTAATTTCTTACTATTATTAGTATTATTATTAGTTTCTAATGATTAGTATTTGTCTTATATCATCAAAGCATGATTTTTTATAAAATATCAGACGTAACGTGAGTCGTGTACTTAACAATTGAACACGTTATTTGTATGGTGCATAAAAATAATGTGTATAATCTTCAGAACACAGCCCATCTTAAAATTATAAAACAGTAAAATTGTTTTACAGTTTTAATTGTGCAAAAACTAAAAATATATTGCTTCTGTTTGTTTCCTAATATTTTAATTAAATTTTAACAAATGTACCTTGTACAGTTTAATTTAGGTATTTAAACATATTAACATCTCTATTAACATATTAATAACAAATTTTTATTTTATTATTTTCAGAAACTTCGATATGCAACTGTATTCTATTAATTTATAAACACAAAATGTGGTCAGTCAAGAATGAAAATGACTGTGAATGGAAACTTTGTTGCATATTTCACAGTTATTAGTCGATTTTAGTTAACATTGTTAACAGTGCAAATTAACTTAAATTAAGAAAAAGTGATTCTCCCTTCATATTATTATAAAAAAAAATAATATTTTGTTTAATTTTGAAAATAAGACTGGTTAGAAGATTAAATATAATATGCTGGAGTGGATTATGTATGTTACACATATACAGATCGGTCGCAAATTTTATCATGATTAACGCGTTTAAAAATTGTATTACTTTAATTACGTATATCAAAAAAATAATTATATATTTGTTTTTATATATAGGTTATAATGTTATTTTAGTGTAGAAAATATTTCTATTGAATAAGAGAAGAGAATGTATAAATTTTATATATACATATGTAGTATAAGAAAAATATAAATTACTATTGAATCTTAGGTCTACATAGATCTACTACAACTTTTGTATTAATACGAAAATGAAATAATTCGTTTATATTTTATCGTCGACAGTATGTTTTCTGAATACGAAAAATATTGTTCGACTTGCACCACCGACCTGTATACACACACACACTCACAAACACACACACACACACGCACACACACGCACACACACACACACACACACACACACACACACACACACACACACACACACACACACACACACACACACACACACACACACACACACACACACACACACACACACACACATACACGCCCACCACTCTTTATAAATATATCTCCTATACGCAATATACGGACTATGTAACAAGTGTACGCTGTAATATTAATAACGACAGTTTGTATGAATGTTTTAAAACTCCAAACTAATTAGCAATTTATACAAACAAAACAACGTTGAAAAATATATATTTTTTATTACATGGCAACGTTTACAGAAACATAAATTTTTTTGCTTTAAAAAGTCTCTTTCATTCCAAATCCAATACATTACAATAATACTGGTACTGAAACAGCAGTAGCAGAGGAAGTGTCTTTACCGATGAAAGATTGCAATAACAACGTCATGTCCATTGACTCAAGAGCATCGCGCAACTTTTCCGCGGCTTGCTTACTGGAAATCCTGAAATGTATCATAAGTATCGTAGAGAAAATTTAATTACCTTCGCTTTTTTTAATCAATTGATATTTTACGTATTTGAAAATAAATTTCATATATGAATGCAATTAATTTTAGATAATCCAATGATAATATAATAGTTGTGATTAAAAAAGTTAATGGGAAGTATTGATTCTCGTGCGAGTAAAAAGGTGTTAACATTACTTGTAATTTTATAGTTTTTGCATTGTACTAATACTTTTATAGATTACATTTTTAATTAGGTCTTCATTTCCAATTTGTGCACCAAAATATGTAGCTATAGAGAATTTTTAAATAAATTATTAGACAAAAAATGTAAACCATAAAAGTATTAGTATTTATTAACAGCTTCTTTCGAGCCTGATTACGTTCGATTTGGTCCCATAGTCGTCGAGCAAGTGTCACATATGATAAAATTCAAGAAACTGAGATCAAGTATAGAAATTAACTACAAGGCCTAAAAGCAACATTTGGAGGTGCAGCGGCCCGGGAATTAAAGGTCTCGTTAAATACTTCAGCCTCAAATTTTTTTTGTTTATATAGTTACAAAAATAAAATTTTGATAGCATAACAAAAATTTGCGAATTTTTTTCGTTTTAACTCAGGCGTACCCCTTAAAGCAAGTAATCAGTTTACCTTCGGGAACCTCTAGCGCGTTCCCAATCGACGTATAAGTCGGTAATGGCTGCGTGTAATCGTTGCAATATTTCGGAATCTCTTGTCATCTGACGTCTTAACTCGGTTTCATTTTCTATAAGCATTTGATACTCTGTACACAAATCTCCAGGATTGTTTTTCATTTCCCATGCGTCAAGGGCATCTAAAATCTTTATTTTTTCAGTGAGTTCGTTAGCTTCCTTGACTCGTGGAAGAATTAATTCTAGGACTCTCAATATACTTGCTTCGGTAACATCTAAACAATTAAGATAATATTTCTCCTTAGATTTTATTTGCATTTGATTATTTTAAGTAAAGATATCTTTTAAAATTTTTACCGCAAAAGACATCAAGTTTAATTTTTCTTTTGGTAGCTTCTTTCGTTAGGATGTCTCGCAAAATTATTATTGTCGAAATATTTTCGCTCAAAAAAGACGCAACACCTTTTCTAAAAAAAGAGAGAAAAATTTCGGTTGTTAAATGAAGATCCATTTACGAAAAGCACCGGATAATTCGTCTGATCGAGAGAATGTATTTAATTTTGGATATAAAAATCTGTATATCAGAGTTTAATTATACAATTGAATTAAAAATTGTCTTCTCGAAAAGCGAAATAAAATAAGAATTTGTAATAGAAAAATAATGAAATTAGCTTAGTAAATTAACGTAGTAATTAACTAGATTTGAAAAGTTTAAGTTTTATTAAAAAATTAAATTAATATTCACTTACTTATATTTACATTTTAACATTGTGCCTACAAAAGTTGATGTGTAAATCATGGTAGCTTCGGATTCTTCTTCTTGTACTGAAGGTCGTTCAGATACGTCGGGCAATGCGAGAGCAAGCCAAGCGTGCATCTTAAACGTATAAAAATTTGTTTTATCTATTAATACTGAACGTATAGATCGATATGGGTTTTAATAATTTTTGAAAATTTACTTCAGCCATTGAAAAGCCACCGGTTAATCGTAGTTCGTTAAACGGTCCCCCCAAAACCGTTTGCTTGTCGTCTACATGTAATCGAGCGTGCAACGACAAAGCACACATTGGTACTGATATTTTTCGGCAGCACTTTGGTTGAATCTGTAATAATATCAATATTATTAAATTATATTTATTATACAATCAAACGTACAGTTAACTTTAAAATATAATATTAGAAATGTAAAATAATTTCAGTTTAGAACGCGCCGAAAGAAACTCAAGGAGCTTTTCTTCTTCTTTTTACGAATAAATATGTAATTTTTAAATTAAAACTCTAACTAGGAGAGTGTCACACTTGCGGGAAACGGATCTTTACCAAACTCTAGGATATGTTTTCTGCTATAAAAATATGAATATAAAAGTAATATAAATAATAATATAAAAATATAAAAGTAGACACATTTTGAAAAAAAATTTGGTCTGAAGTTATGGGAGATATAAGAGTTAGACGAAGATTTGGCTTTAAAAAATCATAAAATTGTAAAGCTTAATTTTCGTTAAAATTTCGTCTTATTTATATTTCTTCCATAACTTTAGACCAAAATAAGATATTTGAGCTTCTTTTTTTTAAAATATGTCTACTGAATCTCAGCTGTCTTTTAAACTTAAGTTTGAATGTATATCTTTAGCCGATTCCGAGTTATAAACAATCTAACTTAGAAGTATTTTTGGCGATATTTTACGTTTTTTGCTTGTAATTATCGAAAAATAAAGCGTTAGTGTCCATAGCTCCGGCTTTCTTCATATTTTTATAGTAGAAAACATATCCTACAATTGAGAAAAGATCCGTTTCCCGCAGGTGTGACACTTTCCTAGTAAGTAGTATGAAAATACTAAATTTTTATATATTTATACATATATTAAATTTAATCAAATCAGTATTTGTTAAAATTTTTATAACAATAGAGAAGCTTAAGTAAATTTATGCTTCAGATATTGTTTCGATTATTTAGAATTAGAATTGTTGAGATATACTCGACCGAAACTATAAAAATTTTTGCGATCGTATAGTTGCTCAACTAGATGTTTAGAATTAAGTATGCGTATGGTAGAGTTGAAATACCTGAGAGGTAACATAAACTTGTAACGTTCCAGGCTGACCTTCGATGCTTCGTAACCTCATTTCCAATCTATTTGTATTATCCTGGAAAGAATGTGTCTTATAATTCTTAATTTTGATAAATACATATGTACATATGCGTGCGTAAAAATAATATATCTATATCTTCACAAGAACTTTAACAAAAAAAATGTTAAAAAGGTCTTGCGAAGATCAAATGTATTTTTACTGGGGTGGTTTAGTGCATTTGCGTAGAAGAAAAAGGTATTACTTGGCACCGGTATGTTGCAAGGACAAAGTTACCCTCGTTAGGATCACAAGTCGATAAACTCATTACTGCATTGTTTCCTTCAACGTCCAATAATTCGATAGGAGTATCGGATTGTATTAAAATATTGTCAATCGATCTGTCGAGTTCCACCAGAAACGCATACGAAGCATCTTCTTTGTTGAGCGTCATCCTGTAGTATTTAAACAATTTATATACTTATTTTATAAAGACAGAAAGTTGTTTAAACGAGGAAAGCGCTTATTGATAGTGACGGGTGTTATTATATTGAATCTAATTAAAAAATGAACTATTATAAATTGTCAATTACATTGAAAGAACTAGAGTGAACTTAAATGATGGTATAGAATCTTCGGATAATTGTATATATAAGTTACACATAGTTGCATACCGATAATTAACCGATAAAATAAGCGGAGTTAACGTATCCCCAGAAAATAACGAACTTGTAGACTCTTTCTTGAGTTCCTCTTCTAACTGTTGAATCTCAGCTTTGAGTTTGGCAATACCAATTTCTCCTTGAGCCGATTCTAAAAGTCCAGGTGGCTTCGTCGTCAATCCGAAAACTTTGCCGGAGTAAGTTGTTACCAAAAGCTCCGGATAATCTCCCGAACTTATTCTTCCACCTATGCATGTACTGATACTTTCGCCCGCATTCTACAAAATTTATAAATAATTTATGTATTTTAAAACAACCTTTTGCACTTGCATACACAGATTAATTATTATATAAAATAACATATTGTCTTTACTAATAGTATATAATAATATCATTTATATCGACGATCGAATTGGAAGAGCCAACAAATAACGTTGCTGATATATGTATTGCGTACATAAAAATTATCATCATTTTATTAGGTATGTATGCGAAAGTTATACGCGCATATACTAAAATGTTATGATGATAGGTACGTTCTTAATAAGAAGAGCTTCGTTATATAAGTTAACATGTATACAAAACTTTCGGACATAATGCTTACGTATCGAAATCTTAACAGTGGCGAAGTATCTTCATCGGAAGGTAGTGTATAAACTTCAATCGAACCGTCTTGCCTCCCGAGTATCAAATCTATATCATCTTGAATTTCGTAAGAATCCAAAGATGTGATTTCCGAGCTCGTTTTATTTAATAACCAACTGACTCGTAGATTTTTATCGTTATCTAACATTAACAAACCAACTTTACCATCCATAGTTCCCATTAAAATGCGATCGTGAGATTCCATATCTCCTTCCCTTTATCGAGAAAACGATAGCTTTTATTAGAGAAATCCATTTTGGATAATTTACAATAAATACTTAAAATAAGGATTAATTGAACAAACCTGTATGGTGTTAGTATCGTTGGGACACTTGGGATTCTCAAGACTGCTGGACTTTTAGTACCGTATAATACTCTGATCTGTCGCAATAAATTGTTTTATTGTGTATGATTTTCATCTTAATAGTTATAAAAAATTCGATATATTTGGCAAATTTAATAAATGACCGGTTGAAGAAAAACTTACTAGCAGTGGCTACGGCCTTTGGATCACGGATCTTAATCAAACTCTAGGATATGTTTTGTAACATGATTGAAATATGAGGAAAACCAGATTTTTAGACCCTAAAGCGTTAATTTACCCGCAAGTTGCACAATTATACGTATCGTTATTTTATTCGCTTACCGCACAGTCCCCGCATGCAAGTACCGCGAGAACCGCTGTACTTCCAACTGGCAAAAGAACAACATCCAGTAATTTTTCACCAGCCAAGTAAGAATCGGCATCTTTGCAATCGCGATATCGATGGTAAAGGTCACGAGCGCAAGCTGCTAAATCAGGTCCCAAAACATACCTGATACATATCCAAGATTATTTATGTGTTTCATTTATTTTCATAAATAAATAAAGATAGGTAGACATATATGTATATTTATATTAATATAAATGTAAAGTAAAAATGATCGTACAGTGCTGTTATTGGTTCAATTAAGCTAGTATCGAATTCCAGAAATAATTTGCCTTTTCTCGTGTAACCTACTACGGTGTTACCGTGAGCGATAAAAATTTTGTCTTTTGGCATTGAAACGACTCCTCCTAATACAACTCGGCTTATCTTTGGTCCTGGCAGTGATTTATACAACACCTGAAGTTCTCCCTTTTTGAAACCTATAATAAAACCAGATACTTAATTATTGTAACGTTCAAAATATTTCCATGCATTAATCTCCTGAATCTAATGAACATTCGCTGAAAATTCAATTACAATTGCTAAATATGTATAATCAGCAAAAACGTAACAATTTTATTTGGCCTTTGACGTATAAAACGCGGAAAAAATCGAAAATAATCGAAGGGCAAACAAATAAGTAATGCACCCACGCGCGGTTACCCGCACTTTAGAATCGAATGAAAAACAAAATGCGACTAATATATACTTATACCTACCTATTATAAAGTTGACGCGATATAAAGAAAATCTGGTAAAATAAGGGAAAAAATTACCAAAAATGTGAAGTACACCATCGTGATCGGCGACCGCAAATTTCTGCGGTTGTTTAGGCTCCGATGATGGGAAGACCCGCGTGGTACCACGCGAAGTAACACCCACACTCGCGTAATCTACGCGTGTCAATATCAACGTCATTGTAAGAACCTCTGATATTCACATTCTTGTTTGTTATTCGATTGTCACTTTTGAGGAAACGACGATGATTTTTTTTGTTCGTCGTGTATTCACATGCAACAAGGCTCGACGAAACCGGGAAAAGGTTGCGGCTTGCGCTTTTTAGGCTTTTACGCACGCCGATCGATTTGACCATGGCAACGGGAAATCGTAACAATCCTTATTCTACGGACTACGTACGGCGTACCTCTAATAACCTGCGTTTTCCTTACAGATATATATATTATTTATCCAATCGTTTTTCTCTTCGGTTATCGACTCTTTGCGCGTTACACTCTTGTGGGACGTTCTTCCTATATATATGTATACGTGCGTTTAAACCAACTTTTTCCATATTTATTTCCAAGTTATTTTCAATTTGCACTGATAAACACATGTATGTAAAATTAAAATTATTCAAAACCATATTATACATGCAATTTTAAACTCTGTATAAAAATGTTACGATTGAGGAATAAAAAAGGATATATATAAATCTAATCGAGAAAGTACTTATAGAATTTGTTGTCGATTAAAAACTTTTAATAACAAGCTACTATTATTACCTTATAAACTAATATTCGATGATATATTTTTGTGCATATAAGTATTATCTCTGGAATTAGCTCTAGAATATGCCGTGATATAAACGTACATTCGCTAGAATACAAATTCTATTAAAAAACGTATTTTAATACAGAATATTTTCCATAAAAATGAAGCACGGATTTTGCCTAACATTCGCTAAAATATTTGTCAAATAAATAGATTAACATGAAATACTTATATTTAAAATATGTTAAATCAATTAAAGTATAATCAATTTTTTAAATCATTATTATTTATTAATGTTTTAAAGTTTTATTTATTTATTAAAAATATAACTGTTGTAAATATACATTTAGACATGTATGTAAAATATTGGCATTGGTGATTAAGTGCATCCTGCACGTAAATAAGTATAATTGTATATTTTCCTATATTTTTATATAAGTAGTTTGGATGCTGACTGCTGAGATTAACTATGCTAATCTGACGTACTCATACATTATGGAATAACAGAGATACCAGTTACGACGCATTACGCAGTCATCACTCATCAGCAGTCAAAAAATATTTATTTTATTATTATTTTATATATATATATATATATATATATATAAGTATATATACTATATTTCGTACATTTTCTCAAAAATGTCAAAATCGAAAAATTCCGTACATTTATTGAGTGGATGTGACATGCCACTTGTTGGAAGTAAGTTAACCTTAAAATACTAATTTAACGTATTTTTTAATAAAAATCAATAATAAACATATATTTCAATACAATTTTATTAATTTAATTAAAAGATTTATTATATACATATAATACACGTTATTATTAATTTTTTAGATAATTAAATTTTATACTAATATATTTTCTTTTCTCAATACTGAAATGTTTAATTAATAATAACAATTGTTATATAGTTGGAACTTATAAAATAAGAGGACGTGACGTTATTAAAAGAGTTATAGATGAAAGTTTACAAGTTGGATTCAGATCAATTGGTTAGTAAAAAATTTATTATTCTTCATAAAGTAGTAAATATATTAAATGTGCACATTTAAAATCCTTTGCTACAGACACTGCTGTTGTATATAGAAATGAGGAAGATATTGGTTTAGCTCTTAAGGAATTATTACCTAAACATAATTTAAAGCGAGAAGATATATTTTTAACTAGCAAACTTGGTAGGTTGTTCAAAGTAAATTCAAGTTTTTATATCTTATCTAGCTGTCTACATGTGAATTAAATGTTTTGAATTATATAAATGTAGCACCAAGTGACAATGGAAATCCAGACAAAATTCGTAAATCTGTGGAAGAATCTTTAAAGGCTCTTAATACTTCTTATTTAGATCTCTATCTTGTACATTGGCCAGGAGCTGCTAGAATTTTTGAAAATTCTCCAGATAATCCAAAATTAAGAGTCGACACATGGACAACTTTGATAGAACTTAAAAACAAAGGTTTACTTAGATCAATAGGGGTTTCCAATTACACTATTAAACATTTAGAACATTTAGTAGAGCATTGTGATGTTAAACCAGATGTTAACCAAGTATATATCAAATTTTGAACTATTCTTTAAACATATAAATTACATTTTATAATTTATTATTTTATACTCATGTAGGTTGAGTGTCATCCACATTATAGACAAGATCACTTAATTGATTATTGTAATAAGCAAAAAATTCATGTACAAGCTTACTCTTCTTTAGGAACAAGTGATACTGTTAGTCTATTAAATGATTCTGTTGTCAAAACAGTAGCTTCTGAATTAAAAGTATCAACTGCAAGAGTTTTGCTTAAATGGGCATTACAGCGTGGTTTAGGTATACATATTTTTACAAATCTTAAGTTTTTTCATTATAACACATTTATTGTAAAGAACAAATAATATTTTAATATTTGTTTCTTTCAGGAATTATTCCAAAAGCAATAAAGAGTGAACATATAAAGGATAATATACAGTTAGATTTTGAAATCAATGATGCACAAATGACATTATTATCAAATTTACCACAAAAAAAATACTCATGGGATCCAACTAATGTTTCATAATATGTATTATAAATAATAAGAAATTTATAAATTGTTAGTTAAAAAAATTTTAAAATAATGATAAATTTTGAAGATCAAATTGCAAAATTGTGCTTAGATAAATATGCTTCTTTAAAAAAAACTGGTAAACCATCTATTAATGAATGGACAGTGTTATCTGGTATAGTATTAAAAAATGAATTCAATGAATTATGTATTGTCAGCTTATGTACAGGAACAAAGTGCCTTAGTGGAATAGAATTAAGAAATAGTAGATATGAAGATCGTGGTAATAGATTGAGTGATTCCCATGCTGAAATTCTTGCTAGACGTGCATTTCTCCGTTATCTATATTATCAAATTGAATTAGTAATTAGCAATAAAGAATGTGATATTTTTTATTTAGAAGAAGAAAAAATTAAATTAAAAAATGTAAGTTTCCATTTTTTCTCAAGTCAGACTCCATGTGGTGATTGTTCAATAATTCCAAAATTAGCAAATGAACTAGAAAATACTGCAAGTTTATGTAAAAAAATGAAACGAGAAAGTAATAATTCAGATGAAATAGAATTTGGATTAGAAGTAAAAGATGTTCATCGAACTGGAGCTAAATGTCTACAAAATGATGAAAGGCAAGATCTACATGGAAAAGGTACTTCTTATCATGTTGTTGGTCCGTTGAGAACAAAACCTGGTCGAGGTGATAGAACATTTAGCTTATCATGCTCTGATAAAATTGCAAAGTTAGTATTATACAAGTTTCTTTTTTCACCCAATAAATTATTATAAATAATTTAGTTATTTAAATCCAAAAATGAGTTAATTTTATAGGTGGAATGTTATGGGAGTACAAGGGGCACTTCTATCTATATTGATCCCATCTATAAGGTTTGAAAGTGTAGTAATTGGTGGAAATTGTCCTTTTTCATATGAATCAATGGAACGTGGACTTTATAAAAGATTTGATCCTAACATTAAAGCTCCAGTCATTATGCAATCCAAATTATCTTTTGAACATAGGAAAGAACACTCCAGAATTAGACCCTGTCCATCCAGTATAATTTGGTGTGCTGTATCAGACAGGTATCTTTCATTTTAAAAAATTATTATTCAAGCACTCACTAATGTATAAATAAATTTTTAGACACACTGAAATTGCTGTAGATGGTATTAGACAAGGTGCTACAAGAAAGAGAAGAAAGTCTTTCAGCCTTCTAATTAGTAGAAAACAAATGTTCAAAACATTTTTAACCATTTACGATAAGTTTTCTTGCAGTAAATTATTGCCAAGACATCCAAAAAAAATAACATATTACCATTGTAAAAAGCATGCATTATCATACCAAAAATTATGGAAGGATAAGTTAAAAATTTTTTCTACATGGCCTACAAAACCACGATATCTTCAAGAATGTTTAACATTTTAAATTGCAATTTGAAATTAGTCATTGCAAACTGCATTTATTGAAGATATCTTTAATTTTATAAATTTAAATTTATTTCCAATTTCATTAGTAAAAATAAGTTTTACATTTTTCTTTAAAATTGACAATTATATATTTTCTTATTGCAATATTGTTTATATAAACCCGAATTTTTCTATCTAGAAGACTACATAATTGGGTTAAAATTTATTTTTAAAAAATATGATTTTATTAATATTCTTATAGTATATTTATATTCAATATAAAAATATGTACAAAATTTTCAAATAATACAAAAATGATTATTTACAAAATTCGTCTACTTAAATTAGAATATCCAATGCCTACACAAGTCAATAGTACTTGGTTTTGCTCCACATTTTCTTCTTCTTCATTCTTTACATTTTCTAATTTAAACGTAATTCCAAAGAAATCCCTTAAATCTCTCAAAAACTGTACTCTAAAAAGTAATAAAGATGTCATATAATGTTTTTATTTATAATGGTTATTGTAAAGTAATAGTAACTACATACAATGCTGGAGTCAGAGGTCCCATAACTACTTTTGATACATCTTTTTTGCCTAGTGCCATAAATAAGGCAGTCATACTTTGAAATGGAGAATCTATACAACCATTTCTAAAACAATAAATGAATAATTTATTTTAATACCTCATTGATAGTAAAGTAAATTAAACGTAAATAAAGTATTTTATTTTTTTTTTATTAATATGTATACCTGTAAATTTCATCAAGAAGGTTTAATGCTGCTTCTTTACCTAAATCTTCAGGAACACACGGCAAAGAGCCAGCAGTCATTAAAGGAGAAAATGCTTCTCCATTAAAAAAAATACCAGTTGTTGTTTCCGCAGTAAGACTTATGCCAAATCCTTAATGATTATAATATAATAAAATAAAATTATTTATTAAATTAAAATATAATAACAATTAATAGAAAATTTATTAATTTTGAATTTTAATGTTTGAGCATTCTTCTTATTTAAAATATGTTTACCTGGAGATTTTCCACTCGATGCTCCTCTACTAGCATCAGTATGAATATAAATATCTGGTAAAAATTTTAATAAAACACCTTTTGCTGATTCAACAAGACGATTAGAAATAGCAGGTGAAACTCTCAAACTGCAAGATGTCCCTCTTATTCTCTTTACCATGCCACTATCTTGACACTGCAACAGATATTATTAACAAATGTAATACTTACTTTTACAATTAAATTAAAAAATGGTTTTAGTTAATAAATAACCTGTATGGATTTGAGAAATTTACTAGCAGGACATTTAAAATAAATTTCTCCACCACCCATTGGTGCTACACCTCTTTTATTAATATTAAAAATAACTTCATTATCTCCAGCCAAAAATCTTTTAAGAATTGGTACACCAGCAGTCTTTATTCTATCCACACTAGGATCTATAAAGAAGCATAATTACTTGAATATAATGCAGTTATATTTAATTTCAGAAATAAAGTAAATAATTCACCTTGCTCATTGTTAGTTACTCCTTTAAGTTTCAAAGCTAATGGATTTTTACAAAAAGGAGCTAAAGACATAACACCTTCTAAATAATAACCAATACCTCTTTGTAAACTACATTCGTGATCAATTTCACCTCCTGCTAGTAAACCTGGATTAAAGTATAAACTTGTTCCTGTTTCATTTAGTTCAATTCGTGTACCATTTGTAATTTTATCCAGTAGTCTTACAAAACTTATTTCATATTCTGAAATTAATTAGACAAATTGATAAATTTAATTTGTTGTTTCAAGAAATTAATTAAGTAGCGTATATTGTTTTAATTGTTTATTATAAACACAAAAAAGTTCTAACCTCTGAGACCTGGATCATCATCTGAGGATCTTATATCTGTTATTTTTACGGGTTTTCCTGATAATGTTGACAGTATTAATCTATATCTTAAATAATTACAACCTTCGTACAATAAAATATTATTTTTTATTTGAGCTGGCATATTTAGTAGTTAATTATTATTGATGCCAAAAACATTCAAATAAATAAACACACATTTGACCATGTGCTTTTTCTTCACCACCAGTCATCAGCACCACTCAACCAGCACCACTCGCAAATAAAGCCTCTATTCACAATCCACAATTCGACTCCATGACGCGTGGCGCATGCGTATTGCATTCAAATAATGATCCATCGATTAAAATATTTTTTGTAATACATCATTACTTTCAATCAAATAATAATATAATCATGCATTATATTTAATTGACAATGTTTTTGGTTAAACAAAGAAAACATATTTTTCTGCATACAAACGTACAGTGTTCTTATCAAAAACAGTACGTCATTTGATGAGTTAGGTTATGTTAATGGCTGATAATGATGACAGCTAAGGTAAATTTTAATATAATAAATTTAAATACAATATATTAAGTAAGTAATGTATGCAAGGGAATTGAAAAACTAACATTATTTAACATTGCATTAACTTCTCATAGTAATTAATTATATTATATCTTTTTCCATGTTTAACTTTATAAATTATTCAATGAAATGAGTAGATACATTTCATTCTAAACATTAAAAATTAATGTATTCAATAACTTGGTTATTCTTTGGTCGAATAAAAATTAGTCTTAAGATTAGATGAACAAATATTAGCAATGAATTCTTGCTTTTACAGTTAAAATGAATCAACAATCAGGAGAAATTGAAGAAACAGATAATGCCTCTAGTTCCACCAACCTTGGTAGCTACTTTGAATGTAGCACACCAACCATTTTTGATGAAATAGTTTCATCTAGTAAACAAGATGTATTTTCTTCAAGTAACAATTTAAAGTTTAATATGCCTGCTGGAACAACATCAGCCAATATTTTTGAAAATGATTCTTCATTTGAAGATCAATTATGCGAAGAAACAACTGTAAATGATTTCCATCGCAATGCATGGATACCTTCAGAAAATACTCGAAAAATTCTTTGTTCAATAGCAACTTCTCCTCAAGCTTCTAATATTGATAGAGAAAATTTAACAATGCCTGGGGTCGCTACAGCTGAGGAAATGAATGATCCTATAAAAGAGGCTGTAATATACTTTTTAGGTGAAGAAGAAACAGTGAATAGAAATGTTTCTACTTTATCGGATGTGACACAGGTAAAATTAAATAGATTTCATTAATTTATGTTGAATAATCTAAACAATGTAACTAATTTTCTAAAATAATATAGATGGAATAATTTTATTTATTGAATGTTTATATAATTTCATTTCATTTAATTTGATTAATTCAACTTACCTTCAATTTATTATCATAAAAACTTATATTCAAATTATTCTTTTTATCATTTATGAAGTGATGTAATACAATTACATATGCACTCATTTAATGATAAACATTAACATTTTAATTAGGTAACATTATGTAAGGTTTTAAATTTTTTGCATTTTGAAACATTGATTAATAATAAGATTTAATATTTCATATTTAGTTTAATTTTTTATGAAAATGAAATGGTAGTAATAATTAAAAATCTGTATTTGCTTTTAAATAACATAATAAAATTTTAATTTCAGGATGAAAGAGGATTGCGTGCATTGATTAAAGAAGAGTGCTACAGAGCAGCAGTCAATTTATCTGGGCGACTTCTTGCAGTTTATGGACAAGGATATGGAAAAATTAATCATCCTAGTAAACATACACCAAAATCGCTTCAATTATGGTTTACTAGATTATCTCTTTTAACAAAATTAAAACAAACAGAACTTTTAGAAACGGAATCCATTCCATTCTGCAATCTTGATAAACCAGATATGTACTTTGTGTTTTACCCAGAATTATATGGTACTAGACCTGGTTCAATGGCATCATTTGCATTTAGATTATTACTTGCAGAAATTCCAATGTATTATGGTAAAGGAAAACGTGCAATAGACAATTTATTTGCTATTCTTGCTACAATAAAAAAAATTGTAAGCAATTTAGAAAGTGGTTTATCCGAAGAAGGTGGTGCTGCAAAATTTACTAATGAGGAAAAAGAAGATGCTGTTCTACTTTGGAAAGCAAGGAAATCAAGGACATTAGTGTCTATTGTAAACTGTTCTCTTTGTACAAAAAATTACATTCTGGCAACTGAGGTATTAGAACAGCTTTTTAGTTCTAAGGAATGGAAAAAAGATCAGGCTGAAATTATTAATTCTGCTATTGGAAGAATATATCTTTCCCTAGGAGATATTCCAGCTGCTGAAAAGAAGTTGACTACTGTTCAAACTGAAAATATAAGAGACCTTATAGACAAAGGTCTTATGGCTGTGGCACAAAATAATTTCCAGGAAGCATTGAATTATTTTAAAAGAGCTTCAGAATTAGATAAATGTAATATAATGTTGCAAAATAATATTGCTGCATGTTTACTTTATACAGGAAAACTTCAAGCTGCTGTAGAAGTGATGGAAAATATGGTGACTGTAAATAACCCTGTAAAAAGCTTGCAAGAAGCTGTACTTTTAAATATGTGCACACTTTACGAGCTACATACTACTCACAGTAAACAGTCAAAATTGGAATTGCTTCGACAATTAAACAGATATAAAGGGGATGCTACTAACATTCAGTTTTTAAAACTCGCTATGTAAAAATCGTTATAAATAATAAAGTATTAATACATTTTTTTATTTAAATTAAGCATTACAAAAGTGTTCTTGAATACTCACTAAAAGACGAAAATGTAAATAAGGTAATAGATAAAACAAATTTTTAAGTATACACATTTTATTTTTTTTTTTTTTCATTGTGAATTAATGTTCCTTCATAATTGATCCTTCAAGCTTAATTCGGAATAATTTATTCAGACGCTTTACAAAGCGACATTTATTTCTCATTATGTGATTGCTGAATACTGGAATAATAAAAAATCAAGGTTTTCTAAACAAAAATAATGATTCACTGTTTGATTTTTTATTGCATTTTTTCATCGAATTCAGTTTGTATTTGCATTGAACTTTTAATGATAAAATCTACCTAATATTAGACACATAGTGTTACAACACAATACTATGCAGAACATCTGATTTTTCTTCGATTCTTTTATCTAGCGTAAATGTAGTTGATACAGCAGTATTAGTATGCTTTCGCATCTAAATTTGCACTAGATGCGCACGAAGAACTTGCAGTCAAATGTCATTTTAAATATTAATTCAGAAAAAAAAGAGATGTCAGTAAGAATTAATATTATAATTAACTAAATAACTACTTTCGGCGAAAAATAGTTTAAGTTCTTATACAGAAAAAAATCCGGAACTCTCTTTTACTATCAGTTGTTGTTCTATATTTTAAAGTTTTAGACTGTAATTTCTTGAATGCAATTATTTTATATAAGATGACAGTGTCCTTGCAAGACATAATGCAGATGCTCAAAGAGTTACAGCTAATATCCTTGCAGATACAGTCCCATTTCCCCTTTAGTTCCTAACTAACTTTTTAACTTATAGAATTGAGATACTAGAAACCGATTCGCGTTTATAGGACTAAGTCTATTTAATAATGAAACATTTATTTAACGAGAGACCAATTTACTGTCATGTCAACGGACATTACTCGGTTGACGAAATTTAGCGAAAATACACTCCATGTCTTCGAAATTTCGATTTAAAACATCGACGTAGAAAAAAACTTTTTATTGGGGAAGATTTAAATAAATTAGTCCAGAATATCGTCGATATCAGCCAAAGCGTCTATTTGTTGTTAATGAAACTATCGAAGTTGAGTGGTGTATGTGGGTACCAGTTTGTATTAACGTGTATACAAGATGAAAAATGACCGTTTGCATTTGTTCATACCCGAGTAGAAATGCAACTTTTCTAATATAATCTTGTAAAACTTTTATCGTTATAATATCCAAAATAAGGTTAATCGTAAATTAATAATATCCTTCTGTTGCAGTATTAATTAGGGTTAATTTTTCTATTACATCCAAAATTGAGTAACCATATTGTAGATATCATTTGATTTTAACACTTATATTTTGTTCAATATATTTGCATACTACTAAATAACTACTTTATCAATTATTCGTTCGCAATAGTTGGTCAATTTGGACTATAACAGAACCATAGTTTTCAAAACTAGGTTCGTTTTTAAAGATAATACTAATAATTGATCAACCCTCTTAGGATTATCAAGTTTTGGTTTTTCCTTTTTAGAAATTACCATTTTTGTTTGTTCAAGTATGGAAGAAAGTATATTTTTATTTACTGTTTGATATATAATGTAGGCAGGAGGAAAAACACTTTCTTATATCTTATTTCACACAAAATTTTTGCGCGTACATTTTTACAGAGAATAATAAGACTTAACCCTTTAAAAAAAGTATTATCAAAATGTTTCGTTTGTTTAACTTATTCACTGATCAATCCCCCAGCCTACAAAGAACGCCACGAACGGAATGAATAGATCACTCATCACTAATACATATCTAGTAAAATTCTACACAATGAATTCTAACGGATTATAAAATAAAAAAAGCAGATAGAGAAAAGGACAATTTCAAAGCCAGTTCGTTGATACGCGACAAACGGATCGGCAGTGGAATTTCTACTCGGGTTTTAAACAGCTCAAGCGAATCCTTGTATAGCGCGAGTGTGACGAGCAATGTTTGATGGGTGGAGGATAGCAAGTCGTACTATCCAGGTCGTTAATTCGTTGCGCACTGGACGCGCGAAGGGTCCACTTTCATCTTCCTCGTAAGCTTGGCGCGTAGCTCTCCGCCTACTTTCTTGTTCGGGGTCAAACTCGATAAGGTTGCATTCTTCGGCACCATCAGGTACAATAATCTCTTCTGGAGGTGGTAGACATTGTTCCAGCGTAGGAATGATGGCAGGGTCAATGGTTTTTGGGAAATTGACCTGGAACTGAATAATCAGTCGGCCCTTCGTGAATGGATCTTTGTACACAGGCATACCCTCGCCAGGAATGCACCTAAATTCGTTTGATTTGATTACTTGGCCGGGTAAAGACGTAATCACAAGGTCTCGCTCGTCTAATGTTTGAATTACTTTCTGGAAACCACACAGAGCTTCAACAAGTTCTATGTTCATAAGCATAATCAGGTCATTGCCAGATCGTCTGCAAAAAATTACAAAAAAAAAAATTATTAATAAAATTAATTTCTAAAACCAATCCATTGTTGAAATTATTTTTAAATATTTTTATAAAAAATGTAAGTTTTTATGAAAATAGACTTATAATAAAATAATTTTAAGTTAAAATAAGCAAGCTAATTGTATGCCTTGAATAAAGATATAATTTTAATTAGAATTATTGCTATAAGGAAGTAAAAGCAGATGATGCAATCTAATTATAAGTGTTATAAGAAGACATTAAAAAAAATCTAATTTTATTACTATAATTATATATTAAACGGAAATTTATATAAATATTTTAAGGCTTTTAATTATTATATATTAAGTAAACATTGAAGTAAAAATTAGCAAATTAATAAATTGAGATACATTACTTACTTATATGTCTCATGTTCCTTTTCGACCAATGAAATAACAATATCACCAGGCTCATTATCTGGTTGTTGATCTCCTTCATTAGCAAATACTATTTTTTGTCCGTCCATCATTCCCTTATCAATATATACCTCAAGTATCTTTCTGTCCTTGATAGTCTTCTTGCCACAGCACTGCTTGCAACGATCTTTGGGCTTAATACGTTCACCCTGTCCTTTACATTCGCTGCAGGTAGTACTAAACTGTTGAATCATACCAGGTGCTACCTGGTTTATTTGAACATGGCAACCAGTACCCTGACAGACTGAGCACTGTTCAACAGAGTCTTTCTTGCCCCCTATTCCACCGCATTTATCACAAATGACACTTTTTTGCAATGCCAGTTTGCGGACTGTGCCTTTGTAAAGTTCCTCCAAGGAAACTGACAAGTGATGAACAACATCCATACCCTTTCTCTTTCTGCGTCCATCGCGCATACCACCAGTTCCAAAAAACATTTGGAAGATATCCATGGCAGACGAATAGCCACCACCACCCATTCCTCCTTCTTTCAGTGCTTGTTCACCACCTTCATCATAGATTTTCTTCTTCTCTGGATTTGAGAGAACTTCATACGCTTGTGAGATTTGTTTAAACTGAAAGATTATTTTTTTTAAATCTATGATCAAATATTTATACTTCAATGTATATATTGTTTCCCAAATTGGGATTACAATTCTGCAGTACAATTATAATATTAACTTGTATTATAATAAAATTAGTTAAATAAATTAAACTTTAATATTTTGTATTGACTTAATAATAATAATAACAAGAGTTTTTTATTCACAGTGTCATACTCAACTTAATGTAACAAACAACTATGATTAAGTTAGACTTGACAATAAGTGTAAAAATACTTTGGTTTAAATCTTTCTTATGTTTCACAGAAATACTAATTTTATAGTCACAAGTGATTAAATACATTATAAATAATATGTAATGATGACTAGTAATTATTTGGATACTCACCCTTTCACCTTCATTAGGATTTTTATCAGGATGGTATTTTAGAGCTAATTTTCTATAAGCTTTCTTTAAATCATCTTGTGTACAACCAGGTTTGACGCCTAGAACGTCATAGAAAGTAGTCTCTTTTACCATGATTCCAGAATTATCCTTTCTCCTCTATTGAGTAATAGAAGCAAATATGCTTACTTAGTCAAAAGACAACTTGTAATAAAAAATGTTGCCCTATAACAATAAAACAATAATTAATTTATTAGATTACAAACTAACATATTAGGGGTATAAATAATTAACTTTATAATTAACAGTTTCAATTTTAAAGTATATCAAGACTCGAGATATGCACATACGCTTTAGCAATGTTCACAAAAATAAAAATTTCATAGCTTAGTCATGGTTTACAAATGTTACACAATCAAGTGAAATTATTAAAATAATGGTAAAATTTAACTTTATATGAAGAAATACATTGCATTAGCCGCATAGCCAATGACAAAGGAAACATTTAATGAATCAATAGCTTCTAGTGTTTCAATTAATTAAAACTTTTACAAAGAAAAAAAGTTTGAAAATAATGTATATATAAACTTGTTAATGTAACTTAGCAATTAATAAAAAAATGGCAGCTCGACAATCGATCGTCAATCGCCAAGCTCACGCGCCCAAGTCCATGTACATACTCTCGCGCGCGCGCACATGCTTATGTGTATGTGTCCACGCATTTATTGTGCGTGTTCCCCTATGTAGAACGTGCGCACAAGGCCAAAAACTAATTCTGAAAATGTATATGCTAACGCGATATACGCGTCTAATGTAGCGTATAAATACTATTAATTAATGTACATGTTCATGCACACGCAAATGCGCATGTATATGTACATATACGTATGCACGCTCGCGCACGCACACTCATAGAGAGGTAGGTCAAAGGCGGATGCGCGACTCGAACCTCGAACGAACGAAATGATTTGGATTAGCATACAGGATTAAGTATACAAGTGCGGACCTTTAAGATACGAAAAAGTTAAAATCGCAATGTCCTCTTTAATATGTTTTCACCTATGTCTTTCTCTTTCCTGCGGTTGGCAACGTAGTCTCTTCTAGATTGTTCTCAGTTTTTCGTCGACTACTTATACATACGAACCGCACCACATTGAGTAAAATGACAAGTCGATTTTGTAGCACGATGCGAACTGCGAGGACGCCTAGACGCTGGCTTTCTACCTCGTGGCCCCGTAGAACGACTCCATTGCTTTATTCCGAGAATTCGACCACGCGCTCGAATTGTTCGGAAAAATGTGTAAAATGCGTTTACAGGTACTAAGAAACCCAATGACTGAATTGACTCGAAATTCGTAATAATTAGACTTTAAAGCAAAATAACGTTATTTAGTTTTATCCATTTTCCGTTTTGCGCTCGTTCCATCGATCGACCAACAGCTTACACTCTCTAACTCCTATCTCCCCTCGTCACGAATTTTTTGCAATGATTCTCTCGTATTTTCGAATGATTCGAATGAATGTTTGAACATTGGTATAATAATGCTGCTTACCTGGATATATATCGCGTGTGTATGCGAGGAGTATTGGTGAGGCGTTTTACGAAAGTCGAAAAGAAGCTTGACTTAAGTATGTTTTCTTCGTTATATTGTCTCGCAACGAGACGGAGAAATCGCCAGAGAAAAGTCACCTGCGACTGCTGCTCGCGTGGTCGATGATAACTAACACGGGCCTGCTCGTGCGGTATTGCAGTTCGATTTTGTTCGAGAAACTTCCGTCGGCTGACTCACTAACACATGCGCTCGTCGTACTTGTTGGCCAATCGGGCGGCTCCTATTCTTTTAGATCCGAGGGTGCATTTGGTTTTTAAATCAGCGAGCTACGAAAGTATACGTCAATCCCGTTGGCTTGGGAACGACCAATCGGATCTCATCTCACGATATTTTGACCTTTGTCCATTTTTAGCTTGTCTTTTTTTATTATTATTATTTTGTCATTTGCATTATATATTTACTTAGATATACTTTGCAATGGAAGAGGATCCGTCGGATGAGGAATCGTACGTAGAACTGCGAACGGAGTACTTATTAATAAATCGAATATAAATAACGGTTGATCTTGGACAGTTGGATTCGAAATACGTATCTCCACTTTTTTCTAAACCATTATAACCTTTATTTTTAACGACGTGTCAATGATATTGTTTTCATTTTTTATGACATGTTTATTTAGATTTATGCACATACTTAATATTTAAATTTATTTTCAATTGTTAATTAATAAAACTTAATAATGTAAGAAATTTAGTTATAATAGTATAATTTTAAATTTTAAGTCTTTATAAAAATAGTCTATTAATAGTATCAAAAATATTTGTATAGTATACACTTAAGTATCTATTTAAAATTTGTTCATAATATATTTTAACAATTTATCATTATTAAACTAGTTAGACTATTTTAAAACTAATTGTAAAAGTACATTGTATATTTTTGTTTTACAAAATCTGTTTTATATGTATATTAGAGTGAATAGCAATGACATTCAGCATTGCAATATCCTTTGTAGTGTCTGCAATTATAACTATTTATTTGTTAACTTTTGTTTATTCTTTATTTTATATTTCCTTATCTGCTTTTTCAAATTGGAATTTCTGTTAGTCTTGAGTTTATTGTTCATCTGAGGTATAGCTGGCTCACTTTTCTGTAAATATAATAAAATTAATTAGAAACATAAACATATTCTTTGATTATTTCCTTATAAAATCAATACAAACCCTAATTTTTTTAAGTTTCATTAATACAGGTTTCGGCAGGTCAAATGTCTCAATAAATCTTAAAACTTGTGTACGAAAATGCACTCTCATTGACTCTGGCGTTCTATGTGTTAAAAACTAGAAGAAATGTACATCTAATATATAATACAATTAAAACAATTTAAATTTTATAAATATTAGGATTCACTTTACTTACACCATCGTTAAACATTTGTCTAAACAAGCTTGGACTCTTAGCATAGGGTAACTGATTATTGCATATAATGTAATCTAACATTAATCGACTTTCCCATGGCTCCCATGAACTAGACCTATTAAATTAAAATTAGTGAAATTCTTTAACATATAATTTTTAAATAATAAACTTACTTTCTTTTTCCATTATTCACTTTTGATTCACTATCTCCTAGGCTGTAAAGTGCAATTAAATTAGTTATAGTCTTTAATAAGATTAAAAATTAAAGAGTAATTATATTAAATATTACCATTTGCTTGTTGAAATAGAATCAGCTACTTTATTATTTGTATCATTGATTGTTTCTTTAATTTCAGACCTATAAATGTTGCATCAATAATATATTTTTAATTTCTCTATGTATTTATATTTAACAAATACTTACAATTTTTTCTTTTTTTGCTTTGTAACCGATTCTGGTTTTAATTTTGGATCACATATGAAACATGCATTTTGTCCATTATGAAATCTACAATAACAAATTATAATTAAATATTAATTTTATCATTATTTCTAATATTTTTTTATTTAACAGTAATTTATTTAGTACTAACTCATTACAACATGGATTGAAATCATCATAACTTTTATTTTTTACACATTTTGATCCAAACCTGAAAGTAGTTTTAAAAATATAAAATATAAATAAATAAGACCACTATATATAAAAATTTGTAGGTTTTTATTACCTATATTGGTCTATATTTAAGCATCTGTTGGCATCCACACTGTCGCGAATGAATGATACATTGTACAAGTTGATATTATTATCAATTAATGAATTAAAATGTTCGAGGGTTGTAAATATATATTTTGGTAATTCATCACAAGTTGCTCCCAATTGCTAAAATTGTATAGTAACAAGAGTAAATGTTAAATTATTTATATAAATCCAATATAGTATAGGACATTGTTAATAAAATGACTATTGTATTTTATAACTAATGGAAAAAATTAAATTATAATTAAAAATTGAAGCAATACATAATGCTTGAATATTTCTAAAATTATCAATATTATTTTATTTATAATTAAAAGTTATTAGAATGTAGATTCTTGCAAATTTAAATTATATAAACAACATGAAAATGTAATCATACCTTGACGATAGTTTTTAAAATGTTTTCTTTCTCCTCGGAAAATCCATGAAATCCAAATGATTTACGTATAAATAAATTGCAATTAAGTGGTTCATCATCGCTATCACAGTCAGAACGCCAACCCGCCATTTTTCCAAATGCCGCTTAACAGCGCTCAACTGTATACAAGGATATGTATATATATAGGTAAGTATATATAAGTGTAACGGATGTCTCAAGCTTCAACAAACACGTATTATATATATAGATATACGTATTAGGGTTACTTGAGCATTTTCAAAACATGTAAATTTGCACAGTCGGTAGTTCAGTTATCTGTATTTTATACTTTGTGCAATTTCCAATCATTCCCCTCCCAAGTCCCACGGACCATGATAGGATAGCCCCTTCGAGATGTGGAACGCAGCTCCGGTCGTCAAATACTGTATCTGACCGTTGTGAGACGTCAAACATGGAATGGACGTTGCCGCTAAATTCGTATTACTGCGAATTGCGATAGTGGTGTGCGGTGACGCCGGTGACTGCCGAGTGCCGACTCTGGTGATTATTGCGTATCGATGTATAGAGATATATATAGGGATTTCCCAGATCTCTGACGAAGTGACGAGTGTTAGTCAAAGAAGATTCAGGTCTATCTTCTTTTGTTTGGTATAGTCAACGAAGATACGTTTGTCACTTATTTCATCAGCGAGTGCGTTTAGTGTTTTAATTGTTAATTATGTTTTAGAAGCAATTAGATTAGAAGGATAATGGACGAACAATCGAGAGGATCAAGCGGTAGGCAACATCATTGAATTGATCGATAGTAATAATACAATTATGACTTATGGAAGTGTAACTTGATCTGTGCATACTTATAATACAATGTGAACGTAAATAAGTTGGATCGCGAGCCAATTTAATAAGTACACGTTTTATTTTAATTTAATCTTAATAAATTCACTGATTTAATAATCATTTTTACAATCAATTTTAATTTCATTTACTTAACATTAAATCTCTAACATAAAGTACAATAAAAAAGTTTTTTATCCATTTTTAAATTAGATATTATTACATACACATTAGATATGATAAGAATAATGTCTCTAATGAATATATATATATTTTTCAACCTAACAATGTTAATTATTTATATTTTATAGAGGGATTCTTTTCCTGTAATATATTTATATATATATATAATATAATAATATATATATATATGCATGTAAACAATGTCATAATAGAAAGGTTACTTATAAATATTTACAAAGTTAATCCTCAGTTTCAAGAGCTATCATAGACATTGTAAAATAAATATATAAATATAAAAACTGTAAGCAGGTTTTAATTCTAATTTTCCTTCCTGTTATAGAGCCTTCTCTAATATAAAATTACATATTGGTTTGAATAAACCAATAAATAAACAACTATGCAATACACCAAATGATAATTTCACCTATTTTAGTAAGGTAAATTAATCTACTTATTACAGGATGTTACAGGAAAGGACAGTTCAGAAGTAATACTAATAAGAGAATTAATAATATTAATAAAGGAGATCAAAAACCACATATTCAAATTAAGTAAGTATTATTTCATATGTAATTTAATTTGATTCAGTTAATTGTGAATATTTAACTTGTCAAAATTTTAGAAAGTAAATATATGCAAACACGAATAAATGGGTAAAGTACAAATTAGGCAATATTTAATCCTATTTTCTAAATCAATTGTGATTGTTTGAAATACAGTTATCAAAACAATGTTTCTTTTACATAAACTGTTCTATAAAAATTGCTTCATAAATCAGTAATATTTCCTGTAAGCGTAATTTGAAAATACTATTATTAAAATTCTTATATTTGATACAATTCAAATAGGTCTTTAATTGATCATAAAATGTAGTAAATTTAGCCCCAAATGTTTGTAACATTTAGTTTCTTTTTTAATTGTCCACTACATCTAATTGAGTGACTGTTATCAAGTGAATTATTAACTTGTTGCTAAGAAAATAATTTCTGTATAAACAGTACTTCTCAGTTGGTAAGTAAGTCGGATAGTAATGTAACAAATTTAACATCCTTTTTAAATATCTATAAATAAATAACTATAAAGAAATAATAAGTATGTTTATCATCACATATACTAAAATGTATTGCATTGTGTGAAGAAGTATTATTAAGAATATTACACTGGTTTTCTTTTTCAAGAGATGTGAAACTAAAAAAATAGGAATTCTTATTTATTTTTTAATTAACAATGGGTTGACGTTTTTAAAAAAATCTCTCTGTAACACTCCTCTATTTGCTTTGAATAGTATGTACAATTTTTTTCAAAATTTTTTATCACAAAATGATCGAGATTTTTGTGTAACTGCAAGGATCAATTTTTCACTGAATCATTACCAACGAAAAGTGGTTATTAATTTTTAAATAATTTAAAATTGTGTTATGCATGAATTTTTCCAGATGTTTAGTTCAGTAATTGCAGAAAATTTTTGGGTTTTTAAAAGTAGATCCCATTAATTTGGCTATCACATCTCCTTAAATGTAAAAATATAATATAATATTTATAAAAATAGTACTTATAATTCACAGTCAGTTCAAATAAAGCGAATTTGAAATCTAGATTGGGTTTGTCGTCCCCATAAGAGGGTGTATTACTCAATTAAAAATTCAAATTTCGTGCGACAAAATAGCAGATGAAAAAACAACTAAGTCACCTTAAAAAATTAATAAAAATTTATGCAAAACCAGGAGTTACTTGCCCTCCGTTATGTAATTATCTATCATTTTACAAAGTTTCAAGCTATTATAACAATATGTCGCTGAGAAAACCTTGAAAAATATGAAAATTGCATTTTTTTGAAGGAAAAGTGCTTTTGTTTTTGACATATCTTATCATACTATTTAGATAGAATGATTATTGTACAAAGTTCAAAGGTGATTGATACAGAGCAAACGAAATTAATTGTTTTAAAAAATTATTATTGTCCGATTTGACTAAAATTTTTGAAACAACTAATCTCATTTACTACTACACCGATCACCTAGAAACTTTGCACAATTTCAGATTGTATCATAGCAAAGGACAATGTTCTCGTAATTTTCTTTAAATTTAAGTTTCTTTTTTCCCTTTCTCTATTTAATTAATTTCGTCAAAAATTTACAAAATAAACGAACACAAACACAATTATTTAATAGATACTTTAATTGATTTATCATTTTCATAGATATGGTGGTACTGGCTGTGAAAATCTTCAGAATAAAAAAGCAAAAAACTCATATTTTTCTTTTAAACGTCTACAAGAATTTAGCGAAATGGATTGTAATAATCTGGTTACAAAATTGTTTGAAAAGAAAAATGAGTTTCAAGAATTTTTAACAAATTTGAAAAAAGATAAACCAGATATTATTGTCCTAACAGTGCAAATTTTGGGCAATATTTGCCAAGCCGACTTTAATGAAATATTAGCAAGTGTATTAAGTTATGTGTGTTCTCCCCACCTTATTGATACCATAGAATTGTATGTATCCAAATTAATGCTTGAAACACCTATTGATAAAATTAAAAATAAATTTTACCATAATAATAAGGATAAGTTTTGGTTTAGTCTCATTGAATTTTTTAAAAAAGTAGTTGCTTTACTTCCCAATAAAGCTCGAGATGAACTACAGCCTATATTGCAGAAAATTGTAATGATCTTTAAATCTATAGAAACTGTTCAAGGTTATAAAGTTGATGAAAAGATTGTAAATACTACGATAAATTTACTGAAAGACTTGACAGATGAAATTAATAGAATGAAAGCAAAAGTCGAGGTTCTTAAACAAAAGAAAGAAGAGTTGAATGAAATCACTGAGCCACCACCCGAAGACTTCAGACTATTAAGTGTCAATCCAACCATGGAAGATTTGAACAATTTTAGTCCTTACATTAGACGATGTAGAATTAAGGACGCGTATGATTCAGTAGATCATTATTTAGATGTGCAGTTTCGATTGTTACGGGAAGATTTTATATCACCTCTACGTAGTGGAATAAAAGAATATTCGGATGCTTCTCTAAAACATCGTAACAATGATCTTCGCATTTATAAAAAAGTAAAGCTTCTAACACCAGAAGTAACTAAAGATGCCGCCGGAATTTTGGTCAATTTTGGAATGATTAAAAACGTTAATTGGAATAGGTCAAAACGATTTATGCATGGAGCATTACTGTTGTTAAGTAGAGATAATTTTGCTACTGTGGTATTTGCTACCGTTTCTAGTCGTGACGAAAAAGAACTTGGGAAAGGATTTATTTTAATAGAATTGTGCGAAGGAAATGCAATTACGCGTGATATGTACGATTCTGACTTCGTTATGCTAGAATCAAAAATTTATTTTCAACCATATTTAGTAGTTCTAAGGGCTATGCAATTTTTGAATGAGAATAATTTCCCAATGATTAAATACTTGGTACAGGCCGAAACTTCTTCGACATTACCTCTTTATCTAGAAAGAGGAGGTTCATTTAAATATAAAGGTTTTAATTTTACGTTGCACACTTATGAAATGTGGCCAAAGGCTGAGGAGCTTGGTTTAGATGAATCACAATACAATGCATTTAAATGTGCTTTAACTGAAGAATTTGCAGTGATTCAAGGACCTCCAGGGACAGGCAAAACTTTTATCGCCTTGAAAATCGCTGGGACGTTGATAGAAAACAAACATCTTTGGAGAAACTATGGACCGATTGTGGTTGTTTGCTTAACTAATCATGCTCTCGATCAATTTTTAGAAGGTATTCTAATGTACACACAGTCAATAGTTCGTATCGGAAGTAGATCAAAAAATGAAACTTTAAAACCTTACACTCTTAAGGAACGACGTAATACATTTAGAGAACGTAGAAGCAACAATTCATTGTCATTGATGTACGAAAAGAAACGTATTTTAGAAAGTATCATAAGATCAATGATAACAACTCGTTACCACATAAGACAATTAACCACTCCAAACGTCATAGTACCATTATCTTGTTTAAACACTTATATACATGATAAAAAATTAAGTGACATGGAATTAAGTGACAAGAAATTAATTAATTGGCTTACATATGGCAATGTAAATCTAGATGCAAAAATAGAGGTCCCCATACTTAACAAGACTGAACATTCACTAGATGAATCACTTTTAAATCTAATAGGTGAATGTCATGATGAAGATGAACATGAACATCTGGATGATGAACTGGAACTTGAATATTCATCAAACGTTAGTTCAGATAATGTCATTTATCCGTTGATAATTATTAATTCAATGATTAATACGATACATGATAAATTAACTGAGTATAGAAAAGTACTTGCTGAAATAAAAGATGAAGCACTACTAAAAGAGTTTAAACAACATAGGACATATTTATATAAATTAACAGCAAGGAAGTTATCTATGCAAGTAAGAATATTACAATATTCTATTTCTTTAAAAAGTATGCGCATCATCATTATTTATTTTGCCATTAATTACAAAGTATCCAGTTTTGAATAATTTGCTATTATACTAGGTTGCTATTATACTAGGTGCGCATACTTTTTCAAAATATATTCCTATATTTTCAGCGGGAGCTTGCTCATCATCCAATATTGAGTAACCAGCTACAACAACCAAGTAAAGATAGCCATTGGAATTCATACTGGGGCTGGGTAAAGACCAGTTACGAAAAAGCGATTGATCAGTTGATCAATTTAGAAAATACTTACCGACAAACTCGTTCGCAAATGGATGAATTTAAGCAGTTGGTAGATTTAGATCTGCTAAAAGCACATGATGTTATTGGATTAACGACAACTGGTGCTGCACGGCTTCACTCATCTTTGTCTGCTCTTCATGCACCTATAGGTAAATTTGATTCTATTTATTTTATTAGTAATTGCAGTGATGATATCCCCTTAGAGCTAGTTGTTTACAAACATATTTACTTCCATTTTATTATTTTCGTTTTGTATTTTAGTCTTGGTGGAAGAGGCAGCTGAAATTCTGGAAGCACACGTCGTTTGTTCCATGGCGAAAGATTGCCAACATGTCATTTTAATTGGAGATCATAAGCAATTACGACCAAAGGCATCCGTTTATGAACTGGGTACCAAATACAACCTTAATGTATCGCTGTTTGAGAGAATGGTCAATATCAAAGGGGATTGCACACAATTGGCTCATCAACACAGAATGCGATCAGAAATCGCTAAACTTATAACTCCGTCAATTTATGCAAAACTATACAATCATTCATCGGTTCTTGATTACCCAAATGTTAAAGGACTCGAAAAAAATCTGTTCTTTTTACATCACACGAATCACGAGTCAAGTAACAATAATGAAGAAAGTTGGACTAATAAACACGAAGCTGATTTTCTAATAGCCTTAGCCAAGCATTTGACATTGCAAGGGTACGCTGCTTCGGAAATTACTATTCTTGCTACTTATAGTGGTCAACTGTTTCTCCTTATGAAGGTACTATAGAAAAAAACATTAAGCTGTACATAATTTGTCTGTTTACGTTTGTTCCTGACGGATTGACTCTAAATATGTCGGAACATCCAAATCTTTTAATATTCTGATGAAAGTCCAATCCAATCCCGACCTATACCAAATGCAAAAGTAAATACATTGCAACATCATTCTAAATGGAGTTTAATGTACCTGCATTCCTCTGGATGTCATCTTAGTATATCTATATAAAATTATTTTATTGAAATGACAAAAACAGCGCAGCCTGACAATTTAAAGCATTAAGTGAATTTTTCCAACTGATTATATTTTGAGCCCTGATCCTATTGATCATATTATTACGATTCTAATGTTAAGAGTTTAATGAATACAAACAATAAATTTAATATTCTTATATTTTAGGAAATAGGTCGACATGTATCATTGCAAAATGTTCGTGTGACGACAGTTGATAATTATCAAGGAGAAGAAAACAAAATAATACTTTTGTCTTTAGTGCGGAATAATGGAGAAGGAAACATCGGATTTCTTAAGGAAGAGAATAGAGTGTGCGTAGCATTGTCGCGTGCTCGAGAAGGTCTGTACATCTTGGGCAATATGAACGATTTGTCCAAGTCCAAACTTTGGTCTACTATAAATGAAGTGCTGAAAGAAGAAAAGTCCATAGGAGATTTTCTTGAACTTCGATGTCAGATACATCAGGATCAATGTATCAAGGTACACTAATACGCGGAATTTATGGCATTTTTTATATACATTATACCTGTATTGCTATTATATTTGATATGCAGGTAGCAGAAGCCAAAGACTTTGACCAATGCCCCGAAGGAGGCTGCTTAAAAACGTGTAGCGCAAACCTAGCTTGCGGACACGTTTGTACAAGCGTGTGTCACGTACTAGATCGAGATCATCAGGAATATCGTTGCCGACAACCGTGTGTCAAAACATGTCCATACGATCATCCATGCACCTTAAGTTGTTGGCAAGGTTGTCAACCATGTCGAGTGGTAGTACAACGCAAATTGAAATGCGAGCATATAGTAAATATGTTATGTTCAATCGATGCAGATACCTTCCCTTGTTATATTGAGGTATAAATCGTATACATTTATATTAACAGAATACTAAGTATCAAAGTTCATTATATAATAAATTGTGATATTTTTTCTACTACCTACAGGTGGATGTTGTATTGCCAGACTGTAATCACGATACGAAGAAACAATGTCATACTTCCATTGAAACGTGCAAATGCCCGCATCCTTGTACGAATCGTTTGCCTTGCGGGCACACGTGTCGACTGACTTGCCACGTTAAAATGGATCCAGATCATATAGAGGTACAGTGAATTTAGACGATAAATAAATTTTCTAGTTGATCTTTGCATAACTTTTAGTTAGTCGATTTCGTTCTTTACAGTACAAATGCTTCAAAGACTGCGAAAATCTCAATGTAGGCTGTCAAGGCGATCACAAGTGTAAAAAACGATGTCACGAGACGTGTGATCCGTGTTCTGTTCTTGTGCCGAAATCCCGATCCTGTGGTCATTATTATAAACAATTCCAATGTTCAAAGAACGTAGAAGAGGAGCAATGTATAAGACCTTGCAAAAAAACAATGGACTGTGGACACAAGTGTATGCAGAAATGCTTCGAACCGTGTGAAAATTGCCAAGTTAAAGTATGTATTTATTTCAGCTGAATCGATATTATCAAATAAACTTCAAATTTCAATATTAGGTCATAAAGGAAAGTATTTGCGGTCACAAGTTCAAAGTAAAATGTTGCGAAGAGGCGACACCTTCTAAATGTTCTAAAAAATGTCAAAAAAAGTTACCTTGCGGACACTTGTGCAGTGCTCGATGTAAAGAGCCGTGCACTCCGATGTGCCAAGTTGTGGTAAAGCAAAATAGTCCGGGTCTCTGTGGGCATCTGTTGTCAGTACCTTGTTATTTGTCCAAAACCGGTAAATATACACAATAAATATAAATTAATTCATAATTTAAATGTTAATGTTATTTATTTCATTTCTTTCTGCATCGTTTTATAGAAACGTATACATTAACATTTATCGTGAATCGTGTTCTATAAGTTGTGAGTTTTTATATTATTCAAATTAGAAGAAAATTTAAATTAGATGTATTATTTTCACGCGCATTCTAATTTTAATGAATTGAAGAACTATCAGTCAATATTCTCATATATTTTAAAAAATATTTTCATAGATTAAAAATTTAACAGCATTGTCCTAAATTGTCGTAATTTAAATAAGTAAACGGGCCTTGTAAGATAATTGCAAAAGTTTTCATTTAATATTCTTTTAAAAATACAACAATTTTAAAAAGTAGAAAAAATTGTTTTTTCAAAAATGTTTATACTAGACTCAAACAGCTTTTGCAACAGTGTGAAGGTTAAAGTGAATGCTGAACTGTTCGTAAATGTTGTCTAAAGTAAAATTTGTCGCAAGAATGATTGATGGTCAGCACGGACTTCGACAAAAATTATAACACGCGCTAATTAATTGTTATTAACGGATAATGAACACGGATGAGACTCTAGACGTGGATAAATCTCTTTTAAATTTTGGTTTTCATAAAAATGCATGTGTACTAACTGTTACCAACCAAATATATTTTATTTATAAAAAATATACATTCATAACAAATGGTATGTACAAGTAGTATCAAGATTCTTATGATTCATCAGTATTATCTTTGTTTCTTCAATAGATCCAAAATCTCCGTTATTACTGAAGTATTGCAGTGAACCATGTAAGGTACCTCTGGAGTGCAGCCACGCATGTGCTGGAAAGTGTGGAGACTGCAAACAAGGACGCATTCACATTCCTTGCGCAGAGCCTTGCTCCAACATTTTAGTTTGTGGACACCAGTAATTTAATAGTTTTTAATGCGAATCATACTTAAAAGTAGTATGTATATAAATATGATATTATATTATGTGGCACATTTTTAGGTGTGAGACACGATGTAGAATGAAATGCCAAACGTGCCAAAAAACGTGCGAAATGCAGTGTTCTCATAGTCGATGTAACAAAAAATGTGGGATTCCTTGCGTTCCGTGCAAAGTTTGTATTTTATTTAAATACCGACATTAAGGGGATGTCATACAAACATTACAGATTACTATATTTGATGTTTCACATCATAGAAATTAGAATGTGCGTTGACTCATACATTAGAAAAAATATGCAAATTGGAAGATAAATTTCAAAAATTAGTTAATCTCGGCAAGTGTGTATATTAAATGAAGGTGCGGCATCCCCTTAATGTATAAACATAATCATCCGAGTCAGAATTAATAAGCTGATGTTTTAATCATTAATGTGGATATTGACAGAGTTTAGTAGGAACAATAATCAGAAATAATAGAATTACTTTTTCAATGTCACCATTAATAACTTACGATCATAATTTTTTTCTACTACTAAAAGTTGCATAAATACAATAATTAGAATAATTTTTTGTAGGAAAAATGCACCTGGGGTTGCGAACACCAAAAATGTAGCAAATTGTGTGGCGAATTATGTGATATAGCGCCGTGTGAAAAGCCTTGTGAAAAAGTGTTAAAATGCAATCACCCATGTGTAGGTTTTTGTGGCGATCCTTGCCCGCCATTGTGCCGAATTTGTAACGAGGAGGAGCTAACAACTATTGTTTTTGGTGATGAAGATGATCCAAATGCAAGGTAAACGATCAGCTACCTTTCAATTAACAGTAAATCATTTACAAATTCTTTTAGATATATTTGAAAATATTTGGAATTACAGATTTGTATTTTTGGAGGATTGTAAACATTGTATAGAGAGTAACGCTCTTTTACGATGGCTCAAGCAATCAAATGAATCAATTCAGGTAAGAACCTGTCCAATGTGTAAAACACCTATAAAAAAATGTATGAGAGTAATGAATCACATAAAGGAGCACCTAGAAGACGTACAACGAGTTAAACAAAAATTATTTTTTGGCAATAAGATAAAGTTACAAGATACACAACGGGAATATTTGGAAGTTGTAAAGAATATGCAGAAAAATCCAGTTGTAATAGGTAATTTAAAGTACATACTTGGCTATTTTGTTATAAGCATTTAATATGAACGACCCATTTATTTGATTTGAATTTCATTGTTATATATTTACTAAATAAAATTATATTTTCAGAATTCCCAATATTTCAAACTTTATTGCTCAATTTGCAATCAGAAGGAAACATAATTAAAAATAATAGGCATCAGTTATTGAACTCTGAACAAATTGAAGCTTTTCGAATTATATTAGAAATTTTGAACAAGATGTTTGATACATTACAATCAGTTAAAAGCAGAGATTTGAAGTCTTGTAAATTTATAAAAGATCAAGTCACATTGTTATTGAGTGGATTTCCAACACAGTTGATGGTATCAAAGCAACAAATTGATGACCTTGAGCTTGAATTAAGACGTTTAAAATACATGGTAATGTGTTTCGTTCTACATAGAGATAAGCCAGTTTTCTATCATTATAAAATCTAAAAGTCACACATTTCAATATTCAGGATTTATATATTAACGATTTAACTAAATTTTATTAAGCTTTAAACTGGTACAGATTTGTATCTCATTACATAAGATGTAATATTATAATTACATGATGATTACATTATACTTTAAAATTTCAATCGTTGTTAGAGAAGTTATATGTTTACAGACATTAATGTTTGGAGTAGCTATAGGGATCTTGATATATGGTGATGGATAAAAATCTCTTTCTAACTGGATGTTAAAAATTTCCAGCTCTTATCACTCACTGGGTATTGTAAAAGGGCTGTTTGAAATTTGAAATCCTGAATATCGAAATATTAATGTTATCAGCGTATAGCTGCCACATGTACTAGAGAACACTAGTAAAAATTAAATGCATAAGGTTTTCATCATATGATATTGATTAGTTTTCATCCAGTTGATTGAAACTTTTAAGATTCTTATAGAGTTCTTCTCTCAGAGCTCAAGATTATTTTTTACTGTTAAAGTAAGATTGGAAACATATTTTACCTTTGGAGCTTGGTACCTATTTTCAAAAGAATAATATAAGATCTGTATTTTTTCAGTAGCTTTTATATTAAAACCACAACGTTTCATTTTCGATATGGTATTGAGACTTGGAATAAATTTAGACTTGATGCACGCTATGATTCTTGAATTTCTTGTATTTATTTGTGATGTGGTTAATGTTGAAATTGATCACGGTTCTAATATTGTTTTTAACATTAATAAATAAGATTTTGATGAACACTGTTGTTAATGACGACTTATTTATTTTCTTTTGAAAATGCATTACAATTTTATTTAAATAAAATTGATTTCTTTCAAATCATGACCTTAGTCATAGTCAGGAATACTAATAAAGTTTGTTCTTTAATCAAGGTTGTAACAAATGAACATTTAATTAGTATTACATTTTTCATTTATAAAGTTTTCTAAATGATACAGTGGTACGTAGGGTTGTTTTCTTGTGATGTGTTTTTAAATATATTTTCTAATTTAGTACAGATGGTTAATTTACACGTTAATAAATACATCAATTCTCTAAGATGTTTGTCACAGTACTCAACAATTAAATGTTAAAGATTTATAAACTAAACTATAAAAATGGTTAACTGAGAAAGAGATTGAAATAGTTTAAAATATTTTGAATATATTGATTCTAAATTTTTTATTTTTGTATATTGCATATAGATAACAAATTTTATAAAATGTCATGTTTAA
This sequence comes from Theocolax elegans, assembly GCA_026168455.1. NCBI lineage: Eukaryota > Metazoa > Arthropoda > Insecta > Hymenoptera > Cerocephalidae > Theocolax > Theocolax elegans. The sequence continues at coordinate 87,895,701 of CM047425.1, read as the reverse complement.
TTTGCAGACTGAGGTGTATAATCATGAATGTAAGGATACTAGTGGTATTATAATAAATTCGAAAAACATGGTCATTGCGATAAACAAGCTACTAAGCATCGAAAAGTTTGATAAAACAAGAGAAGCAGATGTCCGGAAGCTTATAACTTCCAGTGAATTCGAAAAAGCATTATTGGTATATGAAAGAAAGATGATTGTACAAGCGATTGGTCTAAAACAAGGCCACTGGTTTAAATGTCCAAACGGACACATATATGCAATAGGAGAATGTGGTGGTGCAATGCAGCAAAGTAAGTGCAATGAATGTGGAGCTGAAATTGGTGGTACATCACATCGGTTATTGAACTCTAACAGGCTAGCAACAGAGATGGATGGAGCTACACAATCGGCATGGCCAGGGGTGATGGCTCAGTATGGTTTTCGTTAGTCGTGATATACTTATGTTACAAATAAATGTATTATTAGTATATATATACACATTTGTTCGAGTGTTTTAATAAATGCCAATTTTATAAATCTGATTTGTAGCCTTAAATTATTTTAATCCATATAAGTATGTAGAGAAAATCTGACTTGACTGTGGCGAATAGCAGACGTCTGTCCACCGCGGTATCAATTTTTCTCTAAAAATACGCCTTCAATTTTCCATAAAACAAATCAAAGTAATTGTTAGATAATTCTTTATACCATTTTATACGTGGGAAAACTTAATTTTTTTTAATTTAACTATCCTAAATAAACTAAAAAATACAAAGAAAATTTTTCTCAGAATAGAGGGCGCTGACGGGGTATAGAGCACTCTTAATTGTCACACTCCATTTAAAATTCAAATTTTGCGCCACAAAATGGCAGACGAAAAAACAACAAATTTACTTATAACTTCAAGTTATTATAACAATATGTCGCTGAGAAAACTTTGAAAAATATATGAAAATTGCATTTTTCAAGGTTTTCTCGGCGACATATTGTCATAATAACTTAAAACTTTGTAAAATGATAGATAATTACATAATGAAGGGCAACTAACTCCTGGTTTTGCGTAAATTTGTTTTTATTAATTGTTATAAGTAAATTTGTTATTTTTTCATTTGCTATTTTGTGGCGCGAAATTTTTGATTCTTAATAAAATACAAGTTTGGCAAGGGTGACGAGCGGAGCAAGTCTCGATTTGAAAGAGTCAATGTTGCTCGGTCGAGTCGAGGCGAGTATTTAGCCGTAATTTTGTACCTTTCAAGGTGGAGACAAAGAAAGTTAACAATCAGAATACTTTGGGATTTCGTAATTGTTGAAACCATGTGTCGGAACGGCGTATGCGTTTATGAGATAACGCGCTACGCCTTTCCATACGATCCCGGGCATACCTATAGTAGTATGCATAAAAATCGTTTTTCAAAAAGGGCACTCAAAAGAAATTAAATAAAATATAACGTTGCCTCGACAGTATTATTTGTTGTAACATTAAAATTTGAATATTTATAAGAAATTATATTAAATATAATAGTAATAAAGGTTTTACGAAATACTTATTCTTAGTTAACTAAAAAGTATTAATCTATGATAATTAATGATTTGAATCGAGAAATTTAGATGTATAATTTTGTAAAATTGAGTTTTAACAATTTAGAGAATTTCCAGAATTTCTGGAACAGCACATAATAACGTATTCAAATTAGTTAAAATATCTTCTAACGATAGGTGGTTTTACGAATGTTTTGTTTTTTATTTGAATTCTAAATTAGTAGCAAATTGTAAATTTGATGTCACCGGACCAAGTGACGAAAAATGACGATCGGATCGTTGAAACCGTATCCTATACTGTATTGTATAACTTTAGTGTCTAATGTGAAATGTCGGCTTCATAAAGCTTGTACCCATAATCAATATTTTGATAGGAGCAGTATATATAAATCGATTGCTCGTAAAAAACAAGAAAATATTGATAATTAACATTTTTTTGTTCGTGGCTTTGTTTATGCACAATATGCAAAAATCTCTTGGGTGCTGCACCCAATTTTCAACCTTTATTTTAAACGTAATAAAATAATTTTAAAATAATCTAACCCGACCTATTAGATTGCGCGTGTTCTGCTCGACATGCACATCAAGCCTAAGTTTGTAAATTAATTAATATTAATTATTAAAAAAATAAAATTATGAATTTTTGTTCACCGTTCTTTGCATCCGTTTGTCGCGCATAAGCAAGCCAGAGCGCATGCGTAAAAGTGTCATCGCGCGAAATTAAAAAATTTTATATAGGTACTTGGGTATAAATTTCTTACTATGGGTGAACAACGTGCAATCGAGTAGACTAGGTTAGATAGTTTCAAAAATGTTTTTTTATATTGAAGAAAATAATTAATTGTGAAGGGCTGTACCCAAGTGTATAAAATTTTTTAATTTCGCGCGATGACACTTTTACGCATGCGATCTGACTTGCTTATGCGCTTCAAACGGATGCAAAGAACGGTGACCAAAAATTCATAATTTTATTTTTTTATTAAATAATATTAATTAATTTACAAACTTAGGCATGGTGTGCATGTCGAGCAGAACACACGCAATCTAATAGGTCGGGTTAGATTATTTTAAAATTATTTTATTACGTTTAAAATAAAGGTTGAATATTGGGTGCAGCACCCTAGTGATTTTTGCATATTGTGCATAAACAAAGCCACGAATAAAAAAATGTTAATTATCAATATTTTCTTGTTTTTTACGAGCAATCGATTTATATATACTGCTCCTATCAAAATATTGATTATGGGTACAATCTTCATAGACCTGTTCTGCGTCAAATCAAACTATATGAGCTATCAAGGCAAACAATGAAGAGTCAAAGACTCTAAACGAGACGAGTCGAAATTATTGCGTAATACGCAATTCATCTTAAACGAGTCATCGGGATCTTTCGAGTTTCGACGAATCAGCTCACTCAGCCTTACGCGAGCGCTCCCCTCCCGTCCTCTGGTTACCCCATACCCGGCTGCCACCGCTCGGAAGAACAAACTGAGAGGGACGAAATAAAGGTGAAATCAGGCAAAAGTACTAGAAGGGCAAGGTAGAGGAGCGGGGGTGGCAATCAGACCTAATCTAGGGTGCGAGGAAGACGGATCGCGGATATCGCGGTGCTTGCTGGGAATGCAGAGGGAGCCATATTTTTCCGATAGGCTAGGTGTATATACTCATGTCTCATGTCTCATCCGGGAGTTGCCACTTTGCCAGTAATGCTAGTTGTTGGCAGCACCGCCAACTTCAACTCGTTACTCGACTAACAGAACCAGAAGTACCATAACCAGAGTCCGAATACACTACTACAGTGGTACCACTACCACCAGTTACCACTGGCACGATTACTAGTCTAGAATACGAGAGTACCACAACGACAAACATAATCGCGCGAGAGCGAGCGAGCGGTGGCGAGATATCACGAGGAGGGAGCCAGCGGGCCAGGCGCAGGGAGCGACCAGGAGCGACAGAGACGAAACGAGCTACGAGTGCTACGACTGCTACGAGACGGGACGACGAGCAAGCGCGCGCGCGCTCCCTACCCGCCGAAACCGAAAAGAGTATGCGCGAGTGCCGAGTGAGGGAACCGCGCGGAGGAGAGGAGGGAGGTTAGTGCGGCGGCGAGGAGATTCTCGGCGAGACGGGACGGCGCAGTTTTGAAGAAAACGAGCCGAGCTCCGAGAGCCGCGTATACACTCGACTCGTATATACATACAACAAAAGTGGCCGCTGCGCGCGCGCGCGCACCTCTGCACCTCTACACCACTACATCTCACGGCTACACTCGCGCGCTAGAGGTTATACAGTGTACGTGCGACTACTACTACTACCACTACTACTATTGTCATGATTATGCGCGCTCGTCTCGTATAGTACGTACGACGAGGAGAGGATATTGCGTATACTGCGTGTCGGCCGGCGGCGACTCCAAGTGCGCGCGGTAAACAAAACCAGGGCCCGTTGGAGAAGCACCATCCATCCTCGAGATACCTAGGATGCGCGACAGCTGCCTACGTAGACGTCGGCACGAGAGAGAAGGAGAGGCACCACGGCGCAACGAGGAACGTTGAGGAGTCGTAGTGGTGGTAATAGCGCGCGGGCCAGGTGTCTTTCCTCTCGGCACAACTTCTCGACGAGGCAACCCCCCTGCCCCCTCCGCCCCTCTGACCCCCTGCTCCCCTGCCCGCCACCCGTTCCCAACGCTCCGTACGCCTCACGGCTCACCTACCCCCCGTCTCTCGGTCTTAAAAAGACGAGAGGCGCGCACGTCGTCCTCGTCGAGTGTACAATTTTTTCGCCACCCGTCTCTCCACTCCACAGTGGTGAGAGCCGACCAGTTTTATAACCTGTACGCGAGTGCCGATCTACTCGCGGATTAATACAGAGCTCGCCGTATTGTTTTTCTTAACCTATAAATAACGTCAACGTAAAGAGCAAGAGAGATAGAGAAAGCGGGATTTTCCAACGTATACTCTCGGCGCGTGTGCTCTTGGTGTTACGTGTGTTGTTGTTCTTGTTTTTTTTTGTTTCATCCTCGTTATCGAGTACATCTCTGACCGTCTCTCGTCGTGCGCATAACCTCGAAAGTATACGGAGAGGAGGATACGATGATAGATAAAACAAGGATCCTGGAGGAAGTGTTGTAAGAAAGTGTTCGTGTGTTTCGTTCGTTTATTTATTATTTGGATAATCAATAAGAAGAAGAGGAAAAATATAAGTAAAAGAAGTGGCAGTGCGCGTATCTTTTACGTTCTCGAATCCTCTGTGGTGTTAGCTTATTTTAAGTTCGTTGTTTGTTGCGTTCGGTTGTTCGTCGTGTCGTAGTCGCGCGGTGCGGTGCGGTGCGCGCTTTTGAACGTCAATGGGATTCGCGACCCGCGGCAGATCCTGCACTTATGCATCCGAAGACCGATCAAGGCCGCTACGTATCAGGTGAGACACTGTTTTATTTACGTTTGCTCTCTCTCTCTCTCCTCTCCTCTTCTCTCCTCACCATCACACGTCCCATCGTATCACTGTAGCTATTTCAGCGGTAGTTTAATATCCTCTTCAGTTTTATCGATCACTTGTAGGTAGGTTACCTTCTGCACTACCTTGAGATTCATTTTCATTGCTTTCGATGTTTTTAGTGTCATGTTTTGTGTTTTGATGTCTATTTATGTGTACAAGTTCAATCCTCGTGCTTTAAAAAATGTATACAATAACAGTACTCGATACATACATCTTGTGATTTAAAGCTAAACTTTATGAATAATAAATAAAAGAAGAAATATCTCTATCACTGACATGTATAGGTTAGTTCCCTCGCTTATTACGATGACATTGCGTATGCCTATCTATACCTATAAGTACGTAACAATTTAAAAAATCTACGTAATTAATCACTTATTTTTTCCATTTTCAATAAAACTGTATAAAGTTTAAATTTGTTAATCTATAAGTAATTGTAAACGTAACAAAAATATAACAATATCTTTTATGTACAATTTTTACTTAAATATATTTACAATAACGTTTAAGTAATTAATATAATGTGATTAGAATGCAATGTATGCGAATAACATAAAAATTAATTATTTATTTTACCTAATAAATAGCATAACATTGCACCTTCAATTATTTACGTAATTCATGAATGGGCATTGTTTGTTTTTAAAATTTTAAATACCCATAAGTATAAGAAAGAGAAATGTTTTGTTTTTCTTGACGTGTAATGACCTTTTACACTTGTAAACAAATGCTGTTTTCTAAATTTCTTCAAATTGCCGAAATAAACGTGTATCTAAAGAAAAATATTATAAAGTTCTATACTCTATCATAATAATTTACTGTATTTTTGTGTTAAAAAGGAGCATTATTTCTACTTTATTGGAATAATCTACAAAAATTATAGATGTTGGGTTTTATGGTAAAAAGCTGTATAATCACAAAATATTGAATTAAAAAATTAAACTTTACAACTAAACTCTAACACTACCCCGTTATACATGCGTTGATAATAATGCATTAAAGTTAATCTGTAAATTTATTTACTGTTCAAACAATTCAGCATTAATAAATTAAAACGTTGGAAGTGTAATCGGACGTGCAGTTTGTGAAAAAAATAAAGTTCATTAAATGTTTTCATACGTAAATGCTGTATGTTGCCGGTAAAATGATGTACTGCATCGTTACATTCTAGTTCTTGTATACAAATTCATTGATTTTGACATAATTTTGATACATACTTATATTATTATTTACTGATTTGTCTTGAACGAATGTCCAACATTAAAAAAGTTTCAATCAATTCGATACACGTAATGTTTTTTTCTTTTTTTACTGTTCTATTTCAATTTTATTGAGTAAAAAGTAAGAAAGGATTGCTTTGCGTGTTTAGAAACAAAATAAAAAAAACGTTTTTTTTCAATCGTAAATCGTGTATTGTTTACGAGAACAATCGTGTTTAATTTTCTTAACGAAGATCGTTAAAATTATACTGTCGCGCATTTATATACGCGCTCCTTCCTATTCCTGTTAGTGTCATACGGATCATTTTTCCAGTATACGTATTAAAACATCAAGGTTGCGCCAATTCGAATCAACATTTCATGTTATAAAAACGAGAATAAGTGAAGAATGAGAAAGAGAGACAAAGAAACTCTATAGTGCAAAGAGTCAGGATGTTATTGCGCGTTAATAATGATAATAATTCGCCGGTGATTGGAGGACAATCGGGTCGTTGATTAAATTCTAGGATAATAGTATTGCGTAAGCTTCGGGAGCCTCGATGGACAGTGAGAGAGCGCGAAAGAGAGAAGGGAGGGAGAGCGCACCGGCAACTGCAGCGACATCCTTGTCGTGTCGTACCATCATAATTACCAACTTTTCACATTATTATTATTCTTGTTGCCCGCTACGAATATAATAATACCGCTGTTGTTGTTATTATTATCACTATTATTATTAGTGCTACTGGCTTTATCATTTGCATTATGATTGTTATCGTCATGGTCGTTATGTTCTAAATTTTTCATTGTCTTTTGCTCTTGATTAATCCTTTTGACAATATAAGCGAACCCATTATTTTCGATATGCCGGTGAAATTAATTATTTCACGTTGAATACTTTACTCATCTTGAATTGTATATTAATTTTATTAACGTTTTACATCAATATACCAAAACTTCATCCATTCAATGTCATTCGCATACCTAATGTACGCTATATATACATATAATCATTGTTAAAATTAATTTAATTGAAATATGCGATAAATCAATATTTATTTGTAATTTTACTTTACACTGAGTAACTCGGTGCATTTTATTTACATTTAAATCTGGCGTTTCGTAATTTAGAAATTTAATACAATTTGCATTCAAGTATATTTATTATTTACAATTTAACGTAATACACACACATTTACTGATCAGTAATTTATCGTATTATAAGAGGATATCCGCTCGAAATTTTCCGATGTGAAATTTAAAAATGTTTTGTCACACACCTTCTTCGCTTTTAATGCAGATTTATTAAGGTACAATATTTATTGAGATTCATATTTATTAATTTATACATTATGCTTAGTTGTCTTAAAATATTGTATTTCAAGTCAAATATTTGAAAACAAACCAATTATTATAAAGTATTGTTGAATAAAAACAAATTCTTGGGGCAAAATAGTAACCGGTCTACTTGGCTATATTCCGGATATTTAGTATTTTTTCGAGACAAAAATCTATGCAAAAATCGGTGCCGCATAGAGATATAATTAAAATAATCAATTTAAAATAAATAATACTTTTCAAATTCACATGTTGAACGTATTAGAAAGTATCGTGAAAAGGGGGCGTGAAAATGCCGAATTGGTGTACAACAACAACACGAATTATAATTTTTATTATGAATAAATAATACCGTTTTTATTCACTTTATGGAAAGTTCGATCAAATGTGTCAAATTCTATACATTATCTTCGGAGCAATAAAATATTTTATACGTGTTACTTTTTAATATGTTTGTTTAATCTTAATGTTTATGTAATGTTAAAAAATATTAAAAATTACGAAATTTTAATATAGAAGCAAAATTAATTTGTTACAAAATATATATATGCTTATGTATGTTTCGATCAAAAACATGGAATATACAACATTTTTAATAAGCTGGCTCACACAGTAAATGAACGAATAAGGAAAAGTTATGTGCACGTATATAATATAATAGTATAAGAATTATTCCTCGTATTATGTATTACTTATTTTGAAAATAGTATTTTGATTTTTTGATATTACTTGAAATGCATTAACACACGCCTGCAAATTACACTGAGACTGCCATAATCTCAAATTTCTCCAATGCCTTATACACTTTCAGTGACTGGTGTTGAAATTCCTTAATAAGCCTACTTAGATGGTAACATGGTTATCCGTTTGTGGTTACTATTTGTATATAAGGCTATGAGAAAGTGTATTGGGTTATTGGGAAATATAACGTAAACCATAATTAAGTAAACTAAGCGATAAGTCGTAAAATTTTGGCACAATTACTCTCCAGAATATGTGATACAAAATAAATATATCTATTTCACTATTTCTTATAAATAATTGCTCATTCTGTCGTAACTAATCCAGTACTGGTTCAGTCACTTTATTTGAATCAATTTTTTTTATTAAAGAAATTAAACATTTTGATGCACAAAATATAAATTAAAATTATGTTTTATTCAGACGCTCCACTTAAAATTTAGAACCTTATAAAAAAGGGTTTAACTAGGTAAATTAAGTAGAATTTCGTTCATAAAGACATAAGAAATCGTGCACCGCATAAACCTCTTTAGAATAGAAATTTTTTGTGACGCCTAAAAGAAATATTTCATGATTCATAATCTCTTGAATTAGAGGTTTTATTAAAGCATATTATAACTGTATTTTGTATTAAATTAATTATGATAATTCTTATTTTAACAGTATTTGATTTTTTTAATAAATTCGTATTTTAAACTTGAAAGTGAAAAAATAATATGTTACAAACAGATTTAGCATCTCAATCAATTTTATAATATGTATTTTCAACCCAGTTACTGGCTCCTAGTACTTTTCAAATCCCTTGTATCGGGTAATGCATGTAAAATATTTCATTGATTATCAATTATTTATAGTGGAATTACAAAATCGCCCTTAATAATTAATTTACTTTTATATACATGACCGTATTAGAAGATTGTACTAATCATTGTTAATGTTTTGACATTTAAAAGGATTCTGAACATTTTTATTTTATTGTTATATTTGCTCAATCCACTTAAATAGTCTTGCTTGTCATAAGAAAATTACACCATTATCAATCTTAGAATAAATGTACTCATCCAATATTTTGTGTTGGTATGTCATTAGAGGATGCCGCAGGTGCTGTTAGCGTACGAGCTCCAGTGGCGGCAGTGTGTGCCAGTGATGTCGGTGGCGAGGCAGCCTGTAGCCCTGCTGGACCTGGACCATGGCCGGCAAGCCTGAGCAGCCGGCCTCTCATTCAGGCCCTACGTTACAACAGCCTCAGCAGTTGTCCTCCCTCCCCAGGCAACAGCAGCAGCAGCAGCAGCCCCAGCAAACGAGTCTTCAGGACCAACAGGGCTTGCATCAAAACAGCGTACTAGTCTACGTGTCTGGCGATAATTTGGCCTACGCGAGCGCCATCGACCAGCAAAATGCTCTTAACAACTATCAGCATCAGCAACAACAACAGCAGCAACAGCAGCAGCAGCAACAACAGCATCAGCAGCAGCAGCATCAGCATCAGCAGCACAATTCCCAGAATCAGGGGAATCAGCAGGAGAACTTCCTGCACTTGCCTCAAGTCTTTGGAGACAAGTCACAGGCAGGGTTCCTGGGTAAGGAGACCCGACAACACGAGTTCGATCTCCCGGTTCCCGAGATAGACCCGCAGGATCCGCTGCGCACCTCGAGCCGTGGCAGTGACGACGACTCGAATCGGTCTCTCGGACCCGACGACGATGACCTCGTTGACGATGGCAGTTTCGTGGTGTCGCAGCTCGAGGCTGCGGTCGATGGCGACATCATCTACCAGGACGAGGAGCCCGAGCACGACCAAGACAAGGTCGAAGAGCACCTCAAACTCCTTAAGTTTTCGAAAGACATGCTCGAGGCAGGATGCAACGGTTACGCGGCTGTCAACGGAGTTTACGCGGCCTCGTTGGGATTCTCCCTCGACGAGAAGAGTCTTGGAGCTTTCGCCGCGGCTACGAGTGCGGACTTGGAAGCCGTGTCGGCTGCCTGTGATGCAAATGCCAACCACCAACTTGCATTCGTAAGGCAGAACGGCCAATCCGGGCTTACCCTCTACCCGAATTCGATGATGCCGGATGAGCACCACCATCAGGACGATCAAAATCCTGGGGACGTGGTTATGGGAGACGGGACGTCCGCCGGCCAGGTGATCAAGCTACCCGACAATGGGGCGTTCGCCAACTTGGGAAGCTGCGATTCGGTCAGGTCTGACACGGCTGAGTCAACCTGCAGCAGTCTTAGCAGCCACGAGAGCCAGGAGGTCGCGCTACAGCAGGCTGCGAATTTCGTTGCGCAGCAGGCTGCGCGCGGTTCTGCCCAGCAGCACCAGGTTTTAGGAGTGCATCGGGTCCTCGATAATGCGGTTAACGTTGGGATTCCTTGCGCCTCGATGCAGCAGCATCAGCAGCAACAACAACCGCAGTCGCGGCTCAGGCAGCATCAACAACCAAATTTGCAGCTGGAGAGTATCGTTGTACCACAAGGCTGGAAGAGGATCTGCACGAATGGCGTCATCATATATATCAGGTAAGCTTTTACTTTTCATTGCTGTTTCTTCAAAATTAAGTGGGTTTATTAAACCTATTGAAATCATTACTAGATATGATTTTATATTTTCCTTTAAAGTTTATATATGTGTGTGTGTGTGTACATATATTTTTTACTTATTTACATCAAGCGTAATGTAATTTCAATAGGTGGATAACAAATTAAGTAATAAATACACAATCGATTATTACGTTAAAATTATAAGTATGAATTCAATTATTTTAGGTAAACTTATATATGCTTGGCTAGTACGTATATCCTTGGTAGAATTAAGATTAATGTATGCAAGTTAAATTTGGTGATCATATCAAAATGTCTGTACATCAATTCAGCGAATACTGATTAAAAGAAGATTACATTTTACTGCGAATATATATGTATAAAATCTAAATCATACATTATACCATGATTTTACCAGTCTGGTAGGATATATAAAATATTGTAGAAATTAAAATGTATGTTTATACAGATATGTCTCATTCCAATGTAAAAATCAATCTATTTACATAAAATATGGTTAATTAAGGTTAAACCTTAAACTTGAGAAAACTAATTGTGCCAGCAGTATCATAAGCACATTTAAATTGTTTTAAAATATATTAATTTTGAGTATATTAATTGTACAATAAAATATACGCTTTTTTGTCATGTAGTTAAACTCTATATTATTAGCACGTGTTACAGCTAAAATTCTGAAGACAAAAATAAGAATAAAAGGAAATATCAACAATAGATTAATTACTTACAATTGTCTCTGAATACATTAATTGAGATAATTATTGCACTATTATATATAGTTAAATTAACTTTTACCAGTGCATTGATATCTTATACAAACGGAATAGGTTGCATAATAATGTAAACATCTTTTTGTAATCACGTAATCGCTGTTCTCGGTAAGTGCAAGTTTTACGAGGGTAAGAATCACACAATGTTTATTTGTTGAAACGTAATGTGACCAAGCCGAAGGCGTATTTACCAAAGCTACTTAATCGAAGTATAAGCCAAGACGGAGTTTTATTTTAAAACATCGCACCACCGTTGTTTTATGTATCGCGTTCTCCCTTTTGAGTCTCAAAGTACATTATATATTAAAGTAAAAAAGTAAAAAAGTGAAAAAAAACACGAATGACACAGAGCGATAAATTAGTTAAAACATGTACTCTGAATTCGAATTTCTTATTTGAGACTGAAATATTACATGCACTGACACGCAACCTACTCAATTGCATCATAAAGATTATCTTTTTTCCGTAACAAGCGAGTAAGGAAAAAACAAATGTTGGAAATATATAGTTAGTTTGACGAAACACGTTGAGCGAATGTTTTTACGTTTGACCAACTATTTCGACTTTTTATTTTGTTGCACAATCGTTAAATAGAACTTTGTCGTGCGTTGATTGCCTTTCTGTAACGAGATACATTAATTTCTCGCGACTATATTTGATCATTGAATAACGAATTGTAAAACGTTTAAGAATTTAATAACGTATCGTTGCATGTTATAATTGCGTATATCTTAAATATTTAGTAATATTGCACTTAATAATATAATATTTGTTATTAACTATTTGCAACATTTTTTACTTAAAGATTTAATGCTAATGGAATAAATATAATTTTGTTGAACCGTAATTGTGTAGTAAATGGCGATAACAGTTCGGTTCTACTGGTTGAAAAAAAAAACGAAATCTGAGAAGCGATTCATCATTGGTATCTTGGCACCCTCCAATAGAAAAAAGGCCAAGTGCGTGAGAATGATACGGGCAGTCGGAAAAGAATTCGAAGCTTTAATTGAAGGTGAAGTAGATATAAATGAGGAAGAACAAGTGAGACAAACGAAGGTGCGAAGAGGAAAAGCTCCCTCTTCCCTTAAAGGATATCCCTTGAGGTGTACATATATATCAAATCCAGGCACTTTTGCCAAATATACAGAAGTACGACGATCGACTGATGCTCACTTGATGTTTTTCCGATGGGTATATGTACGAGGCAGAGATACTCAGATCTCTGTTCGGTCGATTGTTTTTTTCGTAAAATGTTTGCTTGGGAGATTAACAATCGGGTATATGCGTTAAGTACAGAGTTTGGTATATTTGAAGTTAAATAGGATTCGAACCCACACTGTATGATCGTTAGTAGAATGCATTGACGATGTTAAATTCATTGTCTGCTGTATTACATCGATTTACGCACACGCAGACTTTTCGTATTGATTAGGTTGGGTTCGATTGTGATTGTACGAATGACGTCGTACAATCAATATTTGAATGAAGATTGAAGTAAGCTACTTCAATATGCACAAGTCTAAATTATTATTTAATGAAAACTCTTTGAGGTTACGATTTCATTAACATTAATGCACCAGTATACGGTAATATTTATTGACTTGAATAGTTGCGGTTTAATTTACGAATTAATTAATATTCACGGTGATCTTTAAAAATATTAACAAAGCATTCAATATAGAATACAGCGATTATATTGGATTACTAAATTTTCAGTATAATGTCACATGCAACAATTAATTCCCATAGTATTATCCGAATTCGTAAACAATTATATATATATATAAGTACTTTGAAATTTGGAACATATGCGTATTTAATCTATTTACGGAATTATATTTATAATTTCTATTGAATAGTTAATAGTTGAGAATTGTATACAATTTTTTAAGTAAGTACATTATTGAGTACAAATTACGTAAACGCGAATAAATTTTAATTAAAATAGTCAAGTAAATCAGGAATAAATAAGAACATTTCTGTTTCGACTTTCGGGATAAACGAGGAAAATGTTTGTCAAACGAACTAAATGGGATTTACGATCCGGCGTCAAATATCCGATTTGTCTAATGGAACAAAAGACGTTAATTACGTATCTCTTCGATCACGTTTGAAAAGGATATTTTCGTCGAGACTTTCTCAATCGGAAGAAACCAAGACAGAGACATCGAACTTTCACTTTCACCGTACTGCTAATAGTAAGGTCATCGAACCTCCTTGGTTTGTCGGAGTGGGGGCGTCCAAACCCGAGGATTTTCCCAGAGCGCCGAAGTCAAGGCATTTCCGGGGGACGGTAGGGGCAAACTCCCGGCACATCTGGAGTTGAGATTCTCTTTCTCTTTTTCTCTCTTTTTCTCTCCTTTTCTCTCTTCTCTCTTCTTCCTCTCCTTCCTCTCCTTCCTCTCCTTCTCTTCCTCCTTATTGCTCTTCAAGACTGCCTATTTCTTTCTCTCTTTTTCTGTGTGCTTGCGTCCTTGAGGATGAAAACGCGCGCGTACTAGTCGTCTTGGTGTCGTAAAACCTTTTTTTATAATCCTCAGCAGCTACGGGCGGACTCGAACGTGGAAAAAGAGGAAGAGCCGTAGAGCTACGTTTCGCGCGTCTACGATGAAAAATGCCCACGTCGCTCTTCGTGTTATGGCTTGAACGAAAACTGTTAAATTAAAATCCGTTGAAATGTCGAAGATAATAAATTTATTTTCACCCGGGAGTAATAAAGCTAAACTAGACAGAGGTGATGTTAAAAATGTGTAATGCAGACGGTCGATTAATTTAAAACTTTTAATATTATTATTGAATTATTTTATTTGTTGTATAAGTCGAGTACTTAAACAACTTTCCTTTTGTAATTAATAATTGTGTATTTGTATTTAAAACTAATTTGATTGCAAAGCCATTTTTGTATAATGTGGTTTTGTAGTATATAATTCTTAATACCTATAGATAACACGAAGTAATTTTGTGACAATTGTTATAACGTACGATTGTGAAAAACGATAATCGAACCCCACAGTTATTCAGAATAAACGTATAGATAAAATTGGTGGTCAGGAAAAATAAGCTTAGAAAATAGCGATACGTAACCAAACTATCGGCGGCCGATTAAAAGCCCAAACTGTAATTGTAATCGAGGGTACGACGCGGTAGGACAAACGCAATATCCGCCCAGGTATATATATAAGTACGTGTATATGTATATATATATATGTATATATGTGCGCGCAGTTGAAAACTGGTGGTGCCGGTGGCGCGTGGCGTTTATCGAATATCGCAACCGTTGTGTGCATTTCGGACGTGACCTTGAATAGTACATGCGATTATCCACGAAAGCGGGCCGTGTGCTCCCGAAGGGCAGAATTTCCTATATTTTGCGACACGCCCGGCTGTTTATCCATCGAGTCACAGTTTCTCGTCGGTCAAAACGCTCCCGTCAATTTTACGCACGTCGCATCTATATACACGTATATTTTTTATTTGCTTTGCGGTTCCTGCAAATTCTGTCGTTTCTTTTATTCATCGGCCCTTTTCACGTTTGCGCCGTTTTGTAAGGAAATTTTTTATTGTCTTTTCTTTACTGTCTATTTATTTGAAAATCAATTTTTTCCGTTATTCATTTAAAAAATGTTTAGTACTTAGATTTCTAAAAGTTTAGGGATTTTAATTAAACTTTCTAGGTCGTCTTACCGTCAATTATATATTATAATTTTTTGGGAAAAATAAATTCTTTAGAGTTAAATAGCTCAAATTAAATCTACACAAAAAGGAATATTTTATTGTTCATTATAGTGGAAAATACATTATACTATCATAAAAGCATATTAAAAATTTTTTAGAAAGAGATAGCAATATAATTTGAAAATGAATCTCTTATATATATACGAAACTTGACGTAATAAATCAGAGATTAATTAAACTTTTGGCATACCTTTTAATGATACTATCATATAGTAAACTGCTATTGACTTTTTCATTGTAAATTCGATGCTAAATTCTATGTATTTTAATTGCGTTCACGAGATTTTCAATAAAGATCCATTTTCTACACAGTTGACCTACAAAAAGTGTACGTTATGAATAAATTGAACTTATTCTTGATAATTACAATTTAAAAATAAATGAAAATATATAAAAATGCAATTTGTTCAATGTACTGTATCTTAAAAGGTATGTATCGGTGATAGAATCGCAAGATACATAAAGTAATATTTTGAAGTGACGTTAGAGATATAGGTACGACAGAGGAAGAGAGTATCGAAATTGCATAGGAGAATCTGAGGTTTGCTTTAGCAAATCGAGGAGATGGTTTGAAATGAAGGCTAACAACAATGGACACCAACGTGATGCCGGTGATCACTAGTGCATGAGCTATTTGTAGTAGATTATCAAAGAGAGTACAGCGCCGAGCTTGCGCCAAGCCCACGGTAAATTCGCTTACCTATACACGTGCAGCTTAGTAACGTAATAATGTACAGGCTTAAAATTCATACGTAAATGCACGCCTACCGGGAGAGGTTTCGAGATTGATAGTAATTTTGAAAAATGAATTTGCCTCTAATGGATTCAATGCATTTGAATAGAACGTTATGTTATTTAATGACAACAATCATCGTAACGCTTATATATATTTTTTAAAATTAAATTATCAAAAAATTATGCTAAAGATACAAAAAATGTTATGCAGCTGATTCAAAAGACCAAAATATACTTTGTATCAATATATTTTTATCAATAGATTATATATATGTCAACGCATTATTAATTTTATCGCTTTAAACTAACTCAAAATGTTTAAATTATTTAACTGTCTATGTTGGCAAATAATATTTATATATGGTTGCACTGACAATGCATTATTATACGATAATACGTTGTGTTTTTACAAATATACTTACATGAATACAAATATAAATTGGTGAACAACATATTTTTCAGTAATCAACATACTCATGTTATATGTTAAAATAATGATATAGGTAAACGAACTTTAGTTCATCACACCAAAGGGAAATAACTGAGTTTATGGAGAACACGTTTTATTACATATTCTTATATGATACTTAAATATAACCTATAAAAGCTAACCTGAACTATACCAATGTTAACACCTAATGATAAAAAAATCATTGAATTAGCTATTGATACATCAATAGAAACAAACATTAATGAATTATATAAATTCGAAGAGAATGTACAGTTCACGATAGCATACTGGGGCTAGCGTGTATGTATCCGAAAATGTCTAAGTTTTTTTAACTTGTCATAGTTGTATTAGGACACTTCGTTACCTTCGATTACATCTGCGGAACATTGCGGACATTTAATAAGACATAATAGGTTTCTCAACTTTCTATAGGGATTTAAACACAAGTTATACATGAATCATCTATGTACATTATATTACATAGGTTTCAAATAATCATTCAAATTATAAAATCAAAATTGTAAGTAAGTACATGAATACTATATATTGTATACTATACTAACATTACGTTTTAAGCAGTGCTGTTTCGATTTTGTAATCCAAATTTTTATAAAAAAAAATGTTTAATTTAAATATAAAGTATCATTTTTATCCCAATTTTACTTGTTTCAAATTTCACGTAAATAATATATAATTTAACTATTGATGAAAACATTTAGTGAAAATTGTATTGAATATTGTATGCTAATCATAGATTCACTAATTAATGTAATTTTACAACATCGTTACTCTTAAAACTAGATAATAAATTAATTATATATCATATCATAAATTGAGTAGGTGTTACGGTAGAACCCATGTCGCATTAAACTGAATTTTCGGACAACGATTTCAACCACAAGTGACAAATCCCTTTAAATTTTTAACGAAAACGACCAGAAAATAGTAACTATTTTTACCAGAGATACATCAGTAGAATACAACAAAATAATAAATAGGAGTAAAACTAATAATTCACACGTAAAAGTGAATCAACAGTAAATCAAGAAAAGTTAACCGAAAATCATATAAAGCAAAATAGAATGATTATTCGAAGAGGAATTAATTCACCTCGTAAAATGGTCCACTCGATCATACCAATCAACACGTTAATAGCAGAAATATAATGACTTTTCACGATGATTCCGCAATATCCATTTTTAATTCGGCAAATCAACGCTCCCGTTCGTTGATCGCAAACTGCCGCAGCCAACACACTGACACAAGCATCCATACATATATGTATATACCTCTCTTTCCGTCATTTTCAACAACATTCTCGTTCAATGTTGCTACCTCGCTCTCGCAATGAAAGTCGGGGGCGAAAGTCAATAAAATGCAATTTCGCGTTGTACGAAAAGTGTGAGTGTGTGTGTGAGTGTGCGCGCACGCGCGCGCGAAAATACAAAAAAGAAAAAAAAATACGGAGAGGAAAACGGTACACCCGGACAGGAGAGCAATTTTCATTTCGTTTTCTGCCCCGGTACCGAAAAGCCGTCCGTCCGATTCGATCTCATTGTTTCGAGAGGTACAGTACCGACCAACGAGTGGGAAAAGTTAGGGGTGCGCGCGATAGAGGCTTTTTAAATATATACTCGAGAACTCGTCGAAAAATTTCCAATGGCTTGAAAAGCCCTCGCGACGATCTACCATCACTTCTGAAATTCGTGCTGATAATACTATAAATTTTTTTTCCGTGCAGGTAAAAATACAGATACATGTCATATTTAACGTTTATATTTTAATTCGTAATAACGTTTGTATATTATTAAACAATTATATACGAAAGATATAAACATCATTACGTTCGTAATTTTTAGTTACAAAATATTCACAAACGGTAAACCACACAGCTTATATAAATCCCTGATTTATAAATCTAAAAATATTTACGTATTTTGCTTAAAGCAAATACAAAGATTATTGGGTTATTTAACATTACTTTAACCGTAGACTTCATCAATTTTTATGATGATATTAATATATTATTATCTATATAGTTTTACGTTTTTAAAATAAAATGTAGCTCAATATTTATGTGAAACTTGCAAAATCATTTAAAGATTCAAAAAAGTAAAAAAAGTATTGAAATGAAATTTTAGAATCATATGATATAAAAACGCACATAATGTTCAGAAAAATTGCTTGATTATTATACCAAAATAAACTTGTATCGTGATCTATCTTTGTGTAAAAGCATATAAACTTGGCCTTCGTAAACGCAAGTAAATTCTAATAAGTTTTTCGATACATACTTCAAAGTTTTTGCAGGATGAGTTTTCCGCATCGAAAGTAAATAAAAAGAAACAAAAATCCCATTGAGTTTTCCTTAAAGTTACTCAAGTTTTATACTACTCTCGGTAAATATAATGTTGTCACAGAAAATTCAGTAGATTAAATTACTAGATACATCATTTCACATCAAGTCACGGAGTAATTCGAAAGAAAATTATTCGCGTTAAAATGTTTCACACCAAGAAGATATAATAAATTAAGATATTCGCGAGTAACAACTTTCCTTTTTATAAAAATGTTCAAAGGAACGATGAAATCCAAAAGTCAGCGGGAATTTCGTTATAACGAAAGCAGGAAAAGGAGTAGTAGGAAATGTAGAAAATTTTGCGAAATTTGTCGAGTGATGAGACGACGAGTCGAATATAAAAGAGAGAACGAGCAAAATGCACCGAGTGGGAGAATAAAATGGGTTTATGAAAGGAAGAAATGGACGAGAGAGAAAACATACTTTTATGCGGGGGTGTTTTTGGACGAAGCTTGGGTTCATTCGTGCGAGTTTATAATATCAAATTTCATTTATGCCCATGGCAATTGTTAGTTATAATTAGTAAAGCGCTATAAAATGCACAAGTCGCAAAGTTTATTTTTAAATTATAGTTGATGTTCATTTCCTTGTATGCATGTATTTTCGTTTATAAACACAATAGCGCGTATAAGCATCCATATACACACATACATATTGCAAATTATTTGATTATTCAAATCTGGTTTTACGAAACGTTTTTTGACGAAACGTTAGATTCAATTAAAGATTGATAAAAATAATAACGCAAGCTCGTACAGAGCAGAAGAAATATTAATTCAGATGAAAAGAGAGTTTTCACCGTGTTAAAATGAAACATAACAGTCGAAAGATATAAAGGTAAACCGGTTGACGTGCAATGAAAATTTAAAACCAATCGGACTCTCAACCGCCAAAAGTGAATCAATACACACAATTTTCGATCCCCGGGTGTAATAATGAAAATCCAGCTCACCGCATCCCCTTAAAACTCGTAAAAAAAAGATCGTACATCGCGGAGAGATAAATAAAGAAAGAAAGAAAGAAAGATAGAAAGGAAGAAAGATAATAACAATGGAAAAATGAAAAAAGAAAATCCATCCTCTCTCGCGAGTGCGCGAAAATTAAATTTTCCTAGTCGGCACAAAGTCCCGGTTGGTGCAGCTTCTCTCTTGCTCCCACCCTGTTCGCTCACCCTCTTGACTTTCGATCCCGACCATTACAGAAACGGACGCGCGTACACGCATGTACAGTGGAAAAGAGAGAAAGACCGAGTGGAAAGGAAACAAAAAGTGCGAGAAATGAAGTGCGCAGGCGTTTATCGGACTGGCACACCACCGCCGCTCTTTTTCCCCTACTACCCCCTGAGTTTTTTCGCGTTTCTGGGCTCGGTTTAAAAGGAGAGGTATACCGTTATCCTTTTGCTTGATGGTAGTAGTGCTGTACGCAAAACTATGTGTGCATATACGTATGCAGAGAGGGAGAGAGGGAGAGAGAGAGAGAGAAAGAGAATAGGAGAAAAGAGTCGTGACTTTTTCACCTCTCTAAATTCTTTAGAACGAAATTTTTACTTGCCGCTTTAACGAGATTAAGGTTTAACTCTGTTAATGGAAAGCAAAATAAGATTAACATAGGCATTACGAAATTAGTCACCCTTCCATCGTATACTTGCGCAAAATGTTAATTACGCGTTATTTCGTTCCGCGCTTTTTGTTTATTATGTTACGCACCTAATGGATAATGCATGTTCCGAGACAGTTGGATGATTAATCGAATGTAGCGTTACATTTATTTTTATCGTAAATATTAAATGAGGAAGTTGTGTTACTGAACGAATGAGCAGGTTAAAATATTATAAACGAATTTTAAATATCCATTTAAACTGTTCAAAAATTAGCAAGGTTCAACAGAAGTGTAAATAACGAGATTCTGATACCAGTTTACTAGCTAAGTGAAACTTTACCTAAACTCCTGATTGTATAAAGTTTTGTTTTGTAGATTATTAATTATACGCGAAAGAACGAACGATTTAATTCACGAAAGATTATAATTTAACTTTATTCATTATGTTCGAATCGAATCGAATCTCATCCGTCCATAAGGTTAAAAAACATTACTTGAATTATTTTCCTTGACCTTGTGTAATTAGTGTAACTAGTGTAACTAAACTCGACATTTCGTAAGGATAAAAAACCCTTAAAGTAAGGATAGAAACGTATAAGAGACTAATGTTTCTCAAGTGTAATCCTTGAGGGGGCGCGAATGTTCGGGATCGAATTTTACGAGGGCTACCTTGTATGTATACAGAGAACTCGGTAGAAAGTGCATTCGAAGCCTTGGCCAGGGCGACGATAACGACGCAGATATTTCTCCTCTCGGATCGAGGCTCGGCACCCCCACCTCCCTCCACCTCGTTATACCGCGCAGCCTAGACGGAGAGAGAGAGAGAGAGAGAGAGAGAGAGAGAGCGATCAATATCAACTGCTGCTCGTCCGCCGAATTCGCCCCGCCGCTGCTCTACGACGCGGCATTGTGTCGCGGCGTCACACGTATATAGTTGCAAGCGGCGTCGCCGCGCGCCGATGCAACGCCCGGATTTCTCCCGTGTTTGCCCGCGGTGGGGATGGAGGGGTGGACGGATGCGACTCCCTCTCTCACCCTCTCTCACCCTCTTACCCTCTTACGCTTTCTACCTTTCTCGCTTTTTTTTTCGCGACTCGCGGGGTTTCCGTAACCGGCTACCAGACGGGTGGTTGGTGGCCTAGCTTTAGCCCTTCGACGCCCGACTGGGGAATCTGGAGTGCCATTCCCGAGGGCCGTTGTGGTTAATGTCGGATCATTAGTATAGTTTTACTGATACGGGCTTCTCTTCTTTAACATTCTAATTTTTACTTCACTTTACTTGGAAAACCATTTTTTCAAATTTTATCTATACGTTTATATATATCTTGTAGTGTTCAATTCAACTAAATACATGTATGTAAGCTAACGTGATAACATCGAAGTATTGTTAAAATTTCAATTGTACGTGCGATTTCGGAATAATTCGGAATGCCATACAAATTATTCATTCAGTTATTTAATTATAGCTTCGTTCGATAAAATATACGTTAAACTTAGACATCTAGTTATATTCAGATTTCGCTATGAAAAGCACATTGTATGAATTAAAAATAAATATATTAATGCATATGTATACTTTTAAATATTGAAGCTGAAAATAATTGAAAGAAATTTTATACGATTACATTTATGAATACCTATTATTTTACGAGAATCGGACAATGCAACCTAACTCTGCCTATACCGATAAGATTTAAAAAAAATTTTGTCTCTTTTTCGTACACGAGGAAGCTTTTGTATTTTATTTTCGAACTTTTTCGCTTGACGCTTTTCGAAACTTTGTTTGATTTTGTTTTTTTTTTCTTTCTTTTTGTTTTAAGTTATGTATGACGTATATACGGGAAAGTCAATATTGGTGGACGGATTTTGTTTATACTGATGCTCGACGTATTGACTTGTAGATGAAACGCGCATTTTTTGTTTACTATTCCCGTTTCACGTATACGCTGACGAGAGTACAAAGGAATTTCGGATTTTAACAGGAGTTTCGTTTTTTAAATTTTGGATGACACGAGAAAAGATAATAAAAATGCAAATTATTTAACGCCACTATTTAATTTTTCCACCATTCGCGTGCATTAATAGTATATGGAACTTATTGTGCGCAGGTACTATTATTTTTTCAAACTTTGTTCACAATTACTTTATATAGTTGGCATACTTTATAGCCTGTGGTATGTTAATGTAACTTATTTTTATAAGTGAGAGAAAAAAATATTTAATTCAAGTTAGATGAGTTTTAATGTGAGAGTAATAAAAGTCCTCTTAAATGATCTTAGATAAGTAAGCTACTTAATTATTAAATAAAATAAATAAGATAGTTTTCAAATCGTTACTAAATGTGAATTTTGGTAATATTGTCTCGCAGCTTAGGCAACTATAAATAATAAGAAAAAAGGTATTTACCGAGGAAAGGGCCAAAAGGCAAAAGAATAACTAAGAATGATACTTTTCCATTACCCGACAAAGGCTATAATCCAACCAAAACCCAACACACAAAAAATATTCGTTCGAGTTCAATATCGACTTCCAGCTTAACGTCCGCAAACCAGTGACCGCTACGAAAAAGAAGACCACACCGGGCATAAAGCGAAAAAAGGTCGAGAGAAATCTCTTGCGCTTGTATTCATCGAGCAGCATCAAAGTCCCTTCGAGAAGGAAACATCGAGAGTTATCTTTCACGAACTCATTACCCCTCTTGTTCCCCCATCCGCTTAGCCTGTCTGTCTCCTCGCGCGCAGCCACTAATTATAACCGTCACCGTAATTATTAATGAGAGCACAAACGATCGTATTACTTGCTTCCGCTCGTAATTAGAGTCGACGACCCCTACCTACTCGTCGAACGAATCACGTCGCTTTATAGGCCTCGTCGTTCCGATTTTTCGTACTTACATCCCGTCTCGTTTAGAGATGTATATGTACATACATACATACGTACACTGGTCGTACACCGAGCTTTAGTACAATTTCCTCTCGGAAAATCTAGGTTCGAGTCCTTTTCCCACCAGGTTCTTAATAAGCTACGCTCTTGGTGTATTACCGAGGCTTACGTTACGGTATTCTCTTTGGACATTTTCAACCGAATGGAGGAGGGGCTTTATACTTCCTCCGCGGTGGGTGAGATTCAAGCCTCTCAAGGAGTATTTTCGAACTTTAAAGTAATAAATGCTGGCTTGGGTTCACCCTTCGAGACTGTCAACTGTTCGAGTAGTTAACTTGGGTACTTACATTGTATTATCGTTTCTGATGTTTTGATACTGTCACTACTGTTTCCATTTTTTCATTCTATTACCTTTTCTTAAAATTATACCAATCGCAGTTGCTAATATCAGGTGTAGTATTAATTAAAAACAAATCTAAACAGATATAAAATATAAAGTAAAAAAATTTAATCCACACTTTAACCTTGACACATAATCATCAATGTAAATTATTTTGAATAATGCATAAATAATCATTGTCCAACAACGCGCGATATAAATTTTTGACTCGTATTTGTATACGACGAGGTATGTAAATCAAATAAATTTATCATGAACGAGAAATTCTAGTAATTAAGGAGGTATATAGCTATCCCGTATGTATAAAAGAGGAGCGAATGCTTATCCGGAATAGTTTACAACTCGACATAAACGCATAGTGAGTATACTTTATTAGTAATCAATATAGTCAGGGTAGCTGTCTATACATCTTTTAGACAAACATAATTCCGTGCATTACGCAGAGAGAAATGGTTGATTTCCCTATTGAACAAAGTGTTGCCCTTGTTGTTGATTGTAATGTTATGAAATTGATGTAGAATCGCGTAGCAGAGGAACGGTAATTGGCCCGTTCACCCTACTATACCAGACATCTCCAAAGTACAACAAAGTTTCGTATTCCGCACGTACAGTGGCGTTGCCAGCTAGCTATGGCCTATAGGGCACTCGTATTTGTCCGTATTCTTTGTATCAAATTGGACATGTGTGCGATATGTGTGCTGAATTTTCTCGGACACCCGAGGGGTTGCGGTCCAATAAGCCAGACAGTAATGTCCGAGTTGTCGGCGACGAAACACGTTTTTATAAGAGTATTATATATATATATATATATATATATATATATATATATATATAAAACAAGGTAAATTTATCGCTATCTATCTTATACACGGTACGCTTCAGAATTATATACATATACCAGTTGCTTTAATTGACCATTACAATTTTTTTATTTATACTGGTATATACGTGAAAGTGTTACTATGGCATAAACACGCAAACCTCATTAAGTCTATATGGTATATTAATATACATCTTTACAATATATAGTAATACACTGCACATATACTCATCTATGAAATGTTACGTTGCTCTTTATATTACTACATTCGAGTTACATAAAAAATTTAAAAAATCAATTATACTTACAGTCCGTCTACTGTATATGTAAACACGTACATGTACTCAACATTTTAAAATGAATACACGTATTTATGATAATAGAGAATTATTTTCAATCGGACCGCAATAATTTTAATTACAAATTAGAAATCTTAATAAAGCAAATTAAAGTAAACATTGGTCGATTCATTATTAAATTAAATAAAACGCGATTGTTTATACAAGCATCGTCTTTATATGCTTTTACGTTGACTTGACATTTGAACAAACTTACTATATATGTTTTCTTAGTAAATTACATTAGTTCTTACTATAACTTCGTTAAATTTTCAATATGTTTAACGTTGCAATCGCGAATTCACCAAGCTACTTCAATCACAATGACAAAGGAACTTATAGTTCAAGTTAAATTCACGAAAGTTTTAAAAATATAATGAATAATTGCAAATAATTAAATTATATCTAAATTTTACCATTAGTCTTATAAACGCAAATCGCCGTTTTGTTCTTATAAGTTAAACCAGGAATTTTATGATAAAAATTGCCAGACCTAAGATTATAATTTATCCATTCGAAAAAATGAAAGCGAATTCTTAACCTTATGAAATAACGTTAAAAGTTTTGCAATAATTTTAAACTAAGATAAGGTCCCGATTTAAATGAATTAATTTTATTATGTAATAAATAGTTTACAATCCGACACATTTCGGATAACTATAAAACTTAGAGATGTCTTTCAAATATTGCACATACAAGCTAGTAGGCATTTATCAATATTGAACGTTTTTTAAGTATTATTCATCGCGTATAATATTCTTTTTATTTATTTAATTTATTATTGTTAATTTTACTCAATCATCCAAAATGAGAAAAAAGAAAAAATGTTATTTTGATTGTTTTCTAACTTTTGTGAGTATTCTGTTAATTAATTTATTATTTGATATTGCTGCTATAATAATTGACGAATAATATTATGTTAACAATTTTTAGATAATAATGGACAATTAGAATATTGACAAGTTTATAAAACGCAATGTGTTGACAATCATATGGTAAAAAATGTTGTTGAAGACGATTATATATTTTTACAATGTATCTATTAATTATTATCAATAAAGTTTAGTACCTGAAGATGGAGACAAATATGTCTCCGAAACGTTGTGCTCTTAGATGATCAAATTGACTCGTTAAAGTAATCGTTAATCTTATTAAAATACAAATTCACGAGTGTGTAATATAGAACATAATATTTTTTATTTTATGCAAAATTTGTTATAAATATTAGATGGATTTTATTAATTATAAAAGCATCATGGTAATTTTTAAAGGCACTTGGAGATATAAAATGTAAGAATTGCGTATATAAAAGATTTAAATAAAAACAGGACATCGCACAATCGCCATGAACTTAATGATAATGTTTATAATACATTTTTCTCCGTCTGCATATCTGCAAATGCTCTAGAAATTATATTAATAAATTACATTACAACATATTACAGGAATTGAATATACCGAGAAGTATAATTTTATATCTATAGGAATTATATTTTATGTAAACATGTCATTAATGGGGTGCCATCAATATTTATACTCCCTACCTTACCCGTAAGTGCGATAATTGGCAGTAAATCAGGCCAGACTTACCAAAAATATAAACGTAACCTAAATAAAATGCATAAACTTGGCATTTTTAGAAAGGAATTTCTGAAAACACAATACTGTTTTATTATTTATCGATTAATCAACAAAAAAGTTGTATGGAACTCCCTTAAATACACAATGGTTAATACTAAATCTGAAAGGCAGACAATAGGTTCGAGCTTTAAAATAAAACTATTAAGATTTTACAAATATTTCCCACTGGTATATGCTGCTCGATAGGCTCTCGCTTTATCTCGTAACCCAAAGACACGGCCCTGAATAAACCGCAATAAATAAGCGCGTTTTCACAAACGACGCGCAATAATGGAGCAAAGCCAGACATTAAACCAGGTTAAATAAAGACCCACCCGGAATTATGTCAAAAATTAACGCCGAAAAAAGATAAAAAAAAGGGATTCGAAATGCATGGAAGAATAATTGCAAACGACATGTCTCATTATTAAAGTACTATTAGCCGTCATTCTAAGTATATTATTTGCATTTTTATTAAGTTAAAATGTAGCTTATTCTTTTTATTCCGTAGTACACGATAATTGATTCGTAATCAATTAGTAAGTGTTGACGTAGATTTGAAAATGGTACGACGCGTAGTAGACATATGCCAATTTCGAGAAAATCAATTCACGACCATTGTTCTGATAAGGGAATGTCGTAAGTGACAGAGGTAATTATGAGGGTTTTTATTTCAATTTAATTTTTAATTACTTTCGATATAATTACAGAATTTGTATTAATTATTAAATATCAATTGTTATAAGCTTAGAATCAATTGAAATTATCCTATGTAGTTCAATCTTTTATACATTATATATAATTTATATTTACAAGATTTATTTATGCAATTTTAATTAAAAATTATATCATTTACCAAATTGTGTATAGAAATTTTAAGGATTTCGATAAATAATAATTCATTTCATAAGAACGGAATATAAAAATAAATTACTCAGTACTTGGAAAAATTTTTAATGTATGATAAATTCAATTGCACATTATGCTTCTATTAATATTTATAAAGAATAATGAGCTGAACACTTATCTTACTATTTTATCGAGGTAATAATTCAATTACTATCTTTATAAATTATCTTCGTATACTTGTATGGGAATACAGTGCAGTGTCTGATTATTTGTCGACACATAATTTTTCACAGTAAGTTTTGATATAAATTTACACGTGCTCTGAACATTGATTAACATGTTTAATTTATATGAGGGATTGTGTAACTAGTTTGATGAAATAATAAATAATTAACAATTAATTAAACGTTATATATTTCCTTAACTGTAAAAAAACGTAATGTAGGTAACCTATATATTTTTATAAGTACATGATACATTAATGTAGAATAGAAGTTTTGAAAATTTTTCTAATTAATTTATTTTTTTCTATTTAAATAAGTGCATATCTTCATAATGATATATAATGTAGAATTTTTGTTTTTTTCAAATATAAATGGTAATTATATAATTAAAATAATCTAGTATTGCTAAATAAGAAACGATAAATCTGAAACGATAGTGCAAAGCTCGACTGTAAAATCGAGCGATACATCTTGATCGTTAAGTAAAATTCGACAGTTGCCCCTTGGGTTTAAGGGAAGATTAATATTAAGATCGATCTAGCGACCGAAAATAGAGGCTAACCCACATTCTAAAACAATAACGCTCCCTCGAATAAAAAAGAAAAGTCGAGTGCGGGTGGGAAAGACGAAAGACCCCTCTCCCGGCAAAAGCTTGAAAAAGAGTATGAAAAGTATAAGCGAATAAAGAAAAGCGGGGAAACGAGCAGATTGTTAAAACGGCTTTGTTTTTTGCGAAGGCACTCGGGTGTTTGAGGTTCAAACTAATCCGCGTTAAGTTGCCCGTCGGTGATTTAAAGGCAGATACCCTCCTCCTCCTCCCCCCCCCCCCGCCCTGCCCCGCCACCCTCCACCACCCCCTCTCCGCCGTCCTGACGTTCCTCTCCGTGCCCCTCTCCTCGCCGTCGTCTAACCTCCCTTACTCCTACCATCACGGGAACTCGAACGGATAAATGAACTCGTAAGAGGCTAAAGTCATCCCCGGGTTGTTCCGCTCGGGTTCGCGGCAGCACCGGCAGCAACCACCGGGAATCAATAACTCCTCGCGCCCGTGCCGAGTCACCCTCCGTCCTTCTCTCTCCTTGCCCCTTTCGCAGCCGCCGGCTTCTCCGAGCGCGGCCTTCCGCATACATTCATATACACGCACGCGCGCGCGCACACGCACTCACACCCCCTACCCTCTTTCTCTCGTCCTCGCGTACTTTCCCGCGCTTTCTCGAATACGCGCTCGCACTTACACACATCCATTTCGTATTATTCATTTACTTGTATTCTTTGCGTTATTGCATTCTAACTACCTTTTTGAACTATTGCAAGTTTACTTTAAAAATATAGTTACCTTTAAAATAGTGACGATCCATCACTAAACTGAAGAGTTAGATAATAGACGTTACGTCATTTTAATTAATTTAGTTAAAATATTCGATAAATCTTTAATTATGCAATTAGTAAAATATATTTTACTGTTTCTTGAAAAAATTATTGCATATTCTTTATTCTCTGTATATATTTTGATTGCGTATTCCCGTTACATTGTCATTCATACATTATTCCCTAAATGTAAAAAGTATATAAAGTGAAAAAATGTCTGTAAACGAGGATACAGGGGAGTAAGTTTCTTCTGTCTCGTTCTTTGGGTGGTTAAGCGCGCGCAGCCTCTACCCCTTCTTCTTACTCGGCTTCTCCGGGCGCGTCCTTCTCTCTCAAGGGAGTCAACGAGCTTGCGCTTCCCGTCGCTGTGCGCCCACTTTGTTTCGTGCGTTGCGCGAACCTTCTCTCTTTTCATCCCCTCGTGAATAATACCCATTCTCATAAGGGGATCGTACGCTGGATTCGTGCTTGTTCGGGAACTCTAAGAAAGCATTTTTCGATAATGAAGTTTTTGAATCCTCAAGATGATCGGCATTTTTTACGTTTTTTCCTCTCTCTCTTATTTCCTCAAATTTTTTGCGTAATTTCTTTTGTACATCCTTGTTGTATATCCTGGTTCACAATGATGAATGGGTTTTCGAAGTTCTTTTTCTCATTCTAGGTTTGAGAAATACTGTGTTTCGACGATACTCTTGTTGATTAGTATTTCAACTGATTTCAATTGATTAGTATTGACGATTGAATCTTTTTTTGCTTTCTTTATTTTTATCTTGATGAGTGATTGATTATTGAGCATCAACAATAGATTAATCTAGTGAATTAATTGTCATTTTTATATTGATTGACAATTTAGTAAATTATCTTGACAGTCATTAGTTTACGAAAACTCTACAACTATACAAATCATACATAATACGAGTATAACGAATCAAACTTATCAAAAAACAATTGAATTTACAAGCATTATTATATTGTGATTAATAGTATAGGTGAACAATCAAATCAATAAATTCTGCTTATAACAATTTAAGGATAACGTATTTATCTGCAGTCAAGTAATCAATAAAATAACTAGCTTACGAAAATGCATATTCTGATCCGTAATCATTTAAACTACGTACGAGTAAATTACATTTGCAAAAATATGTTAGTTGTATACGTGAATTTCCATTCGCTTCCATGAATACAACCTGAAATAATATAAAAATTTACTCTAATAAAGAACAATAAATTGAGAGGAAACTCGAAATTGATATCTCATTTGATATATTTCGTAACTTTGGCACCGACGAATTCGCAGAGACCTGTAAATTAAAATGGATCGCTTGTCGCGCAACCGCGCATTTCTCTCTCTCTCTCTCTCTCTCTCTCTCTCTCTCGCTCTCTCCCGTACACGCGTATCTTCGAAAATTCAATTATTCACATACGCGTATACGCGCCCTCGCGTTTCTATACAGATATATTTGCGCGTGAACTGCCATTGTTAATTTATTAGATTCCCGGGCGTTCTTGCATTAATTTACCGAGGCACGGATTCACCAGGCTTTTTGACGTTGCTTTATGTTCCACGGTTGCTAATGGAATGTGCGATTAGGAGATCACTGATACCTATTCAACGAGGATGGAGAATTTACAATTTTTCGAGTATTATGGTATAGAAAATTATTTACGATTTGTTTTCATATGCAACGTGTCTAGAAGCAGTAAATTATATTTTCACTATATTTATTCAAAATTATTAATTAACTAAGATATTTAAAATCTTAAAAACGATGTATCTTAAAATCTTAAATGGATGATTACACTTAGGAAATTACGTACTATGTTCAGGATATTTAATGCCTGGTTTAAATATCTGACGCAATTAGTTGTGTTTGTCTGAGTTAGCGTTCTCTTATCGCAATAGCTAATAATAATCATAATTGAATTTTTTGACTATATATAAATAACACGAGATGTATACAAATAAATGGAACCACTTCAATTAAATCAAAGATAACAAAATTAATTAATTTAAATAATTTATTAATAATTATTATGTATTATGCTTAATACAATATTACCATATTTTGCATAATACAATTCGTAATAATATAAATAGATATGAGTATTTAACATATTTATTACAGGCAAAAATAATAAAATATCTGCGCAGTCGAATAAACTAATATTAATTTTCTTTCAACGTAATTTCTATTCAACAGTCGTATTAGCAAGAGTTATATTGTTAGTCACGTAGATTTGACACGTGCGCGATTCACTTAATAACTTCCGGCTTATATCGTTGACTTCCTATTATCGATTCCAAAAAATCGTCGAATAGCTTCCAGGACATATAAGACATTGGCGTTTCGTCGATGGAAACGCGACTATTTCCCAAGAGTAAATATTTTATTTGATCGTCCATGGGGTAAGCACGACGCCCAGGCAAATCGATTTTTAAAGCGAATTATAACGCCCTCGCAAGTATTGCACCGTCAACTTTTCAAAAATACTATCGAATTGAATTTCTATCTAGGTGGCGAAAAATTCAATATTTTCCGCTCTTACGTGCCGAAAATTAAATCTGTAGTGTGTTTAGTTGGTTTGATCCTATTTTCTGAACTTTTATGCGAAAGAATTGGATATTTTGTATTTTGTACATCGTATTATTCTATTTAATATAAATAATTGCCAGGTGTATAATGATAAAATTGTTATGGCTAAGTATCAGATATTTTTTAATGATGTATATGAATTTTTTGCTATTTTTCAAAATGGTTTACGCATTATTTAACAATTATAATTTGTTTTTTAATATTAACAGAATAACGTATAACGAAAAGTATATTATTATATTTGTTTGTTGGTACAATAATGAAATACAGTATAATATTTTAGAAAGTAATTAAAATTTAATTATAATGTAAATGTATTTATTATAAACTCTTCCAACGTGTGTCATCTACTAATTTTAATTGTATAATCAAAGCCAGTACGATAATGTTAGCAGAGCTAAGAAATTTATTAATAATAAATAAGCGAACCATTATCTGTGTACACGTATCGAGAAAATACGATGGGATGCATGCCGGAAACTCTATTAAATACATCGAGCACAAAGCTGCCGTCGTTAAAACCGACGAAATACGACATTTTCTCGTAGAATAACTAACGATAATCATCTTATTTTGCCGTCGTGAGGCTAGAGAAGTTATACAGACCGGGAGAACAGGGCAAAGCCCCGAGAGCGCAATTCTCCCCCGCTAATTACCATGTCAAAGGAAAATTATTTATTGCCATCGCTCACTTACCTGACCGCTCGCCGATTAATAATAGAGCGAGATGGAACAAGGTTATATTCCCATTTTCGTCAAGCCTAAGTAGAAATCCACCGGTATCGGGAGGACATAAAAGGAAAATTCTGTGGTGCTATAAAAGTTTAGCTTTCGGCGAATGAAAACGAGAGGAGGGAGAGACTTGACTTGACTTGAAAAACTTTATTCGCTAGGGGTAGAAACCCCGTGAACATACCCAAGATTACTGTAATGAGAAGAAACTAAAACAAAAAAACGAATGAAAGTTATAGCTAAAAAAATATGTTTGAACTTAAACACAATAGACGTAAAATTTCCAAATTTTGAATATGTACCATAATACTATGTATTACATAGAATGTAGGTGCGTTCGTAAAATTACGATTAAACAGAAATAGACGGCATAAAATGAAAAACGATAATGTCGGTGCATGTGTATAGATATAGGATTACGATATCCCCTTAAAGGAGCGATTTTTTAATACCTTTTGTCTTCTTGAATTGCAAAGTTTTTTTATAAGTAACTATGACGTTTATCTACAATTATTTATATAGAAAATAATATAAAACTATCCTCGTATGATTGAAATACTTATTTATATTTTTATTCTCAACTCAAGAAACTAATTTACATTTTCCTTTCGTTTCTTTCAGGTGAGTCAGAGCAAATACTGGAAATTGAGTTTTTTTTACCACGTAAGTTAACACTTAATTACAGTTATATAATTTATTACGCAAATGAAGTAAATGAACAAACTTTTTAGCATGTCTGGACAAATTGTGGCATGCTTCTGAAGTATATAAGTGTATTATTTTTTTGTGGTTAAACTAATATTTTTATTGTACTATTTATTCTAATTATTATTAACTAAAAAAAATAAATTACTAACTATTAACTTTGATTTGGTTAACTGGTGTTTTTTAAAAGTTTGCTACCGGCTTTATAAAACTTTATTGATGTTGTTATTTTTACATTTTGCCTTACTACAAGGTAGAATTATAAAATGTACGTAAGGATAGAAATTCTAATTGACAGTGACAATGTCTGTCGCCATTTTCCTTTTATACCTTTTACGTAAATGACTAAATGGATAAATTACTAAAAATGTCTTGCAAAAATAAATTATAAATATATTAATATAAATAAATAATGTATAATATTAATAAACAAATTATTAAATAATATTATTTTAGAATACTAAATAAAATGTATGAATATATATGTATTTATATAATATAATAAAATATAATAAAATTTCGTGATGTAATAGTAAAACACAAAAACATAACTGAAGTATAAATATTTATTATTAAAAATTAAAGTAAAGATTGTACAAATTTAATTCTACATAAATTTGAATTTAAAAGCGTGTCCTTATAGTTAAGTTTTCAACTATTTATGTTATGTTATCTTATTAAAATATTTTTTTCATATTATTTTTCTCTTAAAACGTAGTGCAGATTCTTTAGTCGACCACTTTGTTTCAAACCAACTATAAATAAAAGAGAATAAAAATATAAAATAAGTATAAATGATTTGTGTACTGATTTTGGGACTAAACTGCCAATTTTTCTAGATTATGGTTCAAGAGATAGGACAAACAAATTCAAGAATCGGATTTTATAAAAATTCATGAATGAATATTTAATGTTTAATATTAATGTGTTATTAATTTAGAAATACCTTTGAAAGTTCTTAAATAATTTTTATAAGAATCTTTCAAATAATTATTAAAAAGATGTAAAATGAATTTTTTTATCTCTATACGACATAGCTACTACAATAATAAATAATGTGCCGCAGTTTCGGACGTGTTTACGCCGTCCATTTTCAAGACTATAAAAAAAATTGATCGAAAAGTTTTAAAATTTATACTTTATATGTTTTATATTTAAACTTTGAAAATGTTCCGATAAATAGCTGCTCTTTTGAAGACGTCAATAAAAATATTTTTTAATATTAGGAAATCTGAAAATAAATTATCTGAAAATAATTGTTTTCAGAATATAAATAAACATAATTATAGTAGATTAAGTACCTTAAAACGCGATAAACATATATAATTTTATGAATGGTCAGCTACTAGTATCAATTTTTTTTATGGACATTAACTACTACCTTAATTAATTTACCTTAATCTTTTTTGTAAAAGAATATTACTCAATACTCATTCGCAAATTAAAATAGAGTTGGAAATAAAAATGGTTTCCGAATCCGCAGAAAATCGCAAGTCTAAACCGCATCAAGACATTTTACATCGTTTCAGATAGATTTGTAAAAGAAGCATCCAGTCGTAAAGTATTTACTATAGGTTATAACGCGAAGTGACAAATGAACTCAACTCGGTGTAATTCAAATTGTCTACGATTAACCGTGGTGCGGCGCTGAACGAGAAAAGCGAGAAAATACCAGAAAGTATATACGGTTCCGGAGGTCACAAAAGACCATGCTTGTAGTTATATGAGAATTCAAGCGAAATAGACAGAGAAAGAGAGACTGAGAGAGAGAGAGGAGGGTCTCGTCGGTTGGAAGGTGGATGGATCCAATTATGACCCTTACAATAGGATTAGCCCCAGGAGCCGAGCTCACCGAGTTACCCTTCCTCGCGCCTCTTCTTTCCTCCGGTAATCTGACGGCTCCTTAAGGGCTCGCGCAGCTGGAAAAGTCGTTTGCGGAACCTATTTTTTGTCGGTACGATTTTTTGGCTCCTCGATGATTTACCGCGGCTGCGTGAGGTGTTTTCTTCTTCTTCCACTTTTACGCTTGGTTTCGTTTTTTTGTTTCGCGCCCTCCCGGCTCGATTAGATTCAACGAGGGTGTGGCGTACGCGAGTGAGCGAAAAGGTTCCGCTGACAGAAGATGAATCGGCTTTGTTTTATCGGAACCCAACAATGAATTGAGTGAATGAGTATCATCCCAATTACACTGGCGATACGTTCTACTTCGATTTCCCAAATTAAGAGTTGAGTTTTCAGTGTATTTGCATTAAATTGCATTTTAAATGTCATTATTACATTACATCTTATTAGTTTTTTGTTGTGTTTGATTCCACGTATACAGAAACATTGCAAAATTAATCGTCAGTATAATTGTGTTTAATTTCTATAGCTTGAACGGATATTAAATTGGATCATAAACTAGTGCATTAACTCGAAAAAGTAATTTTCCTTTGAATTCGTAAGTTACCTACGAGTGGCCCTCAAACCGAAAAAATTAACTACACCAAAATGCACAGTGCCGATGAATCGCGATAAGTTTCTCTCTCACGCACTCGCACACTCTTTCTTGCTTTCTCTTTGTAAACGAAAGTCGAAATTTTAGTATTGCTTCGCACATCGAATGAAAAACCTGGCGAAATGCGAGGTTGGTGAGGCAAGGAGGTCAGTCGGCATTTAGGAAATCGTTTCGTTCCAGTCGCGACGAAAAAAAGATCCGAGTAATAGAAGGATCTCGCGTAACGATTCACGCGTCTCTGATTAATCCGCCTTCGCGGTTGGAACAAAAGACCCTCTCTCCCTCTCACTTTTACAGGCGTCCGCCAATTAACTTTCAAACGCGGAGTTACCGTAATTGCAAGGCCGTTCCGCAACTGTACAACTTAACATTCGAGACCCGAAAAAGTGAACCTTAATTCCTGTCGGGTTTATTGTGTCCTACACTCCATTAAACCAGCCGTGCGGCATACTCGAGTTACCCTCATTATATCCTCTTGAGATATACCGCCTCCGTTTTTCGCTTCAAAGAAACCTCTAAAACTATACATAAAACATACATGTATAATATACATTTGCAATAAGATAAAAAAGTACAGATGCGGGAGGTTGCACAAAATTTTTTTTTAGTTTACCTCTTTTACTTATGTATACATGTAATATTTTATTAACTTACATGTATACAGTTGACAGAGATAATTTTATTGTATCTAAACGCTTAGGTGTGATCGCGCGGATAAATTTAAATAGTTTTTTAAAGTCAGTATCGATAATCAAATTTTGTACACAGCGAGTATTCAAATGCAGCGACTGAAAAATATTTAAACTCAATAAAAAATAATTTTGTAATTTTTTAAGATTATCACTTTAAGAGAATCTCTTAATTATTCTCTTACTTTATAAAAATACTATTTTATTAAATATTAAGAAGTTAATAATCTGTATTAAAATAATATATTATGCTAATAAATAATTATACATCAAAGGTAGTATTAATTATAAAATTGAGGGTATGGCTAAAGTGCATAGTAGTTAATAATGTACTTAAGTTAGTATCTACGAGGAAAGGAAAAGTAGATACTGATAGATTTGTTAAGGAACGAGATATACCTACCCTTTCTCGATTCGTTCTCCCTATATATATATATAGAGAGAGAGAGAGAAAGAGAGGAAGAGAGAGAGAGAGAAAGCAGTGGGAGAGATATTCCTGTGTTGTTGTTGGAGGCTCTTACAGAGTTAGCCGCGTGGTGTAACCTCACGCGTTCGAGTGGCTATATATTTCGAGCGAAATTTGGGAGCACCTGTTATTCGCTCCTTGTACTCCTAGTTACAGTCTCTTAAGCGGCCCTTAACCCTCGCGAACGCCAATTCGTCTTTGTAATGCTGAATCGCAAATGAACCTTTGAACTAATGGCGGCGGCTCGCTAACTTGATTTTGGTCCTCCCTTTATCAGCTTTGTATCACTTCCGCTCGTTTGAATCCTTTTCTACTTCATTCCTTTTGGGTTCTCACTTACTCTCCGATCCTATTCTATCTTTTCGTTTTTTTTTGCTTCGAACCCTTTGATCTTTTTGCACTTGGGTATTTCATTGATTTATCATCGATTTGTAAAAATTATAGAATTGAGCAGTACGAGAATCTTGTTAACGAATACTTCAAGAGCTCGTTCCAACTAGAATGAGAATGAATTTGTTTGAACTTCCTTTCAAATTCTATTTGATTAAACAATGTCAAAAGCATACCATTATAATTTAACTTTACAACCTTCACATCTACATCCGATAAATAATGTAGGTATTTATTATTATGAACATTTGCTACTTTGATTATTTCTCTCATTCAACGTATTATCAGTGTATTCTTTTTTGTTATGTTATTTTTTGCGCATCATCCACATATTTAATGCACATCATATTTTTAACGTAAAGTAATTTGTGAATGAAATTCAACTGTAAATTTTCAATCTCATAAGTGCTAGAACAAAATTTAGTCTTACAAAAACGTCACATTTTTACAGTTTTAAAAAGTATTTTAATTATAACAGGCGATATGATAAATAAATATTATCGTTTTAACTTGATCGTAAACAACCAAAAAACATTTTCTAAACAAACAATAATTCTCTTCACAGTTCATGTTATATTAGTAAAATTCTATACAATTGCGAACAAAAAGTTTGGTAATTCTTTTTACGAACGCCTTTACAAGTTGTAAAATGCGATATTTAGAAAAGAATGGCAATTTCTTTATTACGAGTAATAAGCGCTATTTAGCCTTCTTTAAGAGCTCTTATATTTCCATGACATTTACTTCGCTGGGTTTATTAACTCTGCGTGCTTTACATAATGAGCTTTAAAAAAAACTTCCTTTTATACGCGAATTTCACTTCTTTTTTACGGCGCTCATTCACTATTTTGCCGTAGAGATTTTCGTAATGCTCTCATAAAGTAAAAAAATTGTTCTATAGGTGACTACTACTGAATTGATAAATTGCTACTTCAAACTAATTAATATTTTCAGCAAGTTTTCTTATGAATATGAATTCATTTTATTTTTTGTTTTATTTGATGTGTGCTTCAATTGGGTAAGTTTTACATGAAAAATTAAAAAGTCATTAAATCAAAATAATATGTGTAATAAAGTGAATTCATAATATTTTAGATACCAAATAAGTTCTTGATTTTCTAGATATTATGATAAATATTTTGTTTAAAATCACGCGTTTACAGTTAAATACTTTAATTTCTCGATAAATAAAATATAAACAAACGTAAAAAATTGAATTAAAGAATTTAATATCATCAAGTACAAAAGAATTTACCAAGCGATCGAGCCAAAGCTGAATCAGCGTATAAAGATGAATCGTGTATTATAAAAGGAGCCGATGATATGAGAAATTCGATCGCGCTTGAAATCACGTTAAAGGCTCTCCCATTTCATAGACGCAGCCGGCGCTCTCATTACAAGATTACACGATCTTTTGCGCCCACTTGTTGATATACACACATATTCACGGGGAGAGTCGGA
The DNA here is from genome assembly GCA_026168455.1 of Theocolax elegans. NCBI lineage: Eukaryota > Metazoa > Arthropoda > Insecta > Hymenoptera > Cerocephalidae > Theocolax > Theocolax elegans. The sequence goes on along the minus strand of CM047425.1, from coordinate 87,857,157 downwards.
CCGTCGCCATGACCCAAATAGCAAGCGACCATGCTTGCTTTCGCGCGCATAGGCACGAGGGGATTTAAAAGCCTTCATCTCGATCTGACCTTCCGCCCTTTCTCGTTTGTTTGTTTGCGTAAAATCTAGCCCGCGTTCGTGCAAAAAATGAACTAACAGATGTGATGCCACCTGTTTAGCACATATCGCGATTTAACTCGTGAGATCCTTCTCGTAGTTTGTAAGTTATCACATTCGCCGAGAGTTTCGTTGGTTCACCATCCATTCCTCCCGTGGAAGATTGAAAAGAGGAAGATTGCATTTAGGAGCGGTTGAGAGATTGTATTACTCTGTGCAGTTACATTTCGTTTGCTATTAGATTCCTTCAGTTACTATAATTCTATCGCGTAACTTTAATTCGTTTGCGCTACACGTTGTAAAATTATTATTTACTATTCCGAGAATTTCTATAATACGATACTTGCAAAATAATAATAAAACGCAAGACAAATAAGTAATAATAAAAACAAATAAAAATCGTGTATTTCTGCTGATTACTATACATATTTTGTCACAGGCATTGCCGCGCGACTTAGGAAGTGAAAAAGAATCGAGTGAGCGATAAGACGCGTCGGCTAATCCAAGCGGTGCATAGTATCGCGGACACTAGCTCGATGGTTAGATTACGAGATTAGATTCGTAATGCAAGATCCGTATGTTTAAATCCCGTCGTCCACCTTTTTTCGCTCCTCGCCGTTTTCATACGTTACCATTTCAATCGATTTAACCACATGTGAAAAACTTTCGAATCGCGTATAAGAACAATACTTTTGAAAATGATTGTCATCAAAAATTCATCGTCATCTTGTTGAATACGCAAATTGCGCGTTTGTTTTTATTGTTGAACTTTACATTCTCGTGCGGAAAAATAGTAGAATAAACGGAAAAGGAGAGGGAAATAAAAACGATCCGCGTATTGTTGCGAAATAAAACACGCGCATGACGGGCAATTACGAAATAAAACGTACTACTCGCACGCGCGCGCGCATCGGGCAAATGACAATTGCCATTGTGCATTTCCAAAAGAGCTCCCCGTAAAACTTTTTCTCTCTGTCGCTCTTTTGCTAGGTATATGTGCGCGTTAAAACGAAAGGAGGATAACGACGACGTTGCGTGTGCCTGCGTTTCCTCTCTTTTTCTTTTTCTCATCCTACCTTGTTTTTTCTCTTCTTTCCCCTTTATTTCCATCGGTCGCGAAAGAAATTGCAGTTGTCGCGTGTAATGCGTCGTTACGGTTATACGAGGTAGCGGTGGTAGCACAGCCTCCGACGTTCGAGTTTTATCTCGCGCGCATGCGAAATTTCACGTTGTTGGCTCGGTCATTTCTTTCAGGTTATTGTGACGTTGATAGAAAAAATACCTTTTTTAAATGCGCTCGCATCTCTTTTTTACTTGGATGTGAATATGATGAAAGGGTACCGGTTGCTCCGATCACAATGAATCGGATTGCGTGAATTCCTATGATATTTTGTGGAAAATATTAATGCGACTGCAACTCTATTGTATTAAATAATTATTACAATATTTTTTCTTTTGATAATTAGTGGTACTTGTTCATGTGGAGATAAGTTTACAAGAATATTTTAAACTTACAATTATAGCTTAAGAATAGTTGCATTTAAGTTTCATTTTTCATAGTTAAAGATAGTTTTATTAATCATTTTAAACTGGTGGTGGAGGCTGTAAAAAATAATTTTATTTTTCGATAAGTTTGTTTGTAACAAATTTATTGTAAAATAATTAATTAAATACAACATTATACATTAGATTGATTTCGTTGAAATTTATAAAATTTACGTTTAAAATATTAAATTATATATCAATGGCCACGGCGAAAAAGGTGACACTACGTTTCGACTGTTTAAAAAGGTGGTAATTCGTATAAAAGTATTTTGACCAAAATTTTTAGTTGGTACTACTGAACACTCTTTTAAAATATAAATAGCATTGCAATTGCTTAATGGTTAATGAATGTGTAAAGGTATAATATAAAATTTAAGTTGTAATTTAAAAGCAATAATGCAAAGAAGCAAGGTCGAGTTATCACCTCTTCAAACAATTGAAACGTTCTGTCACCTTTTTCGGCCGTCGATATAATGTAATTAGATATAACAGACTTATCTTGAGATCCGTGTCGTTTGATGGTTGACTCTCTAACTCGACCGACTTTTTCAAATACTATCCTATTTTACTAATTATAATTGAATTCTTTTGTTTAATTTGATTGATAAGGTAAGAAGGATTAAAGTTGATTAACATCCTGTTAATGTATATGGAACAGTGATTTTTATCATATATTACAGTTTTCGTTTTTTTTAATTTAACTTAAATTTTAATTTAATTTTATTAAAAATTCGATAACAACTCTTAAACATGTATGCACGTATCTCGTTTAATAATTATGTAGAACGCTTCGTTAAAATAATATATTTATTTATACGTAAGATATTCACTGCACGGTTTAATTAACGGCGCGGATAATCATAAAATGTAATGTACATTAAAACTAGACGTTTATGAAGATTGTCTTGGCATATTATACAATTAATAAGCCGCAAAAACACGTTACTCTTATCCACATAACCATATAATCGAGTTTAAATACACATTCGTGCCTTTCGTTATCAATGCATGAAGCTACATCGAGTCGAGCATACATTGTATACACTCATGTAACACATTTCAAATATCGATTATCCGCTGATATCGAAGTTACATAATTATTTTTGTTATCATAACGACACTCTCGTACATCGATTATTTAAAACCCTAGATATGTTTGAAAAATAAATAAATTAATGCATTATCAGACTAAGTTTGTTGGTGAATCACGAAATGAAATAGTTATTCACACGAAAAATATTAAAGAGAGAGAAAGCTGCACGCAGGACTGTTAAACTTATCTAACCGTCACTTTTCCAGTCTATTAACTATTCATTAATAACTCGGGCGAGCGCGCACATAAGATGCGTAACGCTATCTCAAACAAACTTTCAGAAAATATTCTTCCTTACTTAGTGTATTCTCCCGATCGAACGGTTATATACTTCTCACATATATATAATAGATGTCGCACGCATACACACACGTGCGCACGTATATATGTACCACCTACACGCATGCATAGTAGCATGCGCTGTTAATTCAGCGCGAGCGAACGCGCGGAGGAAAGTACCGGGGCATAAATTGCGTTTCACGAGCGCTGACTAGCGGACCGATAAACGTTCTTTCTCCCTCCTTCTCCCTGTCCTCTCTCTGCCTCCCTCTGTCTCTCTGTTTTTCTCACTCTCCATATCTCTCTCTTTCTCTCTCGTTCGCTCGCTTACTCGCTCGCTCGCGCTGGGAATGCGGAAGTACTTCGACCGCGCCGCGTTAATTCGACGTGCACCTCCGGTAAAATCGATGTGAAAATCGCGTGATTTTGCGCCCCGACATGTATATACACGAGACCGGACCCCCTCCCCCTATTTTTCGTTCGAGCGCACTTTCGCCACGTAAACCGAATCGAAAACAATAACGTCGTACGGGTTATTTATCTTACCTCTTTTTTTTTATCCTCTCTTCCAAACCTGGGAGCTCGTGAGCCACAATTTTATATTCTTGCTTCACGACTTTTTTCTTTTTTTCGTTGCGCGAGATCTTTTGTGCTTGTAAGTGCGCGGCGTGTTCATTGTTCGTCGCTCGTTCGTCGTAAAATGTACGCTGATTTGGGTCGAGTAGCGTTCGATTTTAAACCTTTGAGACATACATTATGCTTTTGGTTTTGTTGAATTTTTTGCGCGACTTTCTTATTTTTAAGGGTCTCAAGGCCGGTTGTTACATACGTCCTATGAATCACTACAAACATAATTTAAGGCCAAATTTAAATGACATTTTAATATGAGCTTATATAAATAATTTACCGATATTGAATAAGCTTTTCTAAATAACATCTTATTGTATATTGAACATATACTTGCTAGTTCAAATTAATAAACCTGAATTTGTATCATATTCTAGATAATTGATTTTAACTATGTAAAATGAACGTAATTATATATAGTTTTACTTATCTTTCTTTCTATTTGTTATTTCTATGGTTTCGGTAAATCACAAATTTATTCGTATACATTATAATTTTCCGCGACTTTGTCGGTGTAAAATCATTTTAGTAAACTTAGTGTCTTAACTTAACACGATCTACATTTTCTTTCTATATATGTGCCAAAATAATAAAAACGAGGAAAGATCATGTTCTATCGCGAGTCATAAAAATCAAAAGAAATCTTGCATAAATAATCAATATTGATATTCACTACTAAAACTGTACATATATAAATAACAATGAAACAAATAAAAAAAAGAGTAGAATATAAAATGTTAAAATAAATAAAATGGAATCAATGAATAATTCAATTTATGATTTATTTATTAATATGAAAGTACGTAAAATAGAAATTGTAAACAGCATGATTTGTAAATACAATATGCGTTATAAGTGGAAATGTTGCAAGTGCATCTGCGCAAAACTGAAACGGCGTCTAGAAAGTCAATTATTCATTAAAATTCCTAAAACGAAGAGAAACGTTCTAAGGTATTTCTGATTCCAATCATCCGAACTTCAGGCGCATTTCTTCAACATGTTTACTCTAAAGAACTGCGGTAAAACGGCAGCCGCGAAAGCCAAGATTTTACGAGCTCAATTCTTTCTTCGCCGCACTGTACAAGTAAAACCAAAGTCGCGGATTTTCCACTTTAATTCTGGGTCATTCCAACGATACTTATAGGTTTTTCGATTACTTCGACTCAATCTTTTATTGCTCATTTTCGTTTTAAAAATTTTTCCACATTTTTTGTTGGCACATATATATGAATAAGTGATTGCATAACTGATTCAAGAGACTGTTTAATCAAATTTACTAATATTTATTTAGCGATAGTCGCAGTAAATTTAGTAAATGTTTAAATGACCGATTGATTAAAAAAATTGGTCATTCTATTAGAAAAACAGGTAATATTATTTTAATTCCGTCAAGAGACAAGTGTTAGTTGAACAAATCGTATTTTATTTGAAACCTTTATATTTCTGGACTATTTAGCAGGTTTAGTATTAACAGGTGAACCAAATGCTTATTAGAACTTTTAATCTTTCAATAAAAATAAGCGTATGTTAAACAACTTTGAATTATCGATGAATATATTTAATTTTTGAAGCTTTGCTTGTGCTATCACTTAGTAATATGTGTATAGATATTCTACGGTATAGTCGTTTAGCGCACAATACCGCTATTAAACGCAGACTGTAGCCTGGTCCAACCTCGAAATCACCACTAGGGGATGTTCTACTCAACGCAATATTTCCGTCCCCAAAGTCCAGGGGTCGAAATGTAACAGCGCTAAACGACGCCGGTCGTACAATACAACGAATATGTGTATATGCAACATATTGGGGACACGGAATTGAAAGTGGTGGAATTTGAAGACAAAGACGTGTAAAAGATAATGACGGGGTCGCCGAGGCATCCATCCATGACACGTTGCGACGCATCCACACGTGACGGAAGGAAAGTCGCGCGAGCGCGCTTCGAAAATGGGCCAATGGGTTGTCGGCAATAAACCTCGATTGCCGTGTGTCGCGAGTATGCGCGCACCCGACTGCTCGGAAAGTAAATATTCGCCATTTCGACATCAAACGTCGAGGTTTCCTTTTTATTTTTTTTATTTTAGTTTTTTATGTTTCGTTGGTTTTTTGTTTCGTCGATGGAGATATTTCTCTCGAGGTTCACGATTGTTTGCAGAGAGAAAATTGCTTTCTCTGGTTTAATTTACAAGTTTGCCCAATATTTCTCGAACAATTTGAGAATTTATTCGATCGGACGAGTTGATTATGTTATTAAATATTATTGCAAACGGCCGCGTGAGTTTACCATTCATGTACAAGTGTATATGAGTATTTCCGTACCTGTGTAGCCTTTGGTCGAGATTTTTTTCAAAATTATTATTTCGTTTGCAAATAGTAAATGGATTGAAAGAAGGGTAAATTATACGCGAAAAGTTGTTGAGATATTGATTGGCTACATTTTAGAAAGTAAACTGGAATTAGAATGACAGTTACGTAATTCTAGATAATTTATATAAATGCTATTAGAAAATAATCAATAATTACGTTTGGGAATTGTAAATATATAGCGATGTTGAATAAACATTACTCAACACTTCCAATTATATCAAATTATATTTGTTGCATGTTATATATGTATATATGTAATGTAGTTTGTATTTATAATTTAACTACGGTATATTATAATTTAATCTTATAAGTAAACCAGGCTGATAAATAAACTAATATTTCGATAAAAAACTGAACGATATTTGACTAATAATAGTTTAAAAGAAATTGATTATTCAATTTATTCAAATTGCTGTGAACAATATTCATGCATAATTCAAAAGAATCAAACTTCTTCATCATCTATTGTGCCTGCTAACTATAACATTCACCGATTATGTTCTATTTGTGCAACGTGAAAATGAATTTCAATATAGGAATAAGTTTTCAATATAATATTAAAGTTTAAATGGTATTATTCACTTGTATCTTATTGCAATATGATATTTCAGTATAAATATTTTAGGATAAATATATAAATGCTGGTTATATTAATAGACTTACAGTATAAATAAAGCATACTCTTTTTTATAGGTATATGTGTATGTAATGAAAAGTCATAGTTTCAAAATGAAAGATGAAATAATCTTTACAATATTACAATTTATTTTATTGCAAACGCGTTAATTCTTATTTTGTAAATTAATATCCACTAACACTAGTTATGCAATTAAATGTGTATACAAATACGAAAAAAAGATAAAATATTCTCCAAGTAAGTACTTGAGTTTCTTCACAAAAGGTCATTATTATTCCAATTACTTTTGTTCCATTAAGTCATATAGGTAAAACGACAAGCGAGGGGAAAAATAACACGTATATATAAAGGAGCAATGACGCTTGTATGCGCATATTGGTGCAAGAGAGCGAGAAAGCGGAAGGGAAATCACCGGTAAAGAAGGTGCGCGAGCTCGCGAGATATTGAATTTGAGAAGCAACGATGCGTGGCCCGTGCACCAGCGCCGGCAGTGACTGGGCTGGCATCTTTATAGCTTGTAATATCGTCATCGTCAGATCGTTGAAGAGAAGGCAAGAGAGCTCTCCGGCAGCACAGAGGCGGCTGTTCCTGCTGTTGTTGCTGCTGCTGCTGCTGGTGGTGGTGGTGGTAGTGGTGGTGGTGGTGCTATATAGAGAGAAACTATTCCAAATAAGTTTACTGCCTGGGTTATTGGCCTCGAGTGAACTTAACGGTAGGCATGTCTCGGTCATCTCTCGCTTACCCGATCTTTCTATCCTCCTCCTCCTCCTCCTCCTCCTCGTACTCTTACCCAGTCCTATCTATCTCACTGTGACACTGAAATCAAGAGAAACGAAACTGTTCGATATCTTTCTTTCTCTTTTCACTTAGCTTTCCTATTTACGCGACTATTTCTGTCCTTTTCCGAGGTACGCCAGCAGCACGATCGTTTATCATACACGAGATCGTTCCTGCGATTGACCATCTTTGATTTCTTTACGAGGAGGTTCAAAACCATTCGTGGGAGGCAATAATTCCACGGGTGCTTGCCTCTTTGCATCTTCGTGGTTTTCCTGCACTCATTTACGAAAATTATTATATGCCTCCACGGTGCTTCCAATGACTCGCGCGATCATTCGATCGAAGAATTTTAACTGAGCAATTACGTTTTGAAATATTCCTCGACGGCTCTCTTTGCCATTTGTACGTATAACTCGTTTCTTCGTGACGTGAAATTATTTCTTTAGAGATGCATTCTAGAAATTCTAAATTCGTTTAGCGATTTTTACAGTTTCCCAAGCTATATACTTCAAAGAACAATATTTTTCGTGTTAATAATATTTTTGATATAAAAGTATTTTAACAATTTATTAATTGTAAGTTTAACAAAAATATGTTTTTAAACATTATCAGTGCAGTATGATTTGCTACGTTGAAGATTAGATTGAAAATAATGTAACAATCGGTGTCATCTCGTCGGCAGGTAATTCAAGATGAGCAATCGTCGGATGACCTAAATTCCCTTCCCCAGACTCGCACGCATCGAACACACGAAAAGAGCAATCGAACGTGGTCGTAGAGGGGAAAAAAGGAAGCCAAGTTGAATGCCGGTCTGGCGGTGATCTCGAGAAAAAGTCAAGAAGGTGAGGGAAACAGAATCGTGGCGGGAGCAAAAGGATCGAGTGTAAGAAGAAATTGTAGGCAGAAGAATGACACGCCGTGGAAGAATGGAAGGAAGAGCCGAGCGAAATCAACCGAGGAGCAGAGCGGGACAATATTATCTCGCGATACGATCTCAGATACCTTATTCCCTCTCTCTCTCTCTCTCTCTGCCTCTCCCCCCCCCCCTCTCCCTCTCTTTCCCGAGCATGTCACATTGCAAACGGTGGACAATGCGGCTATTGTTAGTGCATAATGGTCGCTCGCTCTCGGTCCCTTGACCTTAGGTATATACGTGCTTGTTTCGCTTCATCTCTCGCTTATCCTTCTTGCTCTTCGTGCGCATATACACGTATGAATAAAAGTACATACAAGCCGTTAGTGTATACGTATAATTTCTTGCGTACGCAGGGTGTATGCAAAATACGCAAATGAGAAAAGGATTTATCTGCGGTTAACGTATATGTTACCTGTTAACATTCATATGTAACTAAAATATATGTTTATTATCGCTTAATGTATAGCACATTTTCGTAAATTAACGTCTCCAATAGAAACTTATCAATTCCCAGGTTAATCAAAAATATAATTTCGAAATTCGTTATAATGTAGGTACCTCTTGTTTTGGTATTTCATACCATTTTATCGTCTAAAGATTTTCTACTACATACAAGGGTATTATATTTTTTTGAGTTAGAATGTGGTGGTAGTTCACCTGTTCTTCAAAAAAATAAACAGCTTTGCAAAAATAGTAAAGATCCTTTTTTCAGGTACTTGAGCTTCCGTGATGATGATACAATACTGATTGGAATACAGGGTAGCATTTTGGTACTAAATTCATATTTTTGAAAATCATGTTTAATATATTTGTAGCTTCATATTCGATACAATTAATCTTTCTTTTGTTTTTTTTGTTAATAATAGCTTTCCTGTACGTTAAATAATTAATCAAAATTTGACAGTAAATCTAATAAAAATATAATTATACGAATTTGTATAATCTTGATTGAGAGTATATGTTTATTTTTTGCCCTACTCGAACTTATAACATCTTCGAGAATAAATGATGCACGCAACAACAAATTAATCTTGAAATTTGGAGTTGGCGGTATATGTATAAATAAATTTACGCATCCGGTCGTTCGGATATGCGCGATCGTTGTGCACAAATAGACTACATAAATAGTCATCAAACACGTGTAGACGCACGCGCACCTACCTTATATCTTTCTCCTTTGTGCAGGAAGATCGCACCTCCATATAGATACTCTTCTCTTTCACATCTCGTTTCTCCGGTTCTAGTCAGGGGGGTACCCCGACGATAAACTTATGCAAATTTATTGCCGCGATTTTTCCTCGTGTAATACTTCCTCTGGGCTGTGCAACGCGCGCGATATTCTGCTTCGTGCCGCGCGCGATCTTGTCTCCTTTATGCTTTGATGCGAGGCTCCTTTGTCCGAGGGGAGAACCGCATACATATTTATGCGGTGCTCGATCGACAACGATTTTACATTAAGTGAATCATTTTGTTTCCTTAAATATTCTTTTTTCTTTAAACGACGCCTGGAAAACCACATTCACTAACTCTAGCTCGTTTATGGAATTTTTAAATTAATGATTAATATTTCTCGCTCGTGTCGTCTGGTTGCTCGTATTACGAGATAAATTATTAAAATATTGTAAATCAGCGTAATCGATAATTTCACGTTATTATATGCGGATTGACTCATGACATATGATTTATCTTTTAATTCCAAAATTTGAATATATTCGTAAATGGTGAATTACTATAAGTATTCAATCCCGAAGTATATTCTAGCTCTGAAGATGTAAAGAATTTATAGACTCAAACAATCACATTTATTTTTATATACAACGTATTAAAAGCCACTAACTTTAAAGTATTACACAAAAAATTTTGATTTATACACATTCTAAAAATGTAGAAACAATTTTGATTTACGGTTTTGTTTTAAAAACATGCAATTATCGATTGGAAACGTGAAAAAATTTTCTGTTTGTTCTGACTATCTGCATGTTCAACGCAAGTCGTGAAAATCATTAGTTACGCGTCGTCGTGCTCCGATCAAATTCATTCGGACGCCACTTCCGACCGATTGGCTTTTGTTTCAAATACATCATAGGATTTCTAGCTTTTAACGCTGGACTGGCTATATTCGTGCATTTATTAATATTTCCAGATTTGTATTAAACACTGCAATAAATCAATTCATATTTAATAAGAATCTATTAGTAGGTATTCATACTTTTTAACACAAGTAAATAATTATTTTTTTTTTTTTTTTATTCTTGATTTTGTGCCCTCTTTTTTCCTGGCACTTCCTACCGTTTATCCCCTGGGGGACTTTAACGGTGTCCACCTACCACCTATGTGTGGGTGCTTTATCCCTCCCTTAAAAACCCCACCATCTCGCATTCGCCCGGGGTTATGCCCGTGGATGAGGGAAACCTGTGAAGCAGGGAAAACCTTACCCGAGATGGCCGGTGTATTCGAAACATTCTTTTTGGGTGTCAAAGTCACATTGCGTAGGCCTTGACACCGAAACCGAATGTTTCACACCTCCCGCTCACGTTGTGAAGTGTGAAAAAACACCCAACCCGCCACGAAAGCCAAGCGACCGAGAGCGTCACCCATCCAAGTGCCAACCGCACTCAGTGCTGCTTAACTTCCGTGACCGGCCGAGGTGCATCTCCGCCACTCCGCCACCGCGTCGGTCCACAAGTAAATAATTATTTTAATATACCGGCAAGTTAATCTATATATCGCAATTAGTTAAATACTAATTAATAATGATTTATACGGAAGATACGATTTTGCATGATCATTGCGTTATTTGAAAATTTTCGTTTTGTCTGTGCAGGATATTTCAAAGAAAAATATTTGTAGTTTCTCTTTAAATATTGTTCTGCGTTGAGTAAGGAAATTTATAAAACAAAAAATAGACTGTGAGTCATTGTTTTTTTTATCAGTTTTTGATATTAAATATTAATATATAGTTTTTAAAACATAATTCTTATAAAAATTATTTCGTTAGGTTTAATTTCAAATGTTGAAATAATGACTTCACGGACAAATAGGTTGGTAAAAAATTACTATGTTATTGAGTAATCAAAAGTATACAACATATGGTAATTTTTATAATTTGTCAATTCCGTTTCTCGATCTTTCACTGACATGTGTTGCTCCATGTGCTGTAATTATCGGTAATAATTACATGTATAAAAATTAATGGTGTCAGCATGGATTAATAATAATATAATAAATAATTAAATTGCATCTTGCGCATCAGCAGCTTATGATTTTCGACAGAATAATACTAACAAAACAACAAACGCATATCTGGTAAATGCGTTATAGCTATATAGACTAGTCTCTCGAAATGGAGCAATTGAAAACGTCAATTGAAATAGTAATGAAATCGAGGACAATAAGAGCCGAGCCCGGTATATCCAGGTATGAACAACGAAGGTCGACAAAAAATCGCATTTCCGGTTTCGCGTGACATTACAGATGTGCGCGCTCGCGTACAGGCAAGGGGTTAGGGACTCCTCGGTCCTTTTTCGCCGGCTTCGCATGTGAGGGGGAGACTTGAACGGCTTCCCGTGCAACTGTCGTGCCTATTTACCTTCCTATTTTGTCGTTATGAATCAGTGTTTCGTGCCACCAGCAAAGAAATTCAATTATCCGCAATATTGCCTTTAGGGTGCGCGTTAGAATCAATTTATCGCTCGTTAAGCTCAGCTCTCTTACTCTCCGTTGGGAGGAAAAGCGAATTTTCCAACGCTTCCACGAATGCAGAACGTTTCTCCATGCGCAGCTCGATGAGTCGTGCAAATATTTGATGGGGTGTATGTGAGCAGACGGTGGTTCCCTTCTGGAAAAATGAATTTTAGCTTCGACTCTACATATACACTGTGTTACGGAAATCTCGCCTCGATCCATGAAATTTGCGTATTTCATTCAAGGAATTGTTCGCGCGGATGAAAAAACAATTGTTGATTTTGTAAAATGTCGTGGCGGATGGAATAAAAAATGCTGCGCGATAATATGTGTTTGCTTTGATGCGAACCGTATATAGAACAATTGCTGCGTGCATATGGATGAGTCGAATTTTTTTATTCCAGAATTGTAATTTTCTGTTTGGTAACAGGCGGTTGGTCTTTGAAACATTTATTCGACAGTTTTTATGAGATTTATAAAATTTGGTTTTAATATACCAATACAACATCGACAACTAAGGCTATAATAACAATATAGAAATTGCAATATAAATTGTATCAAATATTACTGGTGTTTTTAGAAATTTAAAAACGCGCAGCTTATACTATGGTAATTTATTACAAAATGTTGAAATGTAATAATTCGATTAATACTGTTTTTAATAGTCATCAAACATTTTCAATAAAGAGCTCGTTAAAATAACATTTAGTCAAAATATTACTTTAGATTTAAAATAATGTTCTAAAAAATGTGTCTCCAACGAAGAAAACAATTTTAGTGATAATCTTGATGTGAATATCCTTCGAAGGGTATAAGAGCATAAATGATACAAACGAACCGGCCTTAAGATTGCAGAACGACAGAGCGCGTTCGTGCAACGCTTAACGATAAAACACGATTTGTGATTAAGTGGCTTTGGACTTTGTGTCTGTCTTGTGCGCCTGAGGAGTAGCGCGCAGCGAACGAGCGAGAAAGCACGAGCCTCCTTCTTATATTGATCACTTGAAAGGAACTGGGTTAACACAGGTCGACTACCCCTTTTCGTCTCTTTAGCATCTGATTTAAGCGCAGCTCGTAAGAAGAATACATATCTTCCAATTGCCTTTGCGTAAATTTAGGTACGATAATATTCGATATCAGATTTTATATTTTTACTTTACCTCCTTCCTTTCTTCCAACTCGTTTTTACTCGACAAAGCGATTTGTAAATTAATTAATTTAAGAATACTTTATGCAATGATAAAAAGCATTATTACCTATACACTGATTTTAAGTAAATTGGTTATTTTGTTATGGTTTGGTATGAATCACTACATAACATGTGCTAAATAAACCTTATATTGAATATATTATTTTTATTATATTTATTATTAAATATTGATGCATTAAACATATGAGATTTTATTTTATTATTTATTTTATTTTTTTAATTATTAGAAAGATATTTAATTATTAATAGTATCAATAATATTACTATAACATTATTTGACTATAAGCTGCATCCCACATCTTGCGAGAAATTTTGTTGATAAATATTTAAGATATATTAAAAATGTTTGTACATTTTTTTTCTGATATTCTGACAAAAATATTTTGTTGGACCAATTGTTATAAAATATCAACTAGTTATTGGCTAAATAATTACAAATATGATTATTTCATATTTGTAAACAGAATTTAAAAATCATAAAAATTAATTATATATGTTAACAATAAATAAAATTAAATCTTAATGTTATAATGTTCATTGATTTAATTGTTATTAGTTAGTTCAATATTAAAGATTTAAATAAAATCCAAATGTTCTTAAACAAACACGTATACACAGTATTTTACTATTAGTGTGCACAGATACAACAAAGAAAATAAAAAAAAAACGATACCCTCGTTTAATCAATGTGTCTCTTGTTTTCTGTTACAGGTAAGCGTCCCAAATAATACTATCCAGTAGAATTCCAGATTGTTTAGGAGCGTCGACAATCGAGATTGGAAGTAGGTTACCCCGAGAACTCGAACGAAATAAAAGGTAATAACGGATTAGCAATTTGGCGAACGTGGAAAGGCGAGTAAGAGGGGATAAGAAGGATTTTCGTTTAATTAGCGAGTCTATTAACGTCTCTGGGTTAGAAAGAGAAAAGTAGAGAGAAATTGATAGGAAAAGAGAGGCAGCACGAGAGAGAAAGAGAGAAAAAACGAAGGATAAAAGGCAGAGACGGCGCATCCCCCTTGGGCCGCGTCGATTTCCTCGTTTATTGATTTTCCGTTCTCTCGACTGTTTGCCGTGAAATACCGAGCGACGTGGAACGGTTTATCGCGCGAACTGACCTAAAATTGCGGCTTCTCATTTTCTTCCGAGCGCGGCGAGAACCGCGGCGCTTCATTCGAATCGCAAATCGTGCACGGCTCTTTGTATCTTGAAAATTCCACAATAAAGGGGGAGCTTTGCAACCTGAATAATGCTGATGGAGGCTCGTTATGGATAGTGATAAATAAACGCCGATTTGTTTTCCCCGGTTGGATTTCATTTTTTTACCGTTTCTTTTTTTGTTTTCTTTTATTTTATACTGGGTTCGCGAGCTTCTCGTGAGGAGAATGGATTTTTTTTAGTTAATTCTCTTTTAATGGAATAAATTCCACTTTCAGTGCTAAAACACTTTTAATGTCTCTTTATATTTCTTATGACAATGTGTTTTTTATCGCATAATGTTATTTAATGTAAAAGTATATATTAATTTCATCGTTCATTTTTAAATGAGTATGCTTTTCGATACATCTGAAAAATCGTTTTAATTTATAAATTGAATAAAAGAACCAATTACATAACTAGATACTTAGTTATTAATTCAGATATATAATAATATTTAGTAAAAACGTACCGCGCATATAATGTATTTATTCTATCTTTACATTATCCTGGACGATAAAAGAAATTGAATAAAAGTTTTATAATAAGATGCTGGAAATAGCTATAACGCTAGCAATAGTTTATTAAAAGAGGAGTGACTCGACAATTATTTCAAAGTTGGCCATATTCCTTTTAGTTTTGTAAACATCTTCACGCGACTGCTGTTTACCGTTTACACAGCAAAAATTCTCACAACTGCAACTTTCACGCGTACGTTCAGCCATAAACTATCGAGTAATAACCATTATTCACGTCGATTCATGCGTACGTTTGAACGGTTAAATTTTCTAAACCTTTAAGAATTTGAGCACTGGTTCTTTTACTATCATCGTCGATCTGTTTTTAGTCATTTTATGTTAACGCTTTCTATTGAACCGATAAAGTTTTTTTTTAGTTTTCAGCACGTAACTATTGATGTATATACATAGATGCTTATATACCCATCCATATTTGAACAACTTATTAAGTATAATTATTTTTATCGTTAAGTTTATTCTTATAAAAATACAATAATATTGTCTAAATCACTTTATATTCTATTGATAAGATACATAAATGATAATATTTAAATATTCGAAACATACTTTCTGAAAAACATACAAAGTTTCATAAAGTTCTTTCTCCATTATGTAATTAAAGAATTTATAATTAACATCACGCATTTTAAGAATTTCTTGTTACGCATAAAACAAAGCAAGAAAAGGAAAATATTTGCCACCATCTTAGTCTACATGCTCTCATTGCAATCATTGAAGTACATGCAAAAGTTACGAGTAGCCGATAAAAATAAATAAATAGAACACACGGACCCCACCCACGCACGCGCACACTCACGCACGCACGTGTATATGTATGTGCATGGATTCCAAAGTTTTATCCCTGCGCTCACGCATTTACACAAGCCGGTAATTACGAAGATGAAAGCTCGAGCGTTGCTCTTTGTGCAGGGTGCAAAAAGTTGGACGGAAAATCGCGCGGTTCGGGTAAAAAAGTTTGATGAAAAAAGGAGGGATAGAAACACGTGCGCGTGTTTAAAAAAAAGAGCGTTGGAAAAGTTTGAGCGTCTCTCGTGTGTGCTCTCGGTTAAAATATTTCTCGAGTGTTGTATACGCACGGGTACGAGGGAAAAAATTGTTCCATATATTGACTGAAGGGAATTACGAGGAATTTATTCAATTTTTGCGCTGTTTTATCTTCTCGTCGATTCTTCGAGGCGTATAACATTTTTTTTGCTCAGCGCGATGGAAATTGAATGACTGGACAACAAAATAATTCGGATTGAAACATTGAGTGACTGGATAACGAGATTCACTTTACTCAAATGCTAATTTAATAATGGCAAGAACGATAACTTTTATTTAAATATAAAGTTTCCAAGTTTATGTAATATCCGATGCGCGATTTATCTTATCGACATTCAGTCTCTTTGCAAAAACGTTACATCATTAATCTTATTTTATTAACGCTTTACTAAAAATTAGGTAAAAACACTCTAATGCACGATAAATATGTTACTTCGTGTATTCACATAAAAGTTATTTATCTTAAATTTTGTAGTTAATACATTCAGCGAAGTACCAGTATAAACAAGAAATACATTAATATTCTGAAAAGTATTTGCAACGAGATTTTATGAATCGGGTATAAATACATATGATTTTTGTTACGTCAATATTAATAATCAACGTTGGATTCGTGCTAATTTTAACTTTATGATTAACAAATAGATTTTATAAACTGGAAATTTATTAATGCAAAACGTATACCGACATCTCATATATTTACACATGTAAAATATGCACGTGTAATTTCAAATAAATTTTATACGTCTGTAAATCTTGAAAAATTTAACTACAATTATACGATTATACCACCTCGGGAAAAAATGATTTTACGATTTTATAATATAAAATTTCAAAGGCAATAATAACATGTGCGAGGACGAATAAATATTTGATAAACTGGACTGCTATACCAAACACCGCGTGCATATATTTTTTGGTTTTACTCTTGTATATTTAATCTTGTAATTGCTCTGATAATAAAATAAGCACGAAACCGAGAAAAACAAATAGATCAAACTAAATCAAGCTTTGTCGTAAAGCTCATAATATACGAGTTTCCACCAACCGAGTACGTTTTAATAACTTGGGAACACTGTCTGAACTTCAGTACTCTATCACATTTAATTTGATATACACATAAAGGATATTTTTATATATCGCCTTCTCTTATTTTTTTCCTCCCATGAGCGCTTTAAATTACAAAATGCGAATTAACTCGACGTGGAAATCGCAACGGTAAAGAAAAACGAGACCCGTTATCTTTACGACGTTGTGACGAAAGTCTCGTCGCGAATATTCAATTAATCATCGTGCCAATACATGCGCAACTAGCTGATAACACACGATTATGATAATGCGTGATACCAGTCACGTGTGCACCTCGAAATGAATACCGAGCCGTAAATTTATAGATGGGGTCGTTTCGTGTTTTTTCTTTTCTTTCTCTTGTACGTTTAGCGGACTGAAAAAGTTCTGCTACTATAAATAGCTCGCAGGAGTTTATAATATTTTAGTTGTTTCGTTTCCGAGGTGTATTATTTCCTGTCGTTCAATCTTGAAATTTCAATTAACTCGGAAATTAAAGGTTACGAGGAAAAGGTAGATTTCACCGCTTTAACCGATTGCTGGGTCACCTAGTTTCGTTTTGAATAAACCTTGTAATTTTTACTTTCTTACTTTCATAAAAATGGCTTATTCACTTTGAATAACAATAATTGTTTAATAAAAAAACTGCGGCGTGCAAATAATATTGTACTATTTTTAATTATTAACAATTTTTATGTAACAAATCGTGGCGGCAAATAACAATATGAAAATACTAACTTTATGTCAGTGTTAAACAAACTGAATTTATATTATTTTATTTGCTTTGACCTGTTACTTTATTCTATGGGTAACAATATAGTTAATTAGAAATATACAATTTAAACGGAACCGAGTAATGCCAGAACGTAGTACGACCAGTCGTTTATTAAATTCTGAGAACGATTCTGTGGACTCGGATTCTCGCGATCCAATCGTAGCAAACAATGAGTGCAAAAATCGTAGACCTCGATTTGTATTAATGGTATGGGGGATACGCCCGATATATCCATAATCGTTAATTAAATTTCCAGAAGCGAGGGAAGAAAAGTCGAGCTTGGCAAACAATTAACTCTGCGCGTAACACGACAAATGATTCATCGAGTTCGACGGCACGTGAAAACTTTATACCGTTCCCTTTTAATTAGATTCGCTTTTACACGTTTCCTTTTACTCTATCTAAGATTTTGATATTAAAAAATTTATTTCTTGGAAATGAACCTTCTATTTGCATTCGTATTCGAATGAAATCGAGTCGAATTATCTTATCTATTATATTGAGTTATCATAAAGCAAACCTATTTGTATATGTACTTTAACGAACGTTACAATCACTTTTTCATATAGTTTTGTTATTCGAAATTACATTATGTGAAAAATCAATATTTGACTATCTACTTATGATAAAATGGTGTCAATTATTCGTTTGACAAATTTTAGTTACATTATTTTTTATTTGTTTTTATATGTAATGTATTTATTTTTTTAGTAGTTATGGGCAAACGATGTATCCGTAAATTAAATAATGTAAACAAAATGTATTATTTACGCATTTATTTTTCTTTTTGTTAAAAAAAAGTAAATAAAATATTAAGTTTAAAAAACTTTGCTTAATCTATTTTTGTTAATAAAATTCTATAATTTGTCAAGAGTACTTGTTTAATTTCACTATGCTTGTATGAAAATATATGATTAAAAGATTTTTTAATTAGATTAAAGTAAGTTATTCTATCTTACATTTAGAAAATCTTTCTCAAGCATATTAAAACTGATTATTTTAAAGTGCTTCTCGATAAGTGAGAATACTGCTATAAAAAAGTGCGATCACCGTATATAGGTTGTACGAAAAGAATCATATCAAATAATTAGTCAATATATCAATGTTCTTTTGGAAGTTGGTGTATGGTCGAAAACCAGGTAAATGCCTCTCGCACTCGGACACATTTCGGTTTCTTGTCGGTTGTCCGAACAAGCCAACGGCGTGCGTATCGGAATCCGAAGCAAGCAGACTTCCACTCTCGCGTTCGACAGGAGCGCAAGCGCGCTCTAATAGAACCGGAGACTTGTCCGAAGATTCGCGGCCGCGCGTTGGAGACTTTTTCTAATGCAATTACAGGCCGGAACGCAATCAACGTCAATCAGCCGGGTAACGATCTAAACGAATCTTTCTATACCTTTCGCGCTCTTCCTGCCCCTTTTTTCTAAGATTCTCGGTGTAGTTGTAGCTGCTCTCTTTCTGTTCCTTTTATTTAACTAATTGCGCTTTACGATTTTCAGTTGAGCGTAATGTTAATTATTTTGTTGCTTTTAACATATCCGTAGACTACCGATTATAATTTAATAAAGAGTCGGAAATTGTTTGATCACATTCATTGCCAATTTTCTTGGATGATCAAAATATATATTGGAGAGACGAGGGGAAAGCCACACTACAGTTTTTAAATACTCTACCTAATTTTTTTTATTGTTTAAAAAATAGCAAATTTTGGAAGTACCTGTAAATCAATTTTAAAAAATAAATTATTGATGTCAGTTTACCCCATGTATTTTAAATAGATATACATATTATTAGTCAATTAAATAAATAATTTTGATTAAAACACATTTGACTATTTGAATAATAAGAAAACTAATAATAAATAAATACCTTTAAAAACTAAGAATCAAGAGTCGATTGAGAGAAAAGATAACATCGTCTTACAGGTTAGGTTATTGCACAATTCACTTCGTGTACTACCTTTTATTTTACGACGGATGTCTAATTTTCCACAGTATCCCCCTAAGCAAAAATGATCTAAATGATTTATTTGTTTATACTTACTAATTATGTTGCTTATGCAAGTTCTTATTATTGTTAAAATCTTTTAAAATAGTTATATAAAAATAAAAATAAAAATTACAATATTAAAAAAAAAACCATTGGAGCATACGTAACACTAATTATATAATTATTTAAGTATACAAGCACTCAAAAATAAATGCACGAACGCATATAGAATTATCATCCTTTTATACTTAGTTTCTTGCAATAGATTTTTAGATATTTAAAATTTTATTTGAAAGTAATCTAAAAGTTTACTTATCCCGGATGAAAAGTAGAATTATTATTAAGTATAAATTCGCATTGTTATATTGCTGAACACTAATGCATTATTTATCAAGATAATTAAACACGAACGTCAATAAAAAAAGAAGCAACAAATCTAAGATGAAACAGTTAGCAGCACAAATTCACTGCGATTCTTATAAAATCCTATAAATATCAGCGTTAGGTAGATTGTTGTCTAATTAGAGAAGCTCGAGGTACACGCTTTTAAATTTTAATTATCTCGAGGAGGCAACAAGTTGAGCTACCAACGACTTTATATTTAAAATGGATGCACGCGCTCGCGTTTGGCTAATTATTGACTTCTAGGCTCAAGCTGTGCATGCACAATCTTGAGAATACGAGAAATGGACGTGGCGAGGGCGACTATCACTGCTTCTTTTCCACGCACGATAGAGATATACAGCGCACAAGATTTCTTATTAGCACGGTAAGACTGGTTTTTCGAGCGAGTGCAAAAACATTTGTAACGAGGAAGTTTTTTTTAATCGCTACCTGTCTTTGCATTCCTTTAGTTTACTCTTCAGTCAGGAAAGGATGATTTTATTTTTTTGCTTCCTAAGTATAGTATAGACTTTTCCCTACTGGTATAATCGAGTTACTACTCGTGCTCCATTTAGATTACGAAGCGTGATTAATCAACTAGATTAGTTAAGCGCGTGTCGGAAAAACTATACTCCAATGATTACAGCTCAACGCGTTCGATGCGGTTTGTTTATACAATTTGTATAGGTAGTTTGCTATTTTCTTGCTTGCACGTTTTGTAACAAGTGGATCTTGACTTTTTAATTCAAATTGAAAATTATTTGAGATAGAACATTTTTTCACTTTATTTAACGTCGTTCTTTTTATACTCCCAACTCGATGATAACCCGGTGACGAAAAAATGGGGTGCCTTTTATGAAGTTATAGCACTTCTTAAAAATGCATTTATCAGTAATATATCAATCGATAGAGACCAGAACTCGAATACCGAATACCAGTTTATCGCTCTATCCTCTCACCCACGGTAGGCCTCAACTAGAAATTTTTTACTTCATATAGATTCTAATCGCTTTACATGTATCTGGAGAAACATAAATCCTTCCTTGTATGATTATAAATACATTATAAGAAATATTTATTGTTTAAAAAGTACTGTTGGTAATCTGGAAAAGTCACATTTAGAAACGAAAATGGCTAATTAGTTAAAGAAAGAATTATAAAACAAAAAGAGAGTGCATTCGCTTTTCAAAACGGTACAAATGTCTTAACAAATGAAAATAACAAAGAATGAGTTAAATCCATGATATAGTGGGGTCTGGCACAACAAGAAAAATATTTCAAGAAAATGTAACGAGCGAGTCTAAATGGAAATCCGGTTACATAATCGCGAGGAAAATCGGAAGCTCGTCGTGCGGTTGAACGTTTCGCGGTGAAAATATTCCTAGAGACCGGGCGATAAGCGCGACCGAGCGCGAAAAAAGGCGCATAGCAGCGTGGGTGGTGTGCGCATTATATAAATACAAAACGGTTGCGAGCGCGAGCGCGCGGGCTTGGCCGCGATCCCAATCGCTTGGCGAGACAATTGAAGCGCGAAAAACCTGGCCTGTATACAAAAAACGAGAAGAGCTCGTTAGCCATTTTGACCCGATGATGATTCGATGACACGGTATGCCATCTGTTTTTTCTCTGTTTGACAATTATTTCTCCAATTTTTAAATTAAATAAAAATTTTTTTAGTATTAAATATAATATTTTAATGTTTGGACTAAAATATTATTTTGAATTAATATTTGTAGAGAATAGGTCATTTGCAAAATGATATTATGTGTTCGCAGCGTCGTGGAATATGTATATAACTCTAGCAATGGATAAAATTAGACTAATATACCATTTGCCTAGATTACTGTCTATATTATTTTATCGTCGAGTCAGATTGGTTAAAAGTGATATTATTCCTTCAATGAAAAACGTAAATTTAATTTCCAGGAATAAAAATCAAATTTAAGATGATTACCGAGTAACGTATATTATATGGCTTAATAAAACTTATAGATGTAGGTAGCTAGAAATGAAATACACACAGGAAAAAATTTAATGACTTACATATTAAAGAACTATTTATTTTAAATTAAAAACGTTAAAATTGAATATTTTAACTTAAAAAAAACTTATAATACAATGTTGTTTTACGTTTGTTTTAATAAACACTTTATTAAAGCAATAAATGTTATAAAAATTAAATATAAATCATGAAACACAAGGTAGGTTGAAGAATTATAAAATATAAGTGTTGTATTGTTTGAATAAATTCTATTATAAATTCTTGCGTCTACAGTATAAGAAAATCGTCTATTTTCTATTCTATATTGATAAATAGTTTTTAATAAATTAAGTAATGTAAAATTTTACATTCAGAATACACAGTATTTTTATTGTTTTATTATACTTTGTTGTATTGTATGTGTTCAGTATTTTACGAACATACCTCTACTTATATGACCTTTAGAGATTAATTGAAAAATATCAGTTATTTACATTTATTATTAATCGTGAATATTTTATCTGTACTCGAGATAAAAAAAATCATTGAACGAGAAGAAACAAAGCATATACATGAATCTAATGCGCAATGGTTGGCGCATTGTATATTTGTTTCGCGAAAATATGTACAGCGGGAAGTCTATACTATAATGGATAATACTCAATTTCATCCCTTTGTATGTTCTCGTTTGTTGAATAACAACGTGGAAGCATAAACGTGTCCGCGAATATCGTGTAACCTTAGTTTTCGACCGAGCGAGATGCACGTGCGAGGTTATTGCGTTGTTACTCGCTCAGCATGCTCAATTTTCTTCAACGAATAATTTTATTGTTATTTTAAACGTCAACCAATTTTATAAATTAGTAATACTCACACATACACACACACACACATACACTCGGCAGTGTAAAGCAGTTACTGATATCGCATTGAGGAAAATATTGGTTAAAAATTGCAACAGTCATTGCTCGTTATGTAATCGAGCCTCGATTTTTGCAAAAAATATTAATTGTAATATTAAGTATGATGAAAGACAATGAAAATCTTAATGTATCTCTTCGGATCATAAAAACGTGTGGTACAGAATCATTGTGGAATTATTCCCATACATTTAAGTTATGAAATTTTGCTTGAATTTGCCGAGAGTTAAAGGTAAGAATTGGAAAGGAAGTACTCGCAACGGACTTGTCTGTTGAAAAAGAAAAACACTCGTGAATTCCTTTCAAAATCAATTATACCTGGATAAATAAATAACGAATGAAAAGAGAGTATAAGCTCGATGTTAAGAGAGATCTTGAGGCGAGGTGAATCGAAGGAGAAGGAAGAGTATAAGCAAACGCATCTGCCTCCCGCGATTCCAATCAGAGAACCGAGGCGCGTCTTATCATACGCCTTTGCCTTATAACAATGTCATTGTTGGGCCATCGAGTTGCAAGAGAACTAAATAAAGTATCTCGACAAATAAAGAAGAGAAAATCGATACACGTAGAAGCGAGAAGCGAGAAGCGAGAAGCGAGGAGCGAGAAGCGAGAAGGGGTATGAGGATGAGGACGAGGACAAAGAGGAAGAGGAAGAGAAAGAGACGAAGCGAAGAAGCTTTGGTGGTGTGTCTCTGTCTCTCTACGGTCGAAAGATGGTATCGACGGTCTCGCGACGACGACGAGGAATTTATGGAAGGTGCGCGCGTATACTCTCGCGCACACGTACCAGCGATGCATATAACCGTCGCGGAATACCTATTTGTTAAGCCTGCATAATCTTCGTGTAGGGGACCGGAGAGCCTCGAGCATTAAATTTAAGTTGCCTCGTTACTCTCGAAGCCACTGCAGCACCGTGAACGAGTGCGAGCGCGAGCGCGCGCCCGCTCTTGCCCTGTCACTCCTTTATATTCTTCTTCTTTTTTTCCTCTTACCTTCCTACCCACCTTGCTCCTTCTGTACTTTTGTCCCTTGTGACTCGCGATGTAGGAAATTTCTGTGAAACCCCGCACTCCTTTTCTAAGTGTAAGGGAAAAGTTTTCACACGGTGCATTTTTCCAACGCCACCGCCGTCTTTGACTCTATTTTATATCTCTATTTTACCTGGATTCTCCACAGAGTTTCCAAAATTTTTACAGTACAGCAATTACTTTACTTTTAACTTTCAACTTGACTTTCATATTTTTTCATCACATTCACTATTTGCAATATTTATTATTTTAAGTTGTTATGCGATTACATCCGACTAAATTAATAAATAATATATATTTTAAATGAACTTGAAGAATTTTCTTTAACATCGTGAATTGACCAATAAAAAACATAAATATACAATCCTTAATCAGAGATTATGGGAATCGTGTGATATTTTTTATTACTTTTCAAAATTGGAGAGTGTGATTTAAAGTTTACAATTTTCCCAATGTGTGACCCAGAATAGTATATTCAGAATACTGTATTGAATACACAATTTAATGATGTTTATAATTACTATGAAAATATAAATAAAAGAGATATTAGTTATGTAAAATAAAATTAAAGCAATAATTATAATATTATTCTTATAAATTGATCCTAATCGTTTATAATCATTATATAACGTAAAGAAGCAAATCTTTATACTGTGCTATAAATTCTGATATACGAATATGGCATGTGTATGCATGTGTGTGCGTGTTCACAACTACACGAGGCAATTCATTAATTATAATTTAAATAAACGCACACGTATATATAGTGACGGATATGTTTCCTTTACGTTATCGTATCAAAGTCTATTTTTACTACTCTAGTATTCCACTTGAGATAAAGTTACAATTTCTTAACAATTACAAATCGAATCTCAAGATGAATATAACTATGTACTTAAATATTTTATGACTATATTCGAGTCAAATAAATATTCGTATAATTGAATAATGTTGAATTTTCAAATTGAGCTAATATTAAACGTTAAATATTTTAGTAAAATATAAATTGTTAGGCATAATAATATGCAGGATATCAAGTAGATGAATATATAGATTATTAATTAAACAAAGTATAAAGTATTCGTAATGGTAGAGGTTGAATTTGTTTGGGAAAGTAGATCAACGAAATCCCCTTTAAAATAATATTTTGTCGTTAGTTCGTATTCCGATAAATTGCGGCGCGAGTCGAACGGTCCCTTCCTCATTATTATCCTCTCCTCATCTTCCTCGATTCTTTGAGCGTTTCTTCGATCGGTCAGCGTCTTACTTTGAACACGTCCCTTCCCCGTATTTCCACGCGCAGCGACTCTCAAATCCGCGATCTTTGACTACGTATCTCAAGAGTCGATCTCCGAGTTGTTTTTTCGGTCTTCGCGACTACGGCAGGACTAATCAATTACCGGACTCTTATTACGAAAGTTACAAGGCGCCTGAATTCGTACCTTTGAATTTCCCGCGT
Organism: Theocolax elegans; assembly: GCA_026168455.1. Classification (NCBI taxonomy): domain Eukaryota; kingdom Metazoa; phylum Arthropoda; class Insecta; order Hymenoptera; family Cerocephalidae; genus Theocolax; species Theocolax elegans. The sequence continues at coordinate 87,831,521 of CM047425.1, read as the reverse complement.
TTCTTTTTGCTCTCTCGGTGTTGTTCCTTTATTTCTTAGACTTGCTTAACAGGGACGCTTTGAAGAATTTGGCTTGTAGCGCTGCTTAAATATGTAGATTGTGTAGATCGGAGAGATTGCTAGTGTTGTGATTGCTTTAATTTGTTTTTGAATACCTTAAGAGGTTATCTCGGAGGAACTACTCTTGGAGTAGCGCTCGGGAAGCCTTGTACTCGATAATGCAACTTTCCTCCTTTGATCGATCTCTCTTTCTGTGGGTATAGCAAAAATTTAAGGATCAAAGATTATCTTTGAAATTTAATTACTTCTCATCGGTATTCAATTGATTTACAGACACGAATTTTATATTTAATAATTTCCAACAAATAAACGTTTAAACTATACATTGATGATATCTATAATTATACATTTTTAATTAATTACTATTTTAGATAATCCAATAAATAATTTTATTTTATAAGTAATAAAAAGTTTTTAACGATCAAAGTATAAGTATATCTATATATAACGATTTATTTTTTGTATCAACACATATACAGTTTTACGGGATTCGGTTAAGCACAGATTGTAATATTCACAATCGATAAAAGTAAATTTGACTCTTCTCATTCAATCGACCAGTTTATTAACGCAATGTGATAATTATAAGTTTACCTAAAGATGGAGATGTATATTAAGGTGGCATAGCCTCGTTAATACAAACGTTAATAAATTTGAATTTATAAAGTACCAACTTTGCGCGCCGTTAAATAGATTACGTATAATCCAAATGATTAGAACTTCCAATCGACCATACAGCGCACATAGTTATATCTGAAAATCTTTTTAGCAAAAAAAGGTGCACAAGGACCCTGTCACGTCGCACTCGATTGGTATAAGCTTCATTCATCGATAACCTAAAAAGTAAGCCTCGGACTTCATCCGCGAAAAAAATTAAAAACTATACATAATCAAATTGTAAAATATAACGATTCAGCAGTTACTATATAGGAGACGCTTATCGTTGAAGTTCGATCGTGTTTTTCGGCAGCATACAAAAACGAGACGTTTCTCTCCCCCAATACTGATCGTAACTCTTTTTTTGTCTCGCTCGATAGGCGGTATCGTAAATGCGCGAGCGCCGTTCCGATAACGCCTTATCACCCGGCGCGCATTACGTTTTCCCGATTGTGCTTTAACGAGGACGAAAGAGAAAGACCATGGGTACGCATATACATCTATAAACTTTGTAAATATATCGCTCGGCTTTTTGTTAAGTGCGTGTTAAATTTTATGGATTATTATCGAAATAATATATCTTTACATCTTTACATTTATATTTTCATTTTTAGATTTATTTGGTGCCGCGTGATTTGATATTCATTTTTCATGAATTTGATTTTTTGAACGGACTATACAATAAAGACGTAAACACAGACGCACGCCTACACTGCAATAAGAAAGAAAATAGAAAATAATACAAACTTTGAATAAATATAAATATATTTGTAATGTAAATACAAATCTTAGTAGTAGTTTATACGTTGCTTCCAAAATATTTAGTCAAATTATAAATAAGTTACAAAAAAGTTAAATTATCGTATTTAATAATATTATGTGATGAACATTTTTTTAATATTGCATATTTGATATCTTAGTATGATTAACAGTAATATTTAAATTCTATACATATTATTTACGTATATTAAGTCGTTACTATATTACAAATATTTTATAGTATTTGGCGAATATTATCAACGGTATCAAAGAATTAACATAGATTAAATATTTTTTTTCAATATTTCATAAATGTGAAAAGTTTAACTTAAAATCTTACTTAACTAAAATTTACAATAAATAATTACTAATAATATAATAATAATTACTAACTAATTCTGTAGAATAAATATTTTACTTTAAATATTCTTATATTTATATTAAAGTAGATAATTGCTTAAATAAAGATTGATATTATTCTCAATCCATTACATGTAAAACTGTTTATAATTCTGAATAATGAATGTTTTAATACTATAAATATTTCAGACAATCAATACAGTATACTAGCTTTCAGAGGTTAAATTAATCAATTTCTTAGGTAATCGTTAAATATTTATAGACGTTTATATTACTTTTCTATTTCCTAGCGTGAATGTCTGTGTTTATTTATTTATTTATATTTGTGTTGTAGTACTTTTACAAGGGCATTTACTACAATTTCCTCCAACGAATTTTCATTATTTATTCACAATATTTTTATTTGTGCGAGTACTTCTAGTATTCATTCGGGAATTTATTATACAAACATACAAACAAGTTTTCTAATACGAGTTTCTTACAAAATCGAAGAAACAATACAACTCCCCCACCCTCTCTTTCTCTCTCTTTTTTAAGTTCATCATCATCACTTCCAGTGGAATTCACCTAGCTCTCTTTCTAAGGCCTTTTCCAAAGCTACTGGTATTGATGGACTTTTCAGTCCCAATGCCAAAGCTCATAGCACCTCATATTTCTTATCATCTTGCTGACATCTTCAACAATTCACTTTCTCTTGGTTTCTACTCGGATTCAAAGCTGCAGTCCAAAACAAAGCTCTCCGAAATCTATAAACTTATTGAGTGGTTAGTTCATGACACTATTTTTACCTCGAAAGTAACAACTTATTATGAACCAGGCAAGCAGGATTTCTCCGAGGTCATAACACCCAAATAGTTCTTCTAGAAATTTCTAATAGTATAAGATGGGCTCTTGATACTCGCAAAATTACTATTTTGATCTTGTTTGACTTTTCGAAAGCTTTTGACACTCTCGCGCACAATCCTCTCCTCTACAGACTACGCGAAATGGGTTGTTCTGATGCGACAGTCACCTCGTTCTATCATTATCTTGTGGGTCACATACATGCTGTAGTTGACGAGGCCACCATACTATCGGACTTACTCAGGGTGAATTCAAGTGTATCTTAGGGCAGCGTTCTACATCCATTATGCTTCCTATTTTTAAGAATAATTTATCGCATGCCTTAAAATACTCAAATCATGTGATTTTTTACTGACGATATCCAGGTTTATTACGTGTTTTATCCCGCAAATTTTCATGAGGGAGTCCAATGTCTCACGTAGGACACGGATGTGGTCGCAAATTGGAATGTTGAAAATTGTCTCAAACTCAATGTCAATAAGACTTAATTGATGATTCTGGGTAGTCAGACTTACATATCCCACGTAGATCCAATGATATCAAATCATTTAGAATTGGGATCATTTCTACCATGTACTGGTCTCGCTGTGTTGTCGATCTCACAAGGAGTACGCAAGGTTTATCGCTCACTTAGATTCTACAGATGTTCTCTTTGACAACGTACTAGAAAGAATATTATCGAGGCTCTTATCTTGACACATTTCGATTATGCTTGAATGGCAACTTTCCTACCTATTGCAGCTCAACTAACCAAAAAAAAAAACAACGGCAGAAAGAGTGTATACCGCGCATTTCAGACGACGGCTCTGTCAGAGTGACATTTTTGGACGGCTGCTGCCCAAAACAAGTAGACGAAAACTGTAACGCGTTTCGGAACTCGAGCGTACTAGTACAGCGGACGTCTGAAAATTAACTCGCATCTTTGTCTTGCCCAACATTTCATCAAAGTTGTTGATTCCTCATCTGTCATACGTTAATTCACTCGTCATCTTTTTTAATCCCTCATCATATTTCATTGCCACCACCTAAATCATCAACTCCCTGTTCTTTAGTGATTTTGACCCTCTTTTATCCTCTTCATTTAAACAACATCTTGTCAATCACTTACTTGGACTCGATCAGGCAACATGGGATTTTAGGATAGCCACGAAGAAACTCATTCATTTCCTTTATCGGATCTAACCGCCGATTAGCTACCAGACCTCATGATTTTTTAGAGTTTATCTTTTCCTGATTCCTTAGTCAATCTAACTTACTACTATTGTTTTTAATTTAAATTTTGTAAATTCGCTTCTTTTTTTTTTTTTTTTGTTATTTAACGTCGCTCTATTTATGCTGCCAGGGCTAATCAGCGACGGAGGTGAACGGTGTGTCTGTAAACAAAGCACATGTAGTTGAAACAGTGGTGCTTGTGTCCATCGGAAGATATCATCGGTCACTGTAATTAGTCTAATAATTACAGTTTCCTGTCCTCCCTATGGAACCGCGATCCTCTTTACAATTCGCTTTTTAATCTTATCTTTATTATTATCGGTTAATATACTTTGTGTTAAGTTTTCAAGTTTTAAAGCTTAAGTTTTAAGTGTTATCGTTTATTTAGTTATAATTTTTAGTCTTTATTCTTTATACTCTATTTTAGTCTTTTTTACTATTGTGTTCTTGGCTGTGACCACAGGGTATCTACCCCTAGGGACTATTTCTTGATCAAATAAAGTTTTTCAAATACCTCTATCTATTGCTATATGTCTCTCATTATTCCTACCTCTATTTCCTTTTGGCTTTTCGAAAGAATGAATAAATAATTGACTCTGTGAACGGTATAACTCAACTTACGCATCGTCTCGATAACTTTTTTAGTTTTTTCAACTTTTTCGCATATAATGTACTTGGAAGGTAGTTGCTTCCATTTTATCGCGAACAAGGCGTTAATTAACTTCATTATATGTCTCGCGCCTGATGATCGAAAGCTTGCAACGACAAGGCCGCGTCGTCGGGTTTGCGCGTTCTTAGAATATTAACATACCTTCATTATATTTACGCTTTCTTTTTGGTAATTTGTTTTTCTACTCGATCCCATGTTCTTTTTTCCCATGCATTTAAAAAAAATCACTTTAAATTTCCCACTCGTTTTATAACTAATACAATATCTATAAGCGTTTAATTTTATACAAAATGTTTATGGTGGTTATTTTTAATTATTTTTATTCGTGTTGTGATCGTTGAATTACACTGCTTAACTTTATTTGATACGTTAAATCTTAGAGTATAAAATTTTGATCATTATTCCTTTGTTAGTGAAATTAAGACAGAACAAGTAAAGCATTTAACGCAGCTTAAATTTGTACTGAAGTAATTATAACAAAATCTACGTCCTTTGGGAAGTAAGGGTATGTAAATTATTGTGAAATTATAATTAGATAATGAGGTGTACCAAATTATTAGATTTTTACTTACTGATAAGCTTTTGATACATAATTTTTAAATATTAATTAAATATGAATTATCAAGTGTGGTTATAACTTTTCTTAGATAAATAAAATTTTCTATGCATAATCTTTTTCTAATTACCGTAAGGTACCCAATTGTTGATCATGAACCAATTTCTGATCAGTGTATTATTTCAATAAAATAATAGGATTTACATAAATCTAAACGTTGCTACGCACAATTTGAAGGTTAAACAATCAATAATTGGTTATTTGACTCAAATAGAAAGTGGTATATGTACCGAAAATTTACTGATCAGAAATTGGTACTTCCCGCTTTTTTTTCTTAGATTCTTGCTTACTTTAAAAATGGCAGCTATTTTGTTTTTCTGAGATGGCTAAAAGGAAGTTTAATACTTATACTTTCTGCATGCGTCAAAATATATACAATTATTAGCCTTTTTAACATAAGATTATTCTATGAACGTACAGATTTGCCTTAATTGATCAACAATTGGGTATGTGACGGTATCTAATTAAGACGCTTGGTTATCTTAAGTTAATTTTATAAATAGATAGATTTTAATTATTTTTTGTAACCTAACCATCATGTATTTAATCAATGAAGATGAAATATAAAATTTAAAAAGATTTCATACATTGAATGGAGTATACATTTTTAATAAAAATGAGTTTAAAAAGCTTTTGTTAGATATATGTGAAGTATCTATTTTGATTATAATTTATATTGTTACCAGAAAATCAATTGAAAGAATAATACTTGTTTTTGATAGAATTCTAAAATTTTAGATTTTCTTAAAGAAAATAAAGTGTAGAATATGAATGTGAAACAAAAAAAATCTGTTTTATAATTAATTTATAGATTATTTATTAATAAAGTGTAAAAGAGAATATTTTAGCTTTGAGATAATTAATGCAAAAATATTTTAACTTTAAAATAACAGCATTTGTGATGAAATACCTATACTATTTTAAAATTATAATGGGTTGATGGTAAAATAAAATCTAAGATGTTGTAAAACATAGTTAATTGTAATAATCAAAATTCAATGTAATCGATCTAATTTTTAGAAAATTAAAAACTATGCCATGGACGGGAAGGACAAAATGAATTAACAAGACATGAAGAATAACGGCGTCATAAAAGGCATAATGCAAAAATAGTACAGTTCGTGGCGAAGAAGGTTACAAAAGCTCGGACTTGCCTGAGAATGCGCATTACAAAAGAATAATTAAATATTAATTAGCGTTTTCTCTAGCAATGCTCCCTCCAGCAATAAGCGGCGAAACAGACTGAATGGCGCAATGCTATCTCTCGTGAGCTTGCAAGCTATCTCTTTCTTTCTCTTGGAATATAAATTTTCGCTCGAAATGAATCGTTTCTTTGGCGCTCAAAGGTAAGGTGGGCTAATTAAAACGTTAATTATCCATCCCCGCGGCTACCGCGCATTCGCAGCTAAACAAAGCATTACATTTTAACGTGGACGAGCTCGTAAAAGGCGTCGTAATACCAAATTAAATAAAAAAAAGAGAGAGAAAATATTAGGGAAGGCGTATCGGTAGGTACAATGGTGAAAAAAAACAATTATACGAAGGGGCTGCAATGCACTTGGGAGTATTCCGGATTTAAATAAACGCGCTCGTACTCGCACACGAGGTATACGCTCGTTTACATGAATTGTGAATTATAAGTGTCGCTCTTCTCGTACCTTCGTCAAGAGAGAAAACCAGGGTTGAACGTGCTCAAATTCCCTTTTAGCGGCGCTTTCACCGCTTCTTCCTACAGCGCTTCGCTGGACTCAACCGCCCTTTCTCGTGTTTTCATACCGGCAATCTACAGGCGCTGATGTGTATGTGTATGTATGTGTATCGCTTTCGAGCATTAAATCGTCCTGTCTCGCTTCATTCAAGCCCTAGTCGCAAAAAGAGTTTTAATCTTTATTTTCTATAGACTTATGTTATTGTGCTTTTTTTCAGCAACTGCTCGAAATTTACTTATATAGTTTCTAGTGTATGTTAACTTTGCAGAAGACATATAAACTATGAATTCTAAAGCGAATAATTCATTGTTTACATTCTGAAAATAATATTAATACCATCGCTAGAAATAATTTTTTTTTGTTTTAGTTGTTTATATTTTTGAAACATTTGGTAAGTGAAGAAGCAATATATTATTTCTTAATTATTACTTAATACTGTTATTATTAATAGTTTAAATTTGTAATCTTGATTAAATTATCTTTGATGGCAATGCACATAGGCTTCATTCAAAAGAAAATATATAGTTGAGACCATTGTATATCAAGCAGTTTATAAAACGTGTATAATAGGAAGATTATGCGCCTTTAAAAAATGAAATGTAAGATTTAACACCCATCTAATACTAAGCAAATCGAAACTCCCTTGTAGAGAGACATAAAAAGAAAAAAGTAAATACCCCTAGCTTGTTGCACGTGTATACTTGGCTCAATTTCGAATGGCCATGTATTTTCGAATATGAGACTGGTACGCGTACAGAACACTTGTCAAAACAGCTCTATTTCGTTTGTTTTGATACATTTCCGTGCGTCCATTGTGCCAAGTGAGAGGAAGGCTACCCTATGGCAGCTTAATTCGCAAGCTTGCCTTGAGTGTTTGCGGGCTCGAATGAATTTCGCGCACAGGCTAGTGCGCAACGTGTGTTTACCTACGTTTTATAATGTAACGGCTCTATCAAGGGCATGAGCATAAATTGACCCTACAAGGTGTTGATTAGGCTTTAAAAATAATGGAGGGATGATTTTTTTATACGGTTGAAAATACTTAATGGAAGTGCATGGGTTATAACGTTCTACTATCGTTTGCATAATTCATTACGATGCTCTGTATTATCTAGAGCCTGCCGTTTTACTTGTGCTAAAAAAATTGTGAGAAAAGTTTTTTTTATTAATAAGCATTGTTATAATGTAATTATACAGGGTGTTAAAAAATATCGGATTCTATGCGCACCGCGCGATAGAGCGCAGCGTATTTAATGCTTATAGTGTAAAATCCTTAAGAAGTTGAGTGATTTCTCGCAATTAATTATTAAAAATTGCAAACATTAGCAAGTGATCGATTCGTATTACCAGACAATAGCTGGGGTGTTCCTCGAAGTGAGAAGTCTTAGCGGCTATTCAATACGTTATTCATTTTTGCCATAATAACCGAAAATCGATAAACGCAATATTAAATTGGACTTATTCGTTTTCTTATTTCTAAGATAAGATATAAGTAAATATGCATTAAAAAATCTAATTGTTGTGTTTCTTTATTTTTTATTACCATGGCAATAGAAGGGAAAGTAAGTACTTAAAAGTCGTCAAAATACCCTACTTCGAAGAACCCTTCAGCTTTTGTCTGGTGGTGCAATGCACTCATTGACTAATTTTCGCAATTTTCAATAATTAATTGCGAGAAATCTGAACTCTGACTTATCAGGGATATTTAACTTAGAATTTTGCGCTCTATCGCATGGTGCATATTCCGATCGGTTTTAACACACTGTATAGTAATGTATATAGAAAATTAACAACGATCAATAGTTTCTTTTTTAATTTATCAATTAATGCTATTATTACTCATATTCACTTGTACATGGATAATTTGACACAATTAATTAAGATAATTAAGAAAACATTTTAATACCCGAAGAAAAAGTATATAAAAATTGAAATTATCGAAAAATTTAACTAATGGAGTTTATCAGGCACCCGAGTAAGTTTAAGCACACCCGCTGATCTCTACACGTGCTTCCTCTTCAGCCTTTTTCCATGGCTCGGCCGGTTTGTTCGCCTCTCCACTCGCGAATATTAAAACATAAGCGAAAGCCTCGGTGGAAGCGAAAACACTGAGCCAGCTTACAAAAGAGATTTTCCACTTTGTGTAGCTCGGTCCCTCGCGCGGAATATTTATACCGTCGACACTTTGCTAATCCCGATTTTCACCAAAAGGGGAGGAGGTGGGCATAACGCCCCGGGAGCTACGCTCCAGAGACCGACGCAAGCACACACAGAATTAATGCGAGTCTTTATGATTTAAAGTCGAGGCGATGGGATTTTTTAGTGTCCCCTACCTACTTTTTTGCGTTCTCTCACCCTCGCGCAAAGGATTAAATGACGACGTGTATAAGGGCAATGAGCGAGTCTTTCATATTTTTTTGATAATTTTTTTGTGTAAGGGAAGCGGTATATGGATATACGTGAAGACTGTTAGTTTAATGAAGCTCTTTGGAGTCTTTGTAATGCCGCTTTCATTATTAGTAATTCCAGGTGATTATTTGAATTTCTAATTTGAGCTCTACTTTAATTTTGTTTTCCATCTACTTCCTTTTTTCTTTTCGGAAAATTAATTAATTTTTCATTCACTCAGTAATTGTATAAAAATACTTACCTTAGATTTTTACCGTATACAATGTCACTTGATCTAGACTGCGCTTAACTAATTAATTTATTATTTATACACCATAGTGGAAAGTTATTAGAAAAAATCAGCCGAACTTGGTCAGAAACAGCCAATAAGTGTGTAATATAATATTTAATCATATATAAAAACTTAAAACATGTACATAAATTTACAAGCAAAGTTTAACTGTGTACGCGCTACGATATGATCGTTATTCTCATAAATAACATTAATCATAAGTAAATGCTAATAAAACGTCCGGCATATCACCACGCTGCAGTAAGCTAATGTATTAATTAGAAAAACGATTGTAAACCACGTGCCGCTTATTGTCGAATATAAATCAGCTCTCGAACTCACAATCAGTCAGAGAGAAGACGCTTAAAGATAATCAACTGTACAAGCGAAAGGTACATAACGTAAGGAACCGATCGCAAAAGATGAACAAAAGGTAGAAGTACGCTCCTCCCCCGCAATGGAGCAGAAAATACAGGTATAGAAAGCCAAGTCGCATACACGAATGTTCCGCTCGTGAGAGAATTCACGCGAGGTCGAGCAGAGGTCATCCCCTTTCTCTTTCTCTCTTTTTCGCTGCCTCTCATTCTTAGTTGATCGAGTCGCGAAGGTCGAGGGGATCGTTTCTTCCTCCGGCGTTTATGCTTGGTTCTCTCTCATCGCGCGGTAAACAAAGTGCGTCCTGCATATTAAATGTCATTACTCTTTCGGATTTTACACTGAGGATTATTATTGTTGCAGCTCGCGGCGAGTCCAGACGGACGCATTTCATTTCGAAGAGACTTCACGCGTTATATTCGTTTAATTCTTGGCTTTATTTACACAACATGTAGATTGTGTGGATTTTTAATCGCGATTACTTAATCTATCGTTGACTATCAGATTTATGAAAGTTACCATCTTAATTTTATTTATATTTTAGCTATTTTAGTAATACTAAATGGCTTGTTTTTATTATTAATGTCTTCGTTTAAATTAAATACGCATTTGTTTAGCAATACTTTAAAAATAAATAAATTTCAATTGGTGAAAATTTAGTTAATTTCTCTATGTAAAGTGTAATTAGGAATACAATATAGTACTAAACCGATACGGTGACGGAGTGGCGGAGACACACCTCGGCCGATAATGAAAGTTAAGCAGATTCGGTGTGGTTAGTACATGGATGGGTGACCTATCCTCGTGTGGCTATCGGGATCAGTTGAACGCTTTTGTTCACTCCATAATGTGTGTGGGAGGTGTAGAGCATACGGTTTGAATACTTAAGCCTATACAATGTGATCCAAACACCCCAACAGATTGTTTCAATACACCGGCCGTCCCGAGGAAGGTTTTTTATTCCTCACGTGCACAGCACGAGGCATAGCCCTTATGCAAGTCGATAGGGGTAAAATCAAGATGGGAAACAGGAAAAGAAAATGGCAGAAATAGGGACTAATGAACAAATAATAAAATAAATGCAATGTTATATATTACTTTACACTCTGCGTGTATCGTACATAAAATATTTTGATTTTATATTTTTTACGTTGATTTTTTTTTCTCGATCCTACTTTATTTAAATTTCTAACACCTCTTGCAACATTTAAAATTTAGCGATATGCAAGTAAGTTGTTAAAAACGAGGGTTTGCACAATATTGAATCTATTGAATAGACGCAAGTTAGCTCGTAAAGACCGATTAAATTTATATATATACAATAAAATATTTTGTCTCATACTGCGAAATTCTTAGAATACTATTCTCACCTATTTTTAAAGAATTTGGACTTTATCACCCGAACCACGTTCTTTCTTTACAGAATGACCTCGAAGATTTATCAACTTCAACCTGCGATTTACCCGCGCGATTCAAACGAGGCCCTCGCGTGCTCCTTCTAATCATGCTTTGTAGACACCCGACGATTGTCAGAAGATAATTCATATATAACGCCTCGAAACTCAATGTTTGCTTTTACTTCGTTGTGATAGTTTATTTTTATGCTATTACGTGCACTTTCAACGTTATCGTGCTCCCTGACTCATTCCAGGTTTTTCTACCTCGCCGATGCACTTTATTAATCGCGCTTCGTTGAATACACATTTATATGATTTACATGAATTCGGAGTATATTGAAAGTTTTCCTTATGCATATTGCTTCCTCGTAAAGGAAGCTTTGAAAAAGTAAAATTTTTCGATTTATTAAAAACATGTTAGAAGTATATTTTGAGATGTCTAGAGTCCCTGAACGTTTTTAGAATATTTGTGCCTTTGTGTGTATATATGTATGTATGTATACCGTTGTATTTTCGATCTACCGAACAATTTTACATCTATTCATTCAATTTTGTTTTATTCACAATTTTCGATTTGTCAAAAATTAATAAAAATAAAGTTGATCTCTATTTTTTTAGCTTAAAAGATTTATAATTAACGTAATTATATTGAGCATTATATATTTTTAGATGGAATTTTTGATTACTCATATCTCTAAATCTAATTGAATGAATATAATACTGTCGAAATTATAGAAAATTTCAACAAGGTGATTTTGAGAAAAAAATATAGTTTAAAATGGATGAATGTTGAAATCAAATGATTAATTTTCTTTATTTTATTAAATCGTTTTGTTCAAATTCTGAAATGTTAAATCATGTTTTGAGAGAGTTTTTTACTTGTAATAATCATCTCAATTAAATTAGTGCAAAATATAAACAATTTTAAAAAAGTTGGATAATTTTGTTATATCCAATAATTATATTTCATTTGGTTGTAAAATAAAAATTGATATTACAATTAATTTTATTTTAATCTTTATATAAAGACATGTTAAGATAAACCTATGAAATTCAATGAATATACTTATAAAAGTAGCTAATCCGGTGCTTCGAATAGAAAAGAGTAAAACCATCCTGATGAAAAGAGGGACGTTATTAAAAACCCATTGATTAAAGAAAACAGATGCACTCATAATAAACCTATTAGTCGACATTTTTCAGTCCAAGTAAACCGCATTCACTTAAAAAACCTTTCTTCCGTAAAAGTAGAGATCGGTGTACTAAAAGGCCACTTCCAGCGTATCTAGAAAAGAAAGCATCCGTGCACTTTATCTCGTACAACATATATCTTTTTATTTTTACGCTGTTCCTGAGACTTTCGAAAATCATAAAGGTTAATAAAGTTGTTAATGTAAAGGAGCAAAAACAGTATTGTTGTTAAATTGTGTTGATTGTACACAAGTCCTCGAGCCTGATGTTTAATGCATGTACAACTCGTGTCGCAATAATGTAACGAGCGTATTAATACAGAATAATGCAAATTTCTATGGTACGTAACAAATGTGATGTACAGAATGACGAGTACAAACATAGTAGTGCGATGAGCGATGTTGTGCAATTAATTCTTTTTTTTTCCTTGACCGATCGCATAAACGCAGTAATTTTCAAAATACACGACAGTTTATATAAACAACATTGTTATCGTAGTCATTTTCGTTAGACTTGTTGACAACCGGAAATTCATTAATTTTATACATTTGAATCTTCTTTTCTTTGTTTCCTATGTCTGTAGTTTCGTGTTAAATGTAAACTTTAATATTTTAAAATAAATTTTTTTTGTACTGTTGCCTTATTTATCCTAAAAACAACAATGTTTAAAATAATTTGATTAAATGTGTGTTATAATGGATATTAAAGTGCGAATGGAGATAATAAGGTATAATATAGTAAATGTACAGCAACTCTTTTCCATAACATTGATGTTCGTTTCGATATTATGAAGAATGGAAATCAACAGGATTCAGCTAATTAAATTTAACATTCTAAATTCTTCGTGCTTGAATGTAAACGTAATTGATTTAATTCTGTTTCAATTTGACCGTTGCCTCGCATTCCGATGTAACAGACCTTAACGATCGAATCATTCAGTGTATATTACAAGCTCTTTTGATCTAATGAATCAGCTCTCTGAACGAAGCCGCAAGGCATTCTCAAATTTGTTTGAATAGTTCCCCAAAGCTCTAGATACTTGTACTTATTATATTGTAACTTAACTAAAAACTTATCATCCTAATAATAAATACCTCAAAATTAATTGTATGTGAAACAAAAAACACTTTATCCTCGCAATTTATTTACCTTGGAGTAGTTTCAATAATAATGCGAAAAAGTTAACCGCCAGTATTACCAACAAATCGAAAACAGATGTAGTATAAAATATAAAAATACCAAGTAATATAATCAAAGAAACGCATTTAGAAAAATATCTCGGTTTATGTTTGCGGATGATCTCATCGGAGAAGAAAAAACAAGGAATTTGACGATTATGAAAATTGTCCGGTTTTGTCAGGGAAAGCAAGCAAAACCTTTGGAAGCTCGGGAAAAGAGAAGACACTGGTAACACAGGGTGCTCACCCCTCGTTTGTTTTTGTGTTCGCGCGGCATGAAATCGGGAAAACAGGATCTCCCTATCTCCGGTAGTAAATACAAGGCTATCTCTGAAATGCTCTCGGGCTAGGGCTTCGAAGGACGGGAAAAGCACCGAGAAATGTCGGGGGTAAAAAGAAGGTAGAGACCGGGAGGGCTTCCACGTTCGCGATCGCCGAACTTATACAGAGGCCACTGATAGAACGCTAAGTGCATTTGGCAAGCCTCCAGCCGAACGAACGACTCCGCCGGCTCTTTCTTCCTTCTCTCTCACGGCAGCGTAAAATCAGTGAACTACCCAGGCTATATAATCATCCCGTTCTTCTACTATCTCCTACGTGCTTTTTCCGTATTTCTTCCTATCCCGTCCTTCGCGCCTTTTCCTTTTAACTTTACCATTTTCTATCTAGCTTTCCCTTCGACTACCCTACCTTTCTCTACTGCACCTTCTTTTTTCTTTTTTCCATCTTCTTTTTTTTCCTCTTTCCTACTATTTTTCTCTTGATTATTTTTTACCAATTTTTTTTGCGGCCTCGATGTCTCCCTACTGGCGGTTTTCCCGTTCGCTCCTTCTGTTCATTAGTTGGTGTACCCTCTCAAACGACTGGTTTTGTTTTGTAAGACTCGAATTGGTCGGTGTTTACTTTATTCTTTTGTAAAACTTTGCCTCGTAATTCATTCAACTTTACGGGATTGAGAACTGTATCTCTGCGTGCAAAAGGTGTAGTCTATGCCTATTTTAAACACGGCTACTTTTTCAAGACATAAATACACATAGTTTGTTTTGTTATCCACTATATTTACCGCCACTAAGGTACTCATTTAAAGAAATTTATTAAACCAAAAAAGTGTACTTTTTAAATATGTAATATACAAAAATTTTCTTGAGAAAATTATTGGAAAATATATACTTGCTATAATGTATAATATTTTATATAAACTAGAATTAACCATGCGCGCTCCGCGCGCTCTTGCGTTTTTCAGCAGTCAATATTTGAAATATTACACTGTCTTATTTACTTAAAACAACAATTTTCAATAATATATTTATTCATGATTTATTATACTCTGATTTTGTCAAGAAAATTCAAACATTACGTTTTTCCCGCGCTGCCAAATCTAACGTACAATGTTCTAAACGCATGCGCAAAACGTAAACCAATCACATAGCCGTTTCACTTGGCTTCACAAAATCCGGCAGTCACTTTTTTATATAAGGATATTGGCAAAATCTGTTACAAAAATATAGTAATTTTTTTAAAATGATTAACAGGTAGATTATTTTTCAGACATTCAAATTTCTGACTTTTGATCCAATCACTTTTACACTTTCCACTATCTAAGCTATTTTATTGCTCTTTATTTTATATTACTTTATATTAAAAATAAGAAAACATATAATGCAAACTTACAAACGTTCCATAACCTAAAATTAATATATAATTAAAAAGACTATGAATTTTAACAATTTGTGTTTAAATATTTAAATAGTTTTAATGCAAATAATTTTCATTATTTATTTTACAAAAAGTACAATTTATATCAACTAAAGATATTCGAATATAATCAAAGTTCTCCAAACCTGACGATATCAGAGTCGAAAAAATTGGAATTTAGTAGCAAGCCAATAAAAACGTTATTTAAACATAAAAGAAAAAATGCCAAGAATTGTAAATAGAATTTAATAATTGCTGTTTTTAAAAAGATAATTGAATATCACTTACTCGTAATCCGAGTGCAATTAAATTATAATAGTGCTATTATTAGTTTAAAATATTTTATAATATATATTAGAGTACATAAAATTTAATTTCACAAAATTTGTCAGTTTTATAGTATCAGCATTATATTAAAAAAATTGAAACTATTTTTCGCTACACGCCAACACTCGAAAATGCAGGATAGTAATAAAAATCAACAACTCTTGTAACAGTGAAACATAAAGATATGAGAATCGTGTCGTTACAGTAAAAATGTCTGGGATACTTCTACTTTTTCAGTGTCGACGCTCTTGGTTATTTCGCCGGCGGTCGGTTCTTTTATTTTCATCGTCCCTCCACTTCCTACGTCTGCGCTCGATAATCCTCGCACCGAGGTGGATGTTGGCAAAAGAAACCAATCGCAGGCTTCTCCAACGCCACCGGAGAAAATATGAAAAGACGTCGTCGACGACGACGACGATTAATTCAACCGACGCGGCGTCTCCTTCTACGTATAGACATACGCGTACATGTATCTAGACACAAGAAAAAATTCCATGAGAAATAGAGACTCGAAAAATGTCGATATCGATACGTGAAATTGTATGGAACGTTTCCCTTCCTTATCGATTCTTTTTTCTTTATGGCTAACGCAGTAGATTTTAACGAATGTTTTTCCCGATCGTTGATGGTAATGTTGAAGCACTCGTGTTATTTTGTTTTCAACGGATCCGTTTCTGTAATTCGTTAGAGATTTTCTTCTCCCTATGGCATCCATTAGTCGTTGCTGCAGTAATTGAAATTAGTCCTTTATGACTTTGATATACAGACACGATGGATACAATTTAATTATGATTTACATGCCATCTTCATTTGTGTTAGAATAAACCGATACTTTCCAGCTGTTTATAACAGTTATTTATGCACTAAGGGAATAAAATAGGCGTTTATTTCCGCGGATGAAAGTTGCTTTGCTGCCCAAGTTTTAGCGAGGGTAGTAATTAATCTATGTGAATAATCGCCTTTTACTCCCGAAGTGTATATAACATTTTTCACACAAATCATCTTCTAAAAAGTCATTTATTTGACAGTAATGACAATTTAATATTTTTTTAATAATATGAATTTAAATTTTAATGTTTTTATTATTTTTTTGTCTCCTTATGCTCAAAAAATTTCAAGTATTAACTGCAAATGTGTTGATCACTATTTGAAATATTAACGGCAAGTGAATGGAGTAAAAAGTGAATCCCGAAAATGACTACCGGGAGTAAAAAGTACTTTTATTCCCTCGTTACAATAAACTGGACTTTTTGGTTGGTTTGGGTGACAATATATATAAACTTATATTTACACTGTCTTCTGATGAAAATGTAGAAGATTTAAACAAAGCCTTACAATGGATAATTTTTTATGTTGCAGGTACGTTAGGATGATTCTGTTTCTCTGCAAACCGTGAGTAATGCCCCTATGGTTTAAATTAATTTTTATATTCAAGATTTTATTGATCGATTTAAAAATACAATGTAAATTTGAATTACTTGATAGAAACGTTTAACAGAGATCATCTGGAAGTATTATTTTGATTAAAAGTATTGTATTGTAAATTTGTGTAACGTAAGGTTTAAATATTATATAGCAAATGTTATAATATTTAATATAAACAATATTATTTTTGGTACAGTATAATGTAATTAAATAAATGTCAATCGAATTAATGAGAATGTTTCGCTTGATGTTTCGCTGATATTAAAGCTTGTAAAGTTTACCGTAAGCAATTACCTATGAAAAGATCGGATGTTTTTCCAAGTCGAAGGACCGAAGGAACTCTGACCGAAAATTGTAAGGTTCCGCGATCGCCTAAAGACCATGCGATTGCCGTATCCATCAGAGGGCTGAGGTAAGTCAATCGGTTAGGAAAAAGTACGGTAAAGCGCTGCTACCCTCGGGCATCCGAAGTCGTCTTACAAAAGAACGCGCTAAACGCGATAAAGAGTACACGAGAGGAGCAGCCACCTCGGAACCGGCCGTCTGGAAGCCGCTTTAGCTCTACCGGGAGAAGAGCCCTCGATAAATAAAACATCCAAAGTACCGGGGGGAAACCTGAAAAAGTTGTCTCTTGCGCGCGTACAGCGGCGAGCAATTCCGCACCGTCGTTAGAAGGCTTCGCCGCGTCTCTAATGCCCCTTTTACGCTCGCGCTTTAAGCTTCTCTCCCGCTCCTCCACCCCTCCCCCCTCTCCCCCTTCTACCTTTGGACTCGCTTTAACTTTCGAGGTATTTGCCTCTCGGTTGTATACGTAAATAGATTGCACTTGATGAAGCTGTAGTCCCCCGGAGTAAGAGGCTTTTGATTTTCGAGGACTCGCAGTACTCAGCCCCTATGGCAATCGTTTCTATTTTATCGGTGTTCGCATTAGCTTTAATAATGTACACGATTTCACGGTTTCTTGGGTTTTTGCTTTCGAATCTACAAAGAGAGCAGCCAACCTCCTTTTTTATCCTACTTTTTGAATTTAATCACAATTCCTCGACGACCAAAACGTTGTGCTTGAATAAATTATTTAAAATTTGCCTATTTTTTTTGCTATTATTATTTGATTAACTATTCTATTGTACATAGAGATTAAATTTTACTTTTATGTTAATTAAATTATTTAATTATCTGAATTTATTACTGTTACATATTTTTAAAAGATTCGTAAATCGTTTCTACTTTTACTTGAAGAATTTACAGAATAAGATAATCAACGTAAAATGGTGTATATATATATATATATATACACACACACATTAAATAAGTTTCGATCAAACGAAATATATATCGTTCGTTTAGCCTTGTGTAAAAATGAATCTGTCGTAACTGAATAAACGTCAACTGTATTTCTTCGACTGTCAAAGGAATGTCCTCTGACAACAATCCCTCGCTGCAGCGAAACGAAGAAAATCCTCTTACGATAATGGCGCAATCACATGGTTACACAGTCAAATCCCTTTATTACATTTCGATTTTTTCGAGGACAAAACGATCCCCCATCCGTAAAAGGTTGGTGTGCGCGCTCTCAAAGAAAATCCTGTTATCGCTCGTGAAATAAAACCGGCTGGTTGCAGGACGATGCAAAAACCCGCGCGAAAGTGATTCCAGGCACGCGTTCGATTAATGTAGCCGCCTCCCGAGTGCTCGCGTTATACCGAGATTGTTTTGCACCGGGAGGAACGAGAGCAGGTGCTCGAGTCTCTCTTGGTTTCGCTCTCTTCGTTTTCTTATTTTTATTTTTTCTCTTTTTGCAGTCCGTTTGGCTTTGCTTCTTCCCTTTTTTACTCGCGTTTCGCTTCCTTTCCTTTCGTCTCTTTGTTTTCGGGCCAATCGTGGTCTTTTATTTCATGCGAAGCCTCCCCGATTTCCTCTCTGGGGATCTTCAAGAGGGCCGATTTCGGACGTGATGCTGCGAGGGACTTACCGATCGCGATTCGAGTTCTACGGATATTTTTTTCGTTTAAGGAAATTAAGGGGACGTCCTAAGCTTCTTATTTTTTCTCGAGATGCGCACATGTAGGCGCACGCGAGGGGGAAGAGAATTTTGGTGAAACTCGTTTTTGACCAGGGTGTTGCTTGCTCGCAAACGAGATATACTCCACCAACGTCGTGCTTTTCCTTATTTTATTTCCCTATCTGCTAATATGGGTTTTTATGTACCTCGTAAAATGTGTCTTGCTCTCAGAAGGAATTTTGTGAATTTTATCGGTTATTAATCTCAATAATTTAATAAATCAAAGTAAGCCTTTATATTTTCTTGATAATTGCAACCTTAAAATTATTTGCCAATTTTCATCATCAGGGCTTCAAATAAATAAATCGGAAAATAATTCACTGATAAGAAAAAATATTCTGTTCTTATATTATCAATTTTGCTGCATTAGCAATGATGAGGTACTTAGAATCGAATCATATAAATTGGAGTAGCAAAAATTGATGAACTGTATATACGCATGCTTTCTGCACAAATTTTTATTTATATTTTGACATTAATAAAAATGACTGAAAAATGTCGTTGATATAATAAAGCTATGATTTTCCATTTGGATAAACCCATATATAAATGTTGTCTTTACAATAAAATTGATTTCGCAGACATTATATTATTAATATTTACATTAGGCATCAATTTACTTGTTAATTAAAATGATTCAATAATCGAACGCCTGTAAATTAAATAATAGTGTTTACACATCTGTAGAAAACGCCTAACGCTAAATTTATGGGTGTTTTACAAGAATAAAGTGAAGCAGGTATATACTGGAAAAGGTCAAGCTTATATATAGGCAATGTGAAATTTTAATTACGTTCTAGTAAATTATTTATAGATAACTTTTTATATTAGGCATAGACAGAAGTATGAGTATCTATAGAGATAGCCTGCAACCGCATATATGAGTAAAATCAATTTTAGTTAATCGATTTCCCTTGTACTCAATTACGAATATTATATCGGATAAATTGTCGGTTTATCGCGATAAAACCAAGGTATATAAATAAATTATAAAGGAGGATCGATAAAGCACGAAAGTTTGTTGGTAGCCTTTTACGGCTAGTTCACTTTAAATGTATAAGATAATACGCAATGGAGATGGGATAAATTAGCTACGTTAAATCGACATTGGACTTTCTCTCAATAAACACAATTCATCCATCTTTAACCTAATTCGAATTAGCACGATTATAACCATTTAATAATATAACGAAGGAGCGATCGATATGCGAAGAAAACTAAAAATATCCCGATCGATTGACACTTATTACCCTTTAACATTAGTATGACATCAAATGTCAAATAAAACTACGAAACGTTAATCTTATTGATTGACGTCTGATCGATACCAAAAACTTAGATATTTAGTAGTATTTTCTGTATAAGAAGACGCAAAACCGAGTCAATGTCTATTAAATGTTATGTTATACAGTTGTGTTATGTATGAGTCTGTATACTTTTATGAAACATCGCCGTCTCTTCGCGGTTAACTATACGTAAAGAAATCAATATAGACCTAGCGAGTAATAAACGTGACGCGATTCCCACGTGTTTTGTTAAACTATTTTTCCATTAGTCAGATTAACTAGCTTGAGTGTCCCTCGACGATCGCTCGTTTGCTGGGCGTATTTGCTCGACAAGTTGTTTCCCTTTATTAGAAAGTAAAATGTGTATTAAAAGTTGATCGATTTATCGACGTCCGGGTTTCACCTCAGCCTTAACGATTTTTTCGATGGGTAATCAATGTCCGAGGTGAGCTTGATAGTTTAACAGTTTTTGTTTTACTTTTTCTTAAATGATGTATGTCATTACTTTAATTAGTTGCTCAAGGTCATACAAGGAAATCTGGTTTACTACTAATTATCTTGCATACGTAAATAATGTAAACAATTCCGATATTAATTATTCATTTTTTACATATGAATTTTACAATGTATGATTTACAGTTCTGTTAATCACCTATAAATAATAAATGGTTATTTTTGGAAAGTTCGATTTATTATTACTATCAATTTGATGAAAATTATATTATATTTTTTATGCATTTAAACTTAAATTAATATTTATTAATTTTTTTTTTAAAGACAGTCAGGTGTAAAGAAATCATACCATTATGTGCATTTCATAATTACAAAAGTTTGCACTTTATTTATGTCACGACCGACTTGATGTAAAATAAAGTCTTTTAAATCAACAATATTATATAAGAGGTAAGCCATCATATAATATGTACACGCAAGGGGTACACCAAACAGATTATTTTTAAAGCCAAGCGTATAAAATAACAATTTTTATATTTACTTTATGGTAACAATTTTCACAGTATAAGCAGTCGCACATACAATTTAATTTTTAAACATAATAATTGATTTTTATGTTATAAGCATAAAATTTACTATTTCATTTATTTATAATTACAAACATCATTTATGATTCATTCAGTCCTTGATTGCTTTACATTGTAAATGTAACACGATGCTCGTAAGCTAAAATTGAGTATAATTATATATGTGAACGATGTATGTATATATTCTTATTTCTGTAGCGAAAAAAATTTGAGTTATTTTTGCATACCTGCAGTTTGGATTGTAGGTCAAGGTTTTATATGCATATAAATTTGTAATCTTTAGAAGTTGCATCCTTTAAGAAGAAACACACATAAAATTAAAGCTTGTTAAATTAAACTATGTGTTGAAAAAGAGTTTATTGTTTATTAGTGTGCAGTTTTATAATTAGCATTTTATTATTTTGCTTTGTACATTGATAATAAAATGAAGAACATTTTTTTACATATTCTGCCTCTAAAGTAAACTGCCAGTATTCTTTTACAACGAATGAAGTATTTAATAACAAGTAGAGTAAGCATAATCTTTTGTAAATGGAAAACAAACTTAGCATTTTTCATCAAGTATAATTTAATATATTAATTTGACGAGTTAAATAATTCTTTTAAAGAATTCGATCGTACGAAAGAAACTTATAAAATAACCGAGGAAACAAGAAATTTGAAAATTACCATATTTCGTGATGAACTCTGTTGAATCGTGAGCGCGTGAATATCCAGCGGCGGCAGCACGTTCATGTTGAATCCGCTCGTACAGTCGGAATCGATCACCGAGAGAGAGAAAAAAATAAAAATAATTTGCAACAGTGGCTTCCTACGTGTCTCTGGAAATTACTTGTACTTTATGCTAACTGACGTTGCCAGACCTCACTCATTTTTTGGTATTGAAAAATTTTGTAATTTTCTTTTTGTCATAAATTATACTTAACGGGGTAGCCAAAGTCAACTTTTATCCTCCCTATCCTTATCAATCGAGGTAAGCAAAGAATTCAATTATAATATATAAAATATTATAAGTAGTATATGAAAAAGTATGAGAAAAAATTTTAGACTAAAATTCATTTTTTAAGGGGTTTTTTAAAAATCCTTTACGAAAATGGTGAACCTGGCGTAACATAATCAACAGTTTTTGTTAATAAATGATTTGAAAATTCGATTGAATTTTAGTTTCAAATTTTGCACAAAGGTCAATTATTTGTGAACAAAGACACGTTATCTCGAACTTTTTCAAATACTATAATATTTTATAAATTATAATCGAATTCTTTATTTAGTTCGGTTGGAAGTAAAAAAAAAGTGTCTTCATAGTATTTATATATACACAAGTACAAACGCTAATAAACTTTACTTTTTATGCAATCCAAGTGCTAAATTTAGCAACTTTATAATACATTTATATGCCTAAATGATAATATAAATAATTTATATAGGTTAGTACATACAGATAAAAGTAAAAACTACTGCGTGTAACTTGCAAATCTCGTACGTATTTTGCAGTACATAACGTGTCGTGTGCAGGGTCTAACTTCATTAGCTTCCATTATGTTCTTGGTTTTTATTCGTTTGGTGGGCCTATGGTAGTATTTCCCTCGATTCCTCGTTCACTATAAATGTTCACCCTCAGAAAAGGAAGATTTTGTCGTTTGCGCAAAGCTTAAGCGACCGCTGGGCTGGGTTCGCAGAATTTCCGAGACCCAGAGACTCCAGAGATAATGAGTTGATTAAGTTGAGTGGGATAGAAGAGACGGAAGGGGATGACACGACCTTGATTAATCGGTTGTGGGGAAATTGTATTTTGGTCGGTTTGCAACGAACGATTCGCCACCGCCTAGGGTAAGGGGATTGGCTATTTATTGGCCTTTTGGGGGAGACTCTGTGTGCACGCGACTTGTTTTACCTTATTAACGATTTTTTCACCTCTAAACACTCGAACCCGTATAAATCATTCTCTATTCATGCACGAGTCTTTGAACATAATGATTTTATTTTTAATTTTTATCTAACATTGGAAATTGGATTTAATTTAAAATTTAACAATCGTTTTTGAAACAGCATTTATTATTTGACCTATATGGATAATTGAATTAAAAGTTTATATATTTGCAGTATAGAGACTATTTATATTCATATACCAGCATAGTTTTTAAAACAGTTTTTAAATAGTTTTTTAAAAAATTAATATGCAAAATTTTTGGACTAGAAAAATCAAATTGATTTTGATTATTAAATGAAGAAAATTATGATTTAAATTATTTATAAAAAATCGGAGCTTTTCCAAAATACTGTATTTCAAAAAATATAAATTATACTTTTCTAAGAACTTACTGTTACTAATACAAATAGACAGACGAAAAGAAATTAATAAATATTATCCAAATATTCAGGGTAAAATATTGACGTATTTATATTACAGTATTTGTACAACAGTGGCAGAACAATTTATATCTCAAACATTTAAATATTTTTAACAAAACTTCTCTTCGTAAATTAACCAATAATGTATACGTTCTTATTATATAATTAAACTGTTGTTTTAATTATATGTAATTTAAATTTTTTTCATTGATATTTAAAGAAGAATGGTGGTAAGTCCTACTGGAACCACATACTAACCACGCATACTCATACATACATGTATATATATATATTGTGTAACCGCATGAGTCTTCCAAAGCTTATTATCGAGTTTTAAATATTAAAGTCTTTAGGACATTATTAAGTAATTATGCAAATATTATAAAGAATCATACTTAAACGTTATTGTTTTATAAATAATTAGTTTTCTCTGCTTTATAGTTGAAAAATAATCAAAAAATACAAAATTAATTAAGCTTGTTTAAGATAAAAAAATGATTCTATTTTATGAATAAATACCATAAAACAATAATAGTGCCCTGGTAGAAATCATATTCCATTAAATAAGTATTAAATAGACTGTTTGAATAGAATGGGCAAAAAATAGGCGAAAAATGTGCCCATTTTTCTCCAATCGATGAAACGCTTTTTCTCACATTTTATGACCATTTATTAAAGTAAAATCCTATTTTTCTCCCATTTTTGAGCTTGTAAATATAGATTACAGTTGAGTCTAGTTATGTCCTATTAAATATCTATTAAAAATGGACAAGTGAAAAATCTAATAAAACAGCGTTTATCTTCGTAAATACTGGGAATACAACAGAAATTAGTTGTGAATCAGACGAAAACGTTAAAAACCCATCCGAAACTATAGGAATTTTGAAGTTTACTCTTTCCGGAAAGCTGGAAAGAATATTTAAATATTTTGAGGTTATGGTCATTCTATTAAATGCTAGTAAAATGGGAGAAAAAGCGTTTCATCACAAGGTATTTACTACCAATTTTTAATTCCTAGTTCTTAGTTTTAAATTTCTACTAGGGTAAAACCAATCATAATAGCTTGATTCGCATTTACAATGCAAACTTGTTTGCATTATTATTTTCTTTACCATAAATGTTACTACTACGAGAGTGATAGAGAGATAAAGAAACTTTGATTATTATCTCTGGTATGCCGTGAATGACGAACTTCCGTAAAGGTATATCGCTCGACGAAAGTCTCATTTGAATAAAAAAAATATCTGAAAGTTCAAAGTCAAAGCTTGTAGCGGCAACGTCCATGCGGTTAATACCGCCCTTAAATTAAATTTTCTATTCATGAATAGTAAATTACTATTCATAAATAACATTCAAACATCGGCATCCCACATAAACATGCAAATCACGCGCAACGTTCGTATACACTGCTCAAAGAGAGGCTATACCTTTCCGCGTCGATTTTCAGCAACAGCACTCGTTTATAATGAAGAGAAAGCGAGAAGCCCTGTCGAATAAAAAAGAAGTGCGTAATAATGGTTATACGCATACAAGTGCAAGGGTTTCATTGTAGTTATATATATATACCAAGAGCCCGTTTATTTATCACCAGGTTACGCGGAGAAAACCGACTGCGCCTTGTTTTCTTACATGCGCGGCTCGCGATAATTCGGTTGGGCCAGGTGCGAGGCTAATTTCGTTACACTCGGTATAGAAAGAGGGGAGGCACGCCACGCGTTCGAGAAACGTGTGTACACTACACGAACTCGAAAGTGGCCTTCGATGCGCGTAGAAATCGAGCCCTTTCTCTTCGCCAGGGTTTTTCCCTTTGTCGTCGAAGGTGCTATTCGCGTGAATTGCCTTTTTTGTCTTCTCAATGCTTATGTAATCTACGAATAATGATTTAGCATTTATATATATAGTATTGTACTTAATTTGAGGGGTCGCGTGAGTGCATTTTTTGCCCAGGTGTTGTACCTATCATTTATCTAAGCGTATAACCCTATGAATTGATGATTTAAGGGCACGCACAAACATTCGCCATTTGTCAAATTCCATGATAATACTGCAAAGTAATATTATACGCGTTTTTCAGTTTTTATTACAAAATTACATTTAATTACCTACGTGTGTGTACGTACGTGTCACAAAATAATCGAAAACGTAAAGTGTGAACCAATTATTAATGATCCAGACAAGCTCATCAAGAAGTTTTATCAAGTTCGTGTCAGGTCATTGGGAACCTAGAAAAGAAGCAAAAGAGTAGATGCACCTGTATTTGGATAGTGAATTCCATTGGTCGCAAGAGGATCGGTTTCTGCACCGATGAGAAAGAGGGAAGATCGAATTAGTCCCGATCGTGTCAGGGTTGGCAAGCCCGTTCCAATTAATGAAACACACACGGGACGCCCGAGGAGGAAGGCACGCAGACACAGTCGAGAGATGCGGCAGGGTACGGTCGATGCGGTTCGCGCAACCACCATACCCGAGAGAGATAGAGAGATGGAAAAGCGAGAGCCCGGGGTTTATTGGCCCTCTCGGATGCATCGCGCGAGGAAATTGTTCAATTTCTGCTGAATTCCCAAGTTCTCGAGGACCGCGAACCGTCACACCTCTGGTGCGCGTGCGTTACGCGGATTTATTGAAATTTCCCGTCCATCTCACTTTGGTCGCTGACCCCTGGTTCCACTCTCTCTCTCTCTCTCTTTCTCTCTCTTTCAGTCTCTCCCGCCCCCCCCCTCTCTCTCTCTCTCTCTCTCTCTCTCTCTCTCTCTCTCTCTCTCTCTCTCTCTCTCTCTCTATGTAGAAAACGACTGAGACCAAAGCGTTTGATTAAACGCACCCGCCCGTCTGGCTTCACGGTCAACACGCCGCTTAATTAACGATGCTTTCGCTCTTCCCATTGTTTCGACAATACATACTTGTTTCTTTTTTCTACCAAGGCTATAGATTCCTACTTTATTTTTTCGGGCCTCGAAGTTGATGAGAATGCGAGATGCATTGGATCAAATAAAAAATCAGGATTCTTCAAAATTAATATTTTATATATACATGTAAATAAATTGAATTTATTTCATCTGTACAAAATTTCTCAATTAGTGATATAGTAATAGCTACACTAAATTGTTTATTTATTACTTGCAAAATTGTATATATATATTAGGAACAGCATTTTATTTATATACGATAATGTGATTCTTATAAATAATAGGTATTGATTTGCATGTTTTGAAACTCTTTAATATGAAGGCACGGAGAAGTTGCATGGCCAAAAAGTGAATTGCAATTAAGAGAAAGCATGAAGAAACGGCGTCGATTTTCAAGCGTTACTTATCAGCTCGAGTACAATAAGACGCGAGTCGCGAAGGAAAGAGCAGTTCAGTCTCGTAAATAACGAGTTTTCAACAATAAGAACTAATAAGCTTGAATATACGCGTTTGCGCGCATGCGCTCCAGAGAAGAAATGGGGACGTTTAATTCAATGGGACGTCAGCGTCGTATATCACGAGGCGCCGATGAAGGAGAAAAAGAGGGAAAAACCGGTAGGCGCGAGCGAGCGAGAAAGCCACACACGTACACACATACGTATACACACATGTTTGTCAGCAACATTAAAGAGCGCCTCGTCGAACATATAAATCGTGCTTTTCGCTTCACCGCGAAGAAATCTCGCGACGAATCTGAATAACGCGACGACCAGAAAATAATTTCTTGTCTGCGGAATCGATCGTTTGTAAGCCTCGTGGATTTTACTTTTTCTGCTGCTGGTGGATAGCTATTTATTATGCGGATAGTTTTCAATTTTGTGGATCTAAATAAATGTCTTTTCATATTTTGTGTGTACGAATGTGTACACGTACACGTACACGTACACACACGCGCGCGCGCGTACATATATAATATTATACTTACACTGCGGTTGAGTACCTGTTTTAAGATTTTTTATTTGAAATATTGTGTTCGAAACGTAAGTTATACTTTCATAGATCTGATTGCTAAATTTAATCGTTTTTATACATATCTAGTTATTACCGGTCGTGAACATTCCAAATAGTTCGATCGATATAGATAGCTATACGTAAAATTTACTTTCACGTGAATAATTGCGTGTCTATTTAAAATGAGCATTGGTATAGCTTTCGTTTTCGCTAATTCGTTCGGTCAAAACCCTGTTTCCTTTTGACTAGTGATTATGGATCAAAAATGTCTATATAACTAAGCTACAATTATATTTAGTGTTACACACTCTTTATAAGAACGATGTAAAAACAAAGTTTAATTTCATTTGATCGAGATTGGTTAATTTAATGATTTGTCAATTTATAATGCCATTAAATTAAATATTAATTTAAAATTGAATGGTAAGATTCAAATAATTTATTAAAATTACAGTGAGCATCGGGTAAGTCAGTGTCGGGCAATACATTAAAATTCATCGTGTAATCCTCACACAACTGCCAGAAAAACAATAGGCCGTGCTGAGTAAGACTTTGGTTATAGAAAAATAGCTATTTATTTTACAATAAAGGTTTATTAATGCATTTACGCGAGTACTTCCTGTTACTGATCGAGTACGGGCTTACATCGGTTGTAGACTGAATTTCATGACAGCACGTATAAATCCTTTCACACGCTGGAACACGGTGTGTTCACGAATGACGGTGAAAGTCCAACGATTCGAAAAATTCCAATACACGTACCGAGGACGGTATAAACGTGTGTGCGACCGTGGAAACCGCGATTGAGCGCGAGAAAGAGAGAAAAAGAGAGCCGGAGTTGGAACGAGTACGTCAAAGCGGTGGCGAGCGTACACGAGCCTCAAAACCGGTTACTTGTGTGCGCGTCTATGTGTATGTGTACGTACTTTTATATACGCGCTCTCGGGCGCACATGTTGGCGCACACTCACACACACGCGCACACCTCACCCACACAGGCTATCTTTTTCTCTGTACCGAAAGTATCGGTATCGGACACGTACGAGCGATCTCTCGCTAGCCGATGATCATCGTTTCGATCTCTTTATTTTACTTGCTAGTTTATCCTTGCGCTTCTGATCTCTTAATTTAATTTGTTTATTTCCGTAACTTTTTATCTCGAGCATCAACTTTTCATGCTTGTAGTAAACAACATGAATAGTGGCCACGTCCATTTTTGTATTGAACAATTAATAAATTTATTGTACATTGTACAAACATGAATGTACACTCATAGAGTTATCACGAACATTGTACCACGGTACAAAAAATGACTTGAAAAATAATAATATACGGAGAAAAAATACTAATAGTCGTAAAGCTTACTATGAATTTTAAATAAAGATTCCATCATTTTAAACATAACAAGGAAACTTTGTTATTGATTAATAAAAGAATTTATAATTATTAAAAAGTAGATTCTGACACTGACCAATAATAAGTATATGTATAGTAACTGCTTTTTAATAAACAATTACAATTCATTAGAAAATTTAAATTAAGAAACTTATAAATTAGATTTACAAAATTAAGAAACAAAATTATTATTTAGGTATATTAACAAGAAAAGTGATTAAAAAATAAGTCCAATTTTTTTATTATAAATTCTAAATTTTTACATATTATATTTGTGATAAGAAAGATTGAATTTAAATGAATCATTAAACATTTACAGTCTTTTTGTTGGTTTGGTATTCAATAAGATTGTCCTCTGTGGTCGAAACTTGTAATCCTATAATAGAATTCGACTTTTTGTTGCCGAAATTTCTTCGTTAACTTTGACTCTGATCTATAGGACACGTCGATAAATAAGTAAAGGTTAAATTATAGGTTAACCAACAATTGGATTTACGCGTGGCAGTAGTTAATTGCCGAAATGATTGCGTCAAACCATTAAAATATGCACTTTTACGGTAAAATTATCTGATTCCTTAATAAAAATCATATTATTTTCTCTTAAGTTTTTGCCGGCAAATGGATTTGACGAGTAGCGAATTCGCGAAAAAGCAATATACACTCGGTTAAATATATATAATCGCAAATCCTACAGCCAGTTATCGTAACACGTGTATTTATTTAAAAAAGGAGTGCTACCATTACGTAATCAACAATATTTTTATAGTTTGTTTTTAAAATATTGACAGTTCTGTTCTTTTTGTTAAACGCGTTAAATATTTTAAATAAAAAATTGTAAAGTGATATTGCGAATGAGCAATTTTTATTAATCAGTATAAAATCTTACATTTAATCAGTCGAATGTGCATTTGATGTATTAAATTTAATACAAAATTTATTAATGATTTGTAGCTTTCTGAAAAATATTTAAAAATTAAGTAATTTTTTCCGTGTGTTAACTTTTAATTTTTTAACTTGTGAAAAGTAAATAAATTATCATATTGAAATTATTAGTTGTAAACTTAGAAATAATATGTACTATATATGTTATGTTTTAAAACAATCGTTGATACACATAAAGTAAAATAATTTCTTTCAGTATTAGTCAATTATTAATGAAAAAATAAAAGTAAACAAGAGCGGTAGCAAATGATAGCACTTTAACTTTAACACCTTCTTGAAGTAAAACCTTATTAAATGTACATGAAATTGAATTTTAGATCTTGCGCAATCAACAAATACACATCAAGTTTTCTCTTTACTATTAATAACCACAGACAAATGACAGAAAATTTTAACTTTAATATTTATTTATTTATAAAATATATTATATTAATATTCCATTTATAAGTGAAGATACATTATTTTAAAAAATACTTATTTTTAAACTTAAAACTTAATAATACGTATATGTGCATTGCAATAATGCAATGATACGTATACCTCATTTATATCGAGTATGATGGAAAATAATTAATTTCTACATTATCGAAAATCGATTATCGCTATCTACGCGCCGACTGCGAATGGACATGACATTCTACTAAGCCTGAACTTTATCACATCAAAATGGGAGTAAAAAAAGTATCCGGTAAAAGCGTACAGCCATGCGCAAGTTTGTACGTTCCTACACCTTTTCATCTGCGTATATTTGCATTTGCATTTGCGAGGAAGAGACGAAATGGAAGGACGCGCTGAACAGCTGTGGACGGCTCGTTGCACAATTGAAAAAGGCGAGTGAACTCATCGGTGCCCGTCTCGTGCGTAAAAGTACTCGACTGTTCGTAGAAACTTTGATAGAGAGGAAGGAGTCTGCGAACGAGGTCTTCGCATTGTCGACTGTTTGATGCCAAACTTTAGTGCATTCGTGTTCTCTTTTTTTGGTACACCAGCTTTCATCTCAATACGTTTTGCGTTTTTTCTCTCTATATTCTTATGCTTTTCGGGCGAACGATTCAAGTGATAGATGAATTGGTCACGTTTGTCGCGCTCTGTATAAGTCGAACGATTATTCCGTGGATGTCGTAGGTATACATTCGATGTATATGAAGAGCTAGATAAGATTTTAATAAAAAGAAAATTATGTTTTATTAATTCCAATCGATATCAAATATAGAATGATAATTTTTTTATAAAAATGAAAGTTTATTCATGATAATTATTTTGGTTATATATATCAAACCGTTGATGCTTTTATATTTATTTGATGTATTGGTTTTTATGATTATATCTCGTTTCTTTGTGTATTATAGAGGACACTTTAGGTCCACAGTGGAGGCAATATGATAAAAAAATTTTGATTCACTTTGTAGAAATAATATTTGTTTTTCAATCTTCCAATGGCAATAATTGAGGTCGACAATACCAGTATTCAATTTTGAAAAGTAATTCTGGATGTCTCAACAATACGAGTATAATCGAGTAAATTATAAGCTAAGTAGTTTTAAAAAAAAGGAAGACAAGACAGCCGATTACAAAGCCTAATAAAAGCTACAACGCGTTGACCTTTCTGGTGTTTAAAATTAATCGAAACCAATTTACTTCATTCATCAAGGATAAATTCGAGAGATCGGTTCCACTTAACGTCGGAGAAAAATTGCTTCAATTAATATCCCGTATAATCACGCGGATCACCGCGAAGGTTTGCGAGCGCGTTTATCAATGCTCGAATTCTTTCACGTAGCGCAAAACCACGTCCGCGTAGGATTCCGCAAAACCGAGCCGATATTCACTCCCTCCACGGTCGATTATCGCTCCCGAGAATCTCCCAGGGTATTAATTCCTCGTTATAAATATTCCACTTCGGAGCTTCGCAATGTGTGTACACACAATAACGAATATCGGACTTCGAGAAACGAAGCTGAACGGGAGAGGGGAAGAGAGAGAAGGAAAAAGAAGTCAAGAGGCGAGAGGGCTCGAAATAAAAAGGGCCTCTCTTTCGGCAAATAAATACGGATGACTTATAGAGGTCGACAGTAAACTTATTGTTCTGCCGGTTAGCCTTGAGGGCCACAAAGTTCGCGCGCTCGCATATACGCGCCTTCCCTTTTTTTTTTATCTTCCTCCTTCTGTTTCGTTTTTTTTTTGTTGCGCCAATCCTCTCGCTCGCTCTCGTTGCCGCAATTTTTTCACTCGGAACGCGTGGGAGGACGCAGCCTTGGCGGGAGACCGAAGCGAGACCGATTTACCAGGGACATGAGGTGTGCGCACGATTGTGTTTGTATTTGTATATGTATGTGTGTATATCTCCTTGTACGGGTTTGCGACGTCAATCAGTAATTTCTCCCTCACCTCTCTCGCAAGGCCGAAAAATGAACTTTAATAAGCTCTCGAGTGAGTCGAGGGAAGGAGGTAGAGAAAAACAACGGCAACGACAACGACGACGACGACGATCGTATTCCTTTTTTTTCGGTGCTTGTTTGCGCGCTCGAAATTATTTATCGAGCTGCTGCCTCGTCCTCCTTCGCTTCTTCCTTTTTCTCGTTGACTTTAAATAAGCGAGACGCGCTCGAAAGGATATTTTGTGAATTGATCGCGTTTCTTTTGTTCCTCTTTTTTCGTAGAAGCGTAATGATGCGATTTTGCGCGCTCTTTTCTACGTACTTTTTCCTTTGTAGATATTCTTGAGTTATTTATATTTGTGGGAATTGAATTTCGGGTGACAATTCGAGATTTCGAACGATATAAATTTTCTATTATACGTCGTAGTAATATCTTTGGTACTTGACATTCAAATCAGTTTAAAATAATATTTTTAGAATTATTACTATAATTATATTCAATTCTTTAATGAATAATTAGTAAATAATTAAAATACAATATTAAAAAATAGAGATAACGCGAAATATAGGTTGTGGAAATTTCAAAGTTGAAATAGTTTGTTTTAGAAGTCCTTTGTATTATTTATTTATTCATACGTTATCATCACAGCTTTTATTTAACATATAATATGATTAATATAATAATATGATAATAAAATATTAAAATTTACTGATCGTATTACCCAATAACACGATGAAACGTATAATTATCTTTGGAGCGAGTAAGAAACAAAGAAACTTGTAATTGAAATTAATCCGTGAACGGTGCCGGAATTCTTGTACCTTTCACTATACATTAAATAATCATGGAGATCTTTCGTCCAATAAATCAAGAAGGAAATTGTATTCTAACAATGAAAAGAGAGAGCTCGATTCAGTCGAATATTGACTCGTGTGTTGTATCACCAAAAATTCAATTAACCCAAGTAAACGAAAGAATTGACGTCACCGGCGGCGGTCGTGGCGACGTCGTAACGACGACAAAGTATATTTGTGTGTACGTATATAAGCGAACTTACTCAATTACCTGGAGCAGAGCAAAGGCGAGGTTAATAAGCGACATAATTAATGAAGAGAGACCGATAAAAGAAATTAGTAGGTGGAAGCGGAATATTATCGAACGATCGATCTAGCCAATCAACCGCGCCTCGATCTTTCTTCTCGCGATATAATTATAGGTTAGCATTAAAACACAGGCAGAGGCGATGGGTCATAACGGTAATAATTATTGAGATCGAGAGCACCGTGCAAATTGTACAGCTGCCTCATTTGGGTTTAGCGGCTACGACTGCACAGTCGAAAAGTGCAATATACTCGTCGAGGCCTCGGGTTTACGGATTATACAGCGCGCACCCAAATACTCGCTCTTTCACCTTGTCTCTATAGTATAAGCCAGGTTGTCGTTCCCTCGTTTACTCTTTCTCGGATAGCTGCTCCTTACTTTACCGTTTTCTCACGATTTTCCTTACCTTTCTATACACATTACCTCGCATTGGCTTACTTCGGGTTTACGCCTAATAAATTCGGTATGCCGTTTTAACTTATGTGAAAATCGATCTACACGCTCGAGAAACTGCTATTACCGATGCAATTAGCGATTTCGTTTATTACGGTTAGAGAGGAATGCTGTTATTAACTTGATTGTACTTTGTCCTATGTGTGTTTTCTCGTACATTTTTTTTACTTCTATTAACGACGTAATTAATGCTCTCCGAGATGCTCTTAAATGAATAACCTCCGGAGTAAATAACTGATGTAAAAATTATCAGTAAAGTAACCAGTGAATTCCTAGATATACAAGCTTAACATTTTTCTAGCATCACTTGACAATTTAACTTGATTATTAAAGAAAATTATATTTTATGGTAAATCCTTTGTTAGCATTTATCTTCATATACTTAACTACAAATTGTGACGTATGATAATCTATTGCCGTAAATATAAGAATTTAAGAAAGCAAGCTTTGAACGATCAAAATATAGTTGAAAAAATTAAGTTAACAGCAATATTTCAAAATTGATAATTTATTGTTTGTTATTTAGTCTATAAATCGTTGTATTTACAGTGTGATTCATAATAGAAAGAAGTCGCATTAATCTCGATACAGATAAACATTACGTAATATCAAATTTCAAGTATAGATCTCATAATATATGGTGATTCATTTAGATAAGAGGTGCACTGAACTTTATGCTTCCTGGTTGATACTAGTAATCAATTTCAGTTGTCAGGTATCGTTTCTACATCGCTCTCCCCGAATCCCCAATCTATCAAAGTCCTAATATTTTTATCGCTACGAAATCACCACAAAACAAATCCTCGTGTGTATGTGTGCAATGTTCTTCTGTAGTACGTCAATAAAAGAGTTTGATAGCTTGGTTAAATTAGTGTTTACTTCTCCCCCATGACTGAAAAGTCGAAAAGAATACCAAAGGGCACCATAATATTCTGGTACTCTGTTCTTCATTCCTCCCTTCAGGGATCTTGCTACGCTTTTAGCACCGAATTGGATACGATGCTCGTTTAACAAGCCATTACTTGAACAACAATGACGCACTTTAGCCTAGCCGTTTTCCGTGAATATTCGCTTATAAGATAATCAAAGCAATCCTCAAAAAGCCCTGATGGCATACATGCTTGCGTACTTTTTCACGCGACTTTTATTTTATTTTCCGTGTATAGTAACTTTTCTTTTTTCTATAATGATCATCTGCATCATGTTTTTCTTATAATTTGAAAAATTAACAAAGCTTAAATTTAAAATATTTTATTAGAGAAAGACTCATCATTATAAATTATTCAACAAAAATTTTTGAGACTGGAATTGTAAACCGAGTTGTGCATTAAATTTTCATTTTGCTTTTCATGTACGCGCATTTACTAAAAATTAGTTATAAAAGTATCTTTCAAAAGATTTGATCCTCGTTCGAGGAAGGAGCCGTTCTACGTTTTAGTTTCCCATTTCATGAGGCCTTACTTTTAACCTGGCAGCATTAACGACATATTTGGTTTGTTTAGTCGCCGATTATTCTTTGAGTATTGCGAGGGAATTTTGAAGGATGGGCATTGGTTGGCCTAGTCGCGCATGGAGACGCGTATTGTCGTAGGATATATGGCCGCGAGTTGTGGGAAGCGAATATAATGGACGTCCACGAACAAGAAACGGTCGACACTGTAATTTCGAGTTCTCGCAAATAGCATGATGAATTGCTCTTTTATAGGGGACGTTTGATACATTGTGCGACTGTTGGCTTGACTCGCGGACACGCGATATTTGGACGCGTGATACCAGTGAAAAGGCTGCGTTAGCAAACTCACTTTATTAGCTCTTGATATGTCTTTATTTTCTTGGTGGAATGCTCAACTGACTTAAAAATAACTGTTGTTTAACATGAAATTACAAATTCAATTAGAAGTGGTATTATGTTTATCTATTGGATCCATGTTTTCGGGTAAATATAATATGTTAATGTTCAATTTGCCGAGTCTTCTCCCTTACGTAAATTTATTTCGTATAAGTAATGGCGAATTATGAATATTATTTTTTAAATAAAATAGCATGTATTAGTCTAAGACATCTAAACTTTCCGTTTGTTTTTAGTAAATTCGTGTATTATGTTGCTGTAAGAATTTGATATATAGAATAAACCATATATTAAATAATTTTTTTGTAGTTATTATATATAAGTTATTACACGTCGTATGCGCAGTGTAAACGTGTAACATTATTTTCTCGTGCAAAGTATTACTCATAAAAATTTGCTACAAGTGCTCAAGGAAATAAAATGTCTAATTGACACAGATCGTCAAAACCTACACTACAGTAAATTATAGGTATATAGTAGTTTATATAGACTTCGATGATTAAGCATTTTATATGTATTGTTTTATATGCGTCAATTATCTAAATTAACAGAATTATATAATAATTCAACCTCGTGCTTAAAAGCTACGATCGCACTCGCAATCGAAAGATTGACTTTCTTTACGTAATATAATATAACGCGTGCGTTCACCTCTATTCTTTAAGAACGAACTGAAGTTCCAACTAGGCGTGCAAAACCGAAGCATCAAGGCTTCGTAGAATAAGGCGAAAAGGGGAAGATGCGAAGGGTCAAGAGCTAGCGTGAAATATGCGTAATAAAATTCTTTGTGACTAATAGTCGACTAAGCCGGTCAACGGATGTAGAGTCTCGGTGATTCATTCGGATCGAGAAAACTGGCTGTATCTAAGGAACCGCAACTATATGTGACCCCTTCTCTTTCCCCTCTCTCCCCTCCCCCATCGGCTTGTTAGTTGATTTTTCTACCATCATCACGCGCGACGGCGACCGCAAATCGGCCTTAAAAATCAAACGGATCGGAATACATTGGATGCTAAAGTGAAAATCATCGATGAATTATTCATTGCGCGCGTGCGTGTGGCTCGAGTGAGTCTTTTAAAACGAGAGGTTGTTAATATTAATTAATCTGTAATAGAGTAGCGATCTCCAATTTTTTTCCACAGCCTTCTCTTTCTACAGTTTTTTAGTTCCGTATGAAAATAAGGGATTTATGGACTGCTTTACGGCGTCGAAATTTAGAGGCACTCCTTCTTATGATGAACGCTGGATAATGATTAATGAAATTGATGATGATTTATTTTTATTTCTTTAAACAATTAAATTTAGATCATTCAAACTCATTGTATACTTTACAATTATATAATAAATTTATTTTTGTTCATGGTTACTTACGGAAAATACTTATGTTTATGTTTCAGGTGGGTTCATAAAATTTATTTCTGTGTGTGCAGACTATCAGAGATGGTGAGTAAGTAGATATTGGAATAATTTGATTAGAAAGTAATTAAAAGAGTAATTTAAAAGAAATTTCGTAAACAATGTATTGTTGCGTAAACAATATTTACACTTAAACGTCTTTCTACTTTTTTTGTATGTAACGTGTTAAATGTATTGTAATACGATATTCAGTAACGAACAGATCGAAATTGTTTGTTTATCAGAAATACATCAAAATGAATTATTTAACGTTTTCTTTTTAATAGTCGCTTACAAAATTCACTGCTAAATTTACAAAATTGAAAATAACGAATGCAATTAAACATACCGGAAATTAATAAATTCAGTTGATTATCATACTAATTTACATGTGGCGAGTCTCCCGATTGGTAATTACGAATTTAACATTAAATTTACGCAGCTTTGAAATGGTACTATACAATTTCGACGACGTCGATATTTCTCCACATTGACCTTGAATTATCGTGGTAGCTATATGTAACAATACCGAAAAATATCATCAAATGCATAAACGTATTTTTCGAATTACTTTCGTTTTTCCGATTTCGGGTGTAAGTGTTTAAACAAAATATTCTCATATACGGATAAATTGAAATAATATACAATATTATATGAATAACATTGCCCTAAAGTTATATTCTCTATGTGATGAGAAAGTTGTTGGTATTTACTGAACTATAAAACCAAAAATTTAATTGACGAAGTTTCGATGGTGCTTCATTCTCATCAGTCTGCAACTTTATTATTTTATATATATATATACATGGGCTATTTCACGTCAAGTGGTACGATGAAAATTTTAAATCGCTCCAAAATTTGAGAACAGGCTGGAAATATCTTCCAGAAGATAGAAAAAATTAGGTGTTAAAAATAATTTGCCTACGAGTTATTCAACCCACATTAAGCATCGCCATGATTTTTTCAACCCAATTGATTCATTTAGTTGCAGAAAGATAAGCATTTGACAAAAACTGTTTTCTTACTAATAACTTGAAAATTAATAGAGGTGATTGATAAGTCCGAATCGAGAGGAAGGATGTTTTTATTAATTGTAAAGTATATTATACTGATTAAAGAATATCATCCGCAACATTCGAAATTTTTAAAAATAAATATTGAATACATGGGCTATTTCACGTCAAGTGGTACGATGAAAATTTTAAATCGCTCCAAAATTTGAGAACAGGCTGGAAATATCTTCCAGAAGATAGAAAAAATTAGGTGTTAAAAATAATTTGCCTACGAGTTATTCAACCCACATTAAGCATCGCCATGATTTTTTTCAACCCAATTGATCATTTAGTTGCAGAAATATAAGCATTTGAAAAAACTGTTTTCTTACTAATAACTTGAAAATTAATAGAGGTGATTTGATAAGTCCGAATCGAGAGGAAGGATGTTTTTATTAATTGTAAAGTATATTATACTGATTAAAGAATATCATCCGCAACATTCGAAATTTTTAAAAATAAATATTTTTAAATCGAAAATTGGCTGTAAAACAAAAGCAAATTTATAGATTAAAAACAAACTTTTTTCCCGAATGTGGATATGCATTCATCCATACGGACATTTAAATACACCTGATTTAGATTCTAGACATGTCAAAACATACTTTTAAAATAATTTTAGCAAATCAAAAAATTTCATTTTTACAAAGCTTTCTCTACGAGGAAGCAAAATACAGAATTATATAAGTAGCCTAGTGTGGGTGTAAATAAATCCACTGGTTCGTGTACCGTAAAATTGATACGCATTTACATGTGAATAGGGGTGGCTATCGCGAAGCTCCCTATGAAAACGCTATGTACGTCGAATAAAATTAATGGAAAACGGGCCTGCGAGTAACACGCACGATTCGATTTTCGCGTCCCATGAGAGAGTGGACGCGCATTATATGTGCATTTGGGCGAAAGTGACGACGAGCTTCCGCGTATATCCGCGTGCGTAGCGTTACGTGTGAAAATTTAACCAATCCACCTTTAGAATCGGAAGTTTGCCGTTTTAAAAATTGGATAGCTTCGCTATTGCGTAAAATGTACGGTAAAAAAGTAATATTATTGAAAACTCACTTGGTTATATGGTGACATGTGGTTTATCATTTTCAAATTTAAATATTTACTTAAATAAGTATTTTAATCAATATCTCCGAAGCACAGTTATTTTCGAATTTTTGTATGCCAATACGGCATCCTTGTTCGCGAAACTTTCTAATATGTTCTACAATAACAGAAAAAAATATTAAAAAACATTCCGAAATTTCAATGAAAAAAAGACAGCCTCGGCCTAGGCTGGAACAGGAAATTCAGTCTATCTAGAGCTGTTAACCGTTTACACCACCGAGGTCCTTTCAATATTTACTTTTTATTTGCTCGTCATTTAGCTATTATTCAATGTTACTATACAATGTAAGTAAAAATTAAATTTATATTTTCGGATTAACTATTCGTTGCATTAAAGTTGAACTAAATCGGACATTGGAAAGTAAATTAAAATTTAATCTGATTTTAGGAATAAAAATATTTTTTATTAATGTACTTGAACTTTTTTTTTTTTTTTTTTTTTTTATGTTATTTAACGTCGCTCTATTTATGCTGCCAGGGCTAATCAGCGACGGAGGTGAACGGTGTGTCTGTAAACAAAGCACATGTAGTTGAAACAGTGGTGCTTGTGTCCATCGGAAGATATCATCGGTCACTGTAATTAGTCTAATAATTACAGTTTCCTGTCCTCCCGATGGAACCACCGCGATCCTCTTTACATCTTCGCGTCCCTAACGTTCCCTATAGTTCAGATGCCCGTGCCTCTGATGCACTGACAAGTGCACGAAACGCACGCGCACCTGAACTGGCGTCACATTATAGTGACACGCCGAGCCACTGAGTCGCGGTGTTCGAAAAAATGCACATGAAAAAAATTTTCAGAGGTACACGTCTGGGATCGAACCCACGACCCTCGGTGTGAGAGTCGGGAGCTCTACCCATGAGCCACCGCGGCTCTGTACTTGAACTTGATTTAGCGGATTTATATAAATATTTATTCTAAATTATTTTCCACGGAATAAGGCTTCAAATAAATTTAAATTAAATTACTAAGTTAAGTGAATGTATAATAGAAAATGCTGCAAAGTATAACCGTGAATTATCATTTTCATAAATTAAAATACGAAGTACAATAAATACTAAATATTTTCAACAGTCTGGAATCCTAAAAAGTTAAAATAGTCGAGGTACAAAGCCCCGTACGCATGTGCGTCCCGCACTCTGGTGCGATAATATGGTAATGTAGACGCGGGGGCTCGAACCGATAGAATCGCAGACGTCGACATTTCGCTTGGTGCGTGCACGGTAGACTGTTTACCATCTCTCTCTCTCTCTCTCCCTCCCTCTCCCTCTCCCTCCCTCACTATTTCTTTCTCTTTCTCTCCCCCTCGCTTAATGCGGGGAAACGAGGGCCAGCTAACTAATCGCCGCCAGGACGCGAGGAACACCGGTAGCGAACCCGGAAATTATACAGTTGAAATGTTTATTGTTTTAGAAATGCCGCGCTCGCTACCCCGTGTCTTATGGGCGTTTCATTTATAAGCCAGTTGATGGATTGGCTGATTTGTAAGGAGCTCCGGTTAGAGTTTCTTTTTTTCCAATTCCTCATCTCGCATGGAATTGGTTTCTCGCGCGTGTGTTCTCTTTTTTTATTTCACGAGGAGGTGAATTGCGATTCTGGCGTGATTCTCTAAAACGTGGTTCGCTTAAGAATTTCGTAAATAAATACTCAATTAATTGTCAATTTTAAAATAATATGTGTGAAATAGTCATTTAATGGAAAATTTCGTTACGTATGCGATCAATAAATTATAATCCACTTAGTTCCAAATGCTTGTAGTCGTAATAGTAAACATGGTACAGTAAATGTTGTCAAATATGTATTATTTAAAAATAAGTATTAAATTTGATGGTACATTTTTTACTACTATTAATTATGATAACATTTGATGAATGTGAATCATTCAATAAGATGTTTAATAAGCGGAAACCGCAACTGGAATTTTTATTGTTTCTCTTTCTTCTCTCGCGATACTTAAATTTATAAGGAGTTGATGTGTAGGCTGATTTAGGCAATAACGTTTAGTATTCTTTAGAAAAACTTAATA
The DNA here is from genome assembly GCA_026168455.1 of Theocolax elegans. Lineage (NCBI taxonomy): Eukaryota > Metazoa > Arthropoda > Insecta > Hymenoptera > Cerocephalidae > Theocolax > Theocolax elegans. The sequence goes on along the minus strand of CM047425.1, from coordinate 87,790,005 downwards.
TGAATTTATTGTTCTAAGTCTGTTTTATACATTTCTCGCAATTATTTTTAATTTGATATCCTAATCTTTATGTAATATTAAATATACGTCGTGTGAATAAAATTTGGTTACCGTTACAAATATAATTTTCGCTTTATTATATAATTGATGTACTGTTGAAAGATTATAAACTTATTATTTTTATGGCGTGTAAACGATAATACTTTCAAATTTAAAAGAATATAATTATGCACTTATACACGTATTTTTAAAACAAGCTGAACAATTAATATGAACGATACATTATCAATACGAAAATGAATTTATTTAAATATACACGATTATCTTTGATTTAGTTAATATAAACTTAATGCATTATATTAAAACTACAAGTATTTTATTAAATCATTAATATAATACATTAATATAATTACAAAAGTAATAAATTGATGCATTTAACGTGGAGAGGTAGTTACATAAATCGAGATTAAATTCGATTGGGTAAATTGTAATTAGCAGTATAACAGGCATCGTCGGATCGCTGACTCGTCATTACCGGACGAAATTCGCGATAATTAATGTAAAATTTCTACCAAAACGGGTATAATATCGAACTGCTTCAAAAATTTTTCCCCAAAAATGACTGTGGTAATAAATTAAAATGACTAACTCGTGAGCGGGCAAGGTAAAATAAAAAAAGGACTATCTCGTCAATAATGACAAACAACGAGTTTGAAAAAATGTGGCATTTTAAATTCCAGAGACAAGGATCATTTCGCGCGTGTAGGCTCGCAAAAAAATACAGGCCATGCACACGCGAGAAAGAAATTTCTGGGCGAGGAAACCGCAGGATGCGCATCAGGGGTAAAAAAAGTTTGTGTGAAGACAGGAGGACGAAAGGGACAGACACTCGGGTGTGTATATATGTATATATATATATAACGAGAGCAGACGTTTCGAAAAGGTGTGCGGCGCACGTTATACGCAGGTTTGGCAACCTTGCTTGCGTGCGTTAGTTGTCGATTCTTGATGATTACTTCTTCGTCAGCGTAAGAGTTAATATCATACAATGTAATATTATAATTTTTTTAATTTTATCTGATTAAATAAACTATTAAAATAATGAATAATTATTCGATTTATTTTACTTGATTGAGTTAAAACATAACGCGAAGTTGTTTGAAGAAAAAGTTAAAGTTAGGATATAGTAAGGGAAACGCGTAAACAACATTAATTACTTGGATCATTGCAAAACTGGTCGGATAAGTAGATGCTAAAAAAGTTTCATAATTACTTTAAGATAATAACTCAATTTTCATAAAACAGTTGTTTTATACGTTCTTGCATTCTCTAATATAGGGGATTGCTTTAATATTTAGCGAATATACTGCATATAAAATTATCTGTTTGTCCTTGTGTGAAAGATGCGATTTTAATTTTATAATGATCATAAACATATTTTATGATATGTAATAATTTTCATAATGTCATTATAGATTTGAGATTCAAGAAAATATTTAAGTTTAAAATATTCTGTTAATGCAGTTAATAATTGTGTATACATTGTCAATATTTATTTAATATCTAATAAATACATTGCAACATAATTTTTGTGTTATTGTAGCGAACGTATCATAAAAGACTATCATTCTTTGGTTAGTATTAATATAAGAATCAATATCGATAAACCTATATATTACAGCAAGATAAAACCAGTAAAAGAAAAAGTAATCGATCGGTCTAGATCATATCGAAACGTTTTGTTCGCACTCGGAGTCTCGGTTTCCCCATCCTCTCGTGACCTTCCGCATTACAAGTCAGTGGCGGCTCTGGATAGCTTACGCACGACTAACGCGCGTTAATTATGCTCTTATCAACTGACCGATCGTTATCGCAGCTAATCTATTATCTGACATGTCCGAGGCTTCCTCCCTTTCTTTCTCTGTGTCTCGCCGGTCTCCGTCTGCCCGGCTTACCTCCGGTTTTTCTTGCCCTGATCTCTTAACGGTACTACATCTTACACGCACGCCTGCCTCTTTTTTTATAACGGTCACTTGCCTTAGAATAATTACGATTCTTACTGTTTTAAATTATCCTTTGCTACATACTTTTAATGTATTTTAAATATCTGTAATATAGACATTATTTTTTACAGATCGAATATTATTTTTCGAAATAATATAAATACTAGCAGCGATGTTTAGCATAATGTTTATTCTTTTTGTAACTTCTATATTTAATTTTATATTTTGATAATACTTTTAGCTGCAGTTAACCTCCAGGCGGTCAGCATGCCTACTTTTGGGGTCACCTGACGTTGGTTACTTATCACTAGATATTTTTGAAAGTTTAATATGGAAATTTTTTACAAAGTATGACTTACAACAATCCAAATATCCCGGCCGTCTGGAGGTTAATCACTCGTTTAACATTTTTTAACAGTGATCGTGAAATAATAAATTACAATTGGAATCGTAATTTCATTCAATGAACACAGTATGATTTTTCGTTAAAAAAATAATTAGACTTATTTTACATTTTTATGCAAATTATCTCTGTACAAATGTTGCAATTTAATATGCACGGGTTAACTATTACAGTATGTCAATATATTTAATCCCAATAGAAATACACAGTCTGATTACGTATGCAACCAGTAATTACACGTTAAGGACAAATGAATATTGACTTTCTATAGATCTTTAATTTAATTAGTTAGAATGCATCGACCAGTTATGTTTTATTACCTACATGAAACGCATTTCCATATACGTGAATATTTGTAATAAAAATTGTATTAAATAATTATTACAGAGAATTCAAAATTTTGTTACTTTGTTTATGGTAGATATGTGACGTGTGTGACGGTACGTGCGTGTATTAAACATACCTATGGATTATATTATATTCAACTCAAATAAAATTTAAATGGTAAATGAACTCACTAAGATAAAAGACTTATTAAAATAATTGTACAAAATAAAAAATTCTTTGATAAAGTAAAATCTTTAATGCTAAATCATCATGCATCAATGTTTTGAAGCAACTTAGTAACAAAAGTTTCAAGCATGCATACAGAAAAGTATCGCCATATTCCCGAGTGTTTGTTCTTTATTATTATTCTCATTATTGCTGTTGTTGCTGCCGTTGTCGCAGTTGCTTTTTCCTCTTCCACTCGAACGAGTAATTTACGATGCGGCTTTTTCAACCGCAATTAGTATGCTAAGTGTGCGCATTACCGCGTGCCGTTTTCATTCGCTCGTCTGTATTTTTGTGCTCGTTCGCGTTTCTTGCGCACTCGAACAACTCAAAATCCCTTCTTGCGCATTTGCGTATTACGCCAACTTGTCTTTCTAGGCAAGGAAATTTTCCACTTTTCTAGTTAAGGACTAATTTGCTTAAATCGTGTTTCCCAACGATGCTTACTTACTTTATTCATTTGTAATTTGCAATATTTTTATTCAATTTAGAGTAATATTTTTTCTTTCGTTTTGGGTGATTTAGCAAGTAATAATTTCTTTAATATTTACCTAAAGTTGATTGATATATTGATTGGTAATCAAAGATACATATCGTATTCCATGTAGTATCGTCATGATTGGTATTTATAAACACAAATTTTCTAGTATAGAAAGTTTTAAACTATGCTGTGTTACCTAACAGTGTTCAAATTTATGGCAGAAGTATTTTGACATTTTCTGAATCAATAAACGCAATATGGCTATATACCTTATTTTGTCAATTTTATAAATTGTAAGTTTATAGAAGTATTGTTAATACTTGACGTGAATATTGTAAAGTTTAGTATCTTCTAAGAATTTATTTGTTATCATATAAACATAAGTATAATGATATTACTTTAAAAATCTTGAGTATAAAGTAATTACAATTAATGTAATCTTTAAACACGTTAAATATTTGATTAATTTTACGAAAAAATGTTACGAATTTTATAAATTTAATAATAAGCAGATACTTATTTTCAGTTATATATATTGTATAATAAAGAATAAGAGAACCAGTCATGAAGTAACAATCTATTTAAACATAGAATGACTCTATAAATACAAACCTAATTAAGTGTGTTTCATTAATTAGAAATTAGAAATGCTTTATAAATAAATCCGACCCAGTTACTCAATATTAAATATCTTGTGTAATTATACGCTTATAAATAAGTAACGATTATTAATTTATAACAGAATACGTTTCAAAAAAACATGCTTCTATCTCTTATTATTAAATTTTCATGCCAAAGTAACAATGTAATTTAAAATGAATGTATCTGGAACTATAAAAAAGAAATATCGTTAAGCATAATTAAGTTAATGTTCAGTATAATAATTTTTTAAAAGAATGTTGAAAGGCTCATTTTTCACACCAAGTTTTTGAAACTTCTCATTAGCAGAATATCGATTAATCCGTGACGGTAGGGTTTATCATTTTTTGCGCACGTCGGAATTCAATTTAGTAAAAGGACGCAATTTATCGGTACTTTTCGCACACAGTGAGATTTGACCTCCTCGAGGCGAACGAGTCGAGCGCGTTCAAAAAGAGAAAGTGTGCACGTGAATCAGATAGGACTCTGAAGACCTTTTTTCTGTCGCGTAAACCTTAAAAGATCTCTCACTTTGCCGTGCAACCGAGAGAACACAGAAAATTACAGGGAGCGTCAGGCTCTTTATTATCGTCAGTAATTTTGCGAAAATAAAATAATTTTCATTGCCTCTCTTTGCATTGACAAGCCACTTCCTGCAATATTTTTCTACATTTAAAAATATTATCGACTAGTAATTGAGATTAAAAAGATATAACTATGTTTGTATATTGTAATTAAATAATTCATATCGTTAAAACAAAAGAAATGTATTTATGTTACAAACTCGACCGAACGATCTTTTTCAGCTTTAATTGTCGGTAGATTAATTGGGATACCAACCCATAAAGATTGGTAAGCTGTATCTTAAAATTAAATTATAATAAAAGTTATTGACCGATTGTATATTTTACGTATTTGGATTTAAGATTGTTATATACCTTGATAATACATTTTCGAGTACGTAAATAAAAAAATTAATTAATTTAGAAGCTTATCTATAATTTGCTCTACTTGTAGTACACGAGTATTTATTTAAGTAATTACGAAATTCTTGTGTGCATTCAAGAATGTTTCGAGAATCAAGATAAGTCTCGGTAAAACATTTTATGTAATTGTTATGATATACTTTCTGCATTTTTATTTAACGAGTTTACGTACCCATATTTATCTTTAAAAATTAATGTGCATTTATATATTTTACAACATTGATCACATACGATAAGTGCGTTGAATTTAGTATTAAGCAAAATAAATAATCGTAGCTTTTAATAACTTCATATGAGGAACTATATTTATAGAATTATCTATTAAAATATTACAAAAGAAACCGGTGTACAATGTACGTGTGACATTAATAACAATACGCTTAACCATAGCATTTGCGGTTAGTTGTTATGATTTATGAAGATATAAGTTATTCGTAATGAGTGAAACAGAAATATAAAAAAAAACTTTACGATAAATGTAAGTAATATAAAAATGTAAAGAGTATAGGAATAAAAAAAGGTTGTATAGTTGTAATCGATTCGCGTTGATACGCCTGGAGCATTAGCTGTAAAAGTAGAAGCAAGAATCGCGATCGAGGGTCCATTAGAGGTGGGTACACATATAAATAGTCCGGAGCATTATAACGAAACGACATAAAAATGTTGCGTCGCGATAGTCGGGTAATTTCAAAGCCAGGGAAAACGTCCAATCAAGCGTCTCTCTTAGTCGATGGACATCCGATATATAGGACTAAAAATAAATGGGTGGTTGGTTGCGCGCGAGCGCAATCGGTATACCTTTTTTGCTCGAGTGCGGTGGGAGACGTCATCGGAGCGAATCGCCGTGCGAGAGAGGAAGTCGTTCGAGAAAGATGGAAGTTAAGGGACGGACGCGAGGAATAATAAGAGAGAAAAAAAGGGAGGACGAGAAACGGATGAGTGAAGCTGCGAGGGAGAGTCGAGGCAGTACAACGAGCCTCGAAGCTTGCCTCGACGGCATTCCATCTCGAGGAAAGACGAGAGTGAGAGAGTGAGTGAGGGAGAGAAAGAGAGGAGAGAGAGAGAGAGAGAGAAGAGGAGAGTAACGAGCGTAATGCCATGCCAGGTTGGCAGTTGGCAGCCCTTGATCCAAGAACGAGTTCTCTCCGGCTGGCTCCTTAAGACTTGTCTGGATCTCTTTCTCTCTTTCTCTTTCGTTTCTCTCTCCCTTTGTTTCTCTCCTCTTCTCCCGTACGCGCGAGAGATCCTACAGAGTTTCTTTGTTTTTACGCGGTTTGAGCACTTACCTCCATGCAGCTTCGGGATAGACTTGTTTTTGCCTCCGATTTTATTCGACGTTTCGAAAGGTAACCTCGGTGCTCTGCCTCCTCGATGAAATTATAACATTTTTCGATGCGTCAGGAATTTCGGTCGGATTTTACGATTTAATTAATGACAATAAAAATTATTGTATATCTTTTCTGATACCTTTGTTCAAAACCAATTATGATTTTTTGTAATTTTTTTGCCTTTTGTTTGCTCGGAAAATACAACTATAAAAACTTCTTAAATTGCTTATTCGGACGATGTTTTATCACATAATTATTCTAATTGAATGAAGAATCTGTTTATAGTGTTTTGAGCATACTGTAATTTATCAAATAATAAATTTGTTAGGGTTTTTGCTGCAAATAAGATTACAAGAAAAAAACTATATGTAGGTTAAAGTAAAGATGCTAACGATTAGAAAAGTCAAATAGGTAAATACGGTAAGATAGAGGATAAAAACGGAGGAAGCGAAAAGAAGCCGAATCAGTATGGTACTCATCGTGTTTTATCACTGGGTAATTATTGTTTCCCTTGTCTGTCGGTCATAATCGTGTTTCGATGTCGGAAGTGTTAAAGTATAATACGGAGTAGAAGGATGCGGTCGTGTCGCGTTCTATATATCTATAGGTACGTCAATGAGGAGAGGCGACAGTCGGTCTTGTTGGAGGGCCAACGAAAAGACAACTGGCGCAACCAAGAATCGGAGGAAGGTCAGTGAAAGCAAAAAGAATAAGACCGACCTTGAGGGATTCAAATCCCTTTCCTCTTGCTGCTTCTCTTTTATACGCTATTTGCAAGCATTTCTGCCTCTTCTTCTTCGCTTCCCCTCGGTTTTTATGCCTCGTGTTCCCTCCTGTACCTTTACCTTTATCTCTTTATTTTACATTTTTGTTTCGCTGAATATTTAGAGCCGAGGGAACGCCGTGGGTTTTCAATGCCTTACTCGAGCACCATTAAATCGAACGATAACGAGGCCAACTCCTCCTTGAATTGATATCGCTTATGTTCCTTAACTTTTCCAGAATTTGCCTCGAAGCCCACGATTAACTTCGGATTATGGTTCTAACAAACCTAACGCATTTTTTCCATGCTTTAGCATTTAAATAGTGTCATACAGATTTTCATTAACTAATACTTATTGAAATCAATTTTAATATTTAGCTTACTAAGTAGATTAGCCACCCGGAATTCGAATCTTAAGAGTACTAATTTTAAGAAATATTTTCTTATATATGGAAACACTATAGGTAATATACTATATATGGTTATTATTTTAAAATACTTCTTTCGATTAATATTGAAATAAGAGGCGTAAGTAAAAAATAATATGAAATAAATTGAAATAATCGTATTTGAATCATAATATATTGTGCAAAAAGTATTTACGTTAAAAAATAAAACATATCAAATCCTATGAATCATTTACTAAATACGTATCGTCGTTAAGAATCATTTGAAAGAATTTGATCCTTTGAATTGACTTAAATAGTGGACGTATTAGAGAACTTAAGAGTAATCTTCTTTAATATCACATAATATAATCATCTTAATTCAATACTTGAACTTTAATGAAGATAACTTTGTATCTTCTTATAAAGGCGATTAAACTCGGGAATCATTTGCGTAAATATTAAAAACTAAATTATATGTAGAAAAAATTCGAGATTTTAGTGTTTAGAAAATTGGTAGCACGTAATTAGAATATAAATTACGAAGTAAAATACAATACTATAACATTTATTTGTTCTAAAATAGTAACTTACAATCAGTTTGGACGTGTGTAACTTTCTCAAATTTTCTGATGTTATAGTTCTTAAATGTTTAATAGAAATTGGAATCTGAAACATATTAAACAGATAAGACATTAATCGTTAAGAGGTTAAATAATCTGAAGATACATATACCGGTATAAAATAAACTTAATGCTTTATTTTGTTTAAATAGGAGTATACCATCTTATAAATTACTAAATATTATACTAAATACTAAATATATTATACTAAATAGATAACTACAACTTTTTTATTATGTCTACTGAATAAATAAGATTTTGAAAATACTCGAGAATATTTTTGATCTGCAATAATCTTAGGTTATATTAATAATGTGACATGAGTTGGTGTTTTACACTATAAAAATGATTATTTTTTTTTAAGTTTATGTTTCGCTTTCTTTATAAAATTAACATTTAGTATACAAATAAATATGTTTAATATTCATGTGTGTGTATCATTACATAGTTAAGAAAATCAATAAATAGGGTATATTAAGCTGGAATTGCCACATGAGCATAATTAAAAAAAAACTATACAGTAATTTTGAACTACTTATTTGCTAATTTATTGCCAACTCCAATAATTTATAGCCGTGTCCCATGTCATTTTAACACCTAGCTATGCCAGCTTAAATATTAAGCTAGCAAAATCTTTTATAGCTGGGATCTAATTGAGCTACAAAACCGTGTTACTGCTCAAAATTTTTAGCTCGAGGAGTACTTCAAGTTATCCAAAGAGGATTATCTGAAATTCAAAATTAACCCCGCTATAACCCATAAAGATTGGTAAGCTGTATCTTAAAATTAAATTATAATAAAAGTTATTGACCGATTGTATATTTTACGTATTTGGATTTAAGATTGTTATATACCTTGATAATACATTTTCGAGTACGTAAATAAAAAAATTAATTAATTTAGAAGCTTATCTATAATTTGCTCTACTTGTAGTACACGAGTATTTATTTAAGTAATTACGAAATTCTTGTGTGCATTCAAGAATGTTTCGAGAATCAAGATAAGTCTCGGTAAAACATTTTATGTAATTGTTATGATATACTTTCTGCATTTTTATTTAACGAGTTTACGTACCCATATTTATCTTTAAAAATTAATGTGCATTTATATATTTTACAACATTGATCACATACGATAAGTGCGTTGAATTTAGTATTAAGCAAAATAAATAATCGTAGCTTTTAATAACTTCATATGAGGAACTATATTTATAGAATTATCTATTAAAATATTACAAAAGAAACCGGTGTACAATGTACGTGTGACATTAATAACAATACGCTTAACCATAGCATTTGCGGTTAGTTGTTATGATTTATGAAGATATAAGTTATTCGTAATGAGTGAAACAGAAATATAAAAAAAAAACTTTCGATAAATGTAAGTAATATAAAAATGTAAAGAGTATAGGAATAAAAAAAGGTTGTATAGTTGTAATCGATTCGCGTTGATACGCCTGGAGCATTAGCTGTAAAAGTAGAAGCAAGAATCGCGATCGAGGGTCCATTAGAGGTGGGTACACATATAAATAGTCCGGAGCATTATAACGAAACGACATAAAAATGTTGCGTCGCGATAGTCGGGTAATTTCAAAGCCAGGGAAAACGTCCAATCAAGCGTCTCTCTTAGTCGATGGACATCCGATATATAGGACTAAAAATAAATGGGTGGTTGGTTGCGCGCGAGCGCAATCGGTATACCTTTTTTGCTCGAGTGCGGTGGGAGACGTCATCGGAGCGAATCGCCGTGCGAGAGAGGAAGTCGTTCGAGAAAGATGGAAGTTAAGGGACGGACGCGAGGAATAATAAGAGAGAAAAAAAGGGAGGACGAGAAACGGATGAGTGAAGCTGCGAGGGAGAGTCGAGGCAGTACAACGAGCCTCGAAGCTTGCCTCGACGGCATTCCATCTCGAGGAAAGACGAGAGTGAGAGAGTGAGTGAGGGAGAGAAAGAGAGAGAGAGAGAGAGAGAGAAGAAGAGAGTAACGAGCGTAATGCCATGCCAGGTTGGCAGTTGGCAGCCCTTGATCCAAGAACGAGTTCTCTCCGGCTGGCTCCTTAAGACTTGTCTGGATCTCTTTCTCTCTTTCTCTTTCGTTTCTCTCTCCCTTTGTTTCTCTCCTCTTCTCCCGTACGCGCGAGAGATCCTACAGAGTTTCTTTGTTTTTACGCGGTTTGAGCACTTACCTCCATGCAGCTTCGGGATAGACTTGTTTTTGCCTCCGATTTTATTCGACGTTTCGAAAGGTAACCTCGGTGCTCTGCCTCCTCGATGAAATTATAACATTTTTCGATGCGTCAGGAATTTCGGTCGGATTTTACGATTTAATTAATGACAATAAAAATTATTGTATATCTTTTCTGATACCTTTGTTCAAAAACAATTATGATTTTTTGTAATTTTTTTGCCATTTGTTTGCTCGGAAAATACAACTATAAAAACTTCTTAAATTGCTTATTCGGACGATGTTTTATCACATAATTATTCTAATTGAATGAAGAATCTGTTTATAGTGTTTTGAGCATACTGTAATTTATCAAATAATAAATTTGTTAGGGTTTTTGCTGCAAATAAGATTACAAGAAAAAAACTATATGTAGGTTAAAGTAAAGATGCTAACGATTAGAAAAGTCAAATAGGTAAATACGGTAAGATAGAGGATAAAAACGGAGGAAGCGAAAAGAAGCCGAATCAGTATGGTACTCATCGTGTTTTATCACTGGGTAATTATTGTTTCCCTTGTCTGTCGGTCATAATCGTGTTTCGATGTCGGAAGTGTTAAAGTATAATATGGAGTAGAAGGATGCGGTCGTGTCGCGTTCTATATATCTATAGGTACGTCAATGAGGAGAGGCGACAGTCGGTCTTGTTGGAGGGCCAACGAAAAGACAACTGGCGCAACCAAGAATCGGAGGAAGGTCAGTGAAAGCAAAAAGAATAAGACCGACCTTGAGGGATTCAAATCCCTTTCCTCTTGCTGCTTCTCTTTTATACGCTATTTGCAAGCATTTCTGCCTCTTCTTCTTCGCTTCCCCTCGGTTTTTATGCCTCGTGTTCCCTCCTGTACCTTTACCTTTATCTCTTTATTTTACATTTTTGTTTCGCTGAATATTTAGAGCCGAGGGAACGCCGTGGGTTTTCAATGCCTTACTCGAGCACCATTAAATCGAACGATAACGAGGCCAACTCCTCCTTGAATTGATATCGCTTATGTTCCTTAACTTTTCCAGAATTTGCCTCGAAGCCCACGATTAACTTCGGATTATGGTTCTAACAAACCTAACGCATTTTTTCCATGCTTTAGCATTTAAATAGTGTCATACGGATTTTCATTAACTAATACTTATTAAAATCAATTTTAATATTTAGCTTACTAAGTAGATTAGCCACCCGGAATTCGAATCTTAAGAGTACTAATTTTAAGAAATATTTTCTTATATATGGAAACACTAATATACTATATATGGTTAATTATTTTAAAATACTTCTTTCGATTAATATTGAATAAGAGGCTTAAGTAAAAAATAATATGAAATAAATTGAAATAATCGTATTTGAATCATAATATATTGTGCAAAAAGTATTTACGTTAAAAAATAAAACATATCAATCCTATGAATCATTTACTAAATACGTATCGTCGTTAAGAATCATTTGAAAGAATTTGATCCTTTGAATTGACTTAAATAGTGGACGTATTAGAGAACTTAAGAGTAATCTTCTTTAATATCACATAATATAATCATCTTAATTCAATACTTGAACTTTAATGAAGATAACTTTGTATCTTCTTATAAAGGCGATTAAACTCGGGAATCATTTTGCGTAAATATTAAAAACTAAATTATATGTAGAAAAAATTCGAGATTTTAGTGTTTAGAAAATTGGTAGCACGTAATTAGAATATAAATTACTAAGTAAAATACAATACTATAACATTTATTTGTTCTAAAATAGTAACTTACAATCAGTTTGGACGTGTGTAACTTTCTCAAATTTTCTGATGTTATAGTTCTTAAATGTTTAATAGAAATTGGAATCTGAAACATATTAAACAGATAAGACATTAATCGTTAAGAGGTTAAATAATCTGAAGATACATATACCGGTATAAAATAAACTTAATGCTTTATTTTATTTAAATAGGAGTATACTATCTTATAAATTACTAAATATTATACTAAATACTAAATATATTATACTAAATAGATAAATACAACTTTTTTATTATATGTACTGAATAAATAAGATTTTGAAAATACTCGAGAATATTTTTGAACCGCAATAATCTTAGGTTATATTAATAATGTGACATGAGTTGGTGTTTTACACTATAAAAATGATGATTTTTTTTTAAGTTTATGTTTCGCTTACTTTATAAAATTAACATTTAGTATACAAATAAATATAATATTCATGTGTGTGTATCATTACATAGTTAAGAAAATCAATAAATATGTATTTATTATATATGGAGAATACAAAAATAAAACTCTTTTTTTGGTGCAGAAATTAACACATGCCAAAAATAATTGATGAATAAGTTAAAGATAATCACATGTTTATTCGTATAACTTTATTAAATTATATGAATAAAATATAATGATACCGCAAGAATATATTTTAATTTTACATATTTGTAAGTTTCTATTTTGTCCTTCAACACATTTTCAGTGATTCTTTAGTTCTAATCAATTACCTACTCGAACACTTCTATTATAGTAGGTTTCACGTACTTGCATGTATAAAATTAATTGAAAACGTGTCTATTTTGAAACTATTTTTATGCAAAAATATTCTTGTAGGTTGTAAATTAGAGCAAGCAAGCTTATTCCGAATGTACAACTAAACTACTTGCTACTGCTATAACCGGTACGCATTAAAATGAAACATTAATGACGCGCTTCATTATTTCGTATCCGAGCAAAAGTTGACTGAATTGTCGAAGTAATTTCTTATTAAATGGAAACTGAGGATTCAAGCGGTTTTATATACTGCATTCATTATCGACTGTGAGTTTTCACATTAAAATTGCTTTGTAACAGTCAACGTGGTTTATCTTCTTCTCGAGCGCTCGATATCTGAATAATAAATTCACCGGTTATTTTAGCACGATAAAACGAATAAGCCGATGATATTTTCTCCCTCGGGGAGTTCTCGGAGAGGCTGTCGCGTATCGGTACAGTGTATCTCTCTTCCTGCAACTTCGAGTTGTCTCACCCTACGTTTTCCATTTATGTTTCTCGCTCATACTTATTAGGCCTATCGCCTATTTTCCCTCGTAGTATTTGTTCAACAATTCCATATCGGTCGCTCCCGGAAACCTGAGAATTTCGTGATTCAAATCATGGATCGACCGTTTTGATGTCAATATTTGCCATTTTCTACTTTTCTTCTTGAAGGGATAAAAGTTCTGACGTGCACCCGGTTTCCCCGAATTAACATCGACTTTCTGATTTTCTTTTCTCGCAGCAAAATTTGGATCTCTTTACGCATGGATGATGATTGTGCGCAGCGTACACATTGTACCTGATAAGACAGCTGATAATGTCTTTATGTGGAAGCTACGTCCAAATACATTTAGATGATAAACGATATTCGTACGTGAAAGACATTGTTTAACTTGAACGGAGCAATTAGTTTATCATAAGTGGTAGATACATACATGTATACAGTATCGTATCGTTCATAATTTAATCGAACGCAACGGTTAATCAGTGATTGCATCATTGTACGTATAGTGCATAATATACTTATGTACAGTCGCAGGTTCTGTATGTTATGTTTATAATGTAGGAAAAATGATAACTTTATTTATATAACATTTATCAAGGATTTTGATATTACGTTATGATAGAGTTTACAATTAAACCACTTATTGTATGCAGTATTATTTAAGAAAAACTTTGTATTTACATAAATATTAAAGTGTAAAAGAAACAAGTTGACTTTACAATGTTATAAAAATTAGTCGTAAAATAAGAGATTCTTAATACAAATAATAATATAAGGTATCGAAACAAGATTATCTGGTCCAAACATATAAGAGGCAGCGTAAACTTCTCAATACATCGAATAAAATACTGTTGGTCCCCTTTGAAAATATGGCCAATTTCCCACCTTATTCGTGGTCATTTTTTTCACCCTCGGAACTTGTCGCCCAGGCTCTTTATGGTTTTTTCGGACAATCAGGAGATTTACTTTCGCACGTACCGCACGTGACAAGAAATTACGAAGGGACGTTTGAAGAAATCGCACCATTATTTACGTTAGATCTCTTTATAAAATAATATCATATTATTTAATATTATTTCTTTAAAAGATCCTTTGATAATATCTATTGTAAAATTTAGATTTTATTGTTTTAATAAATTTGTGTACACTTTAAGATAAAACTTAATTAAGTAGGTACTACATAAATGAATATATTTGTTGATTTATAAATATAACATAATCAACTGTTTGCTATGCATTATCTTATTCTATTGTTTCTTGCTTCGTTCTTATAAACTTACCTTCTATTATCAATCTTTGACTCAACAGAATTAGCAAATAAAACTGACTAGATTTCATAATATGCATGTGTGCATAGATCCATTTTGGCATCCTTTCCAATGTGATTGGTATGCTCGTATAAATTTTGAAATATCATCGTACAAATGTATCCAAGTTTATAATAAAAAAAGAATCGAAAGGAAAAGCGCATATAGAATCGATCAAACTCACTCCTCAGTTGGCAAGCCAAGTCGTGATACGAAACCCACGCATCGGAATTTCATGTTTATGTAAATAGATCGGACCCCCTGAAATCAGTCGTATTCGCCCGTATAACAAGTTGGAAGAGAGCGTGAAAGAGGAGCCGAATCCTCGGGATAGCAAAGAACCGTGCAAAGAACCAGGAAAAACAGAGATACGCGAAGGTTAGTACGGACGAGTGTGAACGCGCTTTTCACCCGTCGTTTCGCGACGTAACTAAAAATAGAAATGAACAAATTGCTGGACGAGTGACTAATGCGTTTCGGTTGTTCTACCGAGGTTACTACGAGTCGCGGGGAGAAGAGCCGACAGACGAAGTGGCTCATCGCCCACCCGAGTGCTAATAAATTACTTCAATCTCTTGCGCTTCCCTGCATCGCTTCGGTTCGAGAAAATGATAAGCAAAAGCTATACTTATTTGACATTCGATTTTATGCATGTCACTAAATATTACGATATTAGAAGAAATTTCGTACTCTTTCGTACGAAGAGACGGTGGTATGGGGAGATTAGCGTATACCTTTCTGTGACTACGTACTACAAGTGCACGTTGTGTATCACTGCGGTGATATATGGAAACATAAAAATGCAGCATGTTCACCTATCGCATTATTTTAATAAGCTTAGAAACGAAAATTATGCGAATGTTTTACACTCTATAACACAACGTATATCTTTACCTTCATTTTTTACATAAAAACACATTTAACAAAATTAATTAGCACAAACCTTCGTAGACATTTTTCTGAATTAAATGTACATATTGAAAGAGATGAAAGACTAGAAGTTAGCGATTTGCCCTTTTTGTTGTTATACTTCAATTTCTTTACGCTTGATTTATTTTTTCCTTTTTTTTATCTTAAAACCATTATAGTGAGTTTGAGTTGTAGTTTATAAATGAAATAAGAATTTTTTTACGTTGACGTTGATACATTGGCTTATTTTTGACAGCTCTTCTGTTTGCTCGGTTTACCTTGTTGAACCCTTTAAAGTTTTAGACGTTGAATGTTTCATCTTTATGAAAAGATTGTTTTTATACTGTTGGTAAAACACGCAGATTGGAAACTAGATTGTTGATGATAGTAAAGCTATACTATTTTATGATTGCTGTTGTATAAAATACATGCTTTATCGGGTAATAAATGAAAAACCCTATTAGTACTTTCATCAATTTTTTTCTCAGTAATTATACGCTCGGGTTTTATCATGATTATTTGTTAGAATGTAAATAAATGGTGAATTGCGCTCGCAGCTACATTGCTTCCATTTAATTAATTTGTTATTAATTGAATTAATGTAGCAAAAAGTTGCGTAATTTTTCTTAAATTATTAATTTCACAGAGCAAATATATTTTAATGATAATAATTTGTTATATTGATTCATGTTGCGGTAGAAAATTTATGAGCCAAAATAGGAAATAATAATATATCGAAAAGTATTCATTTTTAGTTATAATAAAAGTTAATTTTTGAGTATTGTGTATTTATAATTGTTTGTAATAAATGTACATTAAATTCATTTAATCTCATAAATGTTAATTAATAATGTAATTACTTTGATAAGTTTATTTTTGGTGCAAATATTGTTGACACTATTCATTTGATTCACTTGTTATGTATTTTATGACATTAACTGATTGGTATTAACAACTCGTTTAAAATATATCATAAGTTTGAAAACAGAATCCAAAATTATGTAAATATTTTTATACAGTATACTATTAGCTTGTTTTTTACCCTTAAACACTTATATTTATTCATTGGCAGGCAAAGTTACTCAGCAAGTAAATATTAGTTTAAGCTTATATTTTTGTATATTTTAACAAAACCTGAATACTACGAAAGTTCTGAAATACACTTTTTAGTCAAATCACTATTACTTCAGAGAGATAAAATTGAAAATTGTCGGTTCAATCAACAACATTATTTCATATTGTGAAAGTATTTTAAGTAAATGTGTCATGTTTCGTAGAATTTACCACTAAACACAATACTCGCACATACGTATGCATACAGTAATCACTGATTAATATGAAACATTGTACCTAAGACTACTTGACTTTGATTATGAACAAGGTATACTCTATTATTATCTCTACGTGTTTTTTTTTATTAAGTATTAATACTTTATTACAATATAAAATGAGCTATCGATAAATGTATCTTGATCAATTTTTTACACCTGCTTTTAATTAAGAATGAAAATATAAGTTAAAGAAAATTTGAAAAAAATAATAGTTAATTTAGTAAATTAATTTATTATTAATTAAACAAATATTACTGTAAATACACTTAATATCTCGGGAGAATATTCTCCATTAGAGAATTATGTAAATATTGTAATTTATTAAGTTCATTTTAAATAAATCGGTAAATCACAGTGTAAATTTCTAATTTCCTTCATGATACGTCCGTCTACGCAGTATTGATCGAAAAATAATAACGAATTTCGTTACAATCGAAATCCAAGCTTCAGACTTTTCAGAAAAAGGCAAATGAAAAAAGGTGATCCCGGAAAAAAAGAAAGGTCTTGCAGCTTCGGGGCATCGGCATCGCCCGCGTCCGATTATGCGACAAAGAAGCCATAAAACACCAAGGCGTCTCTTTTTCCGGTGGCAGACGTGGTATAAGGCATGCACCGACGTCCTCCCCTTTCTATGGCATGCTTTCCCTTTTTGGATTTCCCGCATTGTGGCGCGACGCGCGACATAAATCACGAGATTTTCTGTAGCAGACGACGCGCAGAGAGCTTCGTCCATTTTCGCTTGGGCCGATACTAATACCGGAACAGAACGACCCGCGCATAGCTCCTTCTTGTTGCCTTCCTCGGCTTCTTTTTTACCCGTCTCTCCGCCTTCTTGTTTCGTCTTTTTTATATACTTTCTTTTACTTACGCTGGAAAAGAGCCGCAACCGCCGTTACTCCCTCGCCTATTCCTCTCTTTACGTAAAAAATCCTTGGGCGCTCACCAACTCAAGAAACACTCCGGGTTTTTCTTCTCTTGGTCGGTCACTTCTTTTTTTTTATTATGGATCGATATAGGGTTGCGCACGATTTTGCCCCAGCCACTGTCGATATCCTTCTATTTTTCCATGTTTCCGAAACAACTATAAGTGTATTCGTTGTATGGCTTTCCTTCCCTTGAAATATTGTATAGTATTGAGAACGAAATTTATTACAGATATATCTGCTACGTTTCAGTTATTCAATACTCTTCTTCCGTATCACGGTATTTTTTTTACCATTTCATTATCTTAAATATTTAAAATTGATTCTGTACTAGTTACTATAGTAGCATTTTCCACGCATTAACTTTAATAAAATGTAATCCATCATCAGTTAGTTGTTCTGCTTATATTTGAAATGCAAAGTTAGTCAGAACCCTCACCGCCACAATATTGAAGTCTTGACGTTAAAGACGTACTCGACATCAATCACGCCAAAAAATCCACAAATTTCCCGATCGACAGCGTATGCAGGCAGTCGTTGATCTTAAAGGGGAAAATGGTGCATATATTTATCGAATGTCCGGGGAAAAGAGCTGTAGTGTTTGATTTTTTTTCGCATGCGCTGAGTCGGCGAACGTGAACCGCCTGTCGGATGAACAAGACCGTGTCGCAAAAGAGAGAGAGAACGCGTGAGCAAGTAGAAAAGAGCAGTGTTCCAATCCAAAAACCTGATTAAAACGTCAAGTCCCGACTGCTATTGAGAATGCGTTAATAATGTTACTGTGATACAATATCCATTGAGGTAGAATTTTATACTTTCTAGTTTATTTTAAAGAAATGTTATATTAATATAAGTCATATTTTATTTATATATTAAATTATATTAAATTAATTATATTAAAGTCTTCTTATTGAATATTAACTAAATAATTTTTATTGCAAAATAGTACAAACTATATGGAAATTAATAAATTAAGTATAACTTATAGAATAAATATACTTGATAGAATAAATCAAGTCGTATAGGAGGCACCCAACAATTAAACACTTTATGTTTGCATACATTACATAAAAAATTTAAAGTTAGTTTTGTGCAACGTGTAAAAATAATGCCTAAATATATTTAATCATGCTTTGTATAAATGTAATATGTTTAATTTTTGGATAAACAAACAACCCTATATCTCTTAAGTTGCACAAATTTTATGTTTCTAGAGAGCTATACTATAATAATAAATTTATTGTCAAAGTCGCTTCTAATTATTATATTTGTGTAATTTTTACTATATAAACACTGCACAATAGTCCTTTTATAATCGCAAAATTGACAACCTTTACATTTGCGAGTTAACTCGACTGAACAAAAATAATAAACCATAATTATGAAAAAAATCTAAAAGAAATAGAGGAATCATCGCATACCGGAGTTAACGAGGCGAGTAGAAAATATGTGTGGAGTCCTCATACGCGTGTCGGACAAATTGTTTTCTGCGTCGCGCCAGGAAAGCGCGTTTGTGTCTAAACCGAGGATAAACAATGGATTTGTACGCCGACGCAAACAGAGGAGAAGTGCGGGAGGTGACCATCAATGCGAACACGTCGATTCACAGCTGATCCCCCGCGTAATTAATGCCGGTGCGTTTTCGTTCAAATATTTCACGTTGAGCCACACGAGGAGTTTATTTACGACTCGTGAATAGAATTGCAACTATTGAAATTGTTGCGGTAGCTTCGCATGTACGATATTGCCTCTGGAATGTTTTCTTTTTTTTTCTATATACCTAACCCACGCTAAACCAACTTTGCCTCTATTTATGTTTGAGTAACCGCCGATAGTAAATGTCGATGTGTTTTAAGACGTTTCATCGTTTTGGTTTCGGTTCAATTGTTAAAAAAGAACAAAACGTAAATAATTTATCTTTCGGATATTTTTGTACGTTGGATCGTTGACCAGGGTAATGTGTTTTCTCATTAGAAAATTGGGAGTCCGATAGAAAAGAGGTGAAGCGTATCTTTGATATGCCCGTCCTCATCAACTAAGAAAAAAATGTAGCGATGAGTCAGCACAAGTCGAACAAGGATATATAGTACAGGTCAGACCAGGAAACATATAAAGTTAACTAAAAGTGTTAGTATTGTATAGTACCTACGGGTATTACCGTCTTTTGTACACATAGTTATTTGCATCGATATAAAGATTACTTGTAAATACACATATTTTATAACCGCTCAACCATGCAATTTCTAACGTTGACCATATTATTGGCACGCATGCAATTATTAGCTATCGTTTGTCACTTTTTAAATAAATTAATTTATCACTTTTAAATATGGTTATATTTTGTCACTTTTTGTAAAATCAGATAGTCAATAATCAAATAATATTTAATATTTAATCTAATTATGTACATGTAAATTAATGGTAAATAAAGTATATTTTATGTGAAAATAGAATTAATTACAGTTTGATAATTAATTCTACCTTTTACAATAATTGTTATTTATTTTGTGATTAATTTAATTTTCGATGAAGCATATAAGCAAACAGAATTATTTAAACGAAGTATTATTGTATAGCTTATTATACATATTTCAATATCATAATAATTAAAGTATAATATTGACTTGGAAAGTTGATCGTTAAATCATTCGTCACAATGAAATATGATTATCCTTCGTATATGGCATTTTTCATGTCACAATTATTTATTATACAATATTAACGCTGAAATATGATCTTTAAATAAATAAGTAATATGTAGAATCATTATTAGAATTTTTTACAAATCGTTAATTATTCATGAATTCCGCTTACATACACATCTTTAAATAACGAGATTATATTCTAATTTTGTATTCAACAAATAAAATACTTTTTAAAAAGTTATTGCATAATTCTTTTAAAAATTAAATAATATTCACAATGTATAATAATTATATGTATATGTGTAAACAGAAATCATTTGTACATACGCAAATCAGCTTTCGGTCAAATACATGAGTATTAGCATTGTTCGCCTTTATATAAATATGAGATAAATATCTCGATAAGTATCAGTTTCTCTTTCATGATCATCGGTGATATTATCGTAAAAATATTTCTATTATGTGATATTGTCGAGGTCACGAGTACGAGTATATTTTGAATGATTTTTTATTTCATCATTTGAAATTTTAGATTACTGTAGATGATGAAATAATGAAATGTTCTATTCTAGATTCGTTTTTCGGAGAAATAAAAATAATCAATTTAAAGTTTCTTCTTGTTTGATACGATTAATAATGTTTTAACGAACATAAATTCATCACCGAATAAACTATTACAACATTATATGTGCAGTTGAAAAATCGATAACGTCAAGCGAGCACGAATATAACCGAGTAAAAAAAATTAATCCAGCGAAGCGAAATTTCGTGCGTGTCAAGAGCGAAAACTCGCTGCTTATCTCTCAATTATATCGGGAAAAATAAAAAGCTTGGTATGTCAGATCAGCGAGACAATAATTTTAATTAAGGAAAAGATTGCGCGTTAATTGCGTGTAGAACCTTAAGGTCTCGTGCGGGAGGAGAAGAAATAAATTAGAAAAGTCCGAAAAGCAGGGTGAGGTGGGGGGAAGAAACGAGCCAGGCTGGTCGCGCATAATTTTTCGATCCGCACGAGGGATCGATAAAATATCGTCTCGCATGAAATGCTACCCTTTGACGCGATATTTTGGGCTGATAGTCTTGCGTACGGTGTGTTTACAACTTTTATCGCGTGAGTCACTTGCGACAATAACGAGAGTGAGAAGGTTAACCAAGGTAGATAGACAGAGATAGTGAGAGAGTGCGTGTGTCTTGGTTAAGCAAAAAATGTGTATTTTACACACTGGTATATATAAGCTGGTTCAAAAAGACACGTGCGCACGTGTAAGATAACTCTAGGGTCCCGTTGTATATGCGCAATTATTTTATATATGTATTTGGCACGTTCGGAAAAATTTGCCACCTGCAAACGGTATTTTCGATGATTAATTTACTACTCTTCGTTCGATTTATTATTGATAGGTAGATATAATTGAAAAAGACATACTGTATTACATTGATGCTTGTATAATATTTTATTTAAAAATTAAACCCCACAGTTGATATTTTTTTGCTGTTTCACATTAAAAAATGAATCATCAAAACTGGATCTTTAGATCTCAATATATTACGAAATTTTTCCGTTTTTTCAAATATAATAAGAAGCATGGTTAACTTACGTCACTATACGCTGTAGAAATTAAATTTTCCTAAAACTAATAATTCCTACATAAAAAGTATTTGGAACCAATAATAACAAAGTTATATAAGAGTTGAGAAAAGTTTTTTTTTTAAATTTAAAAAAGAAACTAATAAATATAATTGAACGTAACTTAGCTAACTTTGTAGATATCCTTCAAGCTTATAAATAAATACTCTTTACTTTCTTCAATAGGAGTAACAGACCGCAAACATATATTCCAAATATCCTGACACCCTCTTCTACAACTTCCAATAATAAAATATTGTCGAAAATTCTTTTTTGAATAAAGTCTAATTTACTTGGACTAATAGACTAGTAGACTTAGAAGGACTGGATATTACAGTTACAAGTATAAGTAAGTCTTTGTTAGTAGGCTTAGACATAAATTTTATTAAATTAAAAATGCCCTTGATACTCGTGCAAAAACAATCGTAATGCATAAGTAACATAAAATACACGGGTTTGCGTAAAAATAAGAAAAATAAAATAGGCCCGGTCACACGCACACGCGCGTGCGTCACGCGGCAAATGCCAAAGTTGCACGCGATGTCGCCCTTGCCGTAGCTCGGCCCTTGTGGGACGCCTCTTATTTCCGAGAATGAAGTTTTAATTTCGCCATATCGACCCCCTTCATCTTCGACCTTCGTATAACGAGCGAGCGCTTGTCCCTTCGTCTTCATGAGGCTGACGGGCGCGAGAAACTTTGCGACCCCTTCGTATATACGGTCGATCACCGAGTGACGCGTGAATTTCCCTGGCAAATTGCGTGTAACCTGCATATATGCTGCTGCCCTCGAGTACGTACGTTGTACTTTAATGATCGTTCGAAGGGTATTTTTGTTATTGAATTGTTACCTTCTGTTTTCAGGTTTTCATCGTTATTACATGTCAATTATTAATGTATCTTTACAGTTTGAAGATTTAGTTTGAAAACCACATAATATTTCATTTTAATTTATTTATTATTCTATTTTCAGAAGTATAGAATTATAATGCTACTAATACTGCTGGTGTGTATAATTTAATGTAATTCATAATAATTTCATGTATTTCGTTATTAAAATTTAGTTAATTCATTTGGTAATTAAAATTGTATTTTATTCAAACTGTAACGCGTAATGTATCACCATCATTTAAATAATTATGATAATTATTTTATCAAACTTTGCGCGTTATTTATTATTTAATTCATTAATTTTTAACGTTTTAATTAACGTGCGCAGTATTCAGCGAAGAATATCATATCATATGTATTAAGACGATACTGTACTTGTATATTATAAATTGATCGAATAAAAATTAATGAGGCAGCATTAACTATAATTATATTGACTTTCCTCTCGTAACTTTATCGCGAGAGTGTTTATTTTCGGAACTTTAAACAATAAAATTTACTGTTGAATAAATTATCGGCAATATTTAAATTGTCTCGTAAATAAAAAATAATTTTAATTAATCTGGGATACTGTAATTTGAAAATTCTACACAAGATATCACCTTTACAAGCTTGACAAAATGGGCAAGAGAGCCGTAATTGGAACGACTTTATTTTTGTTTAGCCTTTAAAGCTATATAAAAAAACAATTTATAAAAGGGTTTAACTAGAAAAATCTGGGATATACGATTTGTCAAGAACGAACAAGTGTATATGTTCATACCCGTATACGAGGGAACGATCTCACGACTGGCTGTACTCTTCCTCTCTTGTTTAAACTAACTTAACAACCAGGAGGGTGCACGCCCACGACGCTGGATTTACTCGGTTGGCTGATGGTTTCGTGGCACGCACGCACGAGAAACTCGAGAGATCGAGAGAGGGGTGAGGTTGGGGGAGTAAACGCCGCGCTGGTATACATCGCGGCCGCATTAGAGCCTCGTTTGACGTACTCGCGTATTAGATCAAAGTGCTCCGCTGATTTATCGGCGGTCAGGCAACTTACCGGAGAGCCGCCTTTTACCCGGTCCCTCGTATTTCACTTTGGATAGATTTTGCTAGCCCATATAGGCTTATTGGACGATTAATGGAAACCTTCTGCTGCCGAGCTACCTCCTTTCGATTTCGCGCCGAATTCGCGAGGGGGGTCGTTCAACTCACGCTTACTTATGCATCAATTCTGATTGAACCTATCGAGTGAACCCATATCGTTCAACTCTGCTAGCGCATCTTTCTGTGCGGAAAGACATTTAATACCGTCCTCTTCATTGATTTTTCATTTTTGTTTTTTATTTGCACGTGATAATAGCAACTACTAATAACATAAAATGCAAAATTACTATTATTACTATTTCAGCTGATACTTGATACATGCGTACTCTACAAATAATGAAAATAGGATTTTAGTCGAGTTTTCTTTCATTACTATCAATTATTTAAAACATACTCTGTTTTAAAATAAACTTAAAATTAATATTTTATATTATTTTGGAAACTCTTGGTTTTGAAACTTATGCAACTGTGGTTGACGTGAAGTGTCCATAAAAAGGGAGTCTGTATTTCTTGTAGCTTTTATAGTCAATAGTTTGGGTATCGTGCTATTTAAATTTTCGCGTAAAATAAAAAGTACCTATATTATTTATGAAAAATATTTCAAATTATACGTCATGTTTTTATTAAATATCAGTTTATCTATTATCTACTCTACAGATTAGTAAGTATTTTATTAATTATGCATCCATAAAGCTAGTGTATTACGATGGGTCGTGTGCAACCGGTGCCCAAATCTAATTTCAGTATAAATGCAAATAATTCTTTCCGAAAATTTGGTCCAGAAAGTATTCGAGTTGATGTAGCAGGATTTTAACGTGCTAAACTACTGTACTGTGTTACACCATATAGTGATTAGCTTTTGACTACTTATGTAATCAATGAAGAACTGTGTAAAATTTTGTATGCAACACAATGAAACTTTTTCTTAATTATTATCTTATTACTTAAGTTATTTTCATTTTAAAAGTTATAATATCTTGTAGTTTGTTTTTTACATTTTCTGGATAACAATAAAATTGAATTTAATTAGTTTTTAATGATAATGATTTATAATTAATATATATTGAACAAAATTATTCGATTTGTTCAGAAACAATTCTATTGATTATCGGTTTTTCGTAAATAAAGTAAAGTGCATAAAATTTATGGACGTAAAAGTATTTGCTTCAGATGTAGCAGTAGATTATTATACTCATGGAAACTTTAAATCAAAAGACCATATTTTATCACTGGGACATTTTATCAATACGTTTCCTGGAAAATCCATTAGTACGATAAAAAATCGGTTACCGTCTCATCTAACAAAATGATCAAAGAACATACGAAGAAAAAAATTGAATAAAAATACTTAAATTTTTTGATGATTTAGACATTTGATACAAAACTTTTCTCTCCGGGAATATACCGGAGTGAATGTCAGTAATTTAGAAGTGCAAAGAATAGTAGATAGTTGTTCGTTCAATTGCATCAGTTTTTCGAAAAAGCACGAAGAATTGATTGCACTAGGCGTTCGCGATCAAAAAAAAATTATAATTTGTACGACTTTGACAATTTAATCGAGAACCACACAATTATTGCATCCAGGCTGTCTTTTTTACCAAGGTCTCGATTAAGTTTCTCTTGTGGGTGGCTCTTTGCCGAAGAGCGTTTAATTTTGCCCCTGGCATATATGACTTTATATACCCCGTGCTACGCTTATTTCGTGCTAGGGCATTACTTATCTTTAACAGAACCGCCCTGAGCATATATATATGTACATATATATATATTCACAAACATTCATATTTACTGATTTAAATTTTTTGAAGTTAATGTAATCCTTTCATTTGAATTTTTAATACTAATATTTTTATTGTCTAAACCATATTATACGTGCTTCTCCAAATTTCCGGTTATAGATTCTATGGTAGTATTATAATATGAAACAAGGTTTCATAACGATTGGTCTTAAATGACAGGCATTTATTCAAGTGGAACAATAATATTTAAATAAATGACTAATTGATTTTCATCCAATTATTAATTATATTTGTAGATTTATGAATAAGTAATACAATATCAATATTATTGTTACCAAATAAAACGTTAAATCAAACGAAAAAATAATTAAAAACACTGTTACGCTTTTTTTATTAATAACACTTTTATTTTGTAATAATCAGTAATATCGTGAAATGTATATCTTGTGACGTGTGCATACACGAAGATAAACTAAACTCGTTACTAAAAAGCATTTCGTAAAAAATGACCAAACGACTATATTTATCAATTTTATACAATAACAATATATATTTATAATTCGACACTGGTCTACAATTCAAGTACTTATTTAAATTTTTAACAATCTTCCCCTCCACCCCCTCTACAAAACTTAGTTTTGCGCCAACAATTTTGTTTCTTAATTTACGTTACATTATATTTAAAATAATTTAAAAAAATATTCATATTGTTAGCATGAATAAGAAAGTGTTAAAGTATTCGACTGTTTTATTATATATATAAAAATTATTTAGTCTAATTATAACTTATAAGATATTGTTTCAGCCGTTCGTCCACACGTTTAGCAAAACATAAAAGATGTTCCGTCTAGTTTGTACCAATTGAAAATTGACTTTTAACTTTTTTTATTATTTATTGATTCAATTAAAATTTTAATTTAGAACATTATATAATAATTCTAAATATTATAAAATTTAAATGTTTATTTGGAATTACTTTAAAATTTGCCCCCGTAGAAATCAAAACTATATAGGTATTGTAAGAATTAATAATGGATTCAGTCTAATATAACTTTATCGAAATTTAACGCTTATCAAAATTTATGAATTACAGCAATTTCTGCATTATGTGCGACAATTTGATATCTATCACTATTTGCGAAACATTCCAATATATTTAACAGTTACGCATTACGATTTACAAAAGTCCAATTTTGAACAGTTAAATAAATCGTCATTTCTTTCTAAATATATTTAAAAGAGTAAAAAGGACAACTCTTTTCTTTAATTCCCATTTTGATAACGTATCTCCTCATCAAGATTACATTAAAAACAAAGGAGCAACCACCAGAGTCTAAAAAAGAGTTAAAAAAGGAGTAAAAAGGAGAAAGTGCAACGGACAAATTACAGAAACAAGAAGGCGCGAGCAGTTTGGAAAGAGCGAAGTAAAAGAGAGTAAAAGGGAAAGAGAAAGAAGATGAAGAAGTAGAAGAAGAAGAAGCCGAAAGGGAGAAGGGGGCATTATTAACAGGCGCGAGGGCTTCCTGCCCGCGGCAACGCGTTGGCAGCTGGCCGCCCCGGAGACAACGCGCCCCGGATACCAATCTGTTCCGTTTCTTTTTACTCAGCCGAGCCCATAAATATGCATCAGTCGAGGCGCGCCGGTGCATTAATTGCCGGTCGCGCACCCGAAACTTCATTACCGGACCGAAAAGTTTCCTATACGCGGTCGAGTGGGCTTGTGACTTTGCGTTTACTTCGTTATTGCGCTCTGGTATAATCGATCGAAACCCAAACGCTTGGTTAGGGATGTCACACCTAGCAGGATTTTGGTACAATATGTACCCACATTGTCGCTAGGAAGGATTAGTGAATTTTTAGTGAGTGACGATGTAGTTAAATTTGGTTGCCGTCATAATTTTTACATTAACTCGTAAAATTTTGTGTCGAATATTTTTGTTATTATTTTTCTTTCAATTTTACTCCCTGTTTCTTTATTTAATTTGGTATCCATTTGTGCTTAAACCCATGTTAATTATTGGTTTTACAATTATTGTTATTTTAATTTTTTTTATAATGAATATTATTTTTACTTTTAAAAAATTTTTCATTATTAATGGTCGTATAAAACGTTTGGTAGAATAAGTCATCATTATTTTATATAATATACATAAAATGACTTATATAAGTAACGTAGAACCATTTCCTCTTGCAACAATTTCTTGCGTGTTAAACTGTGACATTAATTTACGTCAAGGTATTCTCTATTTCTATAATTATGCTTTAAAAAATAAATGACCTTTTTATAATGAGGAACAATTATTTTGTTAATTGAACTTAAGTGCCTATTGTAATTAGAGATTCAGATTAATTTGTATATTAAATATTAGAATAAATTACAGTAAGTAATTCTATATAACATCAAATTTGAAAAACTCAAAAAAAATTAATAATTATTTTTCAATTTAAAATTAAAATTTAAAATATAAAATTAAAAACTTATAATATAATTTAATTTATAATTTCATTAATCTTCCATTTAATAATGTATAATGTATACAAGAACATACTCTTATCAAGATATGTTTTTGAAAGTGATTTGATGAAGACATTTGAAACAATTATTTATTTATTTATTTTTAGAAAAAATACAATCAGAGGTTTATCGTATAGTAATACGTTGCACATCGATGCTTCAGACTTTGTCAAAGTTAGCTTGAATTTGAAATAGTTCGACGTAGGAAAAAAAGAAATACAAACGTACTTATCAAAAATCAGACATTTATATACAGTTTTAAATTTTCAGTGACGAGTTCGATGTCAGCGTTGATATTGTTATAAAGACAAGAAAAAAAAGGTCAAATTTTTTCTGCTTCCATTAACCTCGAGACAACAAAGTATAACGTCGCCATTGAGAATCCAGAACGCCGAGATTTCCATCGCGATAACTAGCTCGAGAGAGCTGACTGCAACATACTTATGCGGATTTATGTAAATACTCCCTCCGAACTCTTTGCGCGCGTGCATGAATAAACAAAAACGGAACGAGCCGTCGTCGACGTTAAGAGGGGAAAAAATTGAAAGAAAAAAAGCGCGTTTACGTACGACCCGCTTCTTCTTATTCTTCTTTTTCTTCTTCAATATTTCTCATAGAATGCGAGAATAATATTGAAAATAATACGCTGCGGAGAAAAACTATTAGCCGGGTAAACTCGGGTACAGTTGACGCATTAGCCTTTGCATTCTTAAAAGATTGAAAAGATTAAATACTTGAGTCTTTTAAGCTAAAAGGGCGTTACGTAATGACAATATTGCACTTTCCTCATAAATTAAACGTATGCTTTCCGCTTACCGTTACGCGCGATAAATTTATTTAAAACTATATACCCGCTCTTTTAAATGTGATTAGCAGTAGTACCGCCTTCTGAATTGAAATTCAAAACGTGTTTTCTAAAAAACATAAATAATTAATTACCCGTAGCCGATTCTTATTGCGCTCGAAAGTAAACGATCTAATGGGTCGATATACCTTGATGTTCATTCTTTAGTTAGTAATTTCTAACATATGCTTATTTTATTTTATTTTATTGTAGTTGTAATTTTTAAAAGACTTATTTAATTGAAAAATTATCAATTCTTTGAAAATTATTGTAAATTAGAATAATGAGAATATTACAGTACGTATCCTTTTGACACTTCTTGGAATATGTAGCGAAACAATGTCTTTTATTTACTTACGTAAGACCATAAGGACATTAAGACATCAAAACAACTAATTACTTGATTGTGTCAATTTTATGTAATTTTTAAAAACCATGTTATTAATAAAAATTTGTTAATGTACAATTATGAAACAATATCTTTAATCTATTTTTTAATCTATAAATTCGTTTTAAATCGTTTCTAAGAATCAGGTAGAAATACGCCAACATCCTGTGCTGGTTATTTAATTTGTAAAGTAATACCATTTGTGTTCGGTACAATATTAAATCTTGAACAAGAAAAATAATATAAAAAAACATTTTTGTCGTTAAAACTCAATACTGTACGCATTAAGGTCTTGGTCTTTAGTAAATAAATGCAAATGGTGTAAAGCGTAGTTTTTTCCAATGTTTAATTTAAGAAATTACCAGCGAAGTGTCAGATACCTAAATAAATCTTTTTTCGATCGCTCAATATGTTTTAATAAAATTGTAATTCGTTGACCATATAAACAAAGTGTAAAAGTAGAGCGACGATAGAAGAAAACGAAAGTACTTCGTAAGTACATGGAAGAAAAAAAAGTCATTACCAAGTTGGAGGAATTTTTGCGATGTTTATTATTATCGACACGTGGCGAGGGATCTTTCTGTTCGGCATCAATGACGGTGACACTCGCGTTATCAGCGCGGGAAAACGCGAGCTTGGATTTTCGCGTGGCGATAAATCGCCCGCAGCGACCTGTTTATGCGGATTTATGCGAAATTCTCGGGGTCCGCTGTTGTGTGTACGTAATGCATAATGACTTCGGGCTCGCTCGTCATGCATGCAGCGCGACGTCGCTTATTTACGACTGGCATATAATTACCCCGGCGCAAATCCAAGGTCGGCGACGCGCTTGATTGTCATTTTGTGCCTCGAACACTCTCTCCTTCTCTCTTTCTCTCTTGGTCACTGCGCGAATTTTTCTCCTCTTCTCTCGTTTGATTCTTCGACTTCTTTTTTTCCTTCTTAGTTTTTTTGTAACGAGCTTCTTTGCCTTCGTTTTGCCTCGACTGCGCGCGCATTTCATCCACGTTGTTTTCATACACGGCTACGCTGATTGAAATTATGGGGCATTCACATTGCATTCATTCTTGTGGACTCGATTGATTTATAAGATGCTTTGTTTTTCTTTAGAACTTATTTACTTAGGTCGTATCACTGTGCGTTACGTCTCATTGAAAGTAGCAATTTTATATAATTGTATTATTTCTATTTTCTTTAATATTAAGCAAAAAAAATAACCAGCACATATACATATTCTCTTTAAGTAAATATAACTATCTTTTTGTATTGCGTACTGCATGTAAAGCTTGCATTAGTCAAATTAACTATTGACTATTTATAATCAGATTCCGTGCTAATTGAAAGACGCTAACGTAATAACAGTTGTACTAGTCGTAGTATTAAAATAAAATAAAGATTTTTTATCGGTCCATTAGTATGAACTATAGTTAAAAATATAAACGAATACTTACATACATAAATTACAACACTGCCAACGCTATTGCATCAACTTAATAGTGAGGTTTTCATTTTCTTCATTTATTTCGGTGAGCCAATGATTTAGTATACGTATACAAAAAAAGTTCCTAAAATTAGTTACCTGTCACATGATATATATTTATCTTTTATTGTAGCGACAAGATCTAAAATTTATTGAATAATTCAAAGTTTATTTTTAAAAATACTACAATTAATTAAAATCTTATCACTAGTGGAAAATTTCGTGAAAATATCAAGTGCACGAATAGTTTGGATATACGCAATCGTTCGAACGCTTCATAATGAATCAGTAAAATGTAATTTATGTTTGTTTTCAATTGGTTGTTCGATAACAATACGAACTCTTCTTTTGCGAAATTGAGTAAAAGACACCGTACGATTTAATGACAGAACAACTGTCTCGCAAAATTTATGCTGGGGACCCAATTTCGTGTTTATAGATCTTTTTTTCTTTTCCTTTCGTTTGGAATTTTTTGTGCGTTACTTTTTTACACTCACTTCTTACCTCTTGAAGAGGAATGTTTACGCGTGTTGCGGAAAATTTGATGAATTATTGATGAGACGAATTGATAGTTAAAAAAAGAAGTGTTCAAGCGCTTGACCATTTTGTCTTTTAACTTGCAAAGTAGGCACGTGCCTCCATAGAGCCGATATATCACTTTTTAGTCCGTCTGTTTTTTTCCTCTGTCACCAACGTTTCTTTTATTTTATTTCAACGAGTGTTAACGACATTGCCATAACTATAGTTTGGTTTACTTTTTAATTTTAACGATAATTTTCTTGCAAATGAGAAGAATGAGAATTAAACATTATATTTTATTTAATTAATGGCCATCTAACTACATTATTAAAATTTTAATTGATCTCTTCCTGAGCACATTTTTCCTTCCATATGCCATTCCGACATTCCTATAAAGAAATTTGATATTTAAAAGTGTATATAAATTATTTCGAAATTACTAATTACTTTTAATAACTAATAGTGTGATGATTGTATATTAGTATTTATACATATTATAGACATATGTAGTAATAATAATTATTACATATATTATTATCAAATGTTTAAAAAATTAGTTATATATAAACAATATTGTTAAAGGTTTAATTATTTTTCAATTTTAATGTTTTTAAGAAATTATCATTATGAATTTATTGATGTTAATGGTTTAGAAAATTAAATTTAAAATATGTAAATAATGATTAAACTGCGCGGTATGTTAAATTTTCCGCAAAATTTTATAATACTATTTTCACATATGAAATATAATTGCTGTACCTAGATATACACCTATTTAGCTTAAATCACGGTGAAATAATTAAAATAAAAAATGATTGAAAATTTACCAGTTTCAAAGAGAAAAAAGACTGTTTCTTAGTGAAGAAAATAGTGAATGGATAAAATGCTTCGACATAGATAGGTAGTGTGTTTAAGCACGAAAAGAGAAAGAGCATAAGTAAACCGTGGTGTCTACGCATAAATCGCGGGATCGAAATGTTTATCGACACAGCTTGCGCACAATGAGCGCGAATTATTGTTCACGAGCGACGCCTCGATAAATTAACGTGTACGACGGCGAGTGCGTCGAACCGATTGTCGGCTCGCAAACCTGTTCTCTCGCGTGCACTGGCACTCGTCCCTGGAAAGCTTGAGGCAATCATGGTTTATCACCGGAAAAGCGGATTCACCGAGTCGTCGATAGTGGATAATGTTAACCCTTTCCGTGCAGTTCCTTGTAATTCACTTAACTTTGCCTTCTTCTCGCTATTAAAGATTTCTATTATTTCAATTATTAATATTCCATTGCTCATTCACAATTCATACGTAATATTCTATTGTAAATATTCAAAGGAAAAGTTTTAATGTATTTCTAATTGTTGGATAAATAAAATGTATGTAACAATCGTAATAAAAAATAAGTATCATTAAAAATAATTATTCAAATACTGCAAAATGACAATATACTATATCAATTTTGTTTTGAAAATATTCATTTCATAATCATATGTTGAATGCAATTACACTTAAAGTAATTTGCAACCTTTATAAAATTAATTATTTTATTTACATTGATATCGGCTACTACAGCATAAGATAATGATATATAATAATGTCTAATATAAATTATGACAAGTTCAAAATACTTTAAAAACGAGAAAATTGTATATATATATTAATTTATATTAGGAAAGTAAAACAATGACAATGTTTTTTATTAGTAATAGTGTTTGAGATTATTATTTAACCGAAAGACTGCGAGAGTAGTGAACCAACGTAAGTGGTTTTCTGAGAGCTCTTAACGATGTTATGATGAGTATTTTTGCACGCATGCACGCTAATAGTAAGTGCTCAGGTGGAATTAAAACTCAATGTTATATATTTACTATACTAAAAATACGTACCTCGTTATAGACTTTTTACAGTAAAAAATATTTAAATTAATTAAATTGTAAGACTTTTTTTGTATCGTTAACATGAACGTGTTTTTAAATATGCTTTAATTAATGATATATATATTTTCATTTCTGTTTCAGGTGAGCTCATCAAAATCGTCTGTCATTCGGAGTATAAAAATGATATAGCCGTTAAAGTATGTATTTCCTTTTTTGTGCTCAGGGTTAATTTAACCTGTATCCTTGAATACACACACACGCGCGCACGCACGCAAATGTATGTACGTGTGTGTACATATACACCGAAATAATATATTCAACAGAAATAAGTAATCGCATAAATGGGATATTAAACGATTTCGCTTTTAACTGTTAAAGAAATAATAAAAGTTAACACTACAAGAAAAAAGACAAATTTATTTGCTTCGAAGTGTCAAGTTTTACAGATCTTACACTATCTCGATAGCGCTCGTTTTATTTGTAACATCTTGCACGACGACATTCCGATGCTTACGCTTTTCTTCATAAGGAGAGCTATTTGCATTTCGAAAGCGATTGCAGTTTTTACTTTCCTTTAAAGGTATTTTTGCGCATCGAAAGATCGTTCGACTGATTGATTAATTGGCTCGTTTCTTAAATGATGTTTTTTCACGATTTTTACGCAACTAACCAATAAATATAGAATTCAATGACCGCGGGATAAGCAATTACGCGTTAAATTCTCAATGTGACTTGAATTTGCGATGGACGATGTTGAAGTTTGTTGGCAATTGAAAAAATGCGTTTACTAATTCGTATTGCAATAGTGTAGCTATATTTAATTTGGTCGAAAATAAAAATAAAATAAAGTTTTCTACATGAATCATCGTTATTAAAAGTATCACTAAATACGTACATGCTTTTAAATATTATTGATTAGAGAATAAAGTTCTTGCGTTCTGCATGCTAAAAACAAAGAAATAAAAGTGTAAGTATTAATATTTATCCGTGAGGTACACCAACTAACAAATGTATATATCCACTAATGATATAAAAGTAAATAATTAAGTCAAATATTCTATATTTATTTCATAGCAGAGTGTTTGACTAATTAAAAATTTAGCAATCCATAAATCACATAAATATTGCATTTCAGATACATTCATTGAGTTAAGAATGATTTACGAGCCATACCTAAGTAGCTAATCAGGTCGTAATAATATTGTAACACGTCCATCATTCTGTGGAAACTACTTTTCGTTTATTCAATCTCTTCACCCACGATACTAAATTAGTACAAAGTTTAAAAATCATTCAATCAATCCAAAAAATTATTAATATTCGATTCTTTATCAAACATTTATTTTTAGATGTATCAGACACGAACGAGTCTAATTATGTTCGTACCTAAGTTTGAAACTAAAATCTCAAAATCCTTTTCACGCGAGATTTTCTTTGGTTGAGGTCTCCTTTTTTTATCGAGTTCGTCCGATCAGCGGCGACGCTAATGCGCTCCAGCAAATAAGCAGTTAACCTCAATTAGGCGTCCCGGCTCTCGCTCGCAAACGCGTTTCTTCCACAGTCTATCTCTTTTCTCTTTCTCTCTTTTCTCGACTCTGTTATTTTACGTATTTCTTTTTGCTTTTCTTCTTGAGTGGCTGATGCTCTTGACTTAGCTTGTATACAGCTTCGATTGATGCGTCGTACCATATCGAACGATTTATTGGATTCTATATTGCTCCCTATATATCGTTCTCCTGTGCTCTCGATTTCCCAATTGATACATATTCTTCGAAATATGTTTTACAACGAAATGGTGTTCACACTACTTTTTACCAATTAAAAGATTTTAATTGTAGTATTTATACAATTTTATTTATTTGAAGAGAAATATAATAGTTTATCCTATTATTAAAATAATACGAACAAATATTTTCTTTCGACAAAATTATTTAATAGAATTATTTAATTATGAAGAGTATATAAATATAGACTTGAAAAATCGATATATTGTTTATATTTATCGGTTTTAAATGCAAACTAATAATATATATGATTGAACGCCTACTAAAACATTTCATTATTTGCTAAATAAAATGCTTCTCGGTAAATGTTTGTATTGATTGATGCATCAGAAATTTTTTCAGGTCACGTCCTATGCATGAATAATTAAAATCACATTCTTAGAAGTAATTATTAGCATTTGTATTTTAAACAAACTTGAACTGTAATAACTAATAATCTACAGATCATTACTTTGTGTTTCGTTTAATGCAATTTATATTCGAAAGAAAATAGCAACCACGCTAATAAAAAATATTTGCTAAATTAAGTAAATATTTCGTTGAAAAACGAAAATATAGATAAATTACGAAATTTATGCGACGCCTTGCATATTTATTGTGATTAACCAATTTATCACTATTTTATTAACTATATAAATTACATGAACGAATAATTAAGTAAATACGAGTCATTTACTTTCTTAACGACATGTTGGAAGTAACGTATAAACGCTCAGGCTTTTCCACTGGCAAATGTATTACATTAACTAAGGGCACTTAACCCAACATTGTGTCTTTTTCACCTTCTTTCGTCTCATCTTTCTTTTGTTCTCATTCGCGCGTGCTTTAGCTTTTACTGAGCGACAAACAACACCGCACTAAATAATAAATCAATAACACCGCGACTAATAGAACGACGCGTCGTCGAGTTCTCGGAGAAATTTCATTCTTTAAGATTTTTCTCTGACAGCTGGCTCGTTTTCTCTTCACGAGGTATCGCAACGCAAAGATGCGTTGAAAGCTGATAAAATCATTTTGTTCACTTTAAAATTCCCGTTTTACGCATAATTTGCATTTTCTCTTCAAGCGTTCCTAATTCTAAAGTGAATTTACTCACTATTTAATTTCGCGGCGCCACTTTCAGTAAGTCATTCATTTATCCTAGAATAGTTGCTTTTCGGACTAATAGTTAAAATTTACGAGCGCCACTCGACCGTTATCACGTAAAGTCTCTGTTTTTTACAGTATTTCAGTATTTTCTATTTTTTTGCCCGACGTATATTTACCAGTAAAGTTTATTGTTTTTCGGTAATTTTCCAGTAATTTTTCAAACTTCTCTTTCACATTCTTTTCCGCGTTCTCCTTACACTCTTTGTCTTATATTTCATTCGTGCGTGATTCTTGGTCCGTCCAATTTATCTTCACCTCGAGCCTTTTCGCGCAGTCTATTCGTAGGCGCTTCTATCCTCGTTTCGAGGTAATTTACTAATTTTCTACAGAAGGACAGAAACTGTAAGGATCCCATTTGACTTGCAAATTGAAACAGTTTAAATAATTTGCATTACCTTTGCGGATCTTTTTAAAAATTGGCCATTCTTTATCTTTGATTTACCGTTATTGCATTGTTTTACCACTAAACGAATTCTTCTGGTAATTGATCACTCGATATACCTAAAACATAATTTAAATTAGAATGTATACTCTTCTTATTGTATACACAGAGAGATTTATAATAAAGATTACCGTTATGTTCTATTATTATTATCTTTTGTTGTATGCATTTCATTCTTTGATTACTACATGTTTTACCGTTATATTTAGAAAATAACATGTCTTATAAAATTTACTCAAAAAATCTTTAAAAATTACATTTAATTATATGTTTTTTTTACTAATTTAAATTAGTTTTTATAATTTTATGTCAAATTATACCTGTACAAAACGCTGAAAATCAACATTGTAAAATCCATGAATTTCATATATTATATTATTACATTAGGAAATATTTATTTTTAACTGGGCTTGCATCAGTTCGCAAGTGTTACCTAGGAATTGAAACCTATATATTTAATCTCATAATTTATAATTAGTGCACGTGTTATTTAATAGTTATAGGTTCAATGAATGCTATGAAGTAAACATTTGATGACGTAATTTTATGGAAAGCAACAGTATAATTATAATACAAACTACTTGTAAATATCGATAGCACGTCAAAATAGTTCAGGATTACTTATTTAACAGTAATATGTTTGTATTAAATTTGATCACAATTTTATAATAAATTTTTCTATGTGTATATAAATTGTGATATTAAAAATAAAAATATGAATTAACCTATTTATCATAAGAAAACGTTCTTTTTTTGGTACGGAGGCTAGAAGTGTCTGAATAGAGGAAGTTTCTACCTTTTTTTATAGTTGAAGCAAATGTATTTACGGAAATGGAAACGACCATGCATCTCTTTTAAAAGGTTAAATTAAATTAAATTAAAAAAAAAACATGTATATGCAACTTTAGCATATTTAAATTAGATTTTATTGTAACAAATGAAAATTTTAAATTCTTTTACGAGGTTTCAAAGACAACGATAAAAGTAATACATATCTGAAACGTATAGAATACATATTGTAAATTACTAATAGGATTGACTCAATGTTTTGTACAGTAACAGGTTATGGTATACCAAGTTAATTCTCTGGCATATCTTAATCACGCACCTATTATTTATTTAAACTTAATCAATATTTGTATATTTAAAAAATATATTTAATTAATTTTATTAAATATTTCTTGTTATATTTAATTATATATTTACACATTTCATAAAATTTAATTAACTTTTTTTTATAACAGACGTAACCTGCTTTAAAAGATGCAAAAATAAACTATTTTTTTAGGTTTCTTCGAACCTCATTTAAGAACATTCAGTCTTTTTACTAACCGGGTAATTAAAATAATTCACAATTTATGAATAAAATCTTCAAATTTAATTTTTATACTTTTTTGACACCGTAGTGCATAATTTATTACTTTCGCAATGCATACGCCAATCATTTCAATACAGCCATTCATAGTTTTTTAAAATAAGAATACATTCGACAATTGCTTGTCAACTAAACATTTTTCAGTGATTCTAAAACACACTCGAGTGAATGTATAGCATTTATCATTTATCAAGTATTCAATCTTCTCGTGTTTTCATCCCTATCATTGTCCGTACGAGTGCATCGTTGACGCGAGTGTGCACGTTTGCCATATGTCTCTAACCTCTTCTGGTTTCTCAGTTATACCTGGCTCTGATGATAATTGCACTTTAATAGCAATCTTCCTCTATCTCACTTCTCGCAAAACGAGAAGTACGCTACGTGCTGCTGTTGACTACTCATGGAACGCGAAATAAAAACGCGATTACTGCACGAGGTAGAAAGAGAGAAAGAGATCGAGACAAAACATACAGCGGTTTTATCATGGTTTTTCATGCGGCTTGGTGGGTATTAAAACGTTTTGGTTGGATTTGCGGATACACGTTAGTCCCACACAATATTATTGTGTAAAATGTAATTGAACAATTTGTTTGTTTTTCTTCTAACTAGGGGTATCTTAAATATACCACAATTGTCGACTAGAATATACTTTATATAATAGAACGGTTATGTTGGTTTATGATTTGAAAAACTTTACCATTATTGTGATTCGTTAAAAAAGAAGGTTGTTTATATAGGCTTGTGTGAAATTACTCGAAACGTTCACTCACAATTTACACAAAATTATTTTAGTTCAAATTTCAGCTTTATTCTATGCATAGTTATATGTATATATGTATATTCATTATTAATTTAATTAATATTAATATATCAATATACAGGTTTCTAATATCTGTTAATCTATATTTATATTTATTAGTACACTAAGTGAAAGAAATATTTATGATAATATTTCTTACCGATTAGGAACTGTTGATTTAATTATGTGAAATGAAAGCAATTGAGGACTTGCCCTGACTTTACTTAATAATAATTAAATAATGTTTTCAGGATTCTAATATTAATTTATGGAGGTGATTCTAAGTCAGAGCAATTGCTTAATTTTTTAAATTTTATTTTATTTATTATTATTGAACAGTTTATAAAATAATTAATTATTAATATTTCTTAGTAGTTAATAAATATTAGTTTAATTGAAGAAATATTATTTAACATAAATTATTATGCTACAAATGCACTAAATCTTTAGGACAAATATTCCTTTATATCAGTGTGTAAAACTGCATTTAATTATTGCAAATTGTATAACTATTTATTTAATAAACTGTTTAAAAATCAATCTTTTTTACAAATCAATTATTTTGAAAACAATTTTCCCCAGGAGAATAACATTTATTATATAATTTAAACAGGAAAAATTATACAATCATTTCGAAAGGTGAAATTATGCAAAGCGTTGGACGAACGATCGTACGAAAAGCAGGCACTTTCATTTTCGACTCATCGCATCCCAAGTTGTAAACGCATAATTTAAAAGAATGGAGAGAAACCGAAGCAAGACAAAAGTCGTGGAAGACCATCACTTTGACGAACGCGCCGGTTACGTTGTGATTACAGTCCGTGAATGAAAAATACGCGTACCGGTGGAGGACCGCGAATCTAGCATCGAAATCCAACGAGGGCCTTCCGCTTTTTTTTTACGACGAGCAAATTAATAGCGTCAGAATCGTGCGTACGGGCGCGCAGTTCTTCGGGAAGGTATCCATTTATGTCCCACGTAGCCGTCTATTACGTAAATACCAAGCTCGAATTAAGACGATAACGACCTCTATATCCCTATGTTTTCCGTTTATTTTTTC
This sequence comes from Theocolax elegans, assembly GCA_026168455.1. Taxonomy (NCBI): domain Eukaryota; kingdom Metazoa; phylum Arthropoda; class Insecta; order Hymenoptera; family Cerocephalidae; genus Theocolax; species Theocolax elegans. Next base: position 87,749,916 of record CM047425.1, on the reverse strand, counting down.
TCTTCTACGTTTTTTGATCAGTGTAAAACCCGTCATTACGTCATTACGGATTACGTAATTGTCGGGTACAAAGTTGATTATTTCGAATTGTCGCGGTATCGAGGTTACCGAACACACAATGCTTTCGGTATTTTTGGTTTCGTGGGCAATTTATGAAAGTTTTCAGTGGTATTCGAGGTAATAAATAAATAGCCGATACTCCGAACGTTTGCTTTGCTTTTGATTCCTGATAAATACTTAATTCAATTTACGTATTTCGAATTCTGAAATATTACTTTGCATATTTGATGCTTTTTTTAACTTAAATGTTCTGTATTACATTCTCTAGAAGAAATCTTTTAAGCGATAAATTTATATTAGAGTATATAACGGAATTCTCACAGAAAATGTAACATTTCGATTGTAACATTTAAATATAGTGTGAATTATATCATTATTTTATTTATAATGTTTATCGTATAATGTAGTCAGTATAGTACAACGTTACAAGTGTTTGTCCTTGAGCAACTAAATGAGAATATTTTAAATGAAATCTCCCGAATGTCGAAACAAATTAAACAGTTTTTCAAGTCCTTGAACATCAATACAGAAAATAGATTCGTCAAACCTTGAACCAAAGCATGAAATTAATGTACACAAGAGAAGTGACCATCGAAATGTTCAAATGAAAGTCAGTCGATTCGAAACAAAATTAGTTGTCTGTTACAAATTCATTCTCTTGTACATGAAATGAGTGTAATCTACCTTTGTGTATACGCGCACGTGCAGATCGAGTGCCCTTAAACTTATCGGCCGTGTGAATTATTATCACCCGCGTAAAACGCTTTCGGTTTTCCCTAGTTCGAGCTCGACGAGCTCGATGAAATAAGCCCCGGGAATTGGTCCCGCGAGAACTAGGGAGATTTCAATCCTCGTTACGCCTCGTTTCTTCTTGCCCCCTTCTCTCGGCGTCTCTCTTATACCCTCCGGTGTCGCATTGTAACGCCAACGAGAATTACCGCGGTATTAATGAAATTACTTGTTTTGTCGTATTTTGAGCGCGGATGAATTTCAGGGACGATTCAATTTGTGCTTTGTGTCTAGCCTTTCAAATTGCTGGGTACGTTGGGAAAAGACGATCCCTTTACGTAGAGTTTTCCTCGGGTCGTCACGTCGTGGAATAGAGATCTGTGCGGACGATAATTTTATTTCCACTCTTAACTAACACATCTTGTTTTATAGTGTACAGCTTAGTACTTAAGTATATGTTACTTTTTTATTGCTGCTTGCTAATATTTTTTTAAGCAACTTTTTTAAAAAATATTAAACGTTATTGTTACTATTATTTTTTTATTACATACAATCATGTTACGTACATTTTTTTTATGTTTAAATATATGCATTTTGTTCAATTTCACATGTTTGCTATTTATTAATATTTTGAAGAGATCGATTTGTTTCAAAGTAAAATAAGAGTATTGTTTAAAAAGTAAAGGTTTACAACTACTATTTACAATCATCACTCATAAAACTTTCTATATGTATAATGTTACATAAGTAACATGACAGTTTAATTATAACCCATTCTGTTAATTTGAAGAATGATTAAATAGGAAGATTTGAGTTTTTATTATAATCGCTTCAAAGTTGAATCAATGTTTACAAAAGTAATTCGTCTATCAATTTTTGCATTAGATTCAGGATGTTCAAATAAATGTAGTACAAAAGCATTCTAAAATGTATACATTTTTGTGTAACGATTTCCGAAGTATAAACGGGTTGAAGCGAGGTTCGTTAACCCATGTCAACTCGTTGCAATAATACTGTAGAGTTTAGCGTTATGACGGAGGCACCTATATAATCATGAAAATGCACTTTTACAATGCGCAAACAAAGTATCCACATTAGAAATCCAACTCGAAACCGATCTAACAAAATAAGAAATGAACTTTCTCTTTTAGAAAGTTCGAGTCCCCTGAGTATTGTCAAGATTCGACGCGGTAAAGAAGCCACGGCGTTATCTCGTCGTGTTGGATTAAATGGCGCATAATCATCGTAAAAACCAAGCTCCCATGCAAGATCAATCCCTCGACGCATCGGCGTGTGACGCAACGTCACGCTCGATTTATAAATGGCGATGCAAATATACTCGACCTACCGCGAGACGACTCACGGTGTGGGTTCGCAACCATATTCGCGGTTTAGATTTTGCGAGGGGCTATTCAACTTCTGGATTGGGTGTGTCAGTTATTGCGCCTCGTTTGAATCATTGTCACACGCCGATCACTTGCACTGCGGTCACTCTACTTTAATAAGATTTCATGCAAGTTTAAACTTAATAAAATTAATAGTTATTACATATACTTTAAGGATTCACAGGAATTGTGGATTTGAATATTAATAAATTAACTACTAATAAATATTGATGAGGTGTAGATAATTAAATATTCCTTGAGTCTATTATTACTATTCAGTTTTAAGTTGTATAGTAATTTGAGTTAAGTGACATTACAAAACTGTGTTATGTATGTGGAGTTCATTGCGGTTAGACTTTTTTTTGACTGTCTTGGTTAATTTTTTACATTTCCTATTACCATTTTCACTTTGAACCATTATGCGCTCTTGCAGAAATTCATTATTTAATTAATGAAATACACGTTTATTTATAGTATAACATTTATTTATAGTTTTCATTATTGTAAAGGAAATGATTATAAATTTGATTAAATTAAATGTATCAGATGATTTTCAAAAATTGCTTTGTTCTGATCGTCACTCTAAATACCACACACATGTAGATGCTCTATAATTACATTTAAATATTCATTTATATAGGGAAGAATACGTGTGATTGGTTTATCTTGATTTAACACTTATCGTTTCCTTCATACTACTAAATAGGTTTTCATTATATTTCGTATTTAAGCGTTTGAAGCAGAAACGAAGTCAAGAGAAGTAGAGGAAAAAATATGTGAGTGACGCTAGAGCGACGCGACGTCGCGGCGCCTTGACTCTCGTCATTCCCAGCTCCACCTTTTATGTGGCTGCGTGGAAAACAGTGTAGGAAAAAAGATGCTAGGGAATCTTTCACCGTCGCGTATTTTGCATATTCAAGCGTAGCAAACTCACATAAATGGATTGTGTGTGATACGAAAGAATTCAGTTTTATTACACAAATATACGCATTTAAAATTTTTTGTTGATGTTATAATTATAATATTAATATTAATTGATAACAATCAATATTGATGATCATGTCGACAATACGATATACTATGAAACATTGGTACAAATTGTTTTCAACGGGAATTCATAATGTAAACTAGATATATAAAATTATATTACTAATTACTTACAATAGGTCGCAGAAATTACAATCTTTTTTTCGATTACTTTAATAATCATAGAAACGTAATTTTTATTTAACCTCCTTGACGTATATACTGTCGTATATACACTCGCTTTCGGTATTTAGCCCTTATTAGCAACACGATTAAAATACTGGCACGCAGAAGATCAACTGTTTAACTTCCGCGTATAAGTATATATATAGGTATAGGTCAAAGCAACGCGTCCGCGGATAGATCGAAACGAAAGTTTATTAATTGTACGCGCGGTTAGTAAAACTCGCAATAGGTAAAACAATCGCCGTGACAAAACGAGCTTCCTGTTGCGCAAAAAGACGTCACAGAAAAAGAAACAACGAGGCGGAAGGAATGAGAAAATAAACGGCGCGTATATACACGTATTTTCTCTTTTCACCGTTGGGCGTAATAACGACAATAATAAAACGCGATTCTCGTTCGATTTTTTCTCCCTTCTCCACTAATGAGAAAGAAACTATGGCAAGCAATAAGACGGACACTCGGACTTTCTAATCGCGTTTTCACGCACTTTCACCACGAGAATTAGATCGTAAGACCACCAATCGATACGTCGGGACGCATGTGTATGTACCGCAAATTGCTATGAATTAGAGAGTCAAATGTATATCTTGTTTCTTACCATAGTACACGAGATCGTAAAATCTACGGGATAATAAATCTCGAACCGATGATTTCTCGCGCTTTTGTCTGCATAGGAGAGCATGGATTTTCGAAATCGTGGGATTATATAATTTTTGCTACCGACACGAGTTTGATACAGCGTATACAAGGTTTTTCAAACCGAAGATTATGCGAGTCTCGCGGGAGTCGAAATATCGAGCGTGCCGGAAATTTACGTTAGAAATTTAATAGCTTGACGAGTTTTGTGCTACCCAGTTTCCGCGTGACCACTTGTCGGACTAATTTCCATCGTTTATTCGACCGATGTATCCCACTTCGTTTTGCATTTTTATTTCAGTACCAAATTATACCGCTTGAATTACGACTAGGGGTTATTTTAGATATTATATTTGAAATATAGTTCATACACACGTGTGCATATATACATTTATCGAAATTATCGTCTATCTATTTTGTCAATGGTTTATGATTTAACGTCGATGATTAACTTGAGTTGGTTTGGTTCATTTCTAGCGCTTATCAGATAGCGTTCTAGTTTAAAAGTATTTAAATCCGTTAATTTATGGATATTGAATAAAATATGCCTGGCACTTTCTAAAATGTTATGCAATTTTAGATTCTTAATAATTACTACAAATAAACTGCTGGTTAAATTATGGTATATAAGAAATATTTAAACAATGTAGCTACATAGCTTAGTAGTAGTGAAGCAATTTACGCATCATTTGAGTACACTTAATTAAATAAGGGTTAATTAAATAAGATTTAAATAATTTATGTACAGTAACTGCAACGTAATGTAACAATAAATCAGAATTATAGGAATATCAAGCTATGTTAGGAATTTAATGTTTAAAAATAAAAAGTATTCTACTCCACTGCATGTTGGTAGAGAAATACGTATCAAATGTAAAGTCGGAAACAGAGAGAAAGCGGAAGCGGAAGAAGAAGAGGGGGAAGGAGGAGAAGGAGGAGAAGGAAGAGAAAGAGTAGGTGGTGAAGGAGGAGAAGGAATGAAACTCGCGTCTAAGCTATATACATCTCGCGAAGCGACCCAGAAGGGAAAGGTAGAGAGAAGGGCAAAACGAAGGAAGGCTTATGCCGTGTCGCGCAAATGTTTTACCCGCGGCTAGAAGTTGGATGGCTTAGGAAAGACCCGAGAGCCGACCACCGGCAAAACGCCCATGGCACCGACCTTTCCTAAATATAATTCATCGCGTGTGCTACGTCCTCCCTCGACTTTTACACTCGTCCGCGTTTTACGCTTTACGCCTCGGTCTCTCTTCGGGGCTACTTTTGCGTTATACACCAGCTTTACCTCAGCCTCTTTTTGCGTTATCTCGCAGCTCGTACTTCCATCCTTCCTTCCTTCCTTCCCTCCCTCTCTCCCTTCTTTCTTTCTTTCGCTTTTTTCATTCTTCATTTTCATTTTTCTTTCTTTTTCCATGGCTTCGTTTTACCTACCCCCGCTGCTCTATAACCGCTCGCTACTGCATCGCGTTTCTGTTTTATCACCTTTTCGCGACTGGCGATAAATTTCCTTTTCTCTATATTTTATTGCCGGTTTTTACAACTACTTATGTGTCGTGCGCTCCAACTTTTGTTCCTTCCCTCACTTACTTTTTCTTTTACGACTTTTTTTAAATGCACCCTCTTATCTACTAATGGATTCGTATATATTGGCGCGGCTCTCTATTCATTAAAATCTACACTTTCCGCTTAGTTTCCGTTTAACCTTGTTTATGTCGAATAGTTTACTTTATATGTTCTTCTTACCACTCGTGTCTATCTTTACTTACACTAGTTTTTTCTTCAACCCCTAACTGCGAACTGAATGGGTTGTCTTATTTTGATAATGGTATATAATTACATTTCATTAGCTTTTTAAAAGCGTAAGAAAATTAATATCAACATTGGATCTCATTTATCTAAAATATAACATAACTGTGCGAATGCAAGTTTATTCACCACCCGAACATAACGTCTCACTATTAACTCATACCTTCGGGTCAAACATTCAGATCACACAAACTTTAGCCCCGTTCCTGCATAACAACATCACGCCTGAATCATTTGCTTTTCGATTTACATCGTATTCATTACCTGCGTTTATTTCTTTCTTTCACACGCGCTGAATAACTTTTCCCACCGTTCGGTTACCTTTGTTAAGGAGCTTTTCACTATCTTTTATAATTGTCTGCAATGCAATTCGGTCCCCCAACAGTGTTGCTCACTCGATTTTTCACTTTAACAAACATGACGACCATTTCGGAATTTCTGGCTTTATCCTATGTTGTTTTCATCTTTACAGTTATTTCAATATAATGTTAGGCTTCGTTCCCCTCTGTATACGGAATTTTATTGTTCCAAAAACGAGTAAGCACATGAAAGTAAAGAATATACTTACAAATATATGTATCCGAGTATAAAAAATGGAACTTCTCAAAAACGAATCGATAGAAATATATGGTCGTCTTAAAGACCTTATATGAAACAAAAGAAAATAGATATTTATTTATTTATTGTATATTTAGTACATAAATAATTAGAAAAAAAGAATAAATTATTATACTTAAACAAGGAAAAATGTTTATTATTAGAATTTAAAGAAGTTATTTTAATTTTATAACAAGGAATTCAATTGATCTTGCATATCAATCACTCAGAATCTCACCAAAATCGTTAAAGATTAATTCTTAAAAAATAATGACGACTCTTAAATAACATTTACAAGGTATATAGGAAAGGTTTCGCATCCAACTGAGTTTGCACGCAAGAAAACCTCACCGATACTTCACTATTTATTTAACCTTTCTCGGTATTTTATTGCCGTGCACGCGCGGCAGTTCTCGATCTTCTCCGACGTTTTCCACGATTTCGCTTTATACACCCTCAGTCTTGTTCGTCCAGCATGAAAGAACTGGAGTGCAGAGAAAGAGAGAGCAATTCTCCCCTCGCGCTTGGCTTTATTTATGGAATCACAGCTGTGTATTCCGAGTGAGCTCGGCGTGTCGGGCAGAAATGGGCCAGCCGATCGTAGAAATGACCTCGCGAGATAAAGCAAGGAAGACGGGAAACTGATGAACAGACAGAATAAGAGAATCGCCGAGGAATCAACCGAGGAGGCGGACAAACTCGGAACAATAGGAGTAAGACATAAGAAGGAATCGTCTAAAGGTTTCTTTACGCTTCAGTCTACTTCTTTCTTATTTTTCTCTGGTTCAATGTGTACCGATACTGCCATTTTGACGAGCGGTTCTAATAGAATATTGAAAATGTTTAATGAATTAAATTGATTGGTCATTTTGATGGACAGATTTAGAACGTGATGAAGGTGATGTATATATGCGTCACTTTTTTTACGTCGATTCACGTCCAATATTGCAAACGATTGATGATACGATTCGTATCGGACGATCAAATACATTTTTAACACGCATTTCATTTTAGAAACCTTGTGAAAAGTCCATTAACGTAGTTATGAAAATAATTTAAACAATAAAATATTACGATATAAACTTTATTTAAAAAACGTGAAGTCTATTACATAAAAACAATGAAAAGTATTGATGAATAATAAATTGTTGACTTTACGTATTATAAATAATAAATCTAAGACATTTGAAAAGTGAAGAGAAAGTTTTGATAGAAGATGCATTATTGATAATTAATTGTGTAATTATTGTGTACTTGTATTTATAAGTCGCCAATTCTTAATAATTAAGAAATAATATTTGTCGTAAACATTCTTTTTCACAGTGAATGCTCGAAATAATATAAAAAATCGAATCAACTAATATAGCTATAAAAAATAAATTCACAAATTTTCTTGAATGTCTAAAATTTAAAAGCATGTGTATAAAAATAATTGATGAAAACCCCAAGGCATGGAGAAACAGCATTTCAAAGTAATTGAATCAATGCCAGAGAACAAGAAAGATCAAAGTACATTAAGTCCCCTCTAAAGATATACAAAATGCATAAACCGTGATGTACCGGTGAATTCGCTATAGCGCGATAAAATAATAATTCAGTTCGCTTGATTTTGTAAGCCGAGACACAAAGCACGCCGGTCCAATCCAAAATTATTCAATTCGGTGGTATAACAACGTGCGAGAGCGCGGGCGTCATTCTCTCTCCCTCTCTTTCACTCTTGCGCAACTAGGCACTAAGTCACTCAATATTGATTTCGTATAAAATTCAGTTCGCAGTGTAGCGCTTGCGTTCGCGCACAGCTGGGCTACATCCTGTCCTCCGGGCCTTTTAATAAAAAATTCAAGGATCCACACGGGGAACCTCCAGTAATAGAGCCGAGGAAAGACGCCGAGGGGCTCGTGACACGCGAGAGCTTGCATTATCCACGAGATAAAGCTTCCCCTTTCAAAGCCGCCGGGCTCTCGTCGAACGTCCATCAACCAGTAACTCGGTTTCATCGCGCCGATCCTCTTTTCTTTATCTCCGTCTCTCTCTCTTTCTTCTTCTCTCCTGATACTTATCTCACGCGTCAATTTACCACGCAGACTTATCTGTATTATCGTTTGGTCCACCACAAGTGATTAATACACCAATGCCAAAACGAGATTCATTATTTCGACTCATATTTTTTTTATCTCTCCGAGTGTAGGAAATATATCAATGCCACGTTTCGTTGTAAATAGTAAACAATTTTTTCTTCTTCTATGTAAACCTATCAGTCTGATGTTCGCAAACAGTTCAATCGAATGATCACGCGTATTTGGGAATTGGGAAATTGAATAGATATAGTCGACTACTTTTTTCTATTAAAAATTCATATAATATAATTAAAATATTCTTATTATATTGTTAAATTTATATTTAAATAATTTAATAAAATTGGGCTAAACATTATCACTTTTATTATAATTTTATATTATGAATGATTATTTACAATTAGTCCTGTTGTAAGTAGAGTTGAGAAAAAATGACTTTTAAATTGAATTGCATAACTCGTAATGAATTACAAAAGCGTTCCGTACGCGATTATATCGCTTAGCATATATTTATGATGTAAACATTATAAAATCATACACAAGATATTAATGATAATCATGCGAGATAAATAAATCCTTAAAAATTAATTATCCAACACAACATCGTAATATACGAAGAATAAAAGAAAAATACTTTACCAACGGCACGTAGTGCGAAATTGAGTTATCCCCCAATATCACGAAACATACGCTCGCGTACGCAAAGAATAGAAAAAAAACGTAGCTGGCAAGAGCATCATCACTAATAGCTTTAAGTCTTATTTATTATAGAGAGAAACCCGAGAGGAGCAGCGCTTTTGCTCATCCCTACGATGAAACGCAATACCCCTCTACACCCCGCTTTACGTGAAATACCCGAGCAATATATAAATTAGTTATTTCCCGGTGCGCATTAAAATCCGACGTTTCATTATCGCGGTCAATAATTATGTCGGGGTTGCGCGTCCGAGGGAAAGCTTTAATGCGGCTTTCTTTATCTTCGCTTCTCTCTCTCTCTCTCTCTCTCTCTCTTACGCACCTTCGCTTCTGAGGTTATTAGTTTAGGAAGCTGGCCAGAGACGTTGGTCCTCGTGTAACTATTCGCTTGGGTAATCGATATAAACAACGAGGGGATAACCTTCCTTGTTTCTTTCACAGTCACGGCTCCCCTTTTTCGGACGTGTTGCCGATCCTTTTGTTTTTGTTGTACGTTTCTTATCGGACAATGTCTCTGTTACTTGAGCTATACAAGGACCAAAGTGATCTTTTCGCGTCCACTTTTTTTTCTTTCAGCAATTTGGCGGTCAATACGATTAATGACCACATGGATCTGAATGTTCCGATAATAAAGATTTACTTTCTTCTCCTACGTGATGGTGCGTAATGATAGTAATTAATTTATGTCTTGATCAAGACTTCGTGTACTACTTGTGCGCGTAGATGAATGCGTTTTATGAGAAAAAATTTATGATTCTTGTATCGAAAAAATGATAATGTATATTCTATAAAGGAGATTGTAGTTACTAAGATAAAGTTAAGGAAGCAAAAGGTTAATATTAACAAAATTTCCATTTATATTAAAATAATCAGTGTTCATATTTTGTAAATTCATTTACTCGAAAAAATACTGCATATTTGTTTGCATTCTATTTATTGTGGAATAAGCGTGTATACAAAACCTACAAACTTTGAGAATAATTATAAGTAGTTAAAGATTTAGGTAGTTCAGAAATCATACATAATAATAAAAGTTTAAGTCATTTTTATAAGATATAAATAAGATGAAGAAATGTTATTTCTGCAAAAAGATAATTTAATGTAATTATGTGATTAAGGAACCATTTGGACCAAACGTCTGGTTGAAGAGAATTAATAATTAAACGGTCACGTCTTGAATGATGAAATTGCAGCTTTATTTCATATCTCTTCGATTTTCTCGATGAAAAGGAGCAGGCCTCTTATAGCCTTTGTTTTTCTTCGCTGCGGCGTTGGCTCGCCAGACGATAAAAACCGATGAGGATTTTTTTCTCGTCTACCCGACTTTTTCTCCCTTGGCATTGCTTGTTGGTTTTCTCCCCTCGCCAAGCCGCTAATTTCAGAAACAATAAATGCCGCGCGGAAGGACAATGAAGTGCCGTTATGAGCGGGTTTTCGCCGTAAATTGCTTTTTTTTCTCTCCTCCTGGTCTTCCTTATTTTCCTTATACTTTCGTCGAAGCCGAGCCGTACTTTATTTAATGCGAATTTATTTTATTTCTTGTACCCTCTTCTTTTTTTCGGGAGGAGCTACGCGCGATAGCTTATTTACGAGCGGAAAATGTTGATTCAGAAATTAAACGCCTTACGGGCTTTAAGTATGGGCGTTGAAACTTTTTAAGGAAAGGAGATTAATATTTGTGTAACGATCGCGAAAAAAAACAGTAGAATGGGCGAAGAATAATTACTGTCTGTCACGTTCGCTATGTTCGCCACGATTTTAATTACGGATTTTATTACGCCAGGAAAAAACTTTCTTTATTAAAGGTTCAATTGATTCGAGAATCAATACCATTAAAATAAGTACAGAATTTGCAAGTTACTTTTGAAATAAAGAATAATTTATAGGTTTTTTATGTATAAGCGTTGTTTAATTTTAATTGTCAGCGGTTAATATTTTATGTAATTAAATGTATAAGATACTGTTTAAATGAATGATTTAGATGACATAATTTCCAAAACCTGATATTTATTGATATTATCTAATTAAATACAATTTGATAAACTGATAATTTGAAAAAATCGTAATTACATAATTTATTAAATTTGAGATCTCAATATTTGTATACACATGAACAATTAAAAATAATAACATGAAAAAGAAAAACTAAGACTAATCACGTCTAGCAATTCGTCTCTAGTACGATCCATTAAAAAATGCCTGAGTAATCCTTGAACGTAAATCCATATAAATGCGAGATTTCTAGATTAAAGTAAAATTAATTAGATGTATCATGTATATGTTACAGTCCGAGCAGCACGGCGCTGGGTTCGCTGGAACAGCTCAAGGAGTACCTGACAACGGCAGGGACCTGCAAATGCGGCCTCGAGTGTCCGCTCAGGCCCGAACAGGTCTTCAACTTTGACCCCAAGGTGAGTACCTCCCGCAAACATCGCGGGACCCCTATTTAATTGCCAAGATTGCTTTTCAATTCCTGGCTCTACGAGAAAGCCCGCATGCACTCCCGCGTCTCCATCAAAAAGCAATTTGCAGGGAAGGAGGAGGGGCACACGGGATACCGGGATGAACGGGGCGGAGGGGGGGGGGGGACATTATACGGCGCTTCGAGCACAAGGATCATTGTTGCGCGTTCATTCTCGCCCTGGCTTTGTTTGTACACAACAGGGGGATTTATCCCGAAAGATGAAGCGCCGTGAATCGCGATTTGCAGCTTGCGATGCTTTCACGCAGCTGCGCGCTTTGTTATGGCTCACTCGGTTTTCAGTTTGCCTCGCTTACATTTTGCAAGCGCGCCTTCCTCTTTCTTTTACCGTTTGTGCGTAAGATCACTCGTGACAACTATTCGCGTTTGTTGTGATCAGTGAAGCATTCGGTTATTCAGTTATCCTTCAGATACCTCATAGTATATGCATTATCAGGAAGGAATATAATATTATTATCTGGTGAATGATCAGTTTTAGCTAAATCTAATTTTATTGGTAATATAATTGGTTATACATTATACTTACGTAGAAACTTTTTTGTTTTTTGTGTAATTATATAATAATTTGTATACATTTTATTATACATTTTTATAGTCTCGTGTTGTTCTATTAATTTTAATTTACTTTTAAACCAAAAACGTTTTAATTTTCTGATATTAAGTAGGTTCATTAATTCATCATTATTATCAAGATTTCTACAAAAAATTAATTATTATGATAAAGCTGTAATTATTGCATTCTATAAATTACCTATATTGTATATGTGTAATTATTTTACGTATATTTATAATATGATACTATAAGAAAATTAATTTTTAAACAACAATACACTAACTAATCTTGTATTCAATTTATCTAATATATATACGCAAAGTATTAAGTGTCCAGTTTTAATCCTTTCTCCCCTGATTCGATTTCGATGTCCATAGAAGGTTGGGTGCTAATACACAGTTGTATTTTTCTTTCCCTTGTCCCCAGTGCGATGTCACGAAATTCAAAGAGATCCTTGTAAAACATCAAGTTGCATCTGTACCCTATAAGTCGATGAACTTGCAGCACCTGTTTGAAAATTAAATATAAGCTTAAAAGCGCTTGAATAATCTTTTACAATTCTACACGCTACATTTTGTATCGTAGTATATTTTGTATTTAATAGTCTCATTTTTAGTCGGTACAATTTTTTAATTAAAATTTTGAAAAAATGTCAAGTACTGTTTTTAAATGTTATTAAAAATGATTTAAGAAGAAGGTTCTAACTCATGAATAACATACATTCGAAATATACCGATTTAGATAAAACGTTGAAGGGACTTATGTATAAGCGCAGTTTTAGTTTGCCAAATATCCAGTGGATAACAATAACTATAACGTAGAGATAAATTTTGTTAAAAAGCTAGGGCGACAAATCCACCTCCGTAAGCGTAAATTCAATCGCGTGGAAAGAAACTAAAAGCCGAGCACGAACCCCGCCCAGATTAGGGCCATTAAAGCGATAAATCCGCAATAAACCGGGAGCAGGAGCACTCGAGGGTCGCAGCGAAAAAAGTCTCCCCCGAAGTATTACAATTCTGCAAATGAAAAAATCGAGAGCGCGACGAAAAACCACGGAAGGAGGATTTAGAATGAGAATAATGAAGAGCATTCGTCAAGAAGTCGAGACAGACGCTGCGGTCGTTTTGCCGCTGTCGCTCTGCAACTGTCTCTTGCAACATTGTTATTCGACGTACAACGGAGAAAATAGATAAACACCCGAGGTACACGTATACGCTTGTGAGCGATTTTAAATATACTTATGTGATGGTTGATATTATATGCCGACTCGTGCTTTTTATTCAGTAACTGATAATGCCAGATGTATCTTTGCTTTCATTATCATTATAGATTTTTAAAGTTATTTAACTACTTGATAGTGTAAAACAGATTCAAAAATATTTTCCAATAACTAACATTTTTGAGCAAGTATTGAAATTCCGAACCAGTAAGTTTGAAATATGTATATAAAGTTGATAGAATACCATATGTATAGTATTAGATAAATCAATACTAAATTACGAAAAATTAATCAATGATTTTGCATGCTTAGAAATTTCGGTAATGTGATGTTACACAAACTAGTTTCTACAAGTAAAATTTTTAAACAAACATGCTCCCACGAATCTTTAGCAAGTGAGCATTTTGCTTAACAATTCCAGTATCCATTTATTTTCTCCGGTGCAGCATATAAACATCACGAGACAAGCATAAAGATGCATATCTATATGCACAACGGCCGTGCAATCAGAGAAAAAGCGATGAAAACCAACGTTTTTCGCGTATATCCACGCATATGCTCTCACACTACGCGCGCGCGCTCACACAGTCTCACACACACACACACACACGTATTTATGTAGCGTACTGAGCGCATAGCGGCGCAGAGAAACGGCAAACAGAGAATGCAAGAGAAATAAAATAAAGTCACGTAAACGACAGACGCGCATTGTAAAACACGAGATGCTCGAAGTGGGGTGGGAGAGAGGCAGGGAGGAAGGGAGGAAGGGAGGGAGGGAGGGAAGAGCAAAAGATATATATACGGTATACACGGAGCACACATCATCGTATCCGAAAGAGAAGATGGGGCGAGTGAGCACGGGACAAAAGCGCACAATTATTTCAGCACCTGGCTTCACCTCTTCGCCAAAGGGGAGAAAGAGAGAATGAAAAAGAGAGTCGGGGGTCGCAAACGCGAGGCCGGCGCAATTAAATTTATCGCGATACACCCGCCGAAAATTTCGAGGAAATAAAGCATGCTAACGAGCTTCCTGGGGATGTACCTTGAATGGGAGGAATGGGGAAAAAATTATAAGCGGCCTCGCCGTTTCGTTAGCGGACCGCGTTATTTCACCATTCTCGCGCTCGATTCATGCGTGGGTGGTTTCACTGTAATTCCAAGTGCGAATTACTCGGATTGGTGCAACTTGAATTTTCGGTGATGTTGATTTATGCGTATCGAGCTAACTTGTTTTTAGCTATCCAACTGTTTTGTTCAAACATAAGCAATGTTTCATCGCATTCTCAGATTATTTACGTATTTTCATTGTATTTGTATTAATTAGTTTTTATCTTTACAACAATTCATTTAATTCACTGTGTAATTACATATTTATGTTCTATAGTATTCGCATGTTGTTTAAGGATTTTCAAAAACTTGTTAAAATATTTAATGACAACAAGTGTTTGTACATAAATTTTATTTTTCGCCTGCATAAACACATCCATATTTGAAAATTCGAAGGTATGTAATATATTTATATCAAAGAGATATCTCGTTAATTAAGAAAATTATTATCGTCAGTAATTTTGATGAATAATTGATATAGCAGGTGTCGGTTGAAATGTGCGCTCATGTGCTTGGGCGAACTCACTTGAATTTCTCTGATTTTAACAACGGAACTAACGAACTTTTTAATGACAATTATTTCGCTCGTACGTATGAATACGACGATTATGCAATTATCTTCGTTTGGTGGCGAATTGTCTGGTCGCGAATAAATTTACCATTGTTGCATCTATCATTGCGGCATATATTCATTTGGTAAACAATTAGAAGAAATTTTACTACTTTTGTAAATTAATTTTGAAAAAAATTATAATTTACTTAATATATAATGATTATATAGATTTACTAACAATTATTCCAAGTCTTTAAGTTGGAAGTACGAGCATTACTTAAAATTGTATTTTTTACTCTTCATTCTAAGAATGTAAGAACCATTTTATTCAACAAGTTATCAAATAAACTATCTTTTGACCTGTAAATACGTAATTGCTTAATTAAATGTAAATTGTGTAACTGGATATTTACGTTAAAAAAATTTATATGTTCGAGACAGTAAGACAAAAATTAATTGTATAATGTTTTTGTTTGTTGTATGTAGGTCACTACTAATTAAAATGTTCCTGATATTTCTTTGCAGACAATTCTTCTTTAATACTTTTATATTCACACATCTCTTAAATAACTACATCTACTATTTTGTCTTTTAAACAAAGAAATTTTTTCTAGTTTTCTATTTTATAAATTTGTATTACATTTGTTTATGTTAAAAACATATTAATATAATATATGGATTAAAAAAGAGCTCGTACGCAACCTATCGGAAATTCATTTAAAATTTACTTTCATTTTGTAGATTGTATTGTGCCGATCAAGTTTTTTATTTTGAAAGTGTATAAACTTATGTATTATTTAACATAATAAAACGAAAATAAAATATCAATATATTCGTCATAGAAATATTCGGAGTAACGACTGTCATTAATACATCAATTAAAAGTTCTTTGAATAAAAACATGTTTTTCAAATTTCAATATTTCAAACGTAATTAAAAATGTAACCGATTCATACACCTGCAAACGTAGTACATAGGTTTCGCGGTTGAAACTGCTGCGTCGGTAAACAGTAACCATGGCTAAACTTTTAGTCCTAGAATAACCGGGAGTTATTCTAGGTTACTCATTTGATTCCAATGAAGCCAAGCAGTCGAAAGAAAAAAGTTCATTCACGATAAATATACATAAGGGAAAGTTACAGTAATTGAAATGTTTATACGATTGAAATTGCTCGTAAGCGTGTGATACGGTTCCCGCGAATTTTCTTGGCCTGGCCGGATGCGCATAAATTTTGCGCAAGGACCATCGCGCGCCCCTGGTCGGAAATGAACTCGTCGTAGCTGATTCCCCTGCGCTCTCCTCGTCTTTATTTCCTTTCGTTGTTCTTCATCTTGATGCCTTTCAATTATACGCGCTCAAGTCTCCCTATCTCTTCGTCTTCCTTGCGGGCTATCTTTATGCTTGTGTTCCGAAACTTCTCATCCTTGAAAAACGGTTCGAGGTAATTTTACTGACGGTTCGGGGTTTAAGTTTATTACTCTTTCAATCTGTTTCTTAATAACAACTCGTCGAGTGCCCTACCAAGAGGTTGCTTCTTTTAATTTCAAGGAACTCGATAATTTACTAATTTAACTGATATTTAATATTCGGGAAATTTTATTAATTAATAATTAGATAATGCATCAACTAGCTGTATCCATTTTTGAACTGCAGAGATAATTATTTGATTATAAGTAAACATTATTATTCGTGACTTTAAGTAAAAACCTTATTAAGACATTATATTACATAATTATAGTATAATTGAATTAAAAATTAATTACGTGATATTTACAATAATACATAGAAAAAATTTGAGAAAAAGTTATTACTCGGTATTACTGTTTATTTATATAAATATACTTTTATTACAGTGATAAATAATATTTGCTTATCGACTTATCGGGATAATGTTACACATCAAATACCTTATTCTTTAAAAATTTTTAATAAAGTCCAACTATATTACGTAGAGTTGGTAATCACAAAAATTACACAATACAAAATATTACATTTTCCCGTTTTCAATTCGTCGAGCAGTATTGTATTTCCCAGCCGATAACTCCCTAAAATCGGCGACTCTCAGCATTATGTCGAGGAAATCCGGCTTCGGCTTCATCCCCGTCGCAAAAACAAGAGTAGCACAACAGCCCGTAATCAATTCGATTCCATCTACAAACCAGCCGTACGCGCATTCTTCCATTATTATTTCTACAGGTGCAACTTTACCTTCTCGATTCGAATTCTCCTCTTCCTCCCTATCTCTCTCATTCACTTAATATATCTCCATCTTGTATACGTCTCTATCTTCTGCACCTTGCACTTCGCGAGATTGGCACCGGGATAGTTACGCCCGCGTGATTAATGACAACGCGCGTATACTAAATAGGGAGCTCTGCTCCGAAACTGCGAATCCCGCGTTATTTAACGACTTTGCGCCCTCTGCTCCCATAACGTGACTCTCTTTCCATTCGAAAGAGTAGACGGAAATCGTTAATAAACATAGGCAGGAAAGACCTACTTTCGTATGCTTATGTTTTCTTCTTTTTTGCTCTTTGGATATTCTTTCTCTTTCCTAGTTTTGTCCAAAAATTTTAACATTCTATATAAATGGTTTTAATTTAACACTAACATTATAATTGAAATAATTGAATTAATTATTAAAAATACTATAATTGTTAAAAAATAATAAAAATTACATTAATTATGTACGTGTTAAATAATACCATAATACATATGAAATTTTGAAATCACAAAGATTGGATAACTTCTCGCATAATAGAATAAAAATGTCCAAGGTCGCGAAGAAAAGAACGGACGCAACATCCTGAATACTCGACGAAAGAGAGCCATCGGCTCTCAAAGAAAAAAAAGAGAGACATTCACTGGAATTTCAAGTCGCAATCTTTCAAGCGCGTACAGAAGCTCCCAGGCGACTCAACTGAGCGTCAAAAGCGCGAGATAGCACGCCATGGGATTCACCACCATCTTAGTAGAAATGGAAAAATGCCGCGCGCGAATGAATGATACGCGGCCCGCCCCGATTACCATAATAATCCTGTTCGCCGTCTTCGGGAGCCCATGAAAAAAAGGGCGAGAAAAGGATAACCACTCGGTGCTCGTTTCTGATTTGCGACTATGGTGTAAGAAAGGGATTTTCCTTTTTATTGTTTTTTCTTCTACCTAGGGTTCGCGATTTATGCCGGTACTTAGGAGAGGGTAAGATTTGCTCGGTTGTTTGGAAAATCGTTTCTGCCGATTGATATCGAGAGCCTATCGAGGGATAACTATGGGTATCAATTTCTGAAGGTGGCATGCAATTGAATTAATCTACGTATATATCAATCATTTTTTTTAACGGATCACTATGTTTATGATCTCGAGTGTCCTGGTTTAAGAACAGAAAATCCTGTAGTATTAATTTGTATAGAAGTTATTTATGTAGGTCGCCCTTTTACCTTGAACGACAGTTTATTTACTCGAATTTTATTATTCTGGAGTTGCGAATAAAATGTTTATTCTACCTCGTAAAAGACTTAGTGATGATAAAAAATTAAATGTGTAAACACATAGTTTGACCTACTTTGACTGATTTCAAGTAATTTTTAGAAAATGTATAAATATGTATAGATTTGCATCTTGATGTATGGTTACAGCATTGCAAATTAAATGCAATTAAGAAGCTCAATTTTTTCATTTTCCATTTTATGCTAAAATCAAAATTCATGTATTTCTAACCTAATCTGATATATTATGTTATGTACAGTAAAGTTATGTCAACAATATTAACCTCCGTAGTGTGAAAAGAAAAACCAAGATCATATAGTGTAAAGAAGGAGTTAATATGATAGAGCATGTAGACACCTTCTGAGTAAATCAGTCGATAGGATCGCACGCGACGAGAAAAAAAGGAAAGGAGGTAAAAAAGGTATACGCGCTCGTTTCGTTAACGTTTGCTCCGGTGTGTTTAAATACTCGCTAACGCATTTACCGTCGGCTTGCTTCCGACACGGCAACGCGCTAATGAACTGAAATAACTCCATAAACTAATGGTTGGCGCGCGACGTCTATGTTTTTGGAGCTGCCGACTGCCAATCTCGTCCTTTCGCGCTTCACCTTGTGGGAGATTGATGCTTAATGCGGCGAGGAATTTTTTTTCCTTGCTCGAATTCGACTTGAGTGTCAGTAGTTACCTTTTTTAATTGGGTCTATTACGCTTGTCTATCTTGTCTCCTTTGAAGTGTTTGTTATGCACTTTTTTTATCATCTTTGATTCACGATCGATGCAAGTATATACTTTAGTTTAATGGAATCACAAAATTAGTTAATTACTTTTATACGAGTTAATAGAAGGGGTTTAATTATGCTGTTTTTTTAACGTATACAAGTGATTACTTTTACTCACATGGGAAAATATTATAGATAGTATAATTGATTAGATAACGCTAAGTTTATTCCTAAGTGATTATAAATAAAATGTTATAGTGAGGGATTATGACACCTATTTTAATATATTAGATTCTATAAAATGATTAATGTAATATAAATATACATGTATATAAAAATGCTGCTAGAATAATTACTACATTAATTGAAAATTAGTAAATTTATTTTTCAAGATTAGTTATAATAGTCTCTTGTTTGATATATAATGAACGGTTTAAGCTTAACCAGTTACTATATTTAATTATAATTATTAATAATTTATAAACTTAATCAGACATTAATTTAAAGTAAAGTATATTAATTTAAAATGTGTGATTTAATTTTAAAATAAAATATTAAATAAAAGTAACTTAAAAAATATTGAAAACAAAATAGTTTTGAATGTTGATGGAGATCAAAACTGTATGTGTGCGATCGTCCAGTAAAAAATCTCACAGTCGATAAATCCATTGAGCCGACTAGGGGATACGGAGATCTCGTAATGCTTTAAGCAAATCGAGGACGAACGGCTCAACTCGCAAGAAACAACACAGGCAAATCGAGCTTCGAGTCGTGAATCCTTCGCGCTAAAACAAACACAATCAAAGGACAATTTTTCCATCTCTAGAGGTGGCGAAGTTCTCTCTCCCTCTCTCTGTCTCCACGTCTAGCGAGTGCAAACATCCAGAAGAAATCCCTCGGAAAAAGCAAATCTCACTTGGAGTTTGCTTGAATTTCGGGCGGACTTCCGGTGAATGGGTTTAAGGAGGTGAAATGGCACGATAATCTCGCTCTCGGGATCGAAGTTCGCCGGAAAATAAGGACCAGTAGAAGGAGAGAACTAACAATGGGATGCTGACGACGACGAAGACGAGGACTTTTGGACTCTCCCATCGCGGGTTAGTCTCTCTCCATCTCACCCCTTTTGTGTTTGTGCGAGCGAGGGTCTTTGAAGTTGGAGCGGAGCCGCGGAAAACTTTCCGGAAACGGCCCTCAGGTTTCTCGAGACGCTAGAATTTGCAAGCCGAGTCCTCTGCAGACACCACTTCGCTTCGTTTTTACCCTGATCTCACGGATCCTCCGTTATCATTCCGTGCGCCTTGCGGGTTTCGGCTACACTCGACTATCCAACGCATTCTTGTGGAAACTTTTTCCAACCTCTGGATTGTTATACCTTCGTCTAAAAGCCAAATGCAAGAGCTAACTATCAACAATGTCCCTACTCGTCTTCCTTTCTACTTGTTTTAATCTAATCGTTAGGATGATTTTCGTCAAGGAATATATTTCCCGAATTTCAAAAAAAACATTTAACTTTTTGTGTTTTATACCAATGTATATAAATAAATAATTCTATATACAAAAGTAGTTTACCAGAAAGACAAGTAAATTTGTACGTTTGTGCTTTACTTGCATTTTAATTTCTAGAAAAAGCAAAATCTAATTTATTTATTATTTACGTCCTAATTCTTTCTATTTGATTTTTAAATTATATTTATTGATACCGTATCATAAGCAATTCGTGATCAGCATCCAATTGTTGGTCACTTTTTAATATAATTTATAAGGAAACTAATTTTTCAATATTAAAATATTTTGACTACAATATATTATAGAAATGGATTAAGTTTAAAATGCATGTATTACAATATAATATGGAAAATAATGTAAAGTTTTATATACGTGAAGCTATGATTAAGAATTGGTCTTAACTGACCAGAAATTGGTTACTTTACGGTACAGCATAGTAGAGTATAACAGTTGTATTATGTTATAGTAATAGTAAACATTGATATGTTACTTGCTGAGAGGGTCAATATTCAGTTATAATGTAATATATTTTTCACCCCAACGGTCTGAAAAGTGTACTTTATTCCCTTTAAATTCACTTTATTGCCCGATAAAGTTACTTTACTCTCTGTAAATTTCGTTCCTTGTAGAAAAAATTTCTATTTTGTAGTCAGGGTGTGAAAAGTCTTATAAGCACCACGGGAGTAATTGGTAATTATTCCCTTGCGCGATTTTCTGCCCTCGCTAAAGCTCCGGCATCAAATTTCGCCCGCAGGAATACAATCCAATTTTACTCGCTTAGTGCATAAATAACTATTTCACTTTAATCATTTCAAAAGGCTACTTTATTGACCTCTACGAAGGGAGTAAAATGCATTTTATTCCTTTGATGATTTTATTACCCGTAGACTCACTTTGTTCCATGTAGACCCATTTTATTCCACGAAGACCTATTTTATTCATCGTAGTCCCTTTATTCACTGTAGACTGGCCTTTCTCGCTTTGAACACTTTTATTCTTTCCCAAAAATACAAAATTAAATTTATTATATTAAATATATACAAAAAAATCTTACAATATTGAACAAAATTTAAAACTTTAGAAATAAATTGTTATTGCACAAAGTGACCTTTTAAATGATCGAGGTGAAAAATTTGTATTTGCTTCGGAAGTAAAAGGCGATTATTCCCTTGGATGAATTACTGCCCCTGCTAAAGCTGGGGCAGCAACTTTCATGACGGGAGTGAATGCCTATTTTACTCCTTAAGGGGAGTCCGTAGAGTATAGTTGAATATATCACCACCCGAAAATTTGCGAGCAGAAGTGGCGCTGCCGTCAGATAGGCTGAGTTCATATTCGACAACAATTTTGGACAATTAAAAAAAATAGAGTTTTTACCACACAAAATCAAAGTTAAGCGCCATAGCTATTGATGTAATGATTAATTACATATTACTTAGCTGATCGAAAAGTCAGTATTTTCGACGAATAGTGATAAGTACGAAGTGACTGCTGTATGTGTTCTCAGAATTGATTCGTACTTCTCACTATTCGTCGAAAATACTGACTTTTCGATCAGCTAAGTAATATGTAATTAATCATTATATCAATACCTATGGCGCTCAACTCTGATTTTGTGTGGTAAAAACTCTATTTCCTTTAAATGTTCATAATTATTGTCGAATATGAACTTAGCTTATCTGACGGCAGCGCCACTTTTGCTCGCAAAATTCGGGTGGTGGATTTGTGAAGCTATGAGTACGGACTGCCCTTAACTGAATAAATAATTATTAAAAATTATGAATCAATAACTAGAATATAATTAAATTATAAATATAATTTCAATAACAAAAATTTGCAATGAATTGTTGTTAAAGTTGTCTTTCAAGTGAAAAAGAAAAAATGAAATATCACTATAAACTGATACATCTACAGTAACATTAATTTTTATCAAATATCAATACCCTCATCCGAAGTTTTTATGATAGTAACTCTCGTTATTAAAAAATTAAAATCTGATTAAAAAATTTTTTTTATAAATTTATAAAATTATTATTTCATTTATATATAAAATATGTTATGGAATTATACAAGAATAGTAATTTTAAATAATTTAAAATATTATTTTATTACATTTATTGAATCAACAATTTCATTAACTCAATACAATATCCATATATTTATATAAATTATATTGTATAATAATTTGCATATTGCAAAATGATTTAAAATTGCGTCTTTTATAAAATACGTATGAAAATAAAATGGCAAAATATATCCTCTAACAGAATACGGAAGAATATGCGATCAGGGAGTATCTGCACGTAAATGCGAAGCGATACATATTCTGGATCTGTTCTCCTCGACTGAAAGGGAGAATTTCACATCGCTTGCAAATTTGTTTGCTTTGGCAGGTTGCGATCTTTCACATTAGAGTCTTGCACGTAAAAGTTTTGCTAAAGGGGAGCGTAATCGGTGGAATAGGGGTTGCGTAGAATCCGTGCATGGATTATGAGCATAATGTTTAAAGCAGCTTACTCGGTGGCGAAAAATTTATTTATACTCTATGTGACACACACTGTATCCACGTGTAAACAGGCATTTAATTCTTTATTACGTGCGAGGAAATTTCTCGATTGCAAAAGCATCTTTATTATAACAGGAGATTAACTCTTTAGAGATACTAAGCATAAAAGTAATTTTTAATGCGAACGTAAAATATTTTTTTATGTTTATTCCAACATTAAATTTAAATGAGATACAATAAATGTATTACACAACCACGACAATTCTACTGCAAGTTTATACGTAAGCCAGATTTACATTTATGTTTGTAACAATTTAATAAGCGATGATACATTGAAATGTCGTAGAATGATTTTGTAATATGGGCACATTCATTTTAATACAATTGTTATTGTTTTATTTGTATAAATGAGTAATTTTCTACTTTTACTTTTACGTCAGTACTGAAAAAGATTTCCATTAAATATTAGTTTAATTTTAAAAATTAAAAATACACCGTAATTTTCTAAAATATTTCTTGGTTATATTGTTTAAAATTTTTAAAATTTATTTATACATTGTTATGAACAGCTATAGTTAACAAATTAATTGATTAAAGTTTAAACCAACATTTTTGTAAGCCAACCTAAAATCTTAATTTTTAGACTTAATCAACATTATGTATTTAAGAAGGATATAGTAATTTGAATATAAGTGTATTCATTGCGAGGGTGTCTGGAATACGGAACTACTTTCCATTTGAATCACATACTCCATAGTCATAATAAAATTGAATTGACATTTTATTTAGATTTAAAAAACTGTGTGTTTAAAATGTTATCTTATAAGGTATAATAAAAAAAGGATATTTTCAAGTGCATTAGAAATAATCATTATTAATATTTTGTGTCAATTACCTAAATGAACTCGCTACAAACATGCAATCTGCACTCTCACCTCTTTTATTACGGTACAATGATAGATTTGCTAAAAAATCTAAAACTTAGAAATATATTTGAAGAATGTTCTTCATAATTATATGTAAGAAAGAGTCGACGGATAGTCTGAATTAAAATTACATCGTTCGGACATTATAACGAGACACATGGTATTTACTCTTACCGAAAAGCTCGTTTCACGCACAAGTTGTTCGCATTATCGGTCCTCGAAAAGAGTCCAATAGAGTTAAGAGCATTATGTCCGTTGGAAAAAATCAATCGTCCGGGAGCTAATTAAACGGCATCGTTCGCGTAATAATTTTAATTGGATACTCCCATTGGAATTTTCGCGATGCAGAAAACTTATTTTTCCAAAGTGAGTTTCTTTAGCCCCTCGCAGGTGTTGCGAAGATCGCATTAGCGCTCGCGAACGCAGAAATGCAGCTCTCGAGTGGCTGCTTCCCCTTGGCCGTGTATAAACTTCGTCCTAATGAGTGTAATAAATTTGTAGAGCGCGGAATACGCAACGACTCGAGTGGGTATTAAGGAACGCGCTGTTGGAGCCAAGGGGCTTTGTCCCCGACTTCTCTCCCTCTTTCCTCGTCACTTCAAGTTTTGCCGTTTGCACGAATTGCGACGTTCTGCTCGTTGTATACCGAGATGGAGAAATAGGGTGGGGCGAATGAGTTACTCTTCTCTGATGGTACTCCTTTCTTTCTTTTACTTTTTAATCGGGGTATCGAGCGCACGTCAAGTGACCTAATTCGATATAGCCTGCATTTTCTATTTCTCTTCTATGCCTTGCATTTCTACGAAGTACTCGGTAAACATTCGTGTATTTATTATTTTACGCTGAAAAATGTTTTTTTTTCTTCAGAATAAAAACACGTAACTATAGTATGTTAACTTAATTCACATACGAGTTTATGTAAGTACATTATTCAAATGATTTATAGTAATAAATACCAGCATTAATAAACTTTTTCTTATTCTGTATACGTAACCTGTCCATTTAGTTTGTACTCTTAATATGGAACTGAATCGCATAAAAAGTAGATAGTGACAATAAGTATTATATTCAGTCGATCTAATCAGCCAATGAAAATACTAATTATATATATATTATATCTTATTATTTCGATAAGATACTGAATAATAAATGTATAATAATTTAAAATCTCACGTGGAATAATAAATGCAAATGAATGGAAATTATCAATTAAATTAACGTAACAAGAGATTTTCAATATTAACAAATTATCGACGGATATAACTTTTGATAAACACGCAACAAAGTTACTAATTAATCGAATAACTGTCTAACATTATAATAAATTATAGATAAAAATACTGGTTAAAGATGTGCGAAGATAAACAAAATAAAACATTCCATGTTTGTAGAGGTAAGTAAAGGTTAATTTTAAAAGGATTCGATACAGTCGTATCTCGCGAAACTGGAAGATGAAGTAAACGAGGTAGCGATATCGTTTTTATTAATAGGAATTCAATTTCCGCGAAGCAGCCTCTGCAATTCGAAGGAAATCAAATTATCCCCCGGAATTATCGGATATGCTTCTATGCGTTCGACAGAAGGTCGGAATCTCTTTCTCGCTCTTCCGCTTCGCTTTTTCACTTTATTTCCCTTTCCTCTTGTAGGTCATCTCTCTTTTCTCTCTCTCTCTCTCTCTCTCTCTCTCTCTCTCTCTCTCTCTCTCTCTCTCGATTACTCGTTTAACAAAACGGCTTTGCATCGTGAAAAAGAAACGTCCGAGTGAAATATGAAATGGGGAGATAACGAATTAACTCAAGGAAGCTTCTTTACCCTCCTTCTTTAAGGAAGCCTTTGTAATTTTTTTCTCCTTCGAGCGAATCTCTTTCTCTCTCGCTTTCCTTCATCTTACTCGACTTTTTTTATCGCTCGCTTCTTTTTCCTTCTCTCTGCTCTAATTAAGTGCAATTTGGGCGCGAATTAATTCTGTCGGTCGAGTCAAATTGATATTCCGTGCTTTTTCATTACGCACTCGTGCTGCTGCGAAATTTCGAAAGGTAAACTCGTTTCGACGCGGCCAATTTTTTTTCCCATGCCATGAAAAAAATTGCCGAGCTCTTTGCAACGTAGCAAAAAATATCCTCGCGGAAACGAGTGAGATCGGACAATGTAATTATCGCGCAAACTTGATGGAAATGTTTGTTGCGCGGATGTGTTACTGTAAATATAGTCGAGGATATCGTAAATGTCAAAATTAAAAGGAATTTTAAATTGCGAATCGGTAGAAGCGGCTGCTAATCGACTGTATGCATGTTTTAGTAATGTAAATCTTTTCGTATTCGCTCGGAATCAAAACTTTGATAAACAGAAATGCAACGGTATTAATACGAAACCTCGTAGTTACGAATTATGTTCGATGAAAAAACGAATGCTTCTACTAATGAGATTACGTGATAATACAACAAAAATTAATAAAACGTTTTATTTTTTAAATTTATATTACTAATTCTTATAAACTAATTAGTAGAATTAGATGAAAGTACAATACGAAAATTGAAAAAAATAATAATCATTCTTAACTAACTAAATCTAAATTTCGACAGCGTTAAATATATTACTGATATATTATTATAAAAATACGTAAAAATATGCATTTGGCGAATATCTTTTTTTTGTTAATAATTACATCATCTATCAAGATTTTTGTATGTAAGCACAGATAGAAAGTTCGATAGAAAGTTTTATTACAATTTCTGCATCGGTAACGACGTAACATCAAAAACCCTCGAGGGCGAGGAGAAAAAAAGTCCCATATAACAATAAACGTCCATCACTCCCGAAAAAAAGCTGGCATTAATTACCAAAGAGCGTCGAAAGCGATTTCTCTCAACATCGCTGGGCGAGCACTTTTCCTCGCAACCAATAAACACGGGCCTTATATACCTCGGTTGCATTCCCTACACCACTTTAGCCTCTGTATTTTTATTCGTCGATCGTGTGAGTGCGCCAATAGAACAAGGCTCGCGCTTTACTTTTATTATTTTTCCTCTCTTTCCCCATTGTTTGTTAGCTTTTTTTCATCCCCTCGTGCACAATGCTTGCGTATTTTTATTTTATTGAGTTTATAAAAAAACGCGCGTTCGTTGACTTTGAGGGCTTGACATTCCTTCTCTCTCTCTCTCTCTCTCTCTCTCTAGCAGATTCGTTCACTATTGCAGCGGCAATTGCACGTATGCACACGGAGATGGTCAAGCCGGTAATATGGAATATGGCCTTGCTGGAAATTAAATTGTCGAAATACTCGAATACCGAGCACACCAGGGTTTTTATTTTCAACTCGTTTTTATGCTCCCTCGTGTGTTTCTGTTTTTACGTTTCCAAAGACGTCTACGCAGTGTTCAGAATTTCCGTGTATGCAAGCATCAAACACTTTTTAATTTATACAAAGCATTTATTTTTTTTATTTTTAATTAAGTTTCGCCTTTGTAGCTTTTTTCACGGCTAGTCGTCGGGAGATTATTTTTCTGTTCGCTTTGTCAGGTTAGTTTGCTTAATATTCAATATTTTTAATTTGCCTATTTTTTTTAATAGCCATTTCTGAATAAACATATCTCGAATT
This sequence comes from Theocolax elegans, assembly GCA_026168455.1. Lineage (NCBI taxonomy): Eukaryota > Metazoa > Arthropoda > Insecta > Hymenoptera > Cerocephalidae > Theocolax > Theocolax elegans. The sequence continues at coordinate 87,722,066 of CM047425.1, read as the reverse complement.
TATTTTTTACCTTGATATAAAACGAACATATCGATTAAATAAAATGTAGGACTAAATTAAATATCAGATGAATGTAAAGTAATCTCATAATCAGAAATCATCAACAGCTAGAAAATAACATTTTACAAAGTTACAGTATTTAATTATCATTAGAATATTGTGAAAAATAAATATAGTTCGCAAAAGCCATATTTTTCTTATATTTCTTTTCCTTCATTTATTTAAAGAAACTTTCTCAGACAATTTGTCAGCTAAGTTACTTAGTTGAATCAACTAGGTCGTGTTTCTAGTGAGCTTAATTTTAGTCTGCGAATTAAGAAAATTTTAATTGAATTTCTTGGCAGAAGAACTTTTTGAATCTAAGAATTACGTGGTTTAACTTTGTAAATTACTATAAAAACAAAAAGGTATACGTGATTTATGAACTTGAGACAGTTTATAAATTAATTTTATGTTAATAACCGCACGCTAGCAAATTAAATTTGTGTAAACGAATAATTAAAAAATATTTATGTAGTTATTAGAGTTTTATGTTACTAAATCAATATTTTATAAATCAATTTAAATCCGTTAATCCAGATATTTATAAATAATTAACTACACTCGTTTGCTTATATTACGCGAAGAGAATTAATAATGAATAAAAATTACCCAAACGTTCATGATAAAATATTGACGTTCGCTTGTTTACCTAGCTTTGTCTAAAATTTTAATAAAGATTGAGAAACAGATTGAAACTTTAACCGAGCTGAATAGTAATTTTTCCCCAGACAGGAGCGCTTCTAGTACGTATTTTGTTACAGAATTTTTATCGTGCCGGGATTACAATTTTCATCCAGATCATTTGAATATGGTATATAAAATTTTTTTGTTCGTGACAGCAATAATAAAATATTGAGTATTTAATCTTCTCGTACATTTACATGTATACGTATTCTGAAATCTGCAAATCATAAAATTCAAAAAAAATGGTACGGTGTCATTATACCTATAATGAAGAAATTGAATGACTTTTAAAGCCTTAAATCTTAATGTATCGCTTTATCTTCAGTAATAAACGAGTAAAAGAATCAGTAAAAAAGTGAAACATTGTATGAGAGGCAAGTTCGCGATTCTGCAGTTTTCTCTTACGATGCACAAACACACCCAACACGGCGTCGAATCAATTTTCCTGGAAATTGCGGAGAAGGCGGCAGGGCTGCACCGCGACTGCGCAGAGTCTCGCGAGAAGGAAGCGGTGATATGCGCGCGCGCGCTCGGCAAATCGAGAGACGCGAAGGGCTGATTTGATGCCGCGGCGAGATGCAGCGCGCGAAACGATCGCTTGGAGGGGGGGCAGAGGACGCGGGAGGATCAATAACTGCACGGCGGGAGGATAAAGAATTAGCGGCCGCGCACTCCTAGTCTTTCGCTTGGAGCAGGGAGTTGGGGGAATGGGGGAGAACCCGAATCAGTCGAGCGCGTTGATTAACTTTGGGGATTATGCTGCGAGCTTTGTCCGATCTCGCTTTTTTCCCTAACTAGAGGTTGTTTTTCCTTTTCCTGGTCTACGGGATACTGTAAATATTTTCGCGGATTTCGGTATTGGGTGTTTCACGTAGTCGATGAATTTTTTTTTTGCTCTCAGTTTATCGGGAAAGAGTAATTGTTGCTAGAAATAGTGATTTAGGTATTGTTATTTTTGGGGTGAGACGAAAAATCTCTCTAAACTTTATTCTTATCTACAGATGCATTTATATTATAAACAATATATTTCTAACTTAACAATATACTTGATTTGTATAAACCTATACTAGATAAACATTTATTTTGTAGATAAAACTAATATCGACAAAAGACAATACTTCTTTCATATGTACGCATTTAGAAGAAAAATTAAAATAAATTTACATCGTTATTCAACTAATATAATTATTTATTACTACATGAAAGTTATATAAATTCATTATTTGATGTATGAATTCTGAGCACAAAAGTCGTGTTTTACTATTTCTGTCTCTTTGTGTAAGAAAGAAGAAAGGTAAATGGAAAGACCGGATACAAATACGCATAGAATAGAAAGAATAGAATCGGGACGTAAGAGGGTGAGAATACGCTTCAGAGAGAATTGAATTGAATTCAATGCAAGTCAATACGATCCGACGTAATTGATGTTCAGATTAATTTATCTCTGGTCAAATAAATTTAAGTGAACTTTGCTAAATAGTATTTTAACCGTAGTAATCGTTAATTACGACTGAATTTTATTATCGCCGACAGTCAAGTATTTTGATATCTGTTTACATAATCTTTCATTACTGTTTATCATTTAAAATTAAGATTTGTACTTTAAGTTAAAATTAACTGATAATATTTCTTGAGTATAGTTTAATTAGATAACATTATAATTTAACCAAAGAATTATTAATGTATGTATATGTATTTGAAATATTATTTACTTGCATTTCGAGTTTTATAACGCAAGTTTACCTTACAGCTTCTACGTCTTATTGAACAATATATATCTGCTACAAAAGGACAAAGTAAGAAAAGATGAATTCAAATGCGTAAAATGTATAGAAACCAGAAAATAAAGTCTAGACGCAAAGGATTGCGAATAAGGGTTGCTGCTGAATTGAATAGCAGTACATCATTGCATATCCTTTTCAATTCGCCCGCGTACGCGTAAATAAATAACTATACGTACCGACATTTACGCAATATTATTCAACGCATGCGTTACAAGTAATGTTATCGGTAAATATACTCAATATCGACGATACAATTGAATATTTAATAAAATTTGTTTTGATAAGCACAACAAAACGCTTTTAAAAATGTTGAAGCGAATTGAAAATTACAATCTCAGAAGCAAATAATATAATATTGCGTAATGTATGAGGCACAGTAAAGAATGAACATCAAATTATGTAAGTGTATAGAATTAAAAAACATACGAAATGTACAATTAAAATCGATTTTCCGGAAACTTGAAATCGGCATTTGAAAAATGTATCTAACTCCAAAAAAGAGAAGAACGGTAGCTAGTTGGCATAAAAAATCTTTGAATAATGAATTCCTAAAGTGCCTCGGACGAAAAATAACATGTCCCCATTTTGCCATTTTCGTGTCTGGCTCCGCGTATAAAGAATGGAAAGGAAAAAGTTCTCTCGTCGGATACAAAAATATACGCGGCGAATAAAATCGAGTCGGCAAAAGTACTCGAGCGAAAGAGAGAGAAAGGGTGGGAGGGATGAAGGGTGGGAGGGAGGGAGAAAGAGAAAAAGAGTGGGTGCGAGAAAGAGATAGAGAGGAAAAGACGAGGACGCGCATTGCAGCAACAGCCATATCGCCGCGAGGAGGGTGGAAAATGGAGAGGGGCGCGTCGACCGAGGTAGAAGGGGTTGTGCATTGCCGGGGACACTTGAGGTGAATGTTTTGCGAATGGTCGGTAGATGTCTGGTTTGCTCTCGGGCTGATATCGACCTGCCCTCTCCTCCGTAGCTTCTCTCCCTCGAAGAGAGTGAGAGAGTGAGAGAGTGAGAGGAGAAATTCGTCGGGCTGTTCAACCCCAGCGCGTCTCCTTTTCTTCTCTCCCGTCTTCTTTATTTTTTTCCTTCGCCGAGGCGAAAAAGCCCGGGGCTGATCTTACGCCCAGGGAGATTCGCACGCGGTGAATAATCGTGATCTTACGAGATTACGTTTATGCCGAGTTGTTATTCCGCTAATCCGCGAGCGAACGAACATTGCCAAGGTGGAAAAATGCGCTACTTCGAGGAGCTGATTTTCACGCTCAAAATCGGCTGATTCTGGTCGAGTGTCGAATTTTTTTTATCTTCTCTTGCGAAAAATGGACCGAGGATGGAATGGGTAATGGAGTTGGAAGCCGACGGGTTTTGTATGGTACACTCGTGTTTTTCCCCTTTATCGTTTCTTAAAAATGGTTCTCGTAATGGGTACTTTTAGAAACTATTTCTAAACTTATGACCATTATTTTATATAATTAGAAAAAAGTTCGAAGAAAGCTTCCAAAAGCATTAAATATTTCAAGCGATCTGAACTAATTAGCGCGATCAACAAAGAAGGAGAGTTGAGAAGTTTTAAAGAACTATCGATAAAACTTATCATCTCGCTATGTTCGAGTTACATAAATCGTTTATGTAAATTATTTGTGCGGATAGCATAACGAGGGTACTATTCTAACAACGTCGTCCACAATGTAATCAAACACAAAACTGAAGCAGTATTTATCGAATAGTAGACACGAATTGAGTCTTCATGTATCTATCAGAGTTATAAGAACAGTAACGATCATCATTCGACTTTGTTTAACGATGAGCATCGATTAGTTCGATGTAAATAGATGCAGTATTGCAGAAACTCATTACTCCTACTTCTTTTTCATCTCGGCGACCGCTTGTAAAATATTTCCACTTAATTACAACGAGCTACGCTGATTAAACGGTTTCGCCGGCAGATGCTCGGGTAATCTTCCTTGAAAATTGCATTTTCGTTAAAAAGCTAATGCAGTAACGACCCGAATAAAGGCTCGCGCGTTTTACAGAACGGGTACAAAAAATTGACAAAGCCCGCGAATTATTCAAGCTTTTTCTGCTCGTTTGAATATGTCAGTCCGCTCGATATATTGTGCCACGTCCAACCTTTTTTTCTTTTCCTTTTTTTACCAAGTAATCGACGCATGGCAGGAAAAAACAACGATCGATCGATTATCGTTTAGATCGTCCCTGTGTGTGCGCCGTATACTTTTTTTTATACCCTTCGACGCACAAGTTTTTTTTCTTTGGTCGTTCGTTTATATTTTATATATTTTCTCGAATTAGTCAAGCATGGTATAATTTATTTCGAGCGCGAGTAAAGTCATTGCGCGTCTCGATTCGTGTCTAGACTTTTCTCTCGGCAGGTTTATTTCTTTGTTGTGTGACCATTCTTTTTTTCCTTTATGTAGGTACGAAATGGCCGGTTTTACTGCTCCTTCGGGTCTAAATATAGCGATTGTTTTTTCTCAAGCAGGATAAAAAGGGATGATGCTCCTTTGATCGATGTATAAAAGAATTTATGGATACGTCAGGAGCAAAGTTTTGTAGAACGTAAGAAGTTGCGAAAGAAATGCTACATAAAGTCTTTCTATACTATCTGTGTATTTATAAGGTTAAATTAAATTGTATATTTTTATTATTAATATAATTGTTTATATAATTTGATGCAAACTCGTAATAATTACTTGTAATCCATAATATTTATTGCATGTAAGGATTTAGTATAAACATTAATGTATATTATTTGTAAATAATAGTTATTTCTGCACTTAGGGAATAAAATAGGCGTTTATTCCCGGGATGAAAGTTGCTGCATCCGAGCCTTAGCGTGGGCAGTAATTCATCCAAGGGAATAATCGCCTTTTACTCCCGAAGTGCATATAAAATTTTTAATCCTAATCATTTAAAAAGTCACTTTCTGCAATAACAATGTTTTTTAAGTTCTAAATTTTTTCAATATTGTACAAATGTTTGATATATACAATTTAAAATAATAAATTTAATGTTGTTTTTATATAAAACGGCTAAACTAAGTGTTGGAAACTAAAAAGTAAGTCTACAATGAATAAAATGGGTCTACGGGAAATAAAGTGAGCGAAGAAATAAAATGCTATTTTACTCCACTCGTAGAGGTTAATAAAGTAAACTTTTTAGATGATCAGGGTGAAAAATAATATATTTGCAAAATGATAATACTTACAAGGAGACCCTCATATGTTTGGGAAACGGATCATGCCCAGCTTGTAGTATATGTTTTCTAATATAAAAATATGAAAAAAGCCAGAGCCGCAGACTCTAACAATCGTTTTTTCAAAAGTTATACGCTGTTAAAGCAAAATTTCCAAAAAATAGAGACTTCACTTTAAACGCTTGTAACTTCTAACCTATCAAATATTGACATTCAAACCAAAGTTTAATGAAAAGCTAAGATAAAATAGATATATTTTAAAAAAAAGTACGTTCAAATCTGTTGAAATGGAGCAGAGTTATAACCGAATTAATAACTAGAAGCAATTTTAAACAAAAATTGGGCAGTACAAATTTTATTGATTTTTTTAAGCTAAATTTCTTCAAATTCTTAATTCGGCTATAACTCTGCTCCATTTTAATGGATTTGAACGTACTTTTTTTTAAAATGTATCTACTTTATCTCAGTTTTTCATTAAACTTTGGTTTGAACGTCAATATATGATAGGTTAAAAGTTACAAGCGTTTGAAGTCTAGTCTCTATTTTTTGTAAATTTTGCTTTAACAGCGTATAACTTTTGAAAAAACGATTGTTAGAGTCTGCGGCTCTGGCTTTTTTCATATTTTTGTATAAGAAAACATATACTACAAGCTGGGCATGATCCGTTTCCCAAACATATGAGGGTCTCCTTGTTAGTGTACTTTCTGTTGAAGTAGCCAATAAATACTTTTTTGTGATAACGTGAATTTGTAAATTTAAAAAATTAAAAATCTGTTTTATTTAACTTTTTACTAAATATTTTACCATGTAATAAAATTTTTCTCGGAAATAAATATAATTTGCGGATGAATCATAAGAAGTGTATAAATTAATTTCACGATTCGATTGAAAATATCGTGAATCACTATATTCTAACTGGTATCGATCTTTCCATTCAAATTTACTCGACTCGTGCACACGTCATTGCGCTACTTCCGGTGTGTATAAAATCTCAATCGCTTCATCGTACGCTAAAAATAGATACGCCAAGCAAATCGTTCTCGTTCTACTACAGATAAAGCAAGCATTGCACGATCGTTCCTTTATTCACGCTTCATTTGCCGCATAATCTACGTCTTTCACGTTCCAATTTTTTTTAAATAGCCTATTGTATTTTTTTTATAAAAATAAAATCCGAAGGAAGTTTAATAAGTAAACATACCCATTCACTTACACAACAAATTTAAGTATACAAACAATAATTTCTGAAAATACACATTAATTAAAATTTGATGTAATTTTTATGTTACAGGTGAGTGACACAATCAGTTTTCTATATCAAATTTTATGTAAGTTAAACGTACGTATTATTTAATATTTCAATTTTTTAAAGTTTACATCTTAAATGTACATTTATAAAACTGTATATGTTACTACTGGCATTAATTAAATAAATGGATTTTTTAAAACTTAAAAAGTAATATTCAACGTTGATAACATTTGGCGTCAAGTATAGAAATTATAGATAATATATTAATTTTTCTGCATTTATAAAATAATTTAAATTATGTGTACCTTAAAACTAAATTTATATTAATCAGTTAATATTGTTTAAAGTAACAATGAATTAATAATATAATAAAAAAACAATAAAAAAACAATATATTAAAGAGTGCATAATTAAAATATTTACATTAGCTATAAAATTATGTAATGTATTAAATACGGTATTGATTTATTTTTCTCTCAACATATAAAATAAAGCTTGGATATGTGAAATTGTATACTCATCAAGCTTTAATCCGATCTAAAATATACACCATCACCAATATCGAGAGGTTAATACGATACGAAAACAATAAAACGCATTCCAAGTATTAAAAAATGCTCCCCGATAATTTCTATATCAGTCCGTAAAGTTTAGTCGACTTCGCAACGTTATACATTACTATAAATAAAAGAAAGTATTCGGTACATACTGAAAGGGATAACATCGCATTTGTACGATTTCCGTAGGTGTCTGCTTTACTGGTGTGTGTGTGTGTGTGTTGTGTGCGTAGAAGGCACCGTAGTTCCGCGTCAAAAAGTGCCAGCGCCATTAATGGGGAATATGTAAATTGCGTGACGAAAGAGACGACGAAAAAAAGGGAGGCAACATGCTAATTTATTCGCGGTCTCACTAAATATATTATACACGTACGAAGGTATAGAAGGAAAATATTCGGTAAGAAGAAACAAAGATGGGCGTGATTATCATAAATGCCGGGAAAGTCGACGAGGAAGTAAAGGAAAAAAAAGAAAAGGCGCGTTTATTGGATTAAGCGGATTTCAATTTCATGCGACGAAACTCGATTCAAGGAGAGCAAATGAGGTGTTTTGTCGGGTGATTGAAAAAGTCCATTATTCAAATGTAGTCAGCTTGAGATAGAAAGTAAAAGAAGTTCCTTTGTTTCGACTCGGCGATACCGTTAAATGTCGCGTTAATTCGTCGCTTCCTCAGTACCTTCGTCGTTTTTCCTCACAGTTTGACGCTTTTAACTTGATTTCACTTTTTAATGTATCCAACCAGGTTTTGTTTGTAATTCTATGATTTTTACTTATTTTTTATCTTTTTCTGTGCGTTTGTTTATCAGCCACGGCTACTTACCGATTGATGTTTCGCTTTTTTCCTTTTTTTGAAGATAGTCGTAATAATCTGTTGTTCATTTTGTAGACTGTGAACTCTAGCATAATTGTAATTCATACGTTCGTCCAGAATTTTTTAATGAGATTTTAGAATAACAATTTAGTGATTTTCTCTAAATTTATATTTGTCAATAAATTTTGCAGCGAGTAATTGAATATTCTGTGTTAATATGTAAAAAAATTGTTTTAATAAAAATAATAATAGAAGTAAAATTTTCTTATTCGTTTACATTCATAAAACTAATTTAATCACGTATGATTTGGAAAAATCGTACTAAAGCTAAATTCTTGCCTAGTTGTTTTATAAAATTTTATTAAAAGATAAAGACTGTTACCCAAGGTTCTTCCCAAGGAGAATCGAGTACGAGTAGATACTAAGACAGAACCAAAAGATATAATAAAACGAACGAGTAAATACTAAAGGTAACGTTCTGTATGTATTTAACAAAGGATTTTGGTTTAAATTTAATAGTATTACATTGAAGCTATGTAGTAATCACTTGGATATTGTAAAAGGTTTGTTTAATCTTGGTAGAATGGAAAGCAGCTGCGCTACATAAATAGCGAGATAAAATGACCCAAAATCGCTTTAATTGGGACAGAATGTCCAATTAAAAATATAGTCTCAGATTGGATCAATTATAAATAGAGCAGAATACAGAGTATAAAAAAAGTAATATAGGATGAACTTGACTAAATGAATATTAAAAAAGTTCCAGCGCTTACAATATGTGTGCATTTACATAAAGATTTAATCATTTGATTCGGTTCAATTTTTGTTTATATTGATGTTCTTTAAACAAATAATACTTTGTATTAATGTATGAATTTTAAATAAACACGTCTTAAAAATTTATTTCAGTAAATTTTCAATTTAAGTAAGAGAATCCTGAAAAAGTGCATCCAGCAAATTTGCAGTAAGTGCGAGAGAAAAGTATTATTTGTTTAATAAGAAACAGCAGATAGGAAAGAACAATAAATCGAGTAACAAAGGAAACCAAGTAAAAGTTCACTGAATTCCTCAAGTTGATTCGTATAAAACGAGCTTCGCCTGAGCAAGGACTAAGTAAAACAAAAGAATGTAAAACATTTGAAGAAAAACAACGTTTACTCCCGCGAATCTAGAAGATAAATGGAGATCGAAACGAGAGAGAGAGAGAGAGAGAGAGGGAGAGAGGAAGTGAGCATAAGGTGCATAAAAAGAAAGGAGGTCGAAAGAAATGTAAAAAGCGAAGGAAGTACCATAGAGATTTAGAAAAGCGAGGAAAAGCGTAGAAGATAGAAGAAAAGTGGAAAACCAAAAGAAATAAGGGATGAGAGACAGTAGTAACAGTCCGCTTCCGCCGGTGAAATATAATTCCGCGCACATTCACGGTCGGATAATCCTCGCGCTCGCTTCACATGAAAACTTATTACGTTGCGCGCTGGCCAGCGTTTTTCCCCGCACCCGACTCTTGTTCGCACAGCCTCTCCACTTCAGCGCCGAGCATGACAAGAGCAATTACATTTTTAAATTACGTTACACGATATTAAGCCCTCTCTTTCATTCCACTTTCAGTTCTCTCTTTCTACCTTTCTCTATCTATGTTTTACGTGTATGTGTATGCGCTAACGAACGAACGAACGAACTAACGCCAGGGCGAAAATAAAGGGATGGTGGTGGATTATGAAGGAAAAGAGACAGAGGGAACCCGGAGTTAAGCCGTTCTAGTGGCTTTTTTTCCGCGAGCTGTCTGTCGACTCTTTCTGTACGTGCTTGTCCGATTCTTTTTCGGATTCGAATTTCACTCGTATTAGAGTTTAAACTATACTCATGTTTTAATTCACTCTGAACCACCACTTGTTTTAAATGCACTTTGCATACTTTTCTTGGGATAATAGTTTTTATGTGAAATCTTGACTGGTTTGTCTATTTATAGATATTTAGTTCATATGTATAAATCGAAATTTTGATTAATTATAGGTGTTTCACGGTTATACATAAAAGTCTCTTCTACAATCATCTTCTTTAAATATTACGTATTATACGTAAGTTAGTAGTTGATACAATAGCATGTGAAAGTCAAATACTCTATCATCTTTTTTTCGGATTTATAATATTTTGCAATTATTAAACTAGCTTAAATACTTTACCTTCATATAACAAACAGTTTTAACTAATAAATATATCATTATGGATTTCGGACCGCAACGTTTTGGTAATCATTCCTCGATTGAATTTAAAACCAAATGTAGCATATAATTAGTAATTTAAATCACAGTGTTTTTAGTACAATCTAATGGAAGTTTCCTTCTTAGTAGAATTTTAAAATGAAGACAATGTAATCTAAAGGTCAGTTTTTTTAAGAATAAGTATTAAAAAGTTACATTCGCTTCATTACCATAAGTATTTTTTCAGAACACGAAAGTAACAATATTTTACTTTTAAGAAATTATGATATTACGCTACCTAAAAATTCCTTTTTATTTTCTATTTTCATTCACTATGCGGCTTTTACGCTTTGCTTCAGTTTCTTTCACTCACAGCTTTAATAATTTGCCTGTTGGGCATGAAAACTTCTTTTCCGCTAACGTAAGTCTTATTAATTCGTCGTTACTGCTTTCTTCATTTTATTCCTTTTTATTTTTCTTATACTTTACGTTCCTTCTAGCTGCTTTACTTTTCTCGACTAATTTTCTTATTTATATTCCGCATTCAACTTATTTGCACTGCAATTTTTTTCGATCGTTTTTTCAATGTCTGTTGCGTACCATAATCATTTGGTAAATTAATTAAAAACACGTAGGAGTAACTGAAAGATAAATTAGTTTCGTTTTCTGGAATTTATATAATAACAATCACAAGTTAAAAATTAAATAAAATAATTAAATTTACTATATCGACATTGATAACCATCATTAATGTGTATGTAAATTATGAAGATTTGTTTATAAATTATATGATAAAATATGTATTAATAGCTAATATAAGTATTGTGTCAGCGATTCATGTACTTCTGAAATGCAAATGAATGTCCGCAAATTGTACACAACAATTTTGTTATCATTCATGAATTAGAATAAAAGCGCACACCCATAACAAATAGTAAAATGAGTTTAGTCGTATCTAGTTTTAAATTTGAATTTTATTAAATATCTTGCTACGGAGTAATCTCCTACCTTTTCGAAATTCTAGGTATAAAAGTAACTCAACACCTACGCAATTTCCCGTATTTTGAATGGTTGGCTTTTTGTCGCGCAATAGGAAATTGGCGGAGTGCAACCTTAGGAGCCGAATAATGGACAATCGCGTCGCGGTGTCACCGACCTCCAATGAAATAACGCAATATGTACCCTGCTAGAAATTTACCATTCTAAAATGTCAATTCATTATTTTGTAATGATCTTTTGTGATTAAGAAATGATTATTGAAAATAAATTGACTATAAACTGCAGATGATATTATCGTGAAGAGAGAAAGACACATTATAACCTAAGCGATAACTGAATTTGTATAGCTATGAATAAGGAATTATAAATATGAATACGTTAAAAAAACATATTGTTGGAATTATAGAAATTCATAAATTTGATGCACGCGTATTCCGGCTCAAATTATATGAAGTCGCGCAATATATTTTTAAAATTTAACGCAGGTTAAAAAAGGTTAACTTAATATTGATTCTAAATCATCTTTCAATTAGACAACTTAAATGCATTTCAGTATTTTAATTGAAAAAATTTTATTATTTTGACTATTCACTCCAGTTTAACATTATCATAAGTAAATTATTTACCTCCATAGAAATATTCACCATTATACTAATCGTTTTATGATCATAATTTCGTAATTATGTATTATTGCACAATATATGAAGATCATTTTATCGTGATTTTATGATCATAAAATCACTTAAAACGTGACGTTTTTGACGAGGTATATCACCATAAACCTTATCAAAGACTGATGATTTATCTTGAATTTCACTATATTATGATCAGAAAATGATAAAAATTTCTAGCTGTGTAATGAGCTAACACTAAAAGTAACGTTATAGAGTTTTGACCCAAATTAGTTGGTAGTTGAATTTGAGGAGAACGAATTAATTCAAGGGCGCTGGCAAGCGCATCCTCCGTTTAAAAGGAACTCGAGCACGCTAGAAATTTATTCGTCTTTGACTTTTATGATCAATTAAGGATGGGCTGTTTGCCTACGATTCTTGGTTATATATTTTTTTGGCTCCGGGCATAATTGGGGAGACGTACATATCTCGACGTCGTGTTTCAATAAATCACTTTTCGACTTTTACTGGGTCTTTAATGTCTTGCGTATTAGCGAAGATTGTATTTTTAATAATTGCTTGTAGATATACTTTTTTAAAAAAAATGAAAGACATGAATGTGCATAAATGGTCTGTAACGTGGTTAATGTAAAACAAAGGATGTCGTTGATTTAAACTGAAATTATTATTATTATCAAATAAGTAAAATCCATATGATGGTTTGTATTGTTAATAGAAATTACAATACTATTTAGTAATAAAATTGAAGAATTTTATTAAAAGCATATAAATGAGTAACTACCGCGGAATAAGCATTACCCGTCAAATGAGCCCGTCAAAAGAAAACATTATGGGGTTTAATAAGCACGATAAAAGGTATTCGTTCAGCAGTATCCGAAATATTGCGAAACCTTATAATACGGAAGAGTACTCAATTAACGGCGTTAATTTAACAGTAAAATCCAATCAGCTTCCAAGCTCCCCCGTAAATCCTCTCGGCACTATTTGAAAGAAAAAATCACCCCTCTGAGCGCCCTCATTATCTCCGCCAGCGTATAATTCAAAACGAAGCCCACCCTAGGCTCGAACGCAGTCGTCGTGTGCGAAACATGGAAAACCACGTTCTCCTCTCTCGCTCTCTCTTCCGGCATTTGTTTTCGTCCACTTGTCGTTAGACATTCCCATATTTGTTTTTTTCGTTTCAGTGAAGCGGGTGTGTCGACCGATAAAAGAGAGGAAAAACATTGGCGAGAGAGGATTTTCTGTAAAACAGTCCGATGAGTGTTTCAGTTGGTAGAGATGAATTTTGGGATGTGTAGTTATTTATTGTTTTTGCTAATACGATTGTTTTGATGATTGATTGAATTTTTTTAAAAGGGCTTAGAGATATCGGTGGTGTATGGCTTACGCAAAATGTATTGGCTTCGTTCATTCTCATAAATGAATTGTGAAAAAACAATGATTACGTAGGTGAATGTTAAAACTAAACAACTGTCAATCTATGTAGATTACGTAAAAATATATTTACAATTCTTTCAATTTAAAAAGTATAAACAATAGATTAGATAAAAGTCTTTACTTCTTTATTCTGTATGTTTCTATTTATTATTTATATATATATTGTATGCATATATTATCAATATCATAAGGACCAATTGTAATTTTTGGATAAAAATGTACCAGTAAACTAAAGATAAACATCCGTAATTGTACACAGAAAAAATGAAAAATTTGTACTGTCTTAAAAAGTTTGATACCTTCTTGTTGTATATAATACTTATTATTAAAAAATTCGAAAATTATTTTACATCTGCGTAATAAATGTAAAGCAAATTGACTAAAACCAAGGAAATGTAAATAGCAATAAAGAAAATAATGCTCTACACGTGTCTGGAATGACCTATCCAAACAAGTCAGCAAGTCAAATAACCTTTGGTAACGCAGAAGCAGCGGAATCTTCGAATAAGAAAGGAGAATCGAGGCATAATCCCTGAATCGAGGAAATCAATTACATTCCATCAAGCGGCCTTACGGTTCAACCATTCGACCACAACGACGTCTCCGAATATTCTGCGCGGACGAGGGCACAAAGCGACTCGTCGGTGCGAGAAACTGTTTTGGTGTGGGTGGAGGGCCGACCACAAATTGAATGGACCGCGGAACGTCTGCTGATTTATCGCGTGCCTGAAAAACCGGACTTTGGTACTAGCAACTTCTTATTATGCATTCGCCTGGTTTCCGCGTGAATTTGACTTTTTCCGGAGATAATTTAGGCATGCGATACAACTATTATTGTTGATTATTGTGTTTCGTTTTGTCTTCCGCTATTTGTCACTGAATTTTGCGTCCTATGATCTTTTTTTAATTATAATAGATTTTTTGTTAAGTTTTACATGACTATTTATAACGAAAGATTTTACTTCATACCTCTTCTTTGTCAATGGTTTTACCAGCGTAAACAAAGTACTTTTGAATTTGATTTAGCACTGGTTTTTGTATCGATTGACCATGTACATGGTTATTAGAGATTACAATCAACTCCGTAAGATTGAAAGATTACACTTTAATATTATCGAAATATCTGCAACTTAAAATAAATTCAGCACAAGTTATTTCCTACATTTACTAAACTAACAGTTTGTAAAATAAAAATTAATTAAACGAATCGAAATTGACAGTTTAAGAGTGAACACTGGTTAGTAAAAAAGTATACATACATACTTATAATGGAAGAGTCAATATTATTTTTAATGTATTTTTTAAAATGTATACTTAACCACAGACTTCAAACAAATCTAATTAAATAAATAATAAATAATAAATAATAATAAATAAAATTAAATAATGTAACGATGACGATGCAAACTGATTAATACATATGAGGGAAATATTTAGATGAAAAAATCATTTTCTTGAATGATCTACGTAATCTTTTCTCGGGTAGGTAATGCTTCTCGGGAAACAAAATGTTATACAGGATAAAGTGCAACGAAACATAGATAAAACTATTGCACAATTTTTCATATGCTCAATTCTCATGTAAACTGCAAGAGTCCAATGTGAATAGGGTAGGGCATTTGCCTAATTTGAAAATTCCTCGGTGGAAACTCGCGAGCAACCTCCATCCGTTATAAACAAGTAGAGGTAACGTTTGTAGAAGGAAGAGACAATAAACATCCGTACGACAAGTAGAAAAGCAATATCAGCTACGAAGCGGCCTTTATGAAAAATTCAGAATCTACTTTCTTTTTCTCTTGCTTCCATTTTTTCGCGAAAAATCCCTATGCAAACGAGTAAATAGCGAGCCGCGCGTTTTCCCAGGAAAATGGGAAAAGATGCGAAAACGGAAAATAACGAGGCGAAAGGGACGGCAGAAGGAACAAAAATAGTCGATTTAACGCACGAAAAGAGCTACTCTGTCTTCGAGCTTCTCGGATCGACGAGAAGAAAGGTTGACGTGGAAAAAGGACCATGGGAGAAAGGAGCGCGGAATAAAATTGACGCTAACGCATGCACTGAAATAAAATATACTACCTATTTTTTATTAAGATAAATTTAATATAGAATAGAAACACAGTTTATATAAAATAACTGCAATAACTTTAGAATTGATCGGTGAAAATATTATTCTCTTTTAGTACTATAGTAGTTTTAAAATTGAAACATTGACTTTCCTTAAAAATTACAGTAAAATCCGAATTTAAACACTGAATATTTGCATTATTAAAAGTCTTTTCCTTTTAAAAAACTCAGTACAAAATTTAATAAAAAAATTGACTTATTTGATACTGAAAAAGTTAACCAACGTATTTACATAGTTGATATTTGAGTAAAATTCTTTCTTTACCTATGTTTATTAAAATCATTTCTACATTATATATTTTCAACATTTATATGTACTTGCTTGACAATCAATAGTTGTCGCTTATCTTATCAAATTCAAAACTGTACAATTTTCTAAGATAAAACGTAAGCTTGAGAAATTCAGACAGAGAAAGAAAAAACAATGGAAATACGTCGAGACAAATAGACAAACGATTTCTCGTCCACTTTCATCCAGGACAGTTCGGCGTATTGTACGTTAGTGCAAGGCGCACCAAGAGAAAAAAAAGTGAACATCGAAGCAGGGAAAAATAACGCGACTCTCGAGACAGAGAAATACATTTGTGCGAGTCGCTTGACAGACGTCCAAGTGCCACCGAGAGCTCGTTTTTCGCTCGGTCTTTGTTCCTATTACGTTTGACGTGTTTCGTCGGCTCTCCAGGCGCCGTCATTACGTTGCACCTTTAAAAGGTGCCGGTCTTCGAGTTTTAAAAAATCGACGGGCTAGATGACGCGACGATGTCATTCTTTGCCCTTTTCCTTTACTTCACTCTTTCAGTATGCTTTGTTTTGACAAGGTGAGAGAGGTTTTAAATGACGGTGCTTTGAGGGTATTCACGCGTTCAATGTTAAACTCTGTATGACTCTTATTTCAACACTTTTTAAGTATTACTTCAAATATTTCTAATGCTGAGATATCTTTGGTATTAGACTTTTTAAAAATTCAATGATTTCTTTGTGATACGATAAATGCGATCATATAAGCGTAATTTTATTTTTATAAAAGATCCTAACTTAGTTTATTATTGAAATATTAAATTATATCAAATGATTTTTTATCTGCATAAATTTACCTAATCAATATTTTAAAAAATGCATGACTAGTTTACTATCTATTTCATTTTTATCATTGACTAATTATTTCTACCCTCAAAACGGTTTAACAAAATTTATGAATCACGTGAATAAGGAAGATATAAAAAGGAAAGTCTATAAAGTCACGAAAGAAAAAGCACGATTTTTTTTTCTTTTTATGGTCGTTGGACATTGAACAATCAAAAGACGCCGAATAAAAGCACCTTACCGATGGAAAATCCATTTCTTCGAATTTCTCCGTATCGCATTTATTCCTTTTCTGGTAGACTATCTTTATCTCCTCCCTGAGACGATTCACGTGCATTCGGAATTAATTGAACTGCGCTTCAATGTAACAATTGCAAGAACGAGGATTAATAATGCTACGTCGCGTGCAAACCAGAATTCGAGATGGGGAGGCTTGGAAAAAGGGGGACCAAGACGCGAGCAAAGGAATTAAATTGCTTTTGGAGAAGTGTCCGCAGTCGTACGTAGGGTGGCTTTCATTTCAAAAGGAGACCATTCTCACATCGTGATAATTTTCTTTGTGCTCACGGGTTAAGATAAAACGCAAGGAATCCTATTTTCCATTGATAAAACGGTGAATGGATTCACCAATGTTATCTGACTCGTTTTCTATAGATTATAAATTGTTTCTTTGAAATTTTATTTTTTACGAGGCAATCGAGATGAAGATATGAACAATATATGCATCATAAGTTACTTATTTATATATTTATTATTATTTTCATTGTATACTGATTTATTCATCTAAAGTAATTCATGTTTTTTTTATAAAAGCCGTCTAATCGAAACAAAATAGATATTTCACCTTTTTAGAAGGCCAAAAAACCTATGTATTAGCACAACTCGTGATCGACGTTTTGTACATGATCAATTTATGATGCAAAATACTGTTTCTAATAAGCTAGTGTAGATGTGCCCCGTTGGTCATGTAAGTTAAGCAGCGTCGACTGTCGTTACTACTAGGATGAGTGACCGGTGTTATTGTGACATTCGTGATCGGTTAGATGTTCTTATACTTTCCACAAATAATTAGGCAATGTTATCCCATCTGTATTGATCGCACGTACTTTGGTTTCAGATTTTTCCTTCTCCATCAGTAATACGCAAATGAATGCCATGTGAGTGAGAAAAAGTGTTAAAAAATGGGAGGCCGTAGAACTATGTATCTAAAATAAAAAAAGAATAAGATAATCGAATGAATTGTTCATATTTATATAATTACAGAATTTCGTTCTGCAAATGTGAATTCTCACTTTATCATATTGTTATACTTCGCTTTTTCTTTATACATTGTAGCGAACATATATCATGATGACTCGTGAAAATTGTGACCCGTAATGGACAGCAATCGCTATATTTTGAACTTTAACGTGTAATTTGGTATTTCGTTTCTACAAGTCACTTGCCTTTTGTCTGAATGAACGAGATAATTCTTCATTATTTTCCATTAGATAATCTTTTTTTAAGGATCATATTGCAGAAAATTGGTGGAAATAACATTAATAGCATAAAATAGTGTTAATTGTGGATATAAATAACTATAGATTATAATTTAGTTTACCGTTTTCAAATGTTATCGTATTATCTTACGTATTATGCTAGAGCGGTTATTTAACTATTTTTATATGTTAAATTAAGCATAATAAAATTGTTTAACTTTATTTGAGATACGCCGCATTAATCATGTATCAATTATACCGCGTCACAGCAAATTCCCAGAGGAGAAAGAGGAATTAATCGGAGCAACCTCACCCTAAGATCTCCTGCTTTGCATCTAAGACGGCATTTACGTAACCTTATAACACCATGCGACCAAACAATTAGCGCCCAAAGCCTTTGCACGATTATGAACAAACACAGTACAGCTTCTTAATAACTGATAAATATTCAGAATTCCGTGAACTTACTTTACATATATATATATTATATACTAGTGAAAGAGAGGAGAGCATTTCCGTATCAAATTCAACCATAAACAGAAGTTGTTGAAACTTTAGAAGTCTCGAAACAAACAAAATATTTATATTTAATTTTTGCACTTTTTATGTTCCTTTTTCTTCAAATAAAATTTCATACTATTTTAAAGGTTTTATAAAATTAAAACTTCGAAATATATTTAGAATGTTTAATATAATTTGTTATAATTTTTCATACCTTATAAAACTTATATTTTGTGTAATTAATAAATATCGTTTATGTGAAATATCATATTATTATTTTTTATTAATTTTAGAGCTCATATGCTTCTTTTCTAGTCTTACCGATTAAGTATTCCTTCTACTTTTTTATAATTTGAATAATCCAAAATTATAAATAATGCTGTACGCATTACACGATGATGAACAATGTATTTGTTTGATATTTGAACGATCAGCCATTAATGTCTAAAAGTGTGAACCAGCATTAATTGTAAATTACATTTCAAGTGCGCGTTGTAGTGCTAACGAACCTCCATAATCCCCGACCGCAGTCACTTAGAAGGTCCCTTGAAGCAAGTAACGGAGAACCGCTTGATTCAAATAGACAACGATATTCCATCCGTGCAAGATTCACCGCGGAATACCCCAGGTACAACGATGGTAAACTGCAAAATCGTCTTTCGAGAGGTTCGAAGCGTCGGCAACCCTCAAGTGTACCAAATGCGATGAGGGCAAAAAAGTCAAACCGGCTCTGGATTTGCATACCGAAAATCTATTTTAAATAACAGATTCGCGGTGCTACCTCGAGCAAGATTCTTGTAAGAAGGGTGACTCGGAATCCATAGGGTTTCGTGTGATCTCTTCTCGCTCGGGAGGAGCCGTACTACCATACCACGACAACAGAGAAAACGAACTCGAAGGGGATGTATCCGGCCAAGGGTACGCGCAACGGCTTATTTCCTCGATTTTCAACATTCTGAGCTCGAAACGTACGTGTACATGATCTGTATTTAAGCGTCCCCGTCGGATTTTCAAATTGATTTCGGGAAATGTGGAGTTATCGGATCGGACCTAGGGAGATATAGCAGGTTGTTGTAGCCCTTGTAGTATACGAGTGTCGAACTACCAGTATTATTCCTTGGAATGTGCAATATTGACGTTTCGAGGATATGTAAATTTCGGTTTACTTTTCCGCCTTCTCTTTTATTCTTCCTATATCACGTATAAATTAAAAGAGTTCATTTTGTTATGGTAGACATACGGTTATTAAATTCTGTCTCTTGCCTTTCCTTTCATTTTTATTCGTAATATTTATTCAAATTACAAGTCTGCCTCTAGTAACGTACACTATCGTTTACGTGTATACTTTAAATACTATAGGTAATTAGGATTTGATTTAATAAAATCCTTTACAACATATACACACGTGATGGTTGCCAAACTATCATTTGTAGAAAGTTAAATGATACATTCTCCCGTTAATTGCTATAATGTATAATATTTGATAAAGTGGAAATAGCAATTCAAAGGATTTTAATGGTTTTATAATACTTTATAATATGTGCCATCGCGTCTATTCACTCCATATAATAATTGAGTAAACGTAAATATTACAACGGAACCAAGAGCATTACAAACAAGAATCGAGCCAATAGATCAAATCTAGCCGAAAAAAGGCATCAGTTCACCTTACGGTGTAAAGAGAACCACTAACTCCGTCAAGAATCAAAATGCAAAAAGTGGTTCACTTTGTTACAAGGCTTTGCAGCCCTCCGGCAGTTGGGAGCCAGCATCCCTCGGTCTCCATCTGTAGAAAGTGCGAAGATGTTCCCCTACCCAATGTCGGGGCGAGACGAGGGGTTGTCGTCTGGCCACATTTCCCAAGACCTTGAAATTCCCCCGGCTTTGAGAGAGCGCCAGAAATCGTCGGCGACAACTACTACCCCCGGGGACGATGACGACGAAGAGGAGACATTGAAAACCCCCGTCGCCCTCCTCGTCTTTGTCTACTCGATTTTATCCCTCGGTGGAACCTTCGGACTTGGCTTATTCAACCGAAGCTTTACTCTCTCTCTCTCTCTCTCTGTCCTTCTATATCCAGCTCGAGTAATCTTGTTATTATACGGACGAGTCTTGAATTTACCGAGGGTCTATTAATGTTTGTTTTTCATCCCGAGATATCCTCTCGTAGCTTTCTTCCCAGTTATATAAGCCGCGAGCCAGTTTTCTCGCGCGCCCTTTAGCTTTTTTTCTAACACATCGAGAGCGACGATTACGGTTACTTTGAATTGATTAATACTTCTTTTGCAACTTGAGCTGCTTTTTTAGAGACAATTTAAAGTTACGCTGAGTTTCTTTTGAATAACTTTATTCTTTGAAGAACAAGACCGGATCAGTACATTCGGAAACTTGGATTATGCCTATCGAGTTCGGAAAGATTATACATACAGTCACTTGGGCTATCCGTGGGCAGTAATTGAATTAAATATGTAGTGCTTTACTGCCAATATAAAAGATGCATACAAGTGGAAGGCATTTTAGCTTATTTTGAAGAATTGCCGTCTTGTTAAAGCAATTCTGCAGATATTGGTAATCTACTTGATTGTTTTTTCTATTCCTATATAATAATTACTGTTGCAAATAGTTGGTAGATGTACAATTTTTCAAAACAGTCTCTAATAATTGAAAAACATTTGTTTATATTTATATGAGATTTGGTTATCGTAAATCTAGTCAAATTCGGAGCTGCATATTCTGAATGAAATTGCATATTATAATGCTTGTATAAATTATTTTGCTTTAATTAATTATTAGTATACTTTATTAAATAATTTAAAAAACGATTTTGTTATCAATCTCATATCGTAACTCTAAAAGTTCCTGACAAATAAATTATAAATTCAGCTCGAGAAGAGATTAAAATTGCGCCGATTTCACTATTGTCAAATTTAATTAAAATCAAACAAGCTCGAACAAATGCGTAATTGCAAAAATGTTTAACCCTTAAAACAAATAAAATCGCGTGGTTCAGCATTTTAAGCACGGCAAGCGGCAGGAAACAAAAAACCGCAATCCCCCTCATGAAAATCGCAGTCTCGTGGCGGCAAAAAGAAAAACACAAAAAGGGAAAGAGAGACAGTGAGAGAGAGAAAGAGAGAGAGAGAGAAGAGAGACAAAAAGAGAGAAAAACAACAAAGCGCGAAAACCAATCTCCATGAATTCCGAATAATTCCACGACTCATCGCTCCTCTGCACATATTCATTGTATTTATCCTGTCAGCGTCAGGCCGGCACGCAATGCGAACAAGAAAAATAATAACGAAAAAAGGAAAGCCGAATGGAGCGCGCGATCGAGCGAGTCTTGCATTATAATCGCGTCGGAAAAAATCCGAATCGTACGTTCCTCCCTCGACATTTTCCATCATTTTCCACCCTTACTTTATTCGTTAAGTAAAAAATAGAATATAACCTCCTCCGTGAACTCTTCGCGGCTTTGAAAATTATGAAGCACCCCGCACGTTATTCAGTGTATTCTCGCGGTTGTAAAGAAACGGTTACGTAAATGAGTAAATTTTCTCTAACCAGAGGTAGCCGATGCAGGCGGTCGTGGAAGTTAATTTTGGGAGACTCGATGGATCGTCGATAGAACTTGCCAAAACTCGCAATTTTCAGCTATTTATACGTGGTGAGAACGGCTGATGCCAACAAGAAACGAGAAACGTTTGCCGGTAATGAGGTCACATTATTATTTTCCTTTGTATATACGATGAATATCTTAGGAACGGACTCGAATCGCTTCGTTGACTCGAGTTTTTCACGCTACACCGGAGCTTTGAATACTTGACCTCTTTTATTTTAGAACGTCAATATTTGTTGGCCGAATTGCATTTGACTAATATTCTTTACATTTATATTTATACATCTAGTTATGCTATTATATTATTTTTCTTTTTTTTCATTCAATAAATTTATATAATTAATGCGTTATTTGCTTAAAAAATACATTTTATTCTTTATATAAGTATAATCAATATATCTGTGTTCAATTATTACTTTAACTTCACACGGCTATACTTCCAATTTCTTGGAGCAGAACTTAATTTTGTGTATTTTAGATCTTACAGAAAGTTAAAATAGGATTAACTCCATTCGAATGGAAAATCGTTATGAGAGAGTTACGATTTATGTCACTGAAACAATTATGTACTTTAGGAAGGGTTGATTTTTATTCTCCAATAGATTTAAACGCATATTTCGCAAATGCTTTAACATTATAAATTGTTATATTAAAAAAATGAAAATATATATAAGTGGTTCTTAACATTTTATGTTATAGTACATCAAACTATTAGTTTAGTTCATTATTTCTATTTTACGATTTTAAACATTAAATTAAAAAAATAAAAGTTTTTAAAGCATATTAAAAGCAGTATACAAAATATAAGGGAGCAACTATAAGTAATGCATAAGTCTAAATTTATACCTAAGTTTTACTTTATAATATTAGATAAATGTAATACACCTAAGTTTTGTCAGCGAATCCGTAGTATAAACAAAGAATACATTCACATCTTCGAATCTAACCCCGAATCAGCATATCTCCCAGCAACCTTCCCATAAATCTCGTTGAGGCGCGCGTATAAATTACAATAAATCAAGCGCGTCCCCCGGAATCTCAACAAATTTGTCCGACAATTAACGCTTCGTGTTCTGTGTCTCTTTCTCTTTCTCTCTCTCCAGTACCGAGAAAGTTGTTGGGTCGCGCGCATATAATCCCCTCGGTCGCGGCAAATCCGCCGGTGTAAAACGAACGCTTGCGAGTCTCGGATTTTACACGCGCCCGGGAATCTCGCGAAATTGACGTCTCTTGTTATTTGAATCGACTGTTCCGCTCGCGAGCCGAACACGGAAAATTGACGAAGGGACGCAAAATGGGGTGAGACACGTCCGGAATTCGTAGACTCGAGAGATGATAAAATCACCGTTGAAATGCGCCGCAGCCAATATGCTAGGGAGGAAACACTGCCTGGGGAATTTCCTCATTTCTTTCCTTTCGAATTGCATTGTTGCTGCTTTTAGGTATACATACCGGCAACTGGATCGACCGGTCTAATAACATGTTTCTCGTTACAAACTTCGAGGCTCGTTTTATTTCTCTTGATTGACTTGTCGTTGATATGAAAACTTTTTATTCACTTTCAATGCGTATTTCAACTGCGTACCCTTACAAATATATCAATATATATTTATTGAAAGCAATTAGTTTTTAATTAAATTATTGATAAAATTTACAATTTTTAATGTTTTCATAAATATACTAATGTTTGTTTATATCAAATATTGCATTGAGGAGATTAGAGTAAAACAGTATATCAGAATAAACAAAATTTTTTTAAATTCTCGGATACTTTTAGAACCATCTATTATATACACGATTTTTCTTGCTTTTTACATAAAACTTTATTAGTATTATCAAAAAAACTTGTCCGATAAAGATGTGGGTATCGACCATTACACATATTTTAAATGAAAAAATTATTTTCGATTCTTTATAAAGATACGTTTTCATACATTAGTGTAATTTATAATGTGTTAAAAATCGCTAAATATTCTGTTTTTACGGTGTACAATAATTTATAATTTCATACATTTTTTCTAACTAACCTAATTTTTCGTTATCTATAAAACTAGTCATTTTTTTGTATTTGATATACTGTTATTACATAGTCTTTTACTTTTAAAAGGTATATGGTATAATGTCAGTCCCCCTTGATAGATTCACATCGAATATATTTTCTAGATTGATCTTTCGAAATGGATGAAAAAATGATGACTAATATATTTTATTGCATAACATATATTTTATCGGGCAAGTTGCTTATCGTTCCCTGACATAACTTAATACCCTACAATAATATATATTTATAACTGGGTATTAGTATTTCAAGGTTATTGATCAATCCTTTCAAAACTTTACATTTTTAACACTTTTTACCGTTAGCTAAATTTTAATAAAATATATCAAAGTGACTGATATTTTATTATTTTTTTAAATAGAAAGTTAAGAACGAAATTGGATTTTGAGTAATTAAATACAACTACCTAAGTACTGGAACTTGTTCTTTTCCCAATAACGTTTTTATTAATACATGTATACACACTGAAATAAAACATAAATAAAAAACATTTTTAAACCGAAGTGGTGGTGGAATGGTGGGGACTACGAAAGTTAAGCATCATTTACTGCGTGCAGTACTTGGATGGGTGACCCATTCTCGTGCGGATTTTGGAGTCAGTTAGGTGTTTTTTTCATGTTTCACAACGTGAGCGGGAGGTGTGAAAAATTGGGTTTCGATGTTTGGACCTACGTACTGTGACCCAAACACCCAAAAAGAATGTTTCAATACACCAGCCGTCTCGAGGAAGGTTTTTCTATAATTATTGGTTTTCCTTTACTCACGGGCATGATCCCGGGCGAATGCGAGGTGGTGGGATTATTCAGGGATGGATAAGCACCCACACAGAAGTGGTGGATGAGAGCACCATAATAACCCGAAGAGGGTATATGGTTGGAAGTGCCAAAAAAGAGGCACAAGTTTTAAATATTACACAAAAGCACAATAATTCAATACAAACTGTTGTGACGAATTCAAGATCACTTCTATGCAACCTGTCGCGTTATATTTTAAATCTTCCAAGTTGACTAAGTCTTCAATAGTCTTTTAAAAGTTCTTTTTTTAAACACTAACTAATAGAATTGCCTAGGATTACAAAATCAAATTTGGGAATATAAAACCAGATTTGTGCAAAAATATACAATTATTTATCAAATCGGGACATATACAGATAATATTAATGCAAAATCTTTCATTTGTATAAAGAAATAATGTTTATTTTTATTAAACTTTTACTATCAAACCAATTAAAGATTAAAATGATAAATAATTAATTAAATCTGTTTTTATTTGTTTCAGGTGAGTTCACACACGATGCAGTATTCAACTGAGTATGTAAGTTTGGAAAGGTTATTTACATTTGTCCGAATAGAATACAAATTGAAGAATGTAAATTCGCTGTCAAAAAAGAAAAATAAACCTGATTCCGGTTATCGAATAAATTGAAAAGTTTGAGAGAGGCGCGACGTTTTGACGGGAATTATTGAATTTCCGGTAAAGCGTGGGTGTTAACAAAGTACCTTCTAATGGGCGTAAAATTTCACTGAACCACAGGGATCTTTCTTTCGAAAATTCGGTAGCTCCCATGAAAATCAGTTATTGCCAAAGAAATTACGCCTGGATAAATTATAGGTTATTTCCCTTATCAATAGCGCATAAGTAGGGTCGGAGGAAAGAAGCACTAGGAAGAAGAAATCACTGATTCCCTTGCGCATCTTTGTCTACGGAGCATATACGTGTACACATCTATACGTACATTGACAATGGACGAGGAAACGCCTTACGCGATATACATATACGATCGCATAAAGGGAAGTGGCGAGATTTGACGATGCAAAGAAGGAAGATACAGAGGCGGATCCTATTCAACGAGGGGGGCTGTGCGCTCGATCCCTTGCTGTTCCTGGGTTATGGGAGGACGATTCATGCCGCGAAAACCGAACTGAATACGGTATTAGGGCTAGGCGAGTATAACGTCGCGCATATTGCCTCGTCCGTGTATACACGTATTGCTGAAGGGAATATTCATCGTCACTGGAATATTGCGCTTATTACGCGCAGGTGTGTGTGCATGTGATGCGAAGGATCGCGTCCCCCTTTGTCTTTTGTGAGCTTCCGAAGATCCTTGAAAGACCGAGGTCGTGTGGCCCGCGTTATAATCGACTTCCGCTCTTTACTCTACTCCCGTCTCTATCTCTCTCTCTCTCTCTCTCTTTATGTCCCCTCTCGGTTCGCATCTTATACATCTCCTTGTAACGATTTCACCGACCTGTCGCATGTTTTATTTTTAATAATATTATATAGAGATTTGTCGGTGTGGAGCTCGCATTTTGTTTACAATGTGGAGTTTAATTTTTAGATGTTGCGTGAACAAATTGGCGACTTTCTAACGATTCATGATTGCTTTCGTGGATGCTGTAGCTACATCAATTATAATCAATACATTCATAATAATATCCACTTTTACAAAATAATATATATTTATATATATATATACATATTTACATTGTTAATTTTATTTAATCAATAATATTGCGAATACTAAAATACATTTATTTAGAGCATTAAAGAATTATATAATGTATTCATTATCAATTACATTATAACGTTTATACAATTAACAACGCATATTATAATCTTAACTTACTATATATAGAGTTTAATAAATGTCAGATTTAAAAATGAAAATAAAATTGTAATGGACGTTAGTAATTGACATGTGTTAATTACTGGTCTGTCGTGTATTTGAATTAATGTCGGTAAAACGAATTATCCGTAATGCCTACAAAATGGTTCACAAACGAGGTATCAATTTTGCGAGCACCTATAAGATTTGTGCAAGTTAAATTAAATTGTTTAATTTGTATTTAATAATTATTTTTTTCATGTGCGTAATTAATGTATTTATAGTTTATACAAAATTGTCGATGATATAAGATATTAAGTTTCTGTTTCTTTGGATAATTATACAAAAAACTTTTACCCGTGTTCACCTTATATTTGAAGGGTGAGTAAATAAAAACATCGTGTCTCCTATTATCAATATTTCTACTAGCACGGCTTTAATGCGTAATATCATAGGAGAATGTTGATATAGATGTAGGCGGATTTTACAGCGTCAACGAGACCATTGATATCAATGCCGGTAAAATTCAAGCGGTGAGAAGAGACAACGCCTCGTTGTTCCACTGGTATTCCCGATATCAAAGTTGCCGCAGCTTAGCAATATACGTACATTATGGAGTTCGGAGAAAAAAGAAGGTCGAAGGCTATCGTGCGTGTAAGCGACAGTTTATTGCCGATAATAAATATGACATCACGCGCGCATCTTCTCCTATATGCACAATGCACTTAGTAAATCACTTGCCGATCGTAAGTTAATAGTTTTTTCTGATTCTACGTGTTACATTTTTTTGCTGTTAAATGGTCTGGTAAATAAAAGGAATAATAATTTCATTTTTTTATTTATAAATTAAATACCGATAATTATTGTGAAAAAAACCAAAAAATTTTTAAGTAAATATATTTAGCATATTTTTTTATTATAGAATGTGTATACAATATTACCATCGCTTATATCACTAATTTACATATTTTTAAACTATTTTTTCAATCAAAATTTTATACTCGATTTTTAATAAATTGTAGCTTGAATAGACAGACTTAATCCCACCTATTTATATACTGTATAGAATTATAATATAACATAAAAGATTAAAGGAAATGTGAATACTAATATAAGCAACGAATTAACAATTATATACAAGAATATTTCAATCAAGAGTTAATCAAAGTCACCTGTTGAGTGATAATCAAAAAGTAAAACGAGGCTTTTCGTATCTTTGCAGCCGTAACACTTTCGTATATAAGGCAAAGTTCGCGCGGAACATTAAGCAGGACCCTTAGTTCCTGAATACCTCTTTTCTATTTCCCACCACCTCAAAAGAACCCGAATGGGGTGCAAACAAAAGTCGATTAACGCATGCCATAATTATTTTTGAGAAGTTTCTCTTTTTTCGTAATGCCATATAATCGCCCTGTCTTGAAATGAATAAAGGGTGAAGGTGTCTTTCGTTTCTGTCGATTTAGGTTCTCGTTGAGTCAGCTTAATTTCGCTAAGGGGTAGGTTATGTCTAAACTTTTTCTTACGACGACTTCTTTTATTGCGGGGAAGCACTAAACAAACGCACAGGGCGGGGAATTTGAATTTTCGTTCGTGGCCTTATTAAAATGTAAGTGCGCGTTCATTAGAAGCTGACTAGGAGATCGCTTCCTTTCGTGACGAGGGCTGCTTCCGTTTGTTACTCTCGAGTTGCTTCATCGCTCTGTAATTAAAAGTGAGTTAATCTTAATCGCGTCTTTTTAGAGATGTGGAATTTGCGTTATAATTCTATTGCCCGCGTTTCGTTTACATGAATTTGTGAAAACTTTTATCATTTGCGGAATATATGTGTTTTTTTAATCAAAACATTAATCACTATTGATAACTGAAAACGGAATATAATAATAATAGCATCAAATTTTTTTAGAACGGTATTTCATTTTTTTTTCTTTGTAACGCAAATTGTGAATTTGTGTGAATTGTAAATAACAAATTTCAAGAAAAATTTGTTTTTCATTAATTACTCGATTGTTATCAAAAATGAGTAAATAATTAAAATTATGATTATATTTTTTTAGTTTATTAGGCCTTTTAAACCCATTGGTTTATTTCAGCCTTGCAAAGTATTAGTTACAATAATTTACATAGTTCTTACATATTAACCTTGTATTTGTACAAGTTTCAGTAGAGGAAGTGCAGTTTAGTTTTTTAAACTTTAAGATTACATTTTTTCAAAATGAGATGATTCGGAAGCACGCTGGTATGTGCGGAGCTTCGATTATCGATTCTACATTTAGTGGAAGTCGCAAGCCTAATCTATTAAGATTTTGCATTAATATATGTCTTTGACTGTTGTACAGCTTACATTGCCACAATACGTGGTTGATCTCTTCTGGGTAATCATTGCATTTGCATATATCGTTGTTGATGATGTTTACTCTGGCGAGAGATTGAGCAAGATTGTAGTGATTCGCTCTTAGTCGGTTAATTGAAACAATGTCCAAATTGAATCAATGTCAAAATTTGTTTTTCATTAATTACTCGATGGATATCAAAAATGAGTAAATAATTAAAATTATGAATATTTTAATATGAAAGCACTTTTCAAATTTTCTGCATGCACATTGAATAATTTATAAACTGTTTTGAAGAAGAGACGATAAATTTCTTATAAAATAATGTTTATTCGTAATATTGCAGAGTAATTCCAAAATACGGACAAATAATTAATGAATGTGCAAAAGTGGAGATCCGCATTGAAGCGACAATAGATCGTAAAAGAAAATAATATATTCAAATCACGAGTCGGGTCGCTTAAACCTCAAATACATAAACCCGAGACAAACAATCCGGTGGTATACGAGCGATAAAATTAAAACGCGGACACGAAGTGCCGTTGAATAGCGAAGCCTCACTCAAATAAGCGGGTAACGTGCTTGCTATCAGCGACGCGAACTTGTCGGCTAGGAATCCGCAAAATGTCGGCAACTCCCCTGCAACAACTGTTTAACTCAAAAGAGCATCTACTACGTGAAACTCGTCATCCCGGACGCCAAAACTAATCAGCCCAGCTTACGATGTTGGGGAAGGGGAAGGTAGAGAGAAAGAGAGAGAGGGCGATTGGGAGAAAGAGACGTGGAGGTGGAGGTGGAGGTGGCTCGATGCACTTGATGGAAGATGTCGTGCAGAGCGTGCCCGGATTAATTTCCAAAGGGCTGTGTCTCTTGATTTTGGTCTCGCCTCGCGCGTTTGCCCGAGGACGTCGACCGGCTTCCCTCCGTTTTGATATTCGATATGCGCGCCGTTGAATTGACTCTCCAACTGCGACGGATGTTTAGATCTCTGATGCGCGGCTTTTCCATTGTTTCGCTTGTTCTAATATACAGTTACTCGCCATTATATTTTGGCTTTTGTGTACATTGTGTGTCCGGTGAAGTATGTAGATTCGTTGGATCTGCTACGTATAGCTACGAAATTTTCGGGTATGAATTTATCGCTTTATTGATTATGTTTAGAATAAAGGGAAAACTTGTATTCGATAAATTCAAAATAACATTTTTTTTATAATATATAAACATGCAAAAGTTAAGAATAAACAATAGATGAATAATAATACCAACAAATCTTGGAGATCTGGGTATTATTGCTTTTTACTAAACAAATTATTATGATAGTAATTAATGTTAACATTTATTATCGTAAGATAAATAATGTAACACGATAATTAACAAAACAAGCACGAAAATGGAATGAAAATTCCGTAGAAAAAGCATTATGTCAAAATTGTCATAACAGAAGATAAGAGCGAAGCTCGGAGAAAAAGCGAATGAAATGCAGGATTGGAAGATTACGCAGTCAACGAGAGAAGCGAATCTAAATCGTATAACATAGAGCCAAGCACAGTGTACGTGTATGAATGTGAGAGTATACGTACGAGCATTCGGTTCTCGGCGAAAACTGCACGGATTAATGAACGGCAGCGCGGGGAATAAACGAGGTCGTGCTCGATTCGACCGTGAGTATATATACGTATAACTCGCACATACGTCGGCTCGTCGCGCCACAGAGTCAAACATTCTTAACGCGTAATTGGTTTAGCGACGAGTCTCGCAAATGAGATCACGTCGCGTCTCTCTAACTTTGCCTTTTTTCTCTCTGTTCTTATTTTCCATTGCTCTTTCCTTTTCTCAATCGCGTTCAATTTTTTTTTTATTCTTTTCGAAATATCATTAGAATAAGAGATAATGAAAACCGCGGATTCACTAGATACTAACTTTAAATTATTCGTGGTTATGCACTGTTTGTTTAAACCGTCCGATGACATCGCATCGAGCAAAGTTTACATATAAACTTGTGTAAATTTTGGTATAGGAAGGTGTATGTCTGATTCGCATATATTTGTCAAGTTGTTAAGTCAAATTCGCTACGTACACATTGTGAAACTGACCGCTTAATAATTATCATTATTTTCTAGTATTACCTAGTATTTTTAGCATTTTACATTATGTACGATAATTATTACCTAAATTTATGAATATTTTCTTTACGTTATATAATTTGTTGCGTGCCATCAATTTTCATAAAGTGAGAAATTACGAAATATTATATATCTTGTCAAAGATAAAATACAATGAAAAATTAACTAACGTTTAATTAGCTCGTTAAAATTATTGATTAATTTATAATCTAAGGACGTAAATACGCAAATAAATAAATTAATGTACAAGCAAGCAGATTAGTCGTCAGTGTAGATATATAAAAAAAAGAACGTGAGAAACGCGTTTGATTACGAGCCTGTAATCCAGTGATGTTTTACGTTTATCAGCCTTAAACCATTTCTTTTGCATAAATTAAAGTCATACTCTAGAAAACGGTAATCGATAATTTACCAGAGGCGTGAAATTGAATAAAGTAGCTCTTTACTCGGCATATTTAATGATAACATAAAACCCAAGTTTATTCGTAGTAAAACAAGTCTGATCGTAAGTTTAATCACCGTAACAAAAATGTGATTAAATCGCTACAATTTTTACGGACGAATGCGGGAGAGTTTGCGGATAAAAATGCTTTCACATCGGATTAGTCTGAAAATTCAGTGCAATCAAGGAGCAAAGAATCGACTCTTACACTCAAACACTTGCACTCGATCACCTATAAGAAAATCACCTCTCCCCTCTGTTTGCCGATAAAAACTTAATTGCATCCAATTAAATCGCCTCTCTCTCTTTCTCTCTCTCCCCTTCTTCTTCTCCTTTGGCGTTTAAAACATTCCGCGAAAACCACCTAATCGACCTTATGCACATACGTATACCCGTAGAGACATACATATACTACGTATATTCTCCTTTAATGTCGATCGATCAATCATTTTCACGAGGAAAAATACTGAGGCGTTCACTTATAACCCCCAAAGGCTCGAACGAATAATCTTTTGATATATGTACACCATTAATACGCAACTTTATCTTTCGTACGTGCAATTTTAAAAATTATAAATGCGATCTCGAAACCATGAAAAGTGATAGTTTTGAAATATGTAATAACAGCTGACTTTATATGGATATTTTGATTTTTCGAGAAAATATTAGTTTAGCCATAAATTTGCATTATTTGCAATTCAGACATATTTATGTAATTTTTGTTTTAATCAAATTGATTGAAACTTCAATAGAACATTTTATATTGCACTAACTGTTACAAAATAATCTAATTAATTGCATTAGTTAAATCAAAGTTATTTTGCGCGATAATAATAATGAAAAAAATACTAGCTTTAAAAGATTATTATATATAGATGCACAAAGAGAAGAGCGAATAAGAAGGGCTATCAGTAAATACCCCTCGACCGTCGGTAATAATTGGTACGAGGTGTTATACGTATGGCTTAGTAGACAACAAAACCAGGGAGATGGGAACTACACGTCACGGTGTCAAAAGGAGAAGAGGCGAGATAGTCAAGGGACGTCGCATCATCAAGGGCTGTGCGTGCTTTATCGAGACCGAGAGACACGATCGGCCGTAGTTCAGTTATGCGTGTTCCGCCGTTGTGATCCCATTTACGTCGCATTAGCCGCGTAACGAACGGACGGCGATGTAAGCGCCGATGGTACAGCACCCACTTTACCTCGTGTGCGTGCGTCCGTCCGTACGTACGTCTATACCACAGGAGGCACAAAGTCCAGCACGTACGCCAAGGCTCTCTGGGTACCGAAATAATTGCTTCCCTCGCTCATCTGAATACTTGGGCTAGTAGTTGAAACTTGATCCTCACCTAATATATTTTCGTTTAAAATCGGCTAAATAATCTTTCTCTTTATTAGTCTTTTATTCTTTCTTCATTAATGTCAATGTCGCGAAAACGAGAATTTATAAAATTTTATGGTAAACCAAAGATAATTTTTTAATTAAAAATATTAATAATAGATATTGTTAGAAAAATAATATAGTTAATGTGGTATTTCCATCAAATATATTTTCAATTATTATTTTCTTTTCAACAATATTAACAATATATTTCTTTTAATAATCGACCAAAACACATAGCTCACTTAAATCCGATAATTTAAATTCATTATTACATTTATTTGAGTATAAGGATACTTTGTACAAAGTATTACTTTGGAAGTTAATTGTTTTACTTTCTACAATTGTTTTTAAAATATATTTTATTGATCGCGTAAAAATTTAGATTTATTTCAATACAGGTATTGGCAGAAAAAAGAAGTTGTGTTAATTAAGGTTGAATAAGGATTGAAGAGTATAACTCGACAGCAGTACCGAACGTTTAATCCGATTCAAACCGTAGATAAAAGGAAAGGTAACTAGGCTGCTTAGAGCCGCAAACGGTTGGGTTTTTCGGTAACGCGAACCTTAACGCAATCCCCGGTAGTTTGATAATCACTCCCTCTTAGCTACCTCAAACACAGGCCTCACCTTATCGGCTCCCCGGTGCGGTATCCGTGCACCTTCTCCCCGCAGAATCTCCAGTGCAAAGACTGAACCGGGTTTCCTTAATTGCGGATCGTCGGCGATGGCGTTATTTCAGGGTAATCCCCGGCTAAACCAATGATTGCGTCTAAATCGACTGCTTGTCGCCAAATCAGATCGCCCTCGTACCGAATCACCTCTGCGGCGGAACTCGACGGGAGCATAGGATCTCGCAAACTATCCTCGGTTAATTACAATCCGATTGATTTACCCGCTCTCCTCTCCATATCTCTATCTCCCTTTCTCTTTCTTTTTCCTCTCTATCTCCCTTGCGTTTTCGAATAATGAGAATCCGCGTGGTGCGAAATCCTCTTACCCATCACTCGTACATTGCACCAACCTTTTCCGGATAGTGTTTGTGGTGTTCGCTCGGAGATAAATTTCCCGCTTTTTATTTACGTGTGAGCAAAAATAATTCTATCGATGGATTTTTGCGCTTTTCCAGAGTGTCGCGAGTATTACGTGTCGTCGCGTACGTCAATTGATTGACCGGGATATCGACATTTTTGTAAGAGTGACATATTTCGTGATAACGAATATTTGGTTACTGCGACAATAGTTTTCATGTGCAAAATTGCTTTTCGATTTTTAATTAGATTCTTTTTAATGATCAAACTATTGCATAGAGCCAAGCGAGAGCGAACGATGCGAATTTTTCGTTCAATTAGTATGACAGTGTTGTTCGTTTCTGTGAAATACCACAATTTGAAATTTGTTACGTTTTAGCGTTTTAACCAGTAATAATTCTTGCTTTTTCTGCCGACTATTCGTTTTGATTGCTTTTTTCCAACGTTTCGTTTGAATAATGAAATGTCCTTGGTTATATATGTCATTTGCCACACATTTTTAAAAGAAAAAAAATACAATTGTAAGAAGAATTACATATTTTATCCAATTTATTCTTTTCACGTCAATTTTATTTTCACGCTGCGTTTACATCTTCAACAGACAAGATAAAATGGAGAAATAATGCTATTAACTAACAATAATTGGTAAAAAATATTCTCCGTTAACGGAGTGCCATAGTCAATATTTATCCATTCCACGTTACCGACAAACGCGATAATTCTTAATAAATTAGTAAGTGTATCTCTATGTGCAACCGTATATGTGCAAAAATAAAAGACGCTTTCGTTTATCAATAATCTAAGAGAGTGCTGAAATTGTATATAAAATATTATTGCGTTTTCAAGAAAAATCTTACCAAAAATGTGAGTTTAACCTCAACAAGGTGCACAGATTCAACATTTTAGGTGAGAAATTTCTCAAAAACACAATAATATTTTATTATGAAATTCAGCACATAATTAGATTATTGATAAACAAAAGTGTTTCTTCTCTTATTTTTTCACAAACTATTTTATCTTGTTATTGCTTAATCAACAAAAATTGAATATGTGGAGTTTCCTTCAAACGTGATTTATTGGTCGTTTGGTAGTGACGTGATTGGGGCGAATGGTGACGCAAGAAATAAGCATAAAGTATATGATCGCGTACATCTATTAAAATGAGACAAAACAAAAGTTTTTGAGAAGAAGCGTTTTTATATTTTTTAAAATTAAAATATTTAAAACATGAATAAAGAAACTTAGTTAAACATAAAAGGCGCGAGGTGACTTCCATAACTTTAAAAAGATCTTCCATTAAAAAAATGAACGAGTACAATAAATTTTTTTCACGTATTGTCGTAATTAATACAACAAACTTATATATACATACAATATGAAAAAAGAAATATGGAATTCGTTGTATTAATACCTATACGCTCGAGATAATAAACAGGTTGTTAAAACTCAATATAGTATAAAGAATAAAAACAAGTAAAGTTGTAGCAAGAAACGGGCGCCATCAATATCAAGGTAAGGTTAATTCAACACTTTTTTTAACGAAACGCGGCTCGACA
This sequence comes from Theocolax elegans, assembly GCA_026168455.1. Taxonomy (NCBI): domain Eukaryota; kingdom Metazoa; phylum Arthropoda; class Insecta; order Hymenoptera; family Cerocephalidae; genus Theocolax; species Theocolax elegans. The sequence continues at coordinate 87,686,127 of CM047425.1, read as the reverse complement.
TTAAATCAGTGGATCCGACGCAATCAAACCCGGTGCCGAGCCGCGAAAAAGGAAGGAAGAACAAAGCCTAATAAAAAGCATGTCTGCATTGTATAGCGTTGCATCGTCATGGGGTATATCTCGCGTCGTACATGTACGAGTTTAGTGCGCGAGGAATTAAAAGGACGTAAAGAAGTATAAATTGAAGGCCGAGAAAAGAAGCCGAGGGAGGCGCGTTGGCTCAAGGATTTCTCTTGCTCGGACAAGAGAGGGACGGAGGTTGCTGACACGGATGTGGGCTGTTACGCTGTTGGTTCGCGATGCGCGCTGACACGTGCGAAGGTACGCGTGTCTCTCGCTCCTCTCTCTCTCTCTCTCCTCCCTCTCTCTCGCTCTCTCTCTCGCTCTCGTTCTCTCTCGATCAACCTTCCTAATCCCCCTTGTCCTTTCGACTGCTACCACTGCTGCGCGAGATACTGCGGCTTTGTTTTCTTCTTGTTTTCACCCGTCCCTCCCTTCCTTTCATTCAAGAACAGATACGGCCAAATAATTTATTGGGCCTATGGCTATTTACCTTTATAAAACTTCTCTCGACTATTTTCAATTGTTTACGGCCTCTTAAATATTTTTTTACCGCGGTCTTGCTGATAAAATGGGATCGTTTAAATTTAATTGCCCAAAGATAAATATTGGTTTATAGCTGTGTTAAAGTTAAAGACATCATACTTTTTTTCACTTTAGTTTTTAACTATTCAACCATATTGAAATATTTATAATTGTTCTTAATCCCGCGTTTTTACATGTTATAATTACATCGATGATGCAATTTTTGATAATAATCTCAATTTAAAAGTGCTCACTTCAAAGTTTCTAACTGCAAATCATGAAAAGCAATTGAAGGCTATTTTGATAAAATAGATTGCCATTTAAAATGGCTTTCATCGTTAATTTCAAACGACACGATTAATGTTTCATTGAATTTTCAATCAATTATATTTGTAGTTGCCGTGAAAAAAAATGAACTGAAAATGTTGTACTTTACAACGTATTAAACCTCGATTGGTCGAAAATAATAGTACCATTAGCATGATATTCGTTAAATTATGCAATTTCCTTGTACAGTAAATGAACGTGCTTGCAATCCTCTTTTTCTTTCATCTCCATTATAGCGTGTAGCTTCTACTTACTCGCGATCTCCCTCCTAGCGTAACATTAACGCCAGAACCATCGGAATAATTTATTGGATCTTTATCCATTTACATGACAAACCTTGATTTCGATCTCGGGGTTCTCTCGCCTATCCTCCTTTTTTACTGCGCGTAGAAACACGCGTAGAGCTGCGTGCTAAGAGTAATCGATTTGCTATGTAGTTGCCAACTGGCGCGGAAAGATCGGTGAATCGCCGCGTCGCTACTGAATGTACGTACTTAACTTTCCTTTTTTTCTATCTTATCGAATCCTACACATCCCGACACGATGATGAAGCGTACAACCTGGAGTTGAACGCTTTCACAGGATTAGTTTATTCTTTAATTGTTTTCAGAATCGCAAACACGTATAGATTAATTTATTATATTGATACCATGCTAATACCTATTAATTTTGTTGTGTGCCAATTATATGTAGATATGTAATTGAACAATATTGTTGCGTTAAACAATCGGCAATTACTATGTACTATAACGAATTAAAATCATGTCGCAAATAAATAATAATGATATTTCAAATAATGATATATAAAATTATTACGCATTATTAAGCTTAAAGTTAATTTTTACGACTGTTTATTCATCGACATGCGGTGCAGTTGTAGAGCACGGAAAACGTGGAATAAATCGATAAAATTTTATTGCAAATGCTTGTTCTAGCGCCTAATGGAATATTACATCAGCGATCAAACATGAAACCAAACTCGAATCGGAGCTTGGTAAATGAGATCGAGTGCTTTGATATTATATTACAGGAATCAATTTGTAAAAATTCATGTATATTTAAGCTTTCTAAAGATAATCAACTGTTTAGCTTACCTATCGTCCACTCGATATATTTGAAAAATGTTATCTTTGCTGATTAGATAATGAGCAAAGGATGCTTTTGCCGATGTTAAACAACTCGCGATTGATCGTTTTTAATGAAAACTTTGTAATTAAACTGAATTTAATTACACAAACCTTATCTTAATCGATATTTAAATATATTGCGGATATTAATGTAACCGCAATAATATAAATGGTATAAATTATCAACTCGACTGTAGAAATCAGACTTTAAGTAATTCTCTTTTTTGAATTTAGTTAGTATACAATTTTCTATATCGAATTACCAATAAATTTATGTTCTGTATTTTAGGAACCAACAAATGCTATTATAAAGTTATTGGGTAAATTGAATAGTAGACAGTAAAATGAAAAGCATCAACCACTGTCTTATTATACATAAACGATACTTTAGCATCCCTTAAAAATTGCATCTCATCGAACCCCATTGAAATTCCATGCTGTACGTCGACATGGAGAAAAAAATCGAGGAACACCGCGAGCTTTACAACTGATGTCTCTATAGTTTCCTCCTCTCCCTCAACTCTCCGCCTTCCGTAATAGCATTCTGAAAAAGTCGATACATCAAGCGTCAAAATATATCGTTATCATCGCGTCCTTAACAACGTACAACCTCCGTTCGCGATATTCCCGACAACAAACGACTGCTCCTACATCAATCATAGGGTCGACGTCGAATATCAATCGGTTCTTGAAGCAGCTTCCCTGCCGTAAAAAAAATTTGCGGGTTGGGTAGCACGTGGTACGTACGGTTGAATGAAAGTTGAGTCGAGTTGAGCGCCACTACGACGGCATTCCACACGGCCGAGTGTGTGGCGGGATCGAGAGAGCACGTGCATAGTCGCTTCCCTCTCTCTACGTACTCTCGGAGAAAATCGCGCGAGATACTCGATGCGCCCTGTGCTGCAGTTAATAAAGCGGACCTTCCTGCATGGACCTTTTTACGCTTCGTGAGCTGTTGGCTCTTCCTTTTATCTCAAAATTATTTTACATCATTCAGGAGCTTATATATAGATAATGATGAAACTAGGTGTTACTATTCGGTTTTTTTCCTTCTTCTATTTTAATGTGATGGATGGGCTTTTAGAGATATTTTAGATTACGAGGAATATAGAACATCGCCACGTTTATTTAAGAAATATTAATTTGTTTTTTAATCTTTCCCTTACGAGGTATAAAATTAAAAATGTGTTTTTCAATCTATTTGTAATCGATTTGTAATTGATTTTATTAAAAAATTAAAAATACTTTACATTAACTATTTTACATTATTTTATTATTTAAATTTTACATAGATAATTAGTTTCATGCAAGGCAGTTTTGCGGATGAACAAATTATTTTATTTATTAATAATTATAATAATTAGTTAATAATTTAAGATTTAAGAAGTTTATATAAAATTTATATTTGTTTAATTATAAACACATGTAAATTATGTGCTGTACGTGCAACATATTGTACAAGTTTATTTGATATATTATTTATTATTCTTACATACTGTATAACATTCAGTCCCTTTCCGTAGTAAATCTTAATATTTAAAGGAAAAATGCGACACTGCTTGTCAGTCCAAGATATATTCTCCAAGTTCTGGTAACTATAAGCAATTTCAGAAATTCTCACCCGATAACCCGTATGCCGGACTTCACTTGAGAAATTCTTCTCGAGCGTATAAGGGGCAAATCTGTCCGCGCAACTGCGCTCTTTTATTTTTCCATCTCTCTCTCTCTCTCTCTCTCTCTCTCTCTCTCTCTCTCTCTCAGTGTGTCTATCTCTCTCTATCTCTCCGTGCTCTTCTCTTTCGCCTTTTTCGTCGTCCAACTCGACATCGTCGTCGCGGGCAAGAGAGAGCGAGCGGTTAACATTCATTATATATGACCCGATAAATCACGGGGAATGGCAAATTTATGTGAAAGTCATGCCAGCTAACCTTCCTTAATTTTTAAGCTTCGGTAGAGCGAGCTGAGCGAGATCCTCATCCTCCTTCTCCTCCTCGTCGTTCCTTCGCTTCAAGCTCTCCTTCGTACCTCTCTTCCACCCCGTTCAGTCTATATATTGGAGCATCCCCTCTTCCCCCTTCAAACGCAATCTGTCGATTTTTCCGATTCGACCGTGTACTCCAATTCGAACTTTTCTCTGTGCGACTCGCGTAACGACTTTTGAGCTTTTCGGTATTTTGTAGTCGGATCGCGGCTCAATGATTTACATCCCGCAGAAAACAAACTGGCGCGGGCAACTAAACTACTTCCGCAGAGAGTTAATTATCCTGTAAATGGAATTGGATTGCAGGTTTATATGTATTCATTTTGCGCGGTCTGAATTATTGAAAAGATCTGGGAATTCGAGCGTCGCGCTTGACAGATTTCGCTGTGCGAATTACGTCTTGCACGATTTTTTACATCCATTGGAAATTTATGGATACTCGTGGTAGAACCCAGTTTTAGTGTTACTCCGAGGACTCGTAAAAAATTTGAACCTCTGCTCATTTACATTAATTTAACTCACATTTTTTTTATTTCGAAGTTACTTATAATTGCATTACTTTGATCACCGACAAAATAATATTTTATTCTTTGTTTTTAGTAGAGATTAAAAGTAACATTTAGCAACTACACTCTTGTCGTACTAAATTTTACTGATCATTTGTAAATTACATTGTAATAATATTAAAACGAGTAAAACATTTACTTAAAACTTTATTCCATTATTTGGTTCACGCACAATTTGTATATATTTACGTAATTACCAATCAAATCCTACTTCAATTGAGGACGTAATAAACTACCAACCATTAAATGCCATAATTATACGATAATAAAAAAAGAAAAAATAATTGCTCTATTCGCGTTGTAAACATTCTTGGTGCGTAATCAACCAATTTGCAATAATTAAATTTCGTTATGTTTGCAGTAATTTTTCACGCCGTTAAAAAGTTCGGTTACCAGCGCATTAGATAATCCCTGTGAGCCTGGAGTAAGAAGATAATATTTATGTATCTACTTGGGAAAGTAAGAAGGTTGCTATACACACAGCATATATATATCTTGAATTTGAAAATTATGGATCTAACGTTATTTACGCGCGGAATCGATTATATTGAACGTATGCGTTACATAATTTACACGCACCATTGCAATTAGTGTAAACGCAGTTTATCAATTTTTACTAGTACTTTCACTTTTGTAATATTAAATATGATAAATCGAGCGTGAGGTATTATTTCTTACATGCGTTTGATTTGCAAAACGCGTTTTGTGCAAGTTTTGCTTTTTAATTAACCCACTATATCGGAAGTTATTTTAATTACCTGATTGAAGAAAAGATCGATTTTATGGTTTGTGCGTATACCTTGTAATGCTTTATCGCGTAATTAGGGTTTAATTTTATCTACCGTGCATAAATAATTGAGTATTTTTAGTACATTCAAAGTAAATTTCTAGATACACTTTGAATGTCGATCAAAATCAGATCAGATAACTAATTAAAGTTACGCCTAGAATTTTTTTAAATTACTAAAAGCCCTCTTATATAGTCGATGTAATTTTTATTTATGACCTAGTTACTTGTGGCTATAAACTTGTCAAAAGTTTGTGATAATAATTTACATTTTAAAAAATTGTTTGTTTATATCAAGAGTACATACGACTATTAATTTGAAAGATAATTGAATCTTTACGGTTTCAAATTAGTCGAGCAAACTTTATTTATTATATTAGAAACAGTAGTACATCAAGATTATTTATTTTGTAATTAATAGTTTTACAAAACCCTGCAAGGATTTTTTTAATTTTGTATTTCTTGTTACTTCACGTGTAAATATGTCGTAGTGAGAAAAATTCTGTTGTCGTATTTTTTACGGGCTATTCTTTTCGTCTGTAAAACCATTTAATTTGCATATAATACACAACAGGTAAATTCGTCCTTGCACGGGTTAATATTTGCGCCTTCCTTTGCCCATTAATTTTGCAACGTTTTAAGCCAAGCTGTGTCAAGGCATAATAATAAAATTGCGCTCTGGAATATTTTTCTATTATTTTTGGCAGCTTACTTCTTATGCTGCCCTTCTTATTTAGTACGTATTTTACGGTATTCATGTGATAAAATCTTATTTAAAAATTTAAATAACATTCGAATAATTTTTATATTCATTTTTGAATGTTTTTAAATAATATCTTACTTTACATTAAAATAACATTTTAATTTATTAATGTTATATATTGATGTACACTGAAGAAGAAACCGTATAAAATGTAATTTGCGAATTAAATTGCTCATGAGTTGTTTGCCTATTTATAAATATTATAAATTATTCAACGTATCAGTTACTGGTGTAAAGAATGATTATACTGTAAATACTTTTGTTTACACCAAAGTCCACCAATTACATAATTGTACTGAAAATTTATAAAACATTAAAAGGTATACATTAGTATACCATATTTATAAAAAAAATTACGTAACGTAAACGAAATTAAGTATGTAATGCTAGTCTTGACGATCCAGTGATTAATCGTTTACGGTAAATCGAGCAAAAAATTTGTGTAGTTTGAAAATGGAAAGAAAAATTCTTACGTGTGGCCTCCTATTAAATCACGCGTATCTAATGTACGCGTACGAGTGACTTTATGGTCTCGTAAATAAATCTCGTATAGTTTTGCTTGCATAACGGTTGCGAGATATGAAAGAAAAGGATGGATCTTGCGAGGTTTATTATTCAGCATCCTCAAAACCTTGATACAATGCTCGTTTAATATATGCACGATCGCTCAATGACACTCTTATTGCGGATTAATCATAAAACACATAGTTTCGCGTTAATTGCTTTTTCTTTAGCTTCTTCTTTTTAAAACTCTTAACAATCTTTAAAGCAATAATAAATATGTGTGCGAGCGCGCTTACATGTTAATACCAATTATTCGTTGCAATATAAGAATGAGCGATAGACTTCGTACATTTAGGTCGCTTCTTCTTTATTAAACCTTTGCACGGGTAATGAAACGATCTCGTCGCTTAGCTAATATTTCGCTCGAATACATACCAGTGGAATAGTTATGATGACAAAGTAATTTGGAAATCTTTTGTAATAGGTTAAGTAAAAAATTGATCGTTTTTTATCTAAGTAAATTTGTAATTTAATTGTGATTGATATGACGTTAAAAGACGTCAATATCATCTTGAATTAAGACACTTGTATATTTACTATTGCTGTTTAACACGTTTTAACTATAATCAGTGTACTAATTAAACAATTATTTTCTTTTTAATTTCCAACAATAATTTTACGTTGCGCTCGGTAATTCTTTCAAATTAAATTTATTGCTTAGTTGAAAAGGATAAAACATCCTAAGCGCAATTTCACGGTATACTATGAAATCCTATCCGAATCACGGAACAAGAAGGAAATCGCCTCGAAATTAACCGCCTACGAATATTTAACGAAACCTTTAAACCTATCGACTAGCTAATGAATGGCGTTCAGTGTTCGAAATCTACATGTTTACACTATTTTAAAATAAATCTCGTTTAAGGTGGGATACCCGCTGTCGTAACCAGTGCGCAACGGTGTGAAAAAAACGAAACTTAAAAACTGCGTAGCTTGCTCTTTTTTCCATTTTTCATTCTTCATCGTAAAAAAAACTTACTACGCTCGCACGTGTCGATCTCAATAAAAATTGAAGAGACGCCTTCTCTCCATCAACATGACTTTAAAATTATTAACCATTTAACGGCTAAATGCACTGATTCCGACCGTTGACTTTAAAGTTGCACAGCTTGAAAAAAGTAGTATTCTTTAATGAATTTTAAACCTTTTACTGGTAATGAAACTTTTTTTCAAAAAGTTAATACTTTCTGTGTTATAGCTATTTGAATATATCTGTCAAAATTTTCCATTTACGACGCCATTCGAAATTATTTGGATTATTTGGAGGCGAAAATTAATTTGTTAAAACATTTTCGTCATATTTATACATCAGCTGTGCGCGTCTAAAATTAGTGCCAAACTTATACACCGGGGAGTTTTTAAAAAATGAGATTTAAAGAAAATCGTGGTGTATCAAATACGTTTTTTGAAGTATTTTTCAAAAATTGAAGGGTCAGAAGTAATTTTTTGTTAATCGAACCACATCATTCGGAAGACTACACCTAAAAATAGTAGAAACGATTTAACACAATTTTTTCACTGAATTTTGTCAATCAATACAACTTTCAATCAGTGGGCTTTAAAGTGTTACTTGTGTAAATATCTAGTGCACAGTAGATGTTACAAGAAGTGTTAATTTTTTATATATTTTTTTCAATTTTTATCAATTAATTGATTTAATATTTTTATCATACTTCTACGTTTATATATTTAACATTTAAGATAAAATGTAACATGGTAAAAAAGTATAATAAGTATTTTATTTTTATGTGCATAACAATTTTGCTTCCTGTATGTCTAATTGGCATTGCTAGTAGATGGCTTCTGGTTATCAAACAATTTCATTTTCTACATACATGTGTAGTAATAATAATGATAAACTAATTTTCTACGTAATTACAAACGATCAAACTAACAGTTTCAAGGTGCACATTGAAAAGTGCAATGGTTACCTTACCAATTTATAAAGTTAAATGCAATGTTTCAAACACATTCTACTGAAATACGTACAATTTTTTCATCGTTTTTTTAACGGCTCAAAAGGCTCAGTGTATATTCATGTAAATTGTTGAGAGAACGCACGTTTAAAACACGTTTTCAAATTAATCGGCAAAATAGAAAACCACACACATTATGGAATTAAAGGTTGCAAGACTAAAGCCCCTTGTTTTGTTTCTTCGTTGATCTTCTACTTGAGCGAGTCGAGTAAAGTCGTAACTACGTTTCGTAGTGCGTGACTCAAGGCCGTGAAGTGCCTTCACGATTCCGTTTCTCTTCCACTTGCATCCTGGCTTTTCTCATGAAACACGAGATTTTGCGTAAAGGTTAAATTCCTTGAAAATTAATTTATTTAATTTCAAATAAGCTCGAGGCAAGACTCGTCGCTTGAAAACATTATTCTTTCCTTAACACAAATGCTTTTACTGAATTCAAATTAAAAGGTTTGTGTAGCAGATTTGTGTTAAGTATTTTCAGTGTGCACTTATGAATTTACGAAGACATCGCAATAAAAACTTACAAATTACGTAATTATATATATGATTATGCAATGTAAAATAATCTCAACATATCAGTTTGTGCATGATGAAGATGTGAAAAGAAAATAATATTAAAAGACATTTGTCTATATAAATATTGTAATTGATTAAATATTCGCTGAAATAATAATTATTTTTATTTAATTAATATTTTTACATCTACTTTAAACATTTGAAATTGAATAAAAGAAAGAAAAAATAAATCTTAAATTTGCAATTATGAGATATACATCCACTTATAAAGAAATATTATTTCAGCCGTCAAAGAATGAAGTCTCCCGTCTCTTTATTTCTTGTGTACGTACGAGTGGAGAAGCAGCATTCTTGTTTTTTTGTTCAAGTTCGAGTCCCTCTCTGAGTTGACTCGTGGTGCCGCGAGCGAGCCTTTGGTATTTTCTATACGGAGGCGCGGTAGAAGCAAGCAAAGGTGCGAAATCGCTTTGCGTCCAAGATTTCTCGATCGTAAAATTGTTGTTTTGGATTCCCACTTCTCCGGTCGGGACGGGATTTTTGCTCGTTAATTCCTTTTGCTCTGTTTGCCGAAGAAGAGAAACAAATTTTTATTCCATTCGATATACACGACAATATCTTGATAATATCTTTTTCGTGTATCCATTTATTTGTTTCGAATCGATATATACAAAAAATAATAATATTTTTATCAGACATTTTAAAATAATCGTTTAATTTGTATTGTATTTAATTTGTAAATTTTACATTATTATGTACAATATAAATTAATTAATTGTGATATATATTAATTTATATATCATTAAAAAACCCCACTGTTTTTCGAGTACATTATGTACGTTCTTTTAATTAATGTTTTGCATACATGTGCGGTATCCAAACAGAAACTTATCAAAATATAAAAAAACAGTATTTTGTGCATCAGAAATATTAATTTCAGTTTTTATTTATTATTCAATACTATCGCTACGTGCGTGTAATAAATTCAAAACAAAATTGCCGGTCGCGTAGTTTTATAATGACAATGACATATGTACTCGCATCTACGGATACTACCTCTCCCGCCATAAAAAGAATACCGAAAACAGGCGACTGCGAAGAAAAACGACAGCATGGACCATAAATACGCACATTCACCTGTTGCTGTGTATTTGAATTAAATTTTGTTATACATAAAAAGTAAATAAAAGACAATTATCAGTTATGAAAAATGTCAATATTTACAATATAGTTTGACGTATAATTTAGAAGTTTGCGTAAAACTCGTTGGAAATAGAATTATATATCTACTATTTACTTAATAGATGTAAAATAAATGATTAAAAAGTATTTTCTTTTATTTATAATGAGCTGATCAATTACATACAAAACTATAGACCACAGATAAAGACACGTTGCAATATCTTTAAATTATTGGTCGAATAATGATTGTGCAAAATAATCGTTGTACGAAGACGACAAGGCATCAACTAGCAAGAAAATTCCAAGACAATTGTCATTGCTAAAGATCGTCGACCCGACAATAGAAAAATTATCGACTGGGCAAAAGGCAGTTAAAGAGAAAGACAGAGCTGTCATCAATACATCGTCGCACACGATTCGTGCGCAATGACCGCACGAGTTATTCGGTACGTGTAATTACGCGGTGTGCATCTCTCACCTCCTCGCGATTTCCCAGAAGCGCTTAATTAGCAGCGCACGCGCGCGCAAGCGTGACTTTGATTCCTGTCTCCTTGTGGTTACTCCTTTCCTCTTACACTGAGATTTCACGACGTTTCTTTTCATTCTCTTAATATTTCTCTTTATATACTTATTTTATCAGCAGCATAAAAGGATTTTTTGGAAGTTCATTTTACATTTTTATGGTCCTGCGTATTTTTAGTTTTTTGTAAAGATACTGAGGGCATTTACTTAACTTTTTAAATGAAATTATAGAACCATGTTAACATTTGATTTCGAAGCATGGGATTGTTGTATCGGTGTTTCACTGTCGATAAAATAATATTCATAGTAGTTACTATTTATTAATATATATACATACACATATATATTCTACATCACACCAATAAATTACAGTTTATATTTTTTTGACCCAAAGTAAGTTTTACTCGACTCCGCAAGTTCGTCTTACTAATTTTATAAATTAATTATTACTTCACTTAACTATAAATATCTATAAACAATCTACATAGTTTCATCAACTAATTCATGTGCTGTAATCAATATATTCATCAATATTGAATTTAGTAATGAGCAAAATACTTAGAAATGATTGGCAATACTTCATACAAGCACACATGTAAGTTTTGTGATGTATAATCTTGTTAATATTATATAATTATTTTATATTTTATTAATCTCTTCACTTCATACTTTTGAATTTATAATGTAGACAGTGAAAATTGCCAATTAATAGGGTACCACGTAAAATAGCTGTTAAATAATTTATTCTAGAATTTTTTGCAAGCCTCCCTTATTGTTGGTCTACTCTGTAACTAACACTTTGTAAAACTATATTTGTAACTGATTCCATAATTTTTCATGATATATTTGCTTAAGTTATAGATAAGAAACATTTTAATTAACATTTAAAACACACATTTATTTTTAGCTTATTACGTTAAGTGGCATTTAACATACTAAAAGTCACAAATAAAAAAATTAAGGTTAAACCGACTCTTGGTGAAACCGTAAAATCACGCAAATGCGCAATGCCCGACAAATAAAAATAAAGGTTTTCACGCGTTAATCGAGCACTTATTGTCCCTAGTACCTGGTCATCGGTATTCGAATTTGTTCATGCGCCACCAAAAACTATACTATAATCTCATAATTACCCAACGTTTTACGCTCGGTACTAATTGGAATTCGTTTTGATACTCGATGCTCTCTCTAGTGAATTCGTTTGAATTTCCCGCGCATTTATTATTCTTAGACACACTCAGGAGTTTATGCTACCTCAATCTTCTTTCTTCTTCACGACAATGCGACGTTTGAAGGAAAATTTTTCCGCGAGTCACAGTTTTATATGGGAATATTCATCCTGTTACTTTGTCTATGCATAGTTCTTGAAAAGTGACAGTTAGCCAAGTGTTCTCGGAACAAGATAATGTATTGTGATAGTGGGATCCATCGAGGAAGTCCCTAATAATGCGGATGTCGAAAGAACTTCCTCTCGAATGAAAAAAGACACCTTATTGTTGTTATATGATCACTTTGTGTTACCAAAGTATTTATTTTTCCTAACTGTACCAAATTTCGGTGTTTATTCTTGCTTTTGATCTATTCAATACGCTCTTTCTATTACGCGGAATTATTTTATTTTATATACCTATATTTATATATCAATTGGTCTTCGTTGCATTCTTGTTGGAATTCTCCCTATAAATAAATATTTACAAATTATACGTACACAAAAATATAATATTTTCGTATATATATAGTAAATTTTAATTATTTCTGCTATTGAAATTCAAGTTTAAAGCATTAATTTTAATAAATTTATAATAACAGTATATATTGTTAAAACCAATACACAGATAAAAATTTAGTTGATCCAATAAAATATTGCATAAAATGTATGTATAATAAAATATTTGTTTCTAACTAATAAATGTTTATTAAAAATACCGTTTTTGATACTTCAAAGTTTTAATTAGTTTCAAATCGATTTGTTTTATTGAATTAAATTAATATTGAGTGTATAAATCATCTCATTGCTTTATTCACGGTTTACCGGATAATCCTAATTTAGTTTAACGAAATGTTTAGATTACTTTACATATATATTTACAGTTGATCATCTTACGTTCGAGTCTTAAAATTAAAAGATACAAAAACAAAAATGTCGTTCGGACAAATGATACAACCCGGATATGAAAAGTTCATATTATACATAACTAAAAAAAGAACGAAAAGCAGAAAAGCAAAATACAAATAAACAGCGTACATGCTCTGCATGTAATTAAACTGATTAACATCTATTAATCTATAATCATCATGGGAACAAAAAAGAATTAATTAATGAATCGAACTCTAGATGATGACTCTGCGAATAAGACCGTAATTTTATTATTAAAAATGTACAACATCTCTCAAAAGTAATTATTATTTAGTAGTTTACATTAAATACATTTTTGTACATTTTTCAATTCCAGCATATGTTTATAATATTAAATCGACGTAAATTTCGTTAATATTATTTAATTGAACGTTATTTATGAAAAATGTTAAATAATATAATACTCTAGAGGAAGTCAGACATAATTACGCGATCAGCCACCTGAGGTGTAAATCAAAATGCCCACAAAATTGTCAAGGAAAGTGAAAATCGGAAAATTCCAGTCGTAACGACAGTCATCAGTCTAGAGATGATCCGAGTAAACGAACCGGGTACCGCGAAGATTATAAACAAATTAAAGTCAAAGAGTCACGCGGATATATTGCATTAGCCTCGAAGAATCTACCAAGAATCTCGCTCCGAGCAATTCGTTTAATGAGACATCTTTATGCAGTTGGCTCTCCTCCGTCTCGGATTACGGGCGAGCGTTAACAATCGTTAACAATGCGGCGTCTAGCGTTCTCGCTGTGCCTATTCCTCCCCCCCCCCCCTCCTCCTCGCCACTTACCCCTTTCCCTTCGCTCTCACTCTTCTACCTTCGACCACGTGGGCGGTTGAGCTAATTTATGGTCTTCATTTGTGAGTTGAGGTTCTTAATGGATTGTTAGTCTTACTTATTGTAATATCTCCCGCGAGAGCGTACTCGTGTTCCTTTTCAATGTCTCATCTTCTTTACTCTTTTATTTTTATTTTTATTTTTCTTGCAGCCAAGCGAATTTCTCGTTGTAATTAAAGTTAATTGGTCCCTCGGTTTTGTGGGTCCTTTTTATTTAGATCGCGACGAGTGGATTAGGATGTAGCACGTTTCAGCTACTTCGCGGATACTTGAATATTTATAATCCTTCAGCAGTTAAATGGATTATATTCTTCTTAATGAATACGTTAATGTTCACCTGGTTATATATAGTTGCCGTTTAATTGGAATTTTAAATTTTACTTTTTTTACTATAGAGTGTGCGATGTTTTTGTAGTTATGCGAGCTTCGTCTTTTTCGAGATAAGATATCGAGAGTACGATTCAGTGTTCTATTGAACAAAATACTTAAGTTCTCGGTAAAAATGTGATATATGGCAGTAAAAGATATAAACACTGGTTAATATATCAAATATCGTAATTGCTGGGGAGTATTAAATTCTGGAAAGGAATTTTGTCGTTAACTGCCTGTCTCTTTCTTTATAGCTACTCTTACATTTTCTAAACATCGAGTAATTGCCGTCGGTGTTTATTGGTACAATAATAATTATGTAGTAATATACTGATACTTGTAAAATAAAGTTATTCGTATAAATGGTAGTTTTTATATTGCAAATATTTGTGTTAATACAGAGTTATTTAAATAAGTAAATAACAAATTTTCGAATAATAAACCTCTATTCATATAATTCAAAAATTAAAAATTATTAATTGAAAAGAATTGAATACGTTGTATTAATCTTGTATGCATTGTTAAGTAACTCGGGATTAAATCATTCTTCTTCATCTTAATCAATTTGGTTTATAATAAATAAACCTGTAGCAGTAAAATTGCAGTAAAGCAATTTTAAATCGCGTTGCATTTTATAAATAGCGTAGGATATAAAACGAAATGGCGTGAAATCATAGTTATTAATAAATTTACCGATCAAAATTTTACCTCGATAAAAAGAGAAGAGCCACTGTTTCCAACTTATTTAAAAAACAAATAAGGAAAGATACCAAACCTGTGACATTGTCATTCAGGTAACAAAAAGAAAAGCGTCACGAGATCCTTTCGGAATTTGGTCACAGCTCGTGTATTCTCCATTATAACCTACAAAAATTCCGCATAAAAAAGTAAGCGAAAAAAACGAAGTACGCGCGAAGAGGATATCCTTTTATTCACGGGCGGAATAGAATCGGCTTCGTTATTAACACGTCCGCGCATAACTCGGATTCAGCGATGCGTCGACCCGACCGAGATATTTATGGTCCCAAGAGGAAGACACCGATTTATTCCGAGTTTTCGCGGCACCGGTGGTGAGTGTGTCCCTCTATGCTTTGTCGTACATTTTGAATTATGGATTTGAGGGACCCAAAGGGTTTACTTTTTTTTAATGTGCGGACACTGCAAAAACTTTAATGCTGGTTTAATCACTGCAGGACGCTTTTTTATGTGGTTAAAGCGGTCATATTTGGTTACCGGTTATTGTAACTGGGTTAATACGTGTTTTGTTGTTATTTCTTCCTTTTGTTATGAACAATTGACCTCAAAGTAATATCGCTTTATAATTTACTTAGCAACGATTATGGACTTCTTCTGGTCTTCTCATTGGAATTTAATGAGCTAAAGTTTTTTTAACGTTTCACGCTTCTTTTCATCTTTATTATTATAATTTGTATAACATTAAAATATATAACATATTTAATATTTGTTCAAGTTATTCAAATTAAAAATATTGAAAAAGCTGTAAGATATTATTATAAGAATTAGAAATAAAGAGTTCATTTGGTCAGTGTATCCACCACTAGTTGTTTAAATAATTGTAAATTACATAATAATTTATTTGCAAATAAGCAGCGAACTAAAAAGAATGTTTTAAAACAGTTTGTTGAAATTTTCTGATCAATTATCGACCATTTATTTCAACAAAACCTATTACAATACGAAAAAAACTTAGTATTCAACAAAACAGAAAATTACATAGCAACGGGTAAAGGTATTATTGAAAACATAGTGATCGCGTAGTAACCCACGATCGAACCATCAATAACTCGATTTTTACAAAGTCAAAGTATATACCATTAAAATGTGCGGTGAAGAAAAGGGCACAAACCCAAGGAAAACACTTTATCGCTACGATAAAATCGAATCGACAGTCTAATGCGTGGCTAAACCGTAATATTACTGCTCGCTTGCACGGGTGCGGGCGACAAAAAGAAAACCCTTCATTTTTAACACCTTGGCGAAACGCGCGCATAAAAAGTTGTTCAAGCCTCGTCGCGTATTATTTTTTTTTATCGTCGCGCCACCTTACGCTTCTCTACCCCGCACGAAAAGTCGTTAAAACGCTCGTCGAGCGTGATGCCACAAAAGGCCCGCGGAGAGTTTTCGCGCTCGATTGAGCGCCGCTGGCGTGAACGATCTAACGTGAGAGAGAGAGAGAGAGAGAGAGAGAGATTCTTTGGTACAAGGGAACGATATGGGGTAGTTGTACTGTACGAACCACGAGAGAAAGGGAGAGCAAGAGATCGGAGTTATGCCGCACTCGTTACCGCGTGTTCGCGCTATACGTATAGGAGTCGGGGCGTACAATCGCTTTTATACGTTGGTCAGCGAGCGCGTGAAAGACCCGAGGAAGCTGCCAAGTTATAATACCCACGCTCGTTTTATAATCGGCGAATTTTCAAACATCGATTTTAGATATAATCGTACGTTGGGTCTTTGTTTATCGGTATACATGTATTCTCATTTTGAATTTTCAAATTGAATATTTATTCTTTGACATATATCGTTTATATTATTTCACTCATTGCTGCCATTGTTTTAACGGTATTAATTGTAAATTATATGGTATGTAAAATGATACAGTGTACCGTATTACCAAATCTGTATACGAATTTTCGAGCCTTTTTTTTATAACAAAGGGAGTATATGGAAAATATAGGATTAAAAATATATATTCGAGCATCTATTTAATAAATAATAAAAAATATAACATAATTAAGTGATTTTTGGTTTGTTCGATAAATATTTAGTATTTCCGGATGTTTCTAAAATTAATGCAATCATAGTATTTAATTTGTTAGATGGATCACAAGAATATGTAGTACTCGACATATACAGGATTATGAATTAAGTACAAGAACACAGCGTAATGGAATACTGGAGTTTTGATACGAAGGTATGCGAATCTCCGCGTTTTGCGTCAAGCAAACCACGCGACCGTAACGAATTAATTAAAAAATCGTCCGGACGACGTGTAATAAACGTGAGATACCCGAGCGCATCTAATCGCAAAATTTCGAATTGGAGTGAACGACAACAGAGAGCCTATAACGCACATTATACGCACGGTATATACGTACAAAGATGTGCGAAAGCAGTGGAAACGACGAGAAAGATGAACGAGAGTTGTAACAATATAAAGTCGGTGCGAGGTCATATTTAATCGAGGCGTACATTAATGGGTCTCGTAGTGATTTTCGCGACGACCTTTTCGTTTATGTAATTGCACGCTCTTGGAAATAGATGCTTTTAATGAATCGCGAGGCCTCCCGCCTCGAGAGGATTTTCAAGTTGATCGCACGCCGACTCGATTGTTTCGCCCGGGCTTTGCGTGGGAATTTCGCCGACTGCCGTCTGGATTTACTCGGGCTCCGGTGTTTTCATCCGTGATCGCGTCGGGATAGTAACGTTCAAAGTGTTGTTTGATTTTCTCCTCTAAATCCGATGCGCAACGCTCAATCGTCTTTTGTATCCCTTGTCATTTCAGCTGTTTTACGTGTGCTGAGGATTATTTATTCTAATTGCTATTTAATCGTATGAAAGAAATCGAACTCGAAGCTTAACAAGATGATATACATGGAGAGTGGGAGTGATGGCAAAGTTTCTCATTTTATATGCTTTAACTCGTATGTTTGTTCTATAAATTGTATTCTCCTTATTAATAGCTAGTGTATAATTATAATAACAAATACTGCGAGCACCTAAAAATCAAATAATTATTTTTTCTTTGTAGATACATATATATATTATTTGGATATCACAATTCACTTTGTTAATGAAACACACAAAGTAACGTTTGAAGAAAAATTGAAATCATTACAATGTTGAATTTCCAGATTAAAAATTCAAATGGTGGCGAATGAAAATAGCCCAATCAATAAAATCACACACGAGACAACGGACGTCGGGTAAAATCGCAAGAATAATATCGCGTGCATTTAGCGAGGCTTGTGTCAACGGTTCGACATGTGCGAAACTGCACGTACCGCGTCCGTTAGTCGACGATGCAAATAATGGCCAACTGTCGATCAGCTCGGGGATTGAAACGAACCGGAATCGCGAGGCGCGATCGCACCCGGGACGATTTCGATCGATCGACAAAACCCAAATATAAAGCCGCTCGTCGTTGCATAACGCAAACGTGACGCAATTGCCACCGCATAGAAAACATTTCTCGGTGACTTTTGACGCGTGCATCTTCAAAAGGCTTAAGGGGATTTAATTGACTGGAATTAGCGAGTACGTGTGGCAGCATGTGATCTCAAATTCTTTTAACTTTTTTATATAAACTCAAGTGGGTACATAATTCCATATGCCAATATATATTTTACTTTACAAATTAGAAAAACGTGTGTATTAATACATTCAATTTAGTATTTTCTACACGAAAGCTCAGTTAACTCAAATTTTTACCTTTTACACAAAATTACAAAATTATCGTCACAGTTGCAGATTATTGCTGTTTATACATTAGAAATTAAATTGAGTCACACGATTAAAATTACTATTAATATTAATTAAAAAAAATGTGCAACCATTGTATAAATTAAAAATCAAACGTGGCTTTACTTGTTGATCTGCGTGAAAGCAGTATTATTAAAATCGAGTTATTGATTGTCGCATGTAATAAATTGGACATAAAATAATTTATAATTAAAATAACATTTAATCTACAATCTATATTATAACCATAAAGAAATTGTAGGTTGTAATAAACATCAATCGCGAGTATTTGAGAAGGGCATAAATTCATATATATGCATTCTAATTTGCAAAATGATGTAGCAGGCTGATGCCGTCATATAATTTTATTCGATAATAATAAAATTGGATCGCAACCGATAAAAAGTCGGGTAAAAACAGAGTACACAAAATCCAAGGTATATTGGGTAAAACAAGTCTCCCTGCTCGTTGAATATATTAATACTTAACGAAGCGCCATAATTCACTCAACATCGATAAAGCATGTATATGAATCCTTATGGGCAATTCGACCACGAAGACATTTATATATATACTTTATACATGCGGGTTCCTTTCCCGTTAATAAAAATAAGAGATTGAGGACCAATTAACTCTTTGATAATTTGATTAATCTCATGGATAAACTAATATATTACATGGATTATACGTCCATGCTAATTTATGTTTACCGTAAATATTTGCAAATAGTAGATCGATCGTATATTTGAGCTTAATAAATGATTTTCATCGTATGCGTGCTTGTTAATCAACGCTTAATATCATGACGTATGATTAAATAATTTTAACAATCAATAGAATCCTTTTTGTTCGGTCGGCTAATTGGCGGATCAATTTGTATATATATAAAATTGAATACTGTTTTGAAACACGAGGCATAAAATAATATTCAGTCGACTTAAACCAGCTTTACCTAATACCTCAACTGCATTCATTCCATATTAATCCTTTTCCCGCGTTAAAATTTGATATAATTAACGATTTCCAATATATAGTAATGTTTATTATCTTTGTTTAAATATATAACTTATGGAATATCATATACTTAATTCTATATGAATTGGTATACGAATTTAATCGTTGTAAAAGTTATTCATATGTAAATATAAGCATCGAATTAATGTCTATTGAGAATATAATACGGTATTTATTCAAAGATCCGCAAAGAATTTTCGATAAATATAATTGTATATTTAATTCGTGATTGTACGTTCGGATATATATATATATATATATATATATATATACTTGTGTGAATGTAAATTTTATTTTCGTTACACCAACATTGCGAAATTGTATTTATTATTATATAAAATTAAAATTCAAGAGCTACATCAGTCTATTTAATCTGAATTTCATTCTGTCAAAATTCTAGTACATTTACGGGTTAATACGTTAATGCAAATATATCCGTTTCCTGGTGCAGGTTTAAATCTCGCCCCCCGTATCTCAAGTCGGAAAGAGAAGAGCCGGATTTTTTGAAATTCCGAGCACATTGTACCTACCCTCGAGATAGTTCGCGAGCGAGTTCTCTGTGAGTCAAGTGGTATATAGGAGGGAGAGAATTATCCCCCCGCGGTTGTTATCTTACTTAAACGCTGCACGAGGTATAATGGGCCGCAGGAGTTTACCGGCCCATAAATCCGCCAAGGTATATGTGTGTATACGTATACGTGGCATACGCGCGCGCGCACACACACAAACACACGTGTACACGCATGCACACACATACGTGCGCGTCTCCGTCGTTTCGCGCGTTTACCACATGGGAAAACGTATTCTCTGTTTTACAACATTACACGCGACCTCGTGAAAACTTGCGGACTTGTATTGACCGTTTTACTTCTTCCTCTTTTCGTGTATATTCTTGGTAGAAGGATTCCTTCAAATTTCTAACCAACGTACAAGCGACTATTGTCTTCTTTTTTTCACGATTTTACGATCAATTAAACTGAAGGTACGTTGATGTATCCAGTTTTTCCAGTCAAAGTCAATTTATTTCGAATGTTTTGAGATTCCATGCTTGGGAGCGAGAAAGTTAGGTAGGAACTTGTAACTTTATCGCATGTAAGTTGGAAATCTTTTTAAATGTTAGGGTACACTACCTCTCGCGTTTATAACTGATTTTAAAGTGTCAAACAATTAGTATACTCGTATAATTAAATTTAAATGGAAATTTAGTAAAACTTGCTGTATAATTTCATTATTGTTAATATTTTAAAAGTTAAACTTCCTGAAGAAGAAAAATGTGTTACAGCACTGATAAGTCAATTGTTCCATATTAATTATTAGTGTGTACTTAACAAGATCTCTTAAATTTGAGATGAGGTTCGATTACTATACAACTCGGTAAACACTTTCTTTTCCGATGTAAATGGAGCGCGAAATTCCACACCCCGAAAAATCGTAGTATAGGAAACTTTGAAATACGAAACGTTGAAGCGAATACAAAGTCGACATTCGCAATATCGAGCTCCCCTCGACTCGAAAAGTTTCTTTTGAAACGCGCATAATCACGTTGACGAGGAGGAAGAAAAGGTGGACTACGAGTTCGCGAGCAAGGGTCATTGCGCATCGATCATACGATTCACGAGACTCGATGTACATATGTATATATAGTATAACAAGCCCTCACGTAGGTGGGAGTACGTACGAGAGGGAAAGAAATACTGAAATGGCAGAACCGTATGAATAGAGTTAGGGTACGAGGGAATAAGCGCGGACAGGAATATAAAGGATATTTTATTTCGGTGAAAGTAACTGTATGATATTGGGGTACAATTTTGTTACAATGCGACCTCTTTGTTACCTCACAATACCCCATTATAAATCGGTTTTAATGGCTCAGTTGAAAATATGCAAGTTTGCAGTCGCTGCTTGCTTGCCGCTCATTTAGTTTCTAATTGCTTCGCTTTTGCCGAGAGAAGCGCGTGAAAGACGCTTTGGAACAATTGATTCCGAGCTCTGCTTATTGATATTGTTCATGGGTAATCAAATGTGTGAGATTTTATGTTTTACGGTTATTGCGTTATCAGTGCAGGGAAACTGAATGATTCGGTGGATTATGTTCTGGGTAATTAATAAGGTATTTCATTAGATTTTGTTGTCATCATAAATCTGACTGTTCCATTTAAATTCCGCATACTATTTTTTACTATTTCTTTTATTAACTTTTAACTTTATACAATCAATTATTTTAATTTTGTACAATTCACTTTTAATAACAATTAAATATCTGCTTTCGTTAACTTTGAAATTTTAGTATATAT
This sequence comes from Theocolax elegans, assembly GCA_026168455.1. Classification (NCBI taxonomy): domain Eukaryota; kingdom Metazoa; phylum Arthropoda; class Insecta; order Hymenoptera; family Cerocephalidae; genus Theocolax; species Theocolax elegans. Next base: position 87,664,106 of record CM047425.1, on the reverse strand, counting down.
TTTTAATAATTATCGATATAAAAGCTCTTCTTTGTAAGTAATGTAAGTTTTTTCTACTTTAATACTCTGCAATTTGTTGCTCAATTTCTTGAGGTGCGTAATAATTGTATTAAACTTGCCCCAATTCAATGCAACCGCGTAAAAAGACATTTTAATAAATTGCACCATTAATTTTCCCAGATATTCTTATAAAAAATAAAGAGGGTTATTGATAAGGTACCAATTAGACTATTGCAACGAAGATTTCCGTACATATATTACCAATTCTCGAAAGTGTATATCCACAATAGTCCCCTACGGACGAGAACATCACTTTATTCGGTAAAAATATCACGATATTTATCAACGTCACCGTAAAGGGCTCGGAAAAAAGGAGGCAAACAAACCAGTTACTTGGTCTCGAAAAAGAACTTTATCACCGTTCGGAATAAGCGAAGCCGGCATTCAACACCAAACGTATTTCGATATATGAAGAAAGAAAAGAAAGGAAGGAACGAGAGAACACAAAGTAAAGAATCTCGCCCTTGTCGAGAGTAAGTGAGAGAGATAGAGACAGAATGAGAAAGAGAAATAAAGAGGAAAGTATCAATTGATCAATGGGAAACAAAACTAACCGAGAGCATCCTCCCCGTTTACATCTTACGAAAAGTAGCTTAATAGAGACCCCATTGAAATTCACGCGGGCGCAAAACAAAAAAGGACTCGCGTATATACAAGAGCCTTCGGAAGAATGAAATAGCCCCCTCCCCCTCCCCCCACAACCGCCAGCGCCGCCGCCTTCGCCCCCTCCGTCTCTATTTCGCCGAGTCGAATGACAAAGCGATCCTGCGTGGCAAACGTCCGCCACCTACGGAACGCACCATTTCGGAAAAAGCTCACGTCGATTGCGCAACCGGTGTGCCCTTTCCCTTCCTCGTTTCACGTGTTTTTTTTGCGCGTGCGTCTACTTGAGTTTAGCTCTTGGCAACTTCGCAAATCACTTATACCCGTGCTTTTCTAACGTTGGGGTGTAACTCGCGAGTGACCGTTTTATTGGTGCATACGTTGATCCTCTTATTTTCGGCAAGTGGGATGTCGTGTGGAGTTTCTTGGTCGTCGCAGGATGAGTCTCTATTTTCAAATAGACTGGAGTCGATTTGGAGAGAATCATGTGTCAGGATTGACAGTGGTTTGTGTCCAACAGTGCTTAACCCTGGCAAATACTTAAGAATCACTATAATTGTTGTATTAGTTAATATATTTGTGATGAACAAATATATTAATATTCCAATTGAAGTTTGTAACAAATGTGTTTAAAAAACATATAGTAATTCTTAAATTTCTTTCTTCCAACCATTAATTGAAATGTGTTTAGTTGATTGTGGATTGGGATGTTAATAATCGGTGAAATTCGTGTAATTAAGTTGGGTTCGGCGTCGGCGTCGGCGTCGGCGTATCTATCTGCGCAAGTATCGTGTATATACATTCAAAGACTAAGCACGTGGTGCTTTAGGTTTTCGTTTCTACGAAATGAAGACAGGTGGCGCCGTAACGATGGCAACGTATACTTGCTCTGCACAGACGCGCACACACATATATAAATCTGTAGTACATTTGCAACAATACTCTTTAGTCTTACATATCTTTTAATTGGAGAATTATTTTTTAATGCTATTACATTTTAAATAAATCTGATAATTATGTTATGTAATTTTATTCTATATTATATCATGGCATATATTGATATTGTATATGAGAATTGTCATATATTGCATTCGAAAACATATTGTTCGAAAGAACAAGTAAATTATTCCATAATAACGACGCGTTAGTATATCGTAGATTTATAAGGAGTATTATAATAAATTTAGAAAAAATAATATTTTAAAGGATTTTGATAAAATTTCAGTTGATTTCGTGTGTAAGACATAAAGTAATTTAGAATTAATAATTTTAAAAAAATGTTAATGCTCTTTCTTGAATCGGAATCAATTATCCAATATCCCATAACGAAATACGAGAGATTTAAAGACCTTTTATATCCCCTTAAAAGAGCCATTAAACCTAAATGAACCCCATTACTTTTCGAAAGTTTATCGTTTTAATTTGTTCACTATACGAGCGCGATAATGACGAGTGATTTCGTTTTGTGGTTGCAGGTGGCGACGCGGCCTTGGAGCCCGAATCAAGGCAAGACGCGGGAAATGACGAAGCTGTGCAACCACAAGAGAAAAATTCAGCAGCAACAGACGACGATGGCGTCGGTGACCTCGAATTCGGCGACGATCACCTCGATACCATTGAGCGCTGACTCTCCCTTATCTATCGAAAAATCAAAATCAGGTAAGTTACATTTTTTAACCATTTATTACACATTCCCTAAGACTCTTGATGATTCTTCTCGCTCTGATGGAGTAATTTTTTCATTATGTAGTTAATTACGGAATGAATTATATAGAGATATTCCCTTATAATTGCAAAGTACATTAAATGATAAAATCTTAATCGAATTCGATTAAATTAAATTCACTTTATTATATTGTCGATAAACTATGATTTGAAAATTAATAATGATCAAACGTGTCTGCACTTCGTATAAAGTTGTACGAGGTAGTACAAAATTAATAAATTATTATTCTTGAGTAAATATTTGACAAATAATGGTGCAAGTTCACTAAAATTCTGCACAAAAGTACTGTTTACATTTTATATTTTACAGTTGATGTAAAAATTAAATGTTTGTTGCTACCTCTTTGCTACCAAGTTTCCAACTTATATAATCGTTGACTCTAATACAATTAAGCATTATATTTTATTTACTATATAGCTACGGCTAATTAGCAGCATTAAATAACGCTTATATTAATTATAGCAGCATGTACACAAGTGAATACTGTTACGGTAACCAATAATTAGATTTCAAAGGAATAGTGGAATCTTTTGATGTATTATTTTTTCTTTCACTCGACATTCACTCATCATTTGATTACACATATATAATTATATCCAGCAGTGAGTGATCGACCGGCATGTCCCTGAGCAAGGGCCGCCACAGGTCACCTCTTTAAACACAATATAAATGAATTTTAATAGTAAAGTTTTTGAAGTTAAAAATAAGATTAGTACGAAATTCATGTAGCTCGTTAAAATAAAAAAATTTGTTTGTATTATCAATTTAGTACAATAATAAATAATTATTTGAGAAAAATAATTAAAGATACCCGGGAAGAATTCTACTAGAAGAATGTTTACAATTTAAATCTTGGCAAAAGGATGTTAAACAATCTAATTAACATAGGTTCATAACTGACAAATATTTGCCCATCGTCTTTGATGTCGCCAAACAAACTCGTTGGTTCGGTAGGACACCTAGAGTCTCTTCATCCATCCTATACCCCGCGAATTTCATCCTCAGGAAAGTTTCAACTTTGACGTTCGACGCTCCTACGAAGCGTTACATTACAGTCGATCCAAGCCTTCCCTTTCTCTCTGCCTCTTTTCCCTCCCTCACCCTTAGTCCTATCTGAGCGCAGATCCGCCACGTGGAAACTTTTAGATTGGCTCGTCGTCGTCGTAGGACGTATTACAAAACTTTCCCGCTGTTCTCGAACCGAGTGACGTGCCCTACCCTTCCATCCGACAAAAAGCGCGGAGGAATCGAACGTTACTCGTATATACGTACAACCACGGATAAACGTACGATAGAGAGGGGGGGGGAGGGGGGAGGTTAGGGATTGAAAGAGAGAAATGATAGTTATAATGGTCCAGACATTTATTCAGCATCGGGTATGTGTGCCAACTTTTCTTGGAGGAGTACCAAAACTTTCCTCCCCCGTTCGTCGATTGCTAGGGAAAAGAAGCCCGTAATCATTAAGGAAAAACTCGTTGGCGAAGAAAAACGAGTAAATTGCGGTATTAGTGGCGAGTCTTGCGGGTCTCTTTTACGACGACCTTCCTTCCAACAAGGGCAGATGATACGATTCTCTCGTGTTTTTGCGAGACTCTCCGCCGTCCGTACTCTTTCTCCATTAAGAGACGCGATAATATATAACTATCCGGATTTTCTGCAAGTGTAAAGACTGACTCAAATGATCGGCGAGGAGATGGAAAAATAGTTGGAGAAGTTCTTCCTTTTTCCGTCGTTAGCTCAAGGTGTCAACTGCGTTGGTTTAACCATTATGCGTTTTGATTAATGAATGTGGCTCGTTAAAAGTTCGAATGTCTTCTCATTTACAGTACCATTAGTTAGGTTTATGTCCTGGAACATGAACACGTGGCCGATAGACAATAATAAAATTGTTGTTATTGAAATTCGTGTAACCTATTACAAAAATTATTACAGTTTAGACTATTTTAATAGCATTAAATATGTTGAATTATGATTAGAATTAAATTTGTTAAATCGTGACATTTACAACTATAAATTTTAATTATTGTGGGATCCATTTAGTAATTTAGATACCCCTTACTAATTATTAATCAATTATGAATTTCTTTATATATATAAATGTATTTTCTCCTCAACAATTAAATTTTATTCGCCTAATTTAAATTTGGTTATTTTTGTTTGGTTTCTATAATTATTATTTTGTTTGGTTTCTATAATTTTAACAGTGTATCTATTTATGATCTTTCTATTTCTTAATGGTTACACGATGATTATAGTTTATTTAAGAAAGTTTGGAATTCAACGATTATTACAAAGTGGATTGATGATTTCGAATCATGCGATAATTAATTTTTATATAGGGTAAGATACAATTTAGTTGATTGAATTAGTTTTCTGCGCATTTATTCGTAATCTGTGTTCAGTAAAAACATTAATCAATTATTTTATTATTTCGCTAGGAGTTATTTCGCGCGCAAGCACGCACCTTGCTTTTCTACTTTGCTAGGTTTCTTTATTCATGTTTTAAATGTTTAAATTTTAAAATATAAAAAGCCAGACAGCGAGGAGGAGAAAGGCAGTAGTTAAGTACGTTTCTTTTCCTAAGAACGCTTCTTTACAAAATTTTTTGTTTTGTCGTTTTCATAGATACATGCGATCATAAACTTTTCGCGTATTTCTTGCCGACCAATCTATCCGCGTTTTAAGAGGCTGCAAATTATTTTTGCATTTTATTAGAGAATTAATATAATACTTTATAATTAATAGGTGTATAATTATGAACGCATATAATATTAATAATGTTAAATTAATAATATTAATAAAGTAATATATTTGTTTAAAATATTTAATAATAAATTTAAACGTATTGAATTTTATCGACGCGTGCTGTTTAATCAATGAATTACAATTTAAGTACTTGTACTTAAATTTTAGCTAAAAATTAGATTTTGTTCTCAGAAGAAAGTATCAAAGTGTTTTACGTATAGTTTAGATGTTATAAATAAGAAAATGAAACCCATTCGCTTCGAATTCGAGTAGTCACGCGATAAGAAAAATTGGAGGGAGGATAATTTTCCTCTTAGGAATCATGATACTTGGATTATACACGGCACGAAAGTCAACTCGTATAATCAATTTTCGTGCAGATTCCATGACTCGGGTCATGTCACACACATCTAAACCTTTTCCCTGTGAAATTCTCTGTTTACCGCCTAACTACTTTCCGAGGGAGAACGTGTAGTATACCCTTAGACTTTCAGATTCGCCCAGAATTTTAAGTTGTCCGACTTGACTCGATCTTGGCTTTTTTTTCATCAGATTCTTCCTTACAGGAAGATTCTTTCAAAGAATTTTCGCTATTTTATCTTTGTGAGTGAACTTTTTTTATTACTGTTGTATACCAAGCCGTTATCCTTACAAATAAACACAATTATTTGTTTCTTCAAATCGATTTTCTAACCTCTTGTTATGAAAGGGATAAAACTATTTACTTATATATTTTAAATGTTTTTATATTGAATATAGTACAGTGATGTGGACGTACGTATAATGAATATATAATCGTTTATAAAATTTATTTACAGTTTTTTGTCTGTTTTCTTAGAGTTTGTTTGGAAAACACAATAGAATATATACAAGAAGATATCTAACTAACAACTGTTTATTAATATTTTCACGTCATCCCTCATCCCTTTATATTGATTTTTAACAATCATTCGTGTATAAACAAATCTTTTCACCTCGATCGGAAGATAGGGTAAAAGAGATGTATCATCACGAGCTTAATAGCATTTATCTTGACAATAGCAATCTTTGTGTAGTTTCATGAATACTGAACAAACACATTGCACTCACTTATCTAATTTCAGTCAGCTAATTCCCCTTACTTTTCTTTATGTAGTATATTTATCACAAGAGTTATTCATCCAGAGCGACTATTTTCGAATACCTCTTTTGATACTTGGCCTCTGCATCCGACTTCTTATATCAAGCTCGCACTGAAAGTGGCACGTGAGCGCGAAATTTCTTTATCTTCCTCTTGATTTGAGATTCACCCCCGTCTAGGTTTCTTTTCTCTCTTTTTCACAATCGCAAGGAAGAAAAAGAAAATGCTATTCATCGTATCCACAATTCCAACTACGCCTTCCCCGGTAACGAGGGGGAATCTAAGAAAAAGCAGCGCAAGGGATATTAAATTTCCGCGAGAGCGGTATTAAACTTTCATCGCTTCATAACGTTATTACGAGGTCGCGGCGGAAAGACACTTTTATCAGAGTTTCTTTGCCTCCGAGTTCGCGCTGGGAATCCACGCGAAGCCCGCTTTCGACGGTCGAGCTTTTGTGTGCTCTGCCAAAGGGAAGCGTCAAACTGCCGCAAACACGATTTTCCCGTCGCTAGTCTTTTCACCGGGTTCTTAATTTTTAGCACCGCAATGTCTTCCTTCTTTTCGTATCTTTTCTTTTTACCAAGCTTGTTATTGCATTCCTATTAGATCTTATTGCAGCTGGTTAAATATTTTAAAAATATCGTTGTTACAATATTATTTACTCGGTGTAATTGAAACGAGAATTATTCTTCCAGACAAAAATATGTTGTTGAAAGTTTTAGTGTCATATTTTTAAGTAAATAACGATAAACTTTTTTATTCGAGTTGTGTCTGTGTAATTTCGATCGAAAAATTTTTAAAAATATCTAGCAAAAATTTAAGTTTGTAATTTAAGTGTATTTTGATACCTGTTTTTTCTCATCTGTATACAGCCTAATTTATAGTATTTTTGTAATTTTATTTTGCTTATAATGTTTACTTATTTGGAATAGGGTAAAATATACAATTTTTTAAGTTTTAAATTATTAACCTCTCAATCCATAATTTTTACCTGTTACTTTACGAATTGTATTGTTAGTTTGATGTCAAGTTTGTTATAGCATGTTATTTAACGAAACATACAAACAATTTATGTATTATGGATTCTTAAATTGAAAAAATTGTATTTCTTTTACATATTACTGTATTATTATATTTACTAAAAATAAACATAAATATTAGAATTTACTTTTTGAAATATATATTTTTCAAAGCGCTATATTCGAAAATCATTAAACATAATTTCAAAAATCGTTCAAGTTTCGCCATGGAGGACCTTAACTATTTTTCCTCTCATCGTGAATAAAGATTATATCGAGTATACACTTAAATATTTTTAAATATAATGCAAATATAAACTGACTAACCATATATTTACTACGCAGAATATTCTAGTTGAGAAACTGTAAATATCTCGCATGATTGTGTTTTCGCAGATTAAAGGAAAAATTCAATTTAATTTTAAAAAATGTCAAGTATATTAGCGCAATAGCAAAAAATAATATTCTAAATTTTCTTGGTCGATACGCTTATTTAAATTGCCAAAAGTATTGGTAAGAAAGTTGGTATAATACAAATGCAAATTAAGAAAAGTTTAGGAAGCAAGGTAGAGCACCTGAACACGCGAATTAAATCTAACAATTTGAAAGTGATCTCGAAATCCCCCCTGAAAGAAACTTCGTCATAAAGTAACAATCTCCGGTGCTACGCGGCATCCCCAAGTGTATATACCTACATAAAAGTCGAAAAGAAGAAGCGTGCAACCCGAAAATAATGTTTACCAACACGCGCCTAGCATAATAGAAGGGGAGATAAAAACGCATAATAATAAATCAGAGCTTTTGAACCGATCGCGCTTAACTTACGCGTAGTATTAAGGGAGAGTAAACTAATTTTTTTTCGTATTACGATGCTTAGTTAAATAAAAGATTTTTTCAATGGAGGTAAAAGTATTTACATTTCTTGTTTTCTTTTATAAAAAAAAATCACATATACCTTTTATCTTTATCGATTTATATATTATTGGGTGTATAAAACAAAGTTATTATTTTACATTTGTTTTGTGAAACTATTAATTTACATAAGTTGTTAATGTTCCTTCTAAAGTAAAACTTGTTGAGTATTTCGAGTGATTAAATTGTGTTATTACTATATTATGCAATATGCCAATTTTATCTAAATTCACTTATTTTTTCCGATGTAAATTAAGAATAAATCCGACAATACTTGATTATAATAGCAGTGACTAAGCTGTTAAGTTAACTAAATAATTTACTTCCACTTCTGTCATTTTTCATTACCACTCAACAGCCTATTTTATTCTAATGTAATAGAATAAAATAGTTGTTCTATTTTCCATTTGCATAAAAATTTTAATGATATAATCAAAAGAACGTAATATTATATTGTGAATAAAAGGTTCTTTATTATAATAATCTCAAAATACGCAAGTGACATTGATAAGAAGAAGTTGCAGTATATTCTGTACAAGCAACTTAAATTTAGCAATTCAATAATGTATTTTATACAAATATTTATCGAATTCTGTAATAATGTTTCAAAAAGAAGTATATTCATAAATATTTCCTAAAAATGTAAATATCCCAGTGTAGTGGATAAAAGGAGAAGAGGGCTCGAGTAAATTTTCCAGACACTTTGACGAAGGTAAGCCGCATTAGAGCAATTCCGCCCTATCATAGGGCTCATCTCGTCGAGGCAAAATCCAAACTTGCCAGAATCCTGGTAATCCTCACCGACATTTTCGATCGAAGGCAAAAGACGTAAACATCGAATAGTCGTATGCGGAAACCCGAAAACCGAGTAGTACTCTCCCAGGGCAAAGTGAGCTACCCCTCCCTCTGTCTGTCTGTCGGTCTCTCTTTCTCTCTCTTCCTCCCCTTCCCTCGCGTCTCTCTCTCTCTCTCTCACTCTCTCGCTCACTGAGAATTGCGAGCCATCGTCCGGGACGCGATGCTCTATATTATTGCACCGTAGTGGGAGGAAGGAAGGAGCGCACCACCTCGCGGGTTCTCGCGATCAATCACTTAGGGCACAAGCTTCAGGGAGGTGAAACACTCAGTGCGCAAGACCGTTTAAAGCTTTCTCCTACCCCGCTACCCTGGACTATGCACTTGTGCGCATGTGTCCGGAGTCTGGCTTCTCCTAGGCTTGCATTATCTCTATAAATTTCTTGGCTCGAGCTAACGACCCTTTGGAGTGCCTTGTTCCCTATATGATTCCAGTCGAACGGAAACAGTTTCGAATTGCTATTACCGGCCAATAAAACTTAACATCTAAAAAGTAGTATACTTGGCGAATCAAGATTTGTAACGAAATTATATGAATGATTTGAATCTTATTAGTAATTATTATGTTTATTATTCTTATCCAAGTATTACTTACAAATGCTTTAAACCAAACAATCTTCTTAAATTTTTTCCCTTTCATCGCTTAAAAATCTCTCCCAGTTTCTTTCGTTATAAAATATACAAAACGTTCCCTATTGCATTATCTTTTCCGTGTTATTCGGCAGGTTGTCTGCTTTTGAGTTGCTTTTCCACTGTGATGGTAGACTTTAACGCTATGTCCATTGTATGTATATAACGAGGTGGTAATTGTAGAGAGAATAATAATAATACACGAAGGGTCGGTAGACCGCACGTGCAGAAAGGGAATTTTCCTGCAGTCTAGAGGGGTAACATTGTATAGAATTTTTTCGAGTGATGGAAACAGTAAATTGTTGTCAAATTTTTAGACGTGTATAAATGGACCTATATGATGAATTGGACCTTGGAGATGAAATATAACCTAATTCCTGTAATATAAAGCTCGTAAATATTAGATTGTGTTTTATTACTTATATTTTACGTAATATGTTTACTCAAAGTAAATAGAAACTAAGATGGTATTGTTAATTAGCCGCACACGCAATAAAAATTTTTGACATACATTACTACGTTTTTAAATAATAATAAATTAGTAATATTATAAAATTCAATGTTTTGGTAACATTAATTATTTTCATGTGTTAAGTTTGTCTTTGAATAATAGTTATGAAGCAGATCAGTATTTCATAATTAAAATTACTAGAAGGCAAGCATTGTAGTATATTATAAAAATAAAGGAAGTTGGATGTGCGCAAGTTCAATAAAATAACACAAGATCAAATGAATCAGTATTTTCCATAGGTCATTATTTAGCAAACCGACAATCGGCAAGCGAAACGAGAAAATTGATCAGTTCTCTGTGGTTACCGTTTTCTACATCCGAGATAAAGCAAAAGTATCAATAAATATTTCATCGGCGTACAACGCTGATATATATTCACTGGATTCGAAGAAATTGCCTCCACCGGAGTCTCGACTCGTAAATAAAATTTTAATCCCCACTTCCTTTTTCCACTCACTCAATTTATCCCTTCCGCGCGATCAGGCTTTCCGTCTCTCTCGGCCTCTCTTGCAGGTTGTATTTTGCTACTCTCCAGCCCCCGGTAGCAAGCCTTCCAGAGAAAGAGAAAGAAAGAGAGCACACGAGAGAGGTCGATTTTATATATCACTCGAATTGAAGCTCAAGTTCGCTCGAGCTTAACATCAGCGCGAGTCGATTTCAATCCTCTCCTTCTACCCTCCCTTCTCCGCTACACCACTTTTACCGCGTGAAATTGAAAAATACAGTTCCCGGGGCTCGATTCCATCCCGTTATTATATGTATGAATCGAGCCTCTTTTTCTAAAGGGCATCAGACAAGATTTTCTCCTCTATCCGCTTTATCTTCACTCCATTTTTTTATTCATTTGCTTTGAAAAACTTTAGGCGGCTCTTGCTACCAAACGGATCAATTTATTTTTCGAAAGAAAAACAGACGCTGTGTCTTACTTGTGTTGATTCTTAAATATTTAGTCGATCATTGTTTTCGACGTGCGAATCATTGCAAAGGATTCTCCCTTAAAATTCATTATCTTAATGGATATTTACGCTTACCGTGATGGTCTAGTTATTTTCAAAGCCATATTCATTGATTGAGTTTCGAGCTTGTTAAAGCCATAGAAATAAAATTTACAAAAATTTTATCAAATGAAAACTATTTGAAGTAAACATTGCATCTACGAAAACAGACATTGTACATATGCAAATCCTATAAAAGCATGATTAATTACCGTTTGGTTGCATCGTAACAGTTAAAATTTCATAGTAAAGCTAACTTTAATTTCCCAGAAATTTAGCAACTTCGAGTCGCAGTGCACCCAAACAAAAAAGTCGTCTGTACGCAAGCGCATATACGTGCATATATATATACAAATATACACACACACGTAAAGTGTAAAGCGATGATATTTTAGCTCGCGATTTACAAGGGAATAAAAGCTGGTGCGCGTGGGGGCGTTTACACTCGGTCTTTGACTTTGCTCCCTTATACTTTCTCTTTTGCGGTTGGTTGTTGTCGCTGTCGAACTCTCGCGCGATCCTCAAAGCAGCCAAAAATATATACGAAGCCCCCTCCCCCTCTCCCTTTTACATACAACAGGGACTCGTGTTTTTCCGTGTGGTGGATTTTCGAGAAGGGCTGCCTCTTTGTGTTACGCTTCCCTACTCGATTTTTTTTCTCTCTCCTTTGGTCTCTCGATATAATAAAGATAGGAAGGGGCAAGCTTAGGGTCGCGAGGTGCTGCAACGGAGCACGTTGCCTTTTAATAAAGAGAAATATTGATAAGAGTGACTTTTTTCTTTCTCTCTTAACTTTTGTTAAGGGAGCGCGGGCGAGGCTTTGTGCTAGTGACTTTACGCTCTTCTCGAGTACTGCGAGACGGTTGAATTACGCGAATGCCGTATCAATTAGGAGGAGTTATTTGAGAGAAGAGATATTTTCTTCCTTTTTTTATAGAGAAGTTTTGAGGGTCTCGAGTTACTCTTGCGCGGAATGTTTTTTTTCTCTCGTTTCTTTCTTCTATTGTGCAAGTGTATGATATAAATTGTTCCCTCGTACTTTTGATAAATGAAAAGGAACTAATCGGGGATACGGGAAAAGGGATTTTGAACGCGTAAGAGTTATTGTAAAGACATGATAAATAGAAAAGTTATTAAAGTGGAATAATCTATATAACCATATATGCACTTAACTTTCTTATTAACAACTGTATCGTATTGTTACGAATTTATAAATACATCAATAGTTTCGTTTGTTACAAAAAGATATCTCACCCGTAATATATAAAACCGATATTACATTGGTTACAAATGTCTCGTAGAAAATGTTTCAGCTGCATTCAACGATGAAAAACGCCAACCCCCTCAATTAAAGGTTGAATGAAAGAAACGGGGAAACAACTCAAGCGCGATCTCTCACTTCCCACATCGTGTTTTAACATGTGTATGTATAAAAGAATTGCAAACCCTTATACCGATCGGATGTATAATTTGTCGCGTATTCTTGAGAAGGTTGTCGTAATCTATTTAGTAGGGTGGTAAACATTGATGCATTGAAACCACCTCGCTTGTACAAAATGTCGAAATACACGGTATTTTTTATTCGTCGTCAACACACATGTGCCGATAAGCGGTTCGCGGCTTCCGCGCGTAATCTGCAATATAATAGAGAGATGCAGTGATTTATGGGTCGGGGGAAGAAAAACGCCGAGGTGAAAGAACTCAATAACTCTGTTGCGAGGTTTTAGTCGTTCGTTTGCTGTTTCAAATCCGACGTAGATTTCATTTACGGATAAGAGCCTTTTTATATCGTTTTTCTTACTTTTGTTTTATAACTTTTAAAAGTTTTTGTAAAACAGGTACACTTAAATTCGAAGGATAGATTGCATATTTTTTCGTAAATGTTACAATCACCAAAAATAAAATAATATTACGTTTATTTTTAGATACACTAGATCAAATTAATAATTAAAAATTAAATATCAAAAAAATATTCAACGGCATTTTTTAAAATCTTTGCTCTAAAAATATGTTGAGAAAAATGTCTTTTGTGTATTGATTTGCCACTTCATAGAAAGTGGTTCACTCTTCATTTATCTAGTGTCTACGCATAAGAATTATGTCTATAATTGTACTTTTTTAAAATAGACGTACTAATTGATCTAATTAAGTAAAATGCAGTAAAAAATATTAATATACATTTTTTTAAGCTAAACGTTTGATACACATTACCCATGAAATAATGTAGACTTAAATCATTTTAAAGATTAAAGAAATCTAAAACTATAAAAAGGCCAGTAAATCCAGTCCAGTGAACGTTCGGGATAAGTATTATAATAGGGCATATTTCCTTGATCCCAATGGATTAAATAATTCGAGTCATTAAAAGGAAACCAAGTAGCCAAGCAGTAATCCTCGAGGCAAATAACAAGTTGAGCAGCGTTTTAACGAGTCCTTAACTCTTGCAAACTAATCCGCCAATTCGAAACGGTAGCTGGTCGTAAAAAAAATCATCGACTTCTTACATCGGCAATCGATCAGAGTTATTATTCATAAAAACAGCAATTCAATTTACCGCGCAATCCCCGCGCGTCGAATTACCCCCTTCACTTATTAAATGCATATAAACACTCACGCAGGATCCCGAAATCCCCCTCCGTCCAGGAAGAAAAAAGAAGGAAAGGAGAAAGACCAATCGGCACGCTCGCGTCTTCTTATCGTGGACGCGATCAATAAGTCCCGGGAGGAGAAAAGAATCCTTCTCTCTCTCCCTCTGTCTCTCTGGGGCCAAGCTGTAGAGGAGAGGTTTCCCGAGCGCCTGGAAGTGGCTGCTCGCGGGTGGGGATACACACACCGCTTGATAAGGGTTAATTTCATACGAGCGCAGACACGCAGCGGAGGGAAACAACGCGGCGGTGGCGGGGATTCGACGAGAGGCGACAGACCCGGCGCGAACCTGAAAATTACGGGTAGGGGGTAGGGGGTAGGGGGTAGGGGGACTGGATGTAGGTAGGAGGATGGAGAGTTCGCGGGGGTGGGAGATATACCCCGTCGACTCGTTTTTTGCCTTTCTATGGAACAGAACGGAGGGAGATATTCGTTGAGGTTAAGCTCCGTGCTTTCGAGTACGGCTGGAATTTCGTGGGTGAATGAAAATTACGTTTATTCTGATAGAGCGATTTACCGCACTTTTTGGAGAACCCGAGGGCTCCTCTATTACATTATTACTTTACCCCCTGTACCTACAATTTCCCGGCGCACTTTTTAATTTTAGTCTTACGCTCGAGCTTATTTTCACTTTAACGTGTTTAACGTATTTATCCAAACGTCGTGTTCCATTCTTGTAGAAATTTGATCGCGGTATCTCTCGGATAGGTTTTTTACCGACGTAAGCCATTCAACCACTCCCAACTCAACTGCTACGCTGTATGTGTATAAGATTCTTACTATCGTGTTACGGACTCTAGTATATTTCATTGAGTAAATTCAATTAATATATTTTATTTATTTCAATTGAACATATATTTTGGATTGAAAGTACATATAAAAAATAGAATTATCTACTATTTTACTTCAGAAAGAAATTGTATCTATTTAGTACGATTGTAGGTAAATACAATAAATGTGTTGATTCGAAAACAAAGTATCAATTTTATGCATGGGTCAGTCAAACACGAAACACAGTAATGAAACCTTGGTGGCAGTCGCAATACAGGCATCTTACTTGTCATAAAAGAGGAATAGGAAAGCGAGGGTGACATTGCAAGAGTCCTGGTATATAACCAGGCGGCTACGGACAAAGCCACTAAAAGCCTCGAATGCGATTGACGGGCCGTGGCACAAAAGGCGAGAGACGTGGGATCGAACAAGCTCGTTTTCTCTCTTTCTCTCTCGCTTTCAAACCCCGTAGTTGTGAGCGGAAAAGGGGTAAGAGGACCTTGGGAGAGGGAATCGCTGCGCGGCGATTGTCCGGTTCTGATTCCTGGGTGCGCCTGCGCGGTGAAGGTCTCTCCCTAGACACGAGCTAGAGGAAGGGATCATCCGGGGTACGACGCTGCCACAGCTTTCGGGGTGCATTAGCGGACAGATATCGCGATTCTCCGACCCCCCCTCTCGAGTCTGCCAGAATATCTTTCTCCTTGAATTATGAGCTTTCTGGGGCGGAATTCTTTCTTTTTTTTCTTTTACGTTTTATTGCATCTTTCTCAGGGAGATGGGTTTTTATGCTTGTCGGGAATATACGGTGATAAAATTGATGTGGATGCTTTCCTATTACTTTTTGGTAACGGGAATTCTATTGTTCGTTTTTTCTATACGTTCATTTTCTCTACAACGATTGAATATTTTATTTTGTCTGCATTAGTCTTCCAAGATTCTACTGCTTCATTATTTCATTTGTATTAAAAATCATATTTGAATATTCTTCAGAAATTAGAAAAGTTACGCCTTAATTAATTCGAGTAAGTAGTACATAAATATATCGGTGTAAAAAAACACTTTTTAAAGCTTTTTCATTTGTGAGAAAAAAAAGTAATAAAATAATTAACGTATCCGATAAAAGTGAAAAAGTTTTGCTGAAAAATATGTGAGGCAGAGAGAGAGAGAGAGAGAGAGAGAGAGAGAGAGAGAGAATTCGTTACACCGAAGAAAATGCAATTCGCAATAAGAAAATAATCTTCTGTATCCAGAAAAGTTTTCCTCTTAAAAGTATAACGCCCCGACGGATGATAATAAAAAAAAGCACGTACTCCGTGGATAGAGTCAGGCAGTTCTTACATAGGGTAGTCCAAAAGACCAAGAAATAAGACAATAAAAACCCGCAGTGGTGAAAGCCAACACGAGAAGCTTCGTGGATTTTCTCTCTTGTAGGGGAAAAGAAGGCGCAAAACGTCGGTCTGAATCGTGGCGATTGACGCGCGACGATATGGCATTTCCTCGCCTACACGGAAATTCGACTACCGCAGAATAGAGCACTGCAGAGTACAGCTTCTTTTGCGTATGACGAACGCGAGGGATGAACAACGTTCTTCAATCTCGATGGGATATATTCGAGCATTTCTTTTCTTCGTCTCTTTCTCCTTTTCTATTTCCTTATTCTATGATGTCCTTATTCCACGAGACAGGGTTCCGACAAGCTCGAAATGCTATCGGCTGCTTTTTTGTTAATTCAGTGATTTAGTCGTGTTCGAGTGTCACGGGGGGTAAATAAGGTGCACGCGTGTGTGAAATTTTGATGTCCCGCAGTTGTTTCCTTTCTATCTTACCGCCAGGGTCGGTGTATTTTTCTTGCCTTCTTTTCAGTGTAATACCGTAGGAAATGTTATTTGAACCTTTCTTAGATCTACACACACGTGACAAAAGTATAATTCGTATTGAATTATTCAAAACTCTCATTTTTTATAGTGCGTAGTACAATAACTTCTCCTTCTATTGTGTCTGAATTATTTCACTGCTACTACACCTGTTAATATTATAATACACGTATTTCGTAATGTATTAATTTTACTCTAATGTTACGTAAATTATATTAAATTCTAACTAGTTTTGATAAAGTAAAACAAAAATTAATTTTTGAGAATATCCATAACTAATACGTTTTACTCAATGCGATAATGACTATTAGCATTTCTATTACAAGACCGTGCCTGACTAATGTAGTATCGTACTACTTAGGTACACACATTTACAGATCAAAAATATATTACTTGACTTTTAAATTTAACTCTTAATCGATATTTTCGGAGTGTTTATTTGTTTCTTAAATTAATTACAATCCGAAATTTACAAGAAAAAGTTAAACAAACGATTTTAAATAATATTTAACTTATTCTTTTTTTAAATTTTAACGTAGCAATAGTTTTGACCTAAGAGCGGATTTTAACTTAAATTTCTTTAATTACATTTCATTTAGTAGAAATTCTGTTACATACACCAGTCTGACATAATTTGTAATGAAGTGTAAAACAATTTTTTGTAACAGTCATTGTTGTAAACGATGAAATATATGAACATAGTAAGCTTTCAAGTTGAGCAGTTTTAAGGAATAGTGAAGTTTAAAATTGAATTCATAATTAATTTTCTCTTTCGTACGCAAATATACCTATATTGGATATCTTTTCCAAGTAAGAAAATCCTCGAGTATCGTTTATATCAACCCAAGTGCAAAGACAAGCTTTAAAGTTCTGCCTTCGCGTTGACATTAATAAATAGCTGCAATTTCGTTTGGTAAGCAACGTCAGCATAAGATAACGATGTTATTGCGTTAAAAGAAGAAAATGGCAGGCTTGATTTCCCGTGAAAAGAAAAGTATAGAGGTAGCAAGTTTGTTGAAAAGCACCGAGGAAACTGGATGTATTCCCTTGCTAATAAATATCAGCGTCTAACATCAAATGGCATAACTCAACGGGAGAGAGGGAAGGGAGTGGGGTGGGGGGGGGGAGGGAGAGGGCGAGAGGGATAGAGCGGGCGAGGTTGCCGGTAGCGTATCAGCGCATATAAATTCAATAAAAACAAGCCTCCCTTAGCCCGCAGATACGCGCACACAATTCCCCGAGCGCGCATCTGTTACTTCTGCGCGTATCCTCTCTCACCCTCGACTTTGTTTCCTCGGATCCTCGCAAATCACGTCGTGTAAATCCTTAACCTCGGGATTACAACCGTAGTTCGTGGCTTTGCTAAACCAAATATATATCGCGATTGCATGCGTCAAACTTTTCAATCGACAACTTTCACTCTACCCTTCTCTACATTTTTTTCATTGATTTTCTCTACCGCGAACACGATCAGCTGATTGTTCTCATTTTACCAAGGTTTATAACGTTTCTCTTTATTACGTAGTTACGATAATATTGTTTTCATTCGATGTATTCAACACGATTTGATTCTTTAAAAGAAAGTTTAAAAAGATATTACTATAGTATCATTAAAAAAATATTTATATTCCAGCAAACATTGATAAAGCATTAAGATAAAATTAGTCAAAATAAAATAATTAATAAAAATCAATATATAAATATTCTAACAAGCAAATTACTTACATAGTTTTACTTTATTTTTAATTACAGGATAAATATATCGTTTGTATTTTTATAACATAAAACAGAGGTTCCGGGTTCGATATATGGACTCTGACGATTGATATATAAGCACCACTGGGAAATGTATTTGGAACAAGTACTTTTCTAACAAAAACATTGTATGACCTTCGTCCATTATTAGCATCAAGTGGGCAGCATAAAAAGCCCTACGCTAAAATAATAATAATAATAATAATAATAATAATAATAAATAACAGAAAAAGACCTAATAGGTTTGAAAAGTTATTTCTAAAAGTGAGTGATGGACAAGCGTATGAACCCCTTGAAGAGGTTGGTTATGTGCATATATCGAAGAAGGAAGTTTAAGCCGAAGCGATGAGAAGAAGCTCTTCGAAGCGTCGGAGCGACCCCTTGGCAAATTCTCCGAGAAAGCCACAAATCGCCCTTGGCTCGATTATTTTACAGAGAGGTTTTGCGAGTGCTGCGAGGTTTTTTTTTATCAAGCTTCTATCCTACCCTATCGTGATCGACTTTTTATGTTATCGGTCTTTCTTCTTTTGTTGCTCTTATTACGTTGGGTTCGCAATCCAAGTAAAGTTTTACGCAAGGTTTTGCTAAATAATCGAACGGAAAAGAATAAACGATCGCTTGTGGTTATGAATAACGGTTATTGTTTGATATGAAGGAACTTGCACTATTATTACCTTATACGGCTCTGATTCTATGAAAAGTTTACGTGTGATTTACGTTTGTTGTATTTTCAAGACAGTTTGTTACATGCAAAATAATTATTGGTTTAAAAGTAGTGCATTTAATACTTATTTTAATTGACATGTTTGTACATAAATAATTGATGTTTAAAGAACTTTTAAAAGACTATATCTTTCAATAATTAAATATTTTAAAAATCTAGGCAACATTACATTTTGTACTGACGGTTTATTTTGGAGATAAAATAGTATTTACTATAAATAAATACTATATTTGAGTGTTATAATGGAATTCCGTTTAAACATAGTTGCGAAAAACTTGTTTTTTTCTCTCGTTCGCACAATCATCATTTCCGTGTAATAGATTTATATCATCATACATTTACATTCTTTCGATCCTCGGATCCCTCGAATCTCGGTACAAAATCAACAATCCTTCATCACGTCGTTCTCCCTCGAACGCTTGAGTAAAAAAAGGTAAGAAAAACCCAGGCGTTAAAACTCTCAACTATCTATTCTTCGAGGTTCGAGCCGACGAAAAAAAGAGACATACATCCCTCTCGTTTTCCCTCTCTGTCTATTTTTACACGAGTGGCAAATCTTTTCGCTACTCCCGTCTTCTTCTAAATGAGGGGATGACGAAAAGTCGCGCCGAGGGTCGTCCGGAGGGTTTTTGCACTTTGCGAATACCGCGCAAAAAAGGAAAGAGAGAGAGAGAGAGTCAGAAAGAGAAAAAGAGAGGGAGGTAGAGAGGCGGGAGATTCATTACCTTCCTTGAGTTATCTCCTCTCCGCCAGTGGCGCGCGTCGGAGAGTAATTATCTGCTGTAGGATTACAGATAAAAGACCCCCTATTAAAAAGGCCGTCCACCCCCGCCTGGTTTCGCTCTTCTCTGTATCCGAGCTTTTCCTCCCCGTCCGTTTTCCTATTGCTTTGTTTCACCGTCTTGTCTGCGAATCTGTTCCCGACTTTCCCTCTCTCTCTCTCTCTCCTTCTCTCTCACTCTCTCACTCTCTGTATTTGTCCCTTTTTTCCGTGTGGCCGGTGTAGCGCACGAATCTTTCACGGATGAAAACATCAGTGTTATAAAGGTATAATGGAATGAGAAAGCTGCTTTGGGATTGACAATGTGCTCTGCGTTTTAAAAGAACGAGAAATGCCAAAGCATTTTCCGCGAATATTTCCTATTATACCTATTTTCTTTAGAGTTGTGTACATTTTAATATGAACAACATTAAAATTATACTTCGGGAAAATTGAATGCTAATAGTTGCAGAGACAGTCTACAGTCATGATTCCTCAATGCATTTCGGTAATATTTTTGTAACTTTACTTTATTATTAAATATATATTTCATCAAATTAATTAACAAATGTCTGATACACTTATCAATTCAGTGATCATCAATTTACTCAGATACTGCAATTTTTTCATTTTAATAGATAAGGGGCTCAAAAGACACATTTGAGTGTAATTATCATAGTTAAAATTAAATAATCTTGTATCGTGAGGGTTATGTAAATATGTACGTATATAGCAAATTTGTCTCCCTTAATCGTTAGCATTGTGGTTGTGTTTCATCTTGCCTTGTAGGTCCTAATCCATAGACGTATATGACTATGTCCTAAGCTCTATTTAAGCTCCACATTCCATACTATGATCGAGACTTAGCATCTAATTTATTAACCCACTTAATATTATAAATGATGATTTATGTTAATAATTTAATGTATTCGCACAATTAAAATTAAATAAAGTTGTAAAGTTATTGAAAATAGTCAACCGAAAGATATTAATTATATCAGAAGTAAGGGTTTAGAAATCCTTTTAAACAATAAATTTAATAAATTTGATTCCTTGTTGCAAAAAGTTCTTTACTTCATTATGATCTACTTGTATCAAACGAAAAAGAAATTTGCAACGTATAACGTGTTCCATTTTAAATTCTATTACAGAAGTGTATAAATAAGTTTAAAAAGAGTTTGATCGCTGTATAATGGATAATTTGATTACTAACCATTATTAACTAATAAGTGGAAAAGATGATTCCATTCACCAGAAAAATAAGTAAAATAAGTAAAGTAGTGAAAGAAAATTCGAAAAAGCAGGTTATATCCAATAATGTAGCTCTTAATTCGAGAGAACATAACAAGGGAAAAATAGAACCTCTCTTCGGGATACAAGAGATAAATAAGGTAGCACGTTTGTATACACCAAGAAATTATATTTCACTTCCTTGAGTCGAAATAAACTTGGAAATGCCGAACGCATTTGGAGCTGAGCCTGAAACATTTCCCAGTCTAAAAGTTCTCTCAAAAGACGAATTAATGAAATTCAATTTTTCCCGCGAACGGATATCATTTATCCTCGTGCCCCGAAGATTGAAACTCTTTGTTTTCTTCGCAACAATTACTTCTCGATATATACGAAGAACTGGATGAGACGAGGAGAGCAAACAACCAGGGTGCTCTTAATCTACTTCACCCTCAACGGGAGCGGCGCAAGCTTTTAATCAACGTTAACAACCATTACAATTATTCGGGCGCTCAAACTCAGCCGTAATCCTAACTGGCGCAGCTCTCATGATAAATAATATTCATTCATTCGGGTCTCACCCCCTTGAGCGACTTTTGCGGGAGAACGAAATCACCCAGCAGTTTCAGTACGTTGACGGCTGCTGTCGTTAATCCCTCGGTATTTCCTGCTACCTCGGTTTATCCGATCGACATTCTCTTCCTCGTTTACTAAACTAAGCGCAACTATGAATAAGAAATGAGTATCTCTCTTATGTGTAAATTTTTTATTTTCAAGAATACTTAACTATTATTTTACTGTACAATTATTTAGCAAATGTGGCAAAGTTGTTGTAGAAGATATATTTAAATTTTTTTTATAAATTCATCACTTGCTTTCGAACGTGAAACATCGTAAAAACTTTCTCCATAAGCTACTTTAAAATTGCCTTGATCAAACGGGGTAGAGAAGGTTCGTTCAAGACAAGGTGGTATATAACCTGAAAGAGAGCGAGAGAGAAAAAGAGAGAGAGAGAGAGAGAGAGAGAGAGAAAGAGTCAGCGAGCGGCAGGTGGAGGGGGGGGGGGAGGGAGAGTGAAAAAATAATGCGATCCTCGACGTGTTTATGTTCTCTCGCGGACGGGATACGGGCTTAATTAAGGGAAATGTATTTGACGCGATTAAATAAACGGTAGAGTGTTAGCCACGAAGTTTAATTTGTCGGGGCTTTTCCGTGTGGCTTTTCTACGAGATTCACGACGGATTTCGTTCGTTTAATTTTTGCGAGGTTTAATGCCGTTACTTGTGTGTGCGTGGATGACGATGCTAATTCACGTACTACGAATTATAAAATGTTCAGAAAATATGACTTTATCATCTTACTTTGTTAATTTTTTGAAAGTTTATACGATGAAACGATTTTTACATTTAAGAATATTTTACAATAATAAATATATATACATAGTATATTAGAACATTCGTAACGGATGGAGATCAGTCATTCACTTTTTAATTACAGCCTTATATACCAAATAAATGGAAATTCATTTCCATATGGAAATCAAAATATTGTACAAGAGTTATTGTTTATTCTGCAAGTATATAACACTTTACTAAACAACAAGTAAAATTAGGTCGATTTTTTCAAAGAATATATAAAATACATGATACATTCTATATGAAAAGTATTTTATCTACAATGTCGTTTATAGAATATATTTATATTAGATTTTATATTGTTCTTGGTATCATAAGTTTCTATTTAAAATTCTGTAGAATACGAGAACATTGAAGATCCTACATATTTAATCTTATTGATTGTGTGTTTTAATACATTTCTTGAGTATATAATGATGTGTAATGTGTGTCATTATATGTTAATATTTATATACATAAAGATGCAGTGCATTACATTGTCGACTTGGATTTAATGCGAGTAATATATTTTACCTCCATTGCATATTTGACCAAAACGCACATGTGTCTATATGATGTCTTTGCAAAAAGAAGTCTCGCAGTTACCCCGAGTTACCCATATCCATCTCAATTACTGAGTCCCACGCACGAATGTCGATGAAGAATGAGAAACGCCCACAGTCGAGAAGAATTAGCTAGATCCCCAATATACACTGTCTACGACGATTATTCAACTCATCGGATCCACACGATCTCTCTAATCAAATGTATGTTTTTTTTCTGTTCCAGACGGCCTGAAGAAGAAGAAACGGAAGCTCAACGGCTTGGGCGGACTGTACTCGGGCGTCTCGGTATCGCAATTGCTGGCACAGCGGGAACGCGCGATCGCGGCCGCAGTGGCAGCCAACCCTGCGGCTAATGCCGCCGGCAATGCCACCCCGATCCCCAGATCCTCCTCGCTCTCTAATGGATCCCAGGTAAATAATTTAATAGCTCTATCATCCTTTCACGCGGAGGGTTCATCAACGACATTTTTCAATTAGAGCTGTTACATCTTTTTCAAATTTTAACATTTTTTATTTCCTGGCAGATGGATTTATATTGTCGTACAAAGAATAGAATTTTTAATGATTTGCATTTTTATAGCTCTGCTTATCATGACATATTTAACAACATTTTAATGCTAAATAAAGTTTTATACGAAAGAATTCCTGGATTTTATGGAAAACTCGAATTATTTTATACTTAATAACTGCTGTTTAGTAGCAGGCATCATTGTATTGACCGTAAAATAACTCTATTGATTAACACAACTCTTAATGCCGGTAGATAATTATGTATTTATGTTAATGTATAATGTAATCTAACGGATCTAAGTAATTGTTCTATACTGCTTTAGAAAGTGATTATAAACTATTTTTTTAAGGTCACCAAACTTACCTATTGCATTTTTGTATTTTCTATACAAATCTAATTAATATGTTAAAATTAGTTAATTATCTTGTCACTCATTTGTTTGGTTTAATTAGTTACTCTACATCGTCAATAGGATTTTCTATTTCTACTTAGTTATTATTTGGATTTATGAACCAGTGAAGTTAAAAATATGTATCTAAATGTGACTAAATAAACATTTAGTTTTAAAAAACAAAATATGATTTTATTATAACTTATACTCTTTCATTTGAATAAAGTTTATCGTAAATTAATAATTAAATATAAGTAAGAAAGTTTACTGTTATCTTTTAGAATACTAATATAATTATATAAGTATTTATATTACAATAATACAAGATTTTCGAACGTTATTTTTATATTATGGATAAAAGAGAGCTTATGTTTTAACATTCATTTTATTATTTAAATTATTAAAACAACATGGATATAAACGGTAACTTTTGAATCAGACTGTGCAATCAATGCATCTTTTAAGATGTACGTCAAATTGAATTCGCGGGAGAGAAAGAATCGGGCGAGCTTTTTTTGCTACCTTTTTGTTCGACCCCTCTTTAGTTGTTCGATTCACTTGGGAAAAGACGAAGTTTTACATTCGGGTCGTCGAGTGGAATTAAAAGCAGGTTTCAGTGTGACTGGTTTTTATTGGAAAGTTGATTCAATATTTGATGGATGAAAATATGATGTACTCTAGCATTGGCCGTTCCGTTACACTCCGAGGAATCGTAAAGTTGCGAGGTCTTAATTACGGAAAAAGAGGATCGTTTGAATTTGAGTAATGGAAATTTTATTGATTCTGCTCGAGGAGAAATATCAATCATCTTGATAGCGCTGTAAATTTAAAAGCTTGTTATTTGCGCTTTTTCATTATTAACATAATTATTATTCTATACAATACAATAAATATTTGCTTTCATAACTTACTGTGCGTTGTAAGTGGTGTTAAACTTAGGAATTATTATATTTTAAAACATTTAAATTAATGCTAATTTTAACTCGGTATGGTAATTACCTCAAATACAAGTACGAAAGTCTTATTATTAATCAAACAGAAATAACTGCATTGTGATACAATGCATAGGATTAGATTTAAGATATGTTTTTAGTGATAAACTTACCAATAAATTTTCATATTTAGGTGTGGCCTGTTGCTGTATCAAATCTCCCTGGGAATATTTCACTTCAACATCAGTCTCAACAGCAATCGCAGCAGCAATTACTGCAACATCAACAAAGTCTTAATTCTCAACTGGCTAATAATCAGCAAGTACAGCGGATTAATAATCCTCATGGAATGGCAAATGCATCTGGAGGTATGCTAATGAGCAATCAGTTAATCATGAATCAGCAATCAGCGAACTTCGGCAATGCTGTACATCAGCAGCAACCACAACAGCAACAACAACAACAAGCACCTCAAATTTCACAAATGAATCAGCAGCTGCAGCAAGATCAATCGCAGGACCATTTAATGTATCAACAACAAATGCAACAGCTACAACAAATGCAAATTCTGCAACAGCAGGATCAGCAACAACAGCAACAGAATAGACTACTCGCTAACCCAATGCAATCTGTACAACCACAGCAGCAGACCAACTATCAATTGAATCAATTGAATCAACAACCAGTGCATATAATGCAGCAGCAGCAGCAGCAGCAACAACAGCAACAACAACAACAACAACAGCAACAACAGATGAATCAACAACAATTTCATGTGCAAAATTTGCAAAAGCAGCATAGTATGCAACAAAATGCGGTAGGTCACATGGATCAGCAGCAACAACAGTTGGTAGCAAATTACGGTCAGCAGCCACAACAGGATGCTTTCCTCAATCAGGTTTCGGTCGCACAAAATCAGCAGCATCAGATACACCCATCACAGCTGCAACAGTTACATCAACAGCAGTTACAACAGCAGCAGGTAATATTAATATAAGTTTTCATCTATATGAAATAAAATAAGATAATTAATTTATTACGGTATTTACGGTATTAATTTATTACGGTACTATTAACAATTATTACTGTAAGTGGAAAATTTGTGTATAATTAAATTACTTTAAGGGGATGTGATACCCAAATTGCAGAGATCTACCTAGAAAATCCCAAAAAATTTAAAACCTAATTATACGAAAAACCTGAAAAAAATTACAGACATTGTTCAAAACAAATAGAATACAATGTCAGAGAGATTTCTACGACGTAATTAATTAAAAATTAATTATACGTAAATAACTATTTTTGGTCGGTAATATATAACTATAAAACACTGATTCACGACTGTCTAAAAATCTCGCTGATTTATCAATAAAAAGATTTGAAAAGATTCACAAAATATCTTCAAAGGAAACGCAACACCGTTACAGAACGTTTTCTTTGATAAATTGAATTTCTCGTTTATCAAAAAATAAATCATTTTTTTTATTTTTTGGGGTTTACATCCCGTTAATATTATATCTTTCTATCATTTAATATAATCATATGATATTGTTAAGATACTATTTATAGCAAATGACGCTTATATTGTAGGTTAACCAACAGTTGATGCAGCAACAGGCTGAACAGTTCCAAATGCAGTTGCAGCATCAGCAACACCAGCAACATCAGCAACAACAGCAGCAGCAGCAGCAGCAGCAGCAACATCAACAGCAGCAAATTGTACAGGCATGCGGTCAAACGCAATATCAAACACAAATGTTAAATCATCCTGTTGACGCAATGCAGCAAAATGGTTTGGCCGTAATGAATGGAATGAACGAACTGCAGGTACGGCAACAGCAACAAAGGACTGCTGAAGAATTGGCTGTAAAACAGCAACAACAGCAACAACAACAGCAGCAACAACTACTCTTGCACAATCAAACTGTACAAAGGCAATTTTCACAGTTGTCTTATCAAATGAGGAATTTCGATCCAACGAAGTCATCGACGCCGGTTCAGCAATATCAAACCAGTCAGCCATTGCATCAAAATCAAAATGTTCATTTTAATACAAGGATGCCTCCATGGCAGCAACAGCAGCAGCAACAGCAACAACAACAGCAACAGCAGCAGCAGCAACAACATCAACAAACTAATAACAGAGTAATCAATATTAATCAGGTGCAGAATATAACTTGCAATGCATTTGATCGAGTGCCGCCTCTGCATCATCATATGCCACAAGAAAATGTTTGGACTGAAGAAGTGGCTAGAAAGAAGGCTAAAACTGCTAAGAGTTCTTATAAGAAGCAGAGACAGCATTCGAATTCTATAGAACTCAGGACTAATAATACGAATAGTAGCCTCGATCAAGGTATATCAGGAGATGAGTTTTCGGATAAAGTGAATTCGCAGTCTGGTGAGTATTATACAATATGAGAAATTAATTTAAATTTTAAATTGACGGTTAGCAAAAATGTATTAGATATTTAAGTAAATTTTTTATATGAATATACCGATCTAAAATTCTTCAGAAAATCGATACGAATCATTTAGAAAAATGTAAAACTGTATATTATTACGATTTAAAAGTAAAATTTATTATAAGTATCAAACGCTATCGTTCGTAGTCTTTACCAGCGTGCATTAAAAAAATTTATCATTTTAACTAAATTTTATGTATTAACAAAGGGTTGATTTGTAGAAAGAAACAAAAGTTCTTGTGGGATTAATTTTACGTTACGTGAATTTCATGAAACTCAGGACCGCAATAAAATGTAAATTTTTAAACCTGGTTTTTCTCTTACTATCCTTTCAGGTCCATCGTTTCTGGACGATCCAAGTGGTTACCTCGCGCAACAAACGGCCCTGCTCAACAGTACGATATCGAGACAGACGGGCGTTACCAGCACGCAGCAGCCGCAGCCTTCGCCTCTGATGAACAATAACGGCAATCTGCAACAGCAAAGCAACGCTACCTATCTTCCGCAACCAAAGCCTTCCTCACTCGCTAGTCCCACGTCGTTGTACAGTAACAACGGTATCGGTAATGGCAAAAATAATCCGACGTCGCCGGTACTGGTGCACAGTTCAATGACGCCCAACTCGGCAGGCAGCGCAACTGATTCAGAGGGTGGCAGCCCAATGTCGTGTCAGAGATGTGTCACCAGCGCGGACACTCAGTCCTTATCTTCCTCGACCTCAACTCAGGATTCTTATAAACAACGAACTGAGGTAAATGTTCATTATTACCGGCAAAATTAATTATTATTTTATACTTTTTTACATTACTTGTGTTTCATATTTAATAAATCATTATAAATGCAATGTATTATTTATTGGTAAAAAGCAATATTATTATTATTAATATTATTAAAATTCTTTAAAATTTATCACCACTGTAAATTTCTTGTAAATTGTTTGAAAACTTTTTAATAAGTTATACACTAAATCAACGGAGTTTACACAATTTATTAAAAACTGTTTTTAATAATTGATTTGTTTTAATATATCACCGAAATATATCAGTTGGATGAATTTTTGGTCTATCTTTTTCTATTTATTATTCGTTTGAAAAAATAATGAATTCCATTGAAAAATACCTTCTACATTTAAGATATTTTTAATGGTTAGCCGAACAATCATTTTGTTGTAGTAATTAAACTATTTATATGATACAAAAATCTCTTATAAAATTTCTGACAATGTTTTTTCTTAAATATATATAAAAAATGTTTTTGAGACAATTAATGAACTCTATTAAATTAAAACATGATTTCAAATTAATTTGAAAACTAAATATTAATAAATAATTTATTTTATTAGGTGCACAGGCATCAGTATTCATTACATTCGGATATACCGGAGGAACCAGCCATATCTTCCACATTCGGTGAGAAGTGTATGCAACAACAATCGTCGTGTCAACAACAACAACAGCAACAACAAATCGATTCACGGCCAATTCAAGGTGGTACTGTTAGTACCTCGCACGGATCACCAATTGGTACCAACAGTCCTGCTAATTCCGACACCCCGACTTCTTCCACTTCGCAACCAGCAACCCCTCAGAGCTTGATATCTTCGCAACCATCAACACCACACGCGTATTCGCAACCAGCGACACCTCACATGACAAGTCAGCAAGTGAATTTGAATGAAAGATCGACGACACCTTTAATTGCATCTTCAGGCACGTCGAATGATCCTTCATCCGCGGAAAATCAGGTGGTTCAGAAAGTACAAAAGCAACAAATCGATGGATATCAACCTCATCAAACAAGAAGCAGTAATGGCAATAGTAGCACACTCACTGGTGGGTCCTCGGTTATAACGACAATGGCGAGTGGACACACTGTGAGCAGCAATACCATCACCTCCGTTTTGGCTGGACGAGCCAACACTGCAACCGTATCTATTAATACACCTTCGGGAATAACTAACAACATTATACCGAGTATCGTGTCAAGTAAGCATCAGCAACAGCAACAACAGCAGCATGTCAATCAACAAGTTCAACAAACTCAACCCTCAACAGCGAATTCAGTTCCTCTTTCATCCGTTCCTGTAGCGGCACCTGCTGCCTCTACGGCGGCAATGCCAGTCGTAGCAAATTCTGCTGTGCAGCACCAAAATTCGTTTACTGTTACACCACAGCAACAGCAACACCAACCCCAACAACAGCTTCAGCAGCAACAACAATCGATGGCGAATGTTAATGTGTCAAAATCACCATTAGAAATGGTACAAAGTGTAGTTAGTAGCATACAAGTGCCACAAGTTAGTAATGCTTCAAATCATCATCACCATCAGGCTCAGCACCAACATCATCACCAACAGCCTCAGCAACAGCAACAGACTAATGTACAAGTATGTACTATTTACTATTTACTACTAAAATAAATAAGATTATATGCAAATTTAATTTTGTTGGATAATTATTTTTATTAAACTATAAAGCAAAGTAATTTCGCATTATCTAAATCTCCCACTATCAATAAAACAATATAAATTCAATAACTTTATGTCTTCATGTACAAATATTTTTTTAATAATAATAATAATATACTTAATTTTAAAAAAATTGCAAAGTAGATATTGAAATTTGTTTTATTAATTGAGTCATTAATGGTAATTTTAGGTACACAATGTTCTGACTTCAAGTGGTATTTTGAAACATGCCGCACCAGGACAAGCCTTACCTCCTGGTCATATCCTTGTATCAAGTAATGGACAATTGATAATGGCTAGTACCGGTGGCGTAATGGCTCCACCTCCGCCCAAAATCAATTCAATGCCACCTCTATCAGTTTCTCCGATGGTGACGAACGTCACTGGTGCCGTAAGTCAAGTGATCCCAGCTGTTGGTGTGGCACAGCAAGTCATAGGTCAACCTACAGTTTTGGTCAATACGATACAAACACCGGTGATTATACAGCCAGGAATGATGACGATGGATAGTATCGGTCAAAATGTACAAATACCCCATTTGACTGTAGCTGCAGGCAATGTCTTACAAAATGCTCAATCTATCATCGATGCTTCGAACCATCATCATCACCATCAACAGGAAGTTGCTAGAAACGTTGCTGCCGCCGTTGCTAATCAAAATCTGGTAAGTTCTACTGTGTATTTAGAATATGAATAAATGTATCAGTTCATTATTTACTCTGATTATAAATGTATACCTTTTACTTAATTAGGTAAACCATCGTCAGCAAGCTGGTTTGCCACCAGAACCAACAGTTGCTAAAAAGAAAGTCTATAAGAAACGAAAAAGTAATACTCAGACTGTTGCTTCGATGTTGCACATTGCTGCTGCTGCCTCATCTCAACAAAATACGGGGATGCTAATGCAGTCACATCAATCGAACTTTGCGCAACAAAATTTCCAGACACAAAGTATCGGTGGACCTACAATGCTCCAAGCTTTAACGATCGTTCCAGGAAAGGGCGGAGCACCTGCTCAATTAGTCATGAATGGGCAACCTCACCAAGCAACTTCGGCGCATTTCAACACACAGCATCATCAGATTATTACTAACACACAGCCCGCGCAGCAAATTAATTTGCTGCAACCGGTTAATCTGTTGAATGGAACCACTGGTATGGTTCAGAACTTTCCAACCATACAACAGTTTATTGTTCCTGGTTTAGGAAGTATGGTCATGTCTGCGGATGGCACGGCCACGCTTCTTCAAGATACAGGTGTTTTATTTACTATTTAAAATACAAACTTATTCATACCACTAGCACTAATTTTAATATCTGTATTTTTTGCAAACTTTCTAATTAAATGCAATTCTATGTTATCATTTTACTAATATTAATAAGTATTGCTAACATTAATAGTCTTCCTAGTTTACCATAATTTTCTTTCATTAGGTAATATCGGCATGCAACTTCAATTGCAAAATGTTAATGGTCAGAATGTACTGACGCCTGTTCAAAATCCTGGTGGCATTTTCGGGCCTAGTCAGAGTATTTTGGCAGCAGGCCCAGCTGGCATGGTAATACGAGCACCTCAAGCGACTGGTGGTAAGATTATTCAAGCTCAGCATAGTCCCGGTACACAATTTATTACACCGAATAGTGGTCAGTTCCTCGTTAACGGCACAACATCTTTTGGCAATCAATTAAATCCTATTGTCGCAAACGTTAGTCCAAATCAACAAGTGACCTTTAATACTACACAGGTACGATTTAAGTATTTTTCGTAAAATTGTATTATTGAGTCAATAGTATGTGATTATATTTTAAAATAAATGCATTGTAATAATAGGTACGGCCACCAAACATTCAAGGTCAACAGGAATTTATACAAATGAATGGTCAAACACTTATGGTACCATGTGCTACTGCACAAAATATCGCAGCAGTTTCCTCGTCACAAAATCAACAAAATACAACCTTTGTTCAACAAAATACAACAATAGTACAGCAGCAAACGACTATGGTATCGAATAATCAAATTCCAGGATTTCAAACGACTGGTGCCAATGCTCCAGCAAGTGTCGAACATCCAATGAACATAGATCACAACCAGTCTTATATACTAAGCACTGGCGTTGTCACGGTAATGTTAATTAGTTTAATGCGCATTAAATGTTTTTTTTTTATTTTTATTTTTTTTATTTGTTTATTGTCGCTCTTTTCATGCTCCCAAGTTAGTGCTAATCAGCGACGGAGGTTATACGATGTCTTGTATCAATCGGCAGAGACCGGGAATCGAACCCGGGATCTCCGGGTACGAATCCACTACTCTACCGACCGAGCCATCGCAGGCCTTTTTTCATGAATTTGTGTCATTTTGTACAACATTTAGACTTATTAAATATATAACGCAACAAGCTTAAACTAAAATTTAGATAATACAGTATTAGTTTTTAATCCAATAACAATGCTATTAATTTTTCTGAAAGAAATTGTAAATAATTAATTTATTTTTTAACCAACTCTAATGCATTTACTATAAAATATTTCAAAATTCCCTTGACCGAATAGACTGAAATTTCGACACAATTCATGTAATATTATTTTGATCTACGTAAATAAAACAGAATTTATCAATTTTATAATATAAATTTAGTTACAGAACAATTACAAAATTGTTTAAAACCCAATAAAATCACATTTTTCTCAAATATTATTGTTTATTAAAAGTTTACAAAGAATTTAGTAATATAGAAAATAAATATTCAGAGAATTGTAAATTAAACAATTTATGCTAAGCTTTTTAGGTTAACACGGACTTGATCCCTCATTTAATTTCTAATTTTTAAAATCCAAACAAGAATATTGGAATGATCTTAATAAAAATTAGCTTTTTATATAAAAAATTAAATTAATAAAATACAAAATATGAATTTAAATAACTTTTTATTTCTATTTTTGAAAGCTGAAAGTATATTTTCATATTTTGCAAAATATGGTATGTGCCTGTTGCATTAAGATTGTAAATAATAGCTTGTCCATTAATAATTTCACATTTTTATATTAATAAATTGACAATATTTTTTACAGCAGGGAAAAAGTCCAAACTCACCAAAAAGCAATTCGCCATCCACGGAGCAAGGAACTGATCAGCATCAACAGCAACAACAGCAACAGCAACAACAATTGCAACAATCGCAACAGCAAGCTCATCCACAACAGCAGCAGCTGCAACCACAACAGTCGCAGTTACAGCAGCAACAATCACAGCAACAATCGCAGCAACAACAAAATCAACAAGCCCAACAACAGCAATTTATTTTGACCAGTGGAACTACTACTGTAGTAGAAAAAACGCAACAACAGTCAACTGCAGCGTCGGCTGCTGCAGCAGCTGCTGCTCTGATGGCGAGGCATTCGGTCTCAACTCAAACAGCTGCGAATCAACCAAATGCTGCCCAGTCAGCGCTTATGAGGCAAGGTTCGCCACCAGATACGACAACCCACAGTCCCGGTAATAGTCAGAGGTCTAATAGTCCAGCAGTAGATACAACGACTCATGGTGCAGCTTCTCCTCCTCCACCAGCCAATACGAGGCAACAGTCTTCTACGGTAATTAAATAGAAAATATTAAGTTTTATTTGATAGCAATAAATAGTATATAAGATTATTTCAGACTATTTTGTACACGTTTTTATCAAATTTTTCATAATTTTTTACTACAATTTATATAACGAATTTTTTTTAACATTACAGTGATGGGGATTAATTATATTTTAAGGAGTATATTATACTTCTTGAATTTATACAATATTGTCTTGAATAAGTAAATTTTAAAAGGTATCCTAAAATGTTTAAATATTTTCTAACTATTAATTGGTTTACCCTCCAGCCGATGGTCCATTGCGTATCAAGCAGCGAGCCAGATTCGGGTGGGGACACTCATTTAAATTCTGAGGAATGGCGAGGTCAACCTATCAACAATTCTGGCAATGTCAAAGAAGTTCCACTCATGCAGACTTCTGGTGTTCAGGGTCAACAACAACAAACCCAAGCGTCACAGCATACGCAGCAGCAACAAGCACAGCAGCAACAGGCTAAGCCAACTTACGTAGAGTCATCAACCGTCTCGAGCGGGATCCAGGTTGGTAGCTTAGAACAGGCTGCTACCAGTGCTACCTGTCGACTAACCCTTACAGACACCCATCACGAACATCAACAATATCATCATGAGTTGGCCGATACAACACACCTCGAAAACACTCACGAGTCTATGGACACACCATCATCACCCAATCATTCTATTCATTCAGACACGCTCGTTATTGCGGAGCATATTAGTGAGGAACTAACAAGCGTCAATGATTATCCTATTAACAAAGATTTAGTTAGGGATCTGCAACACGAATCGTCAGGAACATCTTATCATTTCCATCAACAACAACGACCCATGCTTGATGATAGTATTAGTGTCGATAATTGCGTATCTAACATTTATGAAAGACAACAGCAGCAAGTTACTACTGCTACTGGGCTCGTGCAACATGACACTGAAAAGTTTTACAGTGTGGGTGTCACGGCTGGCTTGTACCCCCATTTGTATAACTTTAGGTCAGAGGAAAGCGAGCAGGAGGAACTTGCTGTTGTCAATTATCAGGCTTCCGAGAAGCTCCAGTTGCAGCAGCAGGCTTTCTTTAGTCCATACGTATACAATGATAGGTTGATGAATTATGTTGATGATGGTATCGAGCTCGAAGAGGAAAGTGTTGAATCCTCTGATGATGAAGACGAGGATTTATAAAACCTCGTTTAAAAATATTATTGTAGATCTTTACTATTTCAGTGCAACAGACGCCTTATATATTCAAAAAACGTTTTTATTATTTTTTTACTAAAATTTTACTTACACATTAATTTATTGACAAAAATGATAGTTCTTAGATTAAATTATAATTTTAGTTTTATTATTTAAATATTTAGTGTTAGACTTTTATCATTTTTAATGTAAAAATGTAATGGATAAGGTTAAAGAGTATGAAGACAATGTCGATATTCACTAATCGCTAGTGATTTACATAAATATATTCGCTAATGATGCTATAAGCATATAATAAAGTAATTTAAAGGCAAATCAATTTTGCAAAATGTATAAAATATATAAATTTATTGAAGATACACACATTTTTTTATATACATTAAATAAATGTCTGTTGCTTTGAAGGTTTTAAAAGGAAAATAAATCGTTTAATTTTTCCAAATATTGACAGCTATCACGATTGGTTGATTGATATTAAGATGATCATTTATTAATTGTTGAATTGTTCTTTACCATCGCTAATTATATGGATATAAAATATCTTTATAAATGGATAGATATTAATATTTTTAACTCTTACTTAAATATACGCTTTTAACTACACTATTATTTTATATACTAGTGTATTATTTTACTTCATTTATAAGTCATACCAATCGCAGTTCACAAAAGTAAAATTATTGTTCTTAATTATATTTTTGATTTTTATTTATGTCAGGATAATTCTCTTAATTCTTCGAGGCTCGAGGTCAGGGAGAGACTTCAGAGAGTAACATCAATTTTAGTGATTTCAAATCTCAGTGATTCAAATGTTATTTAATTATTTATATTAGTGCGTAAGAACATATAGTTTAATGATTATTGCTTTTTAATGATATATTTTAAATTGTATATTTGTTTGCAACATATTAGTGTATAAGTCTATACAAAGTGGCATTTTAGCAGTAAAAAGAAAGTAAGGATTAATACTCACCGAAGTCTCTGTAATAGTGATTAATTTTGTAATTAGCTTGTATTTATGATAAAGAATCCCATTAAAGTAATTGCGATAACCGTTTTAGTATTATTATTATTATTGTTTAAACAACAATATTCTATAATATAATTAATATTATTGACATACAATTGGCAATAATGTAACTTGTATATGTAATGATTAAAATTCGAAAGCGTTTTTTCGAATTCATCGGTTATATGAGGGAAAAAAGAAACAATAAAATCAATCGATCAAATAATAAAAGAAATGTAAATCTTCTTGACTTTTTCAAAATTTACTTCAACTATTAATCTTTATCGAATTCTATCAAGCATGTTTGATAATTTCTAATTTACAGTTTGAGTGAATCTTTTTTCGTAAAATTATTATTGCATGTCAAATTTGTTGTAGTGATTCGAGTTTGATGAACTTAAATTAAATTTTCGATTCGTCTTTTCTTGGGGCAGGAATAGTAGTGCGAAATTTTGTTTGGTTTTTACCACAAAAATGCAATTTGAATTACAAAATTGATTATAGCATGAAGGAGTTTAATTAGCTTGTGTCTTGTGTTGAGTTTGATCGAGTTCGTATTTGACAGATCTTTACGAAGCAAGCCGATGGTGCCATGAGCACAGTGCGGTGCGAAAGCAGGGGAATCAAGCGAAAGCTGGACTCCATCCACGCAATGCATTCCACTCTGCATGAAGACCAGGATGGTCAGTATCGTATCGTACATTAAAAATTTGCGCTCCATTGGTTACATTATTTTTTCTTTTCAATCACCAAGTCATTCAATTGAGTTTGAAGTATTATAGTCAAATTCTAATAGGATTTTTTAATCAGTTAATTTAATGCATAGTATTATAAAATATAAATATACAAGTGTATATAATTTTTATAGTGTTTCAAAGTATATTTGAGAAAATTTGTACAAAATGACTTGTAGATTTAAAGGAAACGAAGGTCGCTCTTGCTACCATTTTTGCACCTCTGCTAACAGCTTCGAAAAATCTGAAACTCTCTTGCCGATTGAACGTTAGTCTCAGATTTCATTCCACACACTTTTCACATTAACATTTTTCTTCTCTTCACCTTAACTATTAGTTTGACGGTGGTAGTGAGTCATGTGCATGTACGTATAATATTTATTACAAAAATAACAAACCTGATTTTCACTCTTTATTTACAAGAGCATTGATTGTATAAATTAATCGATATTTATATATATATACATAACACGCTATCTATGTCATGTCTCACAAAAATGTAACAAAATCATAATCTATTAACAGAAGAAAACAATGAATCTCGTGCAGTGAGCAAAATATGCAATGCATGTGCTTAAATGTCGAAAGGTAGGTACATTGGCTTTCATTAAATATTCATTGCAAAAAAAACTAATTGGCTGTCAGGTTTGTTAATAAGTGCCGTCACAGTATTCACATATCAGCACATTTTTCCCTTCCTCCACCATGTTTATGAAAATCGTCTAATTTTTTTATGAGCGGAAAGCCAACATCACTTCAAAATGTTAAATCGCACTCATTAACTATATCGAATTGAATAAATCATCCGATCACGACTGACTGAAAATACTTGAAGGAAAATAAAGAACATAAACTTGTTTGTTTTATGTATTACTTGAATTACAGAAAATTTTAGACATAAGTATAAATTATATTATTTTCTTTCATGTATGCGGACGAATAATGCTTAATCGTTTATAAGAAGCTAAAATAGCTTGTCATCGATGTCACTGTCTTCATGTTTTTGGGTCGCACATTGTAAATATCATTGACTTATGTGAAATCATTCATCATTCGCTCACTCACAGTGTGGTGAAAATGCTATAATATCAACGAGGTCGTTGTGTTTATAGCTTTGGAGAAGGTTGCTCGTTTGGTTACAAAACAAATGTGTTGTTTTACCTTTGGGGACATAAGGAATTCTCCTAATAATAACTTTATTTCCTTTATTCTTACATGAAATCACTATTTATGATAAAATATTTTACACCATACTTTCATCTTAATTTTATTTACCATTATATTGCATATGATTACCGAGTAGGTTTCATGTAAATAAAATAGATACACAGGTAGCAAATTTATTGCGAATTCACTTAAGTCAGAGAAGTAAATATTTTGAAAAATTGATAACCTGTTATTGCATTATTTTTACAATACTCATATTTTGAATTATATATGATAATTAAGTTATAACAGTTATTAATTTTTCTAAAATATGTTCCGTTTGAGCTATAATATGTATGCAATAATATTCACCACTAGTTCATCACGAGTACAATATGTATCCTTGCACTTCACTGACCTTAACCTTTAATAAATAAAGTCATTATAAGCTTTAGATTTTTAAAAATAGTTATACAAAGTAGTACAATTTTTTATTTAAATAATTTATTATATATCTGCCATGTACTCTAATGTTTACAATTTATATTTGCCAGAAAATACTTGCTAGATGATTGAAACTTTATTATATTTAAGAAAAATAATATGTGCATATATATACAATATAATTGAAAAATTAGTAGAAGATTGACAATATTGTATAACTATTTCTAATAATTTGAAAGCTGCGCAATCGGGCAAAAATAATATAATCGGGCGATAAAAGTACCCGCGCGTAATCCCCACCTAAAGAATGTGAGGAACGAAATCGAAAAAGAATTGCGTGCAGAGCCTCAGGATGATCCGGCCAGCACGAAAAAAGCGCGGATGTTTGCGGTCGGCGAAGTCGTATGGGGTTGTGCCCGAGGAAGCGCTGCCTGGCCCGGAAAGGTCGAGGCGATCGGCTCGATCTCGACAACTCTCGCCAATGCTGGAACAACCGTCGACAACACCGTCTGGATCCGTTGGTACGGGTCACAGCGGGAGGCAGGTCTCAGCCAGGTCGCAGTCAAGAGTCTCAAGTCCCTCTCCGAAGGCCTCGAGGCGCATCATCGCGCACGAATGAAATTCAGGAAGTGAGTCAGCTCCCTAAATTTAATTACGTGCGATCCTGAATATACACACGGAGAGAAAATCGTTGGTACTACCATATGGACCAAATTTGACAAAATATCTCCATCTGTTCTGAACGACAATAGTAACGATTATATACCAAAGTAGTATTCGCGCGATATGTTACTAGCAAGGATTTACAAATATTAAAAACTTAGTTTAATTTCTTTATGTTTATCGTGCGAAAGGGTTACGCTACTGCCACGCGAGAAATAACAAATATGCATAGATGCTTCATACGTCAAACGCAAAGAACTGTTAACATTTTGAAAAATGCGCTGATAAGAAATGCGAAAAAAGTCTCGACAAAATTCTATTTTAATGAATTATTTTACAGAACTATTTGTTTAATGATTATTATATTATTCGCATATATTGTATTGCCTCTTTTATTCATATAATTACGTTTATATAAATTTATTCTTTATTTAAATAATTTATAAATTTTTATATTTTGGACTAAAATTAATAAATTTTCGTTTAAATATTCAATTTTTGGTTTATGCAAAAATGAAATCTTTTCTAAATTTTCTAACTTTTTATTAAATGCAACGTACGTAGTTACATAAGCGATTATTTACTAAAATAGTAACAGGACATTTGCAAACATCGCCTTAGCGTTCGATATAAAATTTTTAATTTTTTTATGCATACATTAAAAAATAAGTTAGTAATAGCGACGATTTTCTCTCCGTACACTTGTTTTATTCACTTGTAATACTTATCGATCCTTGCAGAGTTTATGCATATGTTCCCATTATTTACAGATTATTATCTGTTTGCTATACAAAGTGACGTGTCTCACGATCTTTACTACGTTAACATATGTATCTATTCGATGGGAATTATTACGACTTATTATTATAACTCAAGGCAACATTATAATATATTTATTGACTAGCATTCATATTAAGATATTTGACAAAATTGAGCAATTTAACAATCAATGTTCTTTAACATTTAATTATCTGTAACCAATATGTAATTATATTTTGTATTTTTTATGCAAGATTTTGTGCATTAAATTAACCATCCGATCACTTGTACGGGTAATTATCTATCCAAATCTATTTTCAAAGAAACCATTCAGCGTTTACATTTATCTGGACAAATAATATTGACACCTGTAATCAAATTGTTTCCATACCAATTTTTTAATTTATTTTCTAATTCAATATATTTATTATTGTAATATTGCCTTACTATTATAATTCCATCGTGTCATACTGTATTGTATTGTATCAAAAGTAATTAAATTTGATTCTCCCGCTCCTCACCCTGTACAAACTAATTAATTCCATGTAGACCCATTTTGCTCGCATAAGTTCCAATAGAAATAAGACGAGAATTATACTATAAAAATATATAAATTCAGTAAGATTGAGTTAAACATAAAATTATTTGCCACAACAATAAGTAACATCAGTTTATAGGAATGTATACTACACGTATATCACGTTGTTTAAAATCATATGCGATTTCTGAGTTATTAATGCAATTATTTTATTTTATTCTTATCGATATATACGATTTTAGAGTTTGCGATGTATAATTAGCAAACCAACAGCCAATTATCGCTGATAATTAGAATATTAAGGATTTCAGAAAACCATTAAATTTGTTTATTGTTATTTTTAATAATAAGAGTCTATAGACATTATCGGTGTTTGCATGTCGTAGTTGTAGAATTTTTAGTAAATTATATGCCTCACGCGTTTACTTACGCGTGGTCTCGAGGTTTATTTTAAATAATTTTTCATTCTGGTGGAATAGCTTTACTATCACCTATCTTTATTTACTATTTTCTTTATTATACTCAATATTCTATACCTTTACAAATTATTATCTTCGTTATATTCTTTTTTATTATTTACCAAACATTATAATTCTTCTAAGCATTTGCTGTTTTTATTTATTTTAATATTATATTTAATATACAAATTTCTTTTTTTATTTGTTAAAATAATAATCAATCACAATTTTATTTGATATTTTAATTTTATTATGTTACATTTCCATTTCAGCTGTACACAAACAAAACCAATATTTATTTAAATATTTTTATTTTTATTCAAAATTATAATTAATTAATTCAAGGTGATCAAT
The DNA here is from genome assembly GCA_026168455.1 of Theocolax elegans. Taxonomy (NCBI): domain Eukaryota; kingdom Metazoa; phylum Arthropoda; class Insecta; order Hymenoptera; family Cerocephalidae; genus Theocolax; species Theocolax elegans. The sequence goes on along the minus strand of CM047425.1, from coordinate 87,623,541 downwards.
ACATTTTACATCTTTGAAGTTAAGAAAAACAATATTTTAAAAACTTAAGAATAGTCTCAAAGTTATGTATTTAAATAAATTAATGTTTGTTAAATTGGTAGTTTAGCAAACGATGTATGATAATAACGATGGATGCATAAAGCTCATTGACATTATTTTGTTATTTTACTGTTATGATTAATTACAAATTTAAAAAGCAATTAATTGTTAAAGTCTATAAAAATGTTAAAGTTGTATCGATCGCTTGAATTACCTTTAGTAGAACCAGCACGCCAAAAATGTCCCAATTCCACCCAAAAAGTAACTAACGAACCGAAGCACAGAAGCTTACGTTCGCTTCTCCTTCTAGAAGTCGTAAATTGAATACGCAGCTGGAGATCGCGATCCAAGAGGCAATGGCCGAGTTGGACACCAAGCCAGTGATGGAGAAACCTAACGAAATGGTATCAACCAAACGTACTGTTGGACTAAGGAAAACAGCTGGAAGGAAGGTACCGATAGCCCCTCGACCACACGATGATTAAAGATGGATGTACAGAAACCTCTGTAAAATGAAATCTATCCTCGATTTGTATCCAAGACTGGGACATGTTCTTCTTCTTTTGCGGTTCGAGAGGATACTCACTGGGATCAAAATGCGCTTCTCGACTTCTTTTATTCGCTTCATTAGCGATAATCTCTGTATATACATATTATACATATATAAATATATATATAAATATATATATAAATATTATAATTTGTTTGTAAAGCGGAGCTGATCGCGTTTGCTCGCTATTTCCTCGATAATTGCGCAGAAATGTATAAAATTCTTTCGTCTTCGAGCGTACGTACTTCACCAAAGGGTCATTTGAATTTCGAGGGCGCGTCAATCGTTTTTCGACGAGTCGAACTTTTTGCGATACCTGGATTATAAAGCTCGTAGAGCTATGGTACGTGTATAATTAGGCCTAATTGTGATAGATTCTAACGATTAAAACGTCGTAAGCTACATTTCTTTTCATTTATGTTTGTATACACTTTCATTGCTAATATACGATGAGGGCGATCGAATTATCGCGTCGTCGTAAATGGGATAACGGGGAGGACGCGGGGGCTTTGTGAATTTAAATTGTATAGACATTTTAGAAATAATAATAAGAGGGGATAAACGGCAATCGGTTATGCCGAATTCAATTGTAAAATTATTTACACGTTAGTTTTTATTGCATCACAAGATCACAAATTGTTGGATAAAATACTTCGTTATGTTTGTATGAAATGTTCTCTTGTAATATTATGTTTTATTTTTACTTCAAATTAATACGTATAATAAATTTACGTAACTAGTGGGTTTATTTTAAGCAATTACCAATCATTTCGGTATTGCATTTTGAAATTTTAATTATCTACTCAATTTGTTTTTAATTATTTTTACACCTAATGAATCTCGAAGTTTTACTTTGTGTTTTTTAATTTACTTAATTGACTTATTTTTTAAAGTTTTTTTAATTATTATTAGTGTAATTGCAAGTATTTGATACGTATTAAAGTTTTAAATAGATTAATTTAAAAAATACTTTCAAATTATATTGTATATGTTTCATTGCCTTGCGAATAAAAGCTTTTTCTAGATTAAATAAATAAAATCTTGACGCGGGGTTTTTTTCGTTTCTAAATACACTTTTCAGTATGCGAATTGGTCATAATAGTACATGCGAACGTTAGCGTCGATAAATTTCACCGAAGTATTCTCTCCAATAAATTTCTTGAACGTGCACATATTTGATGTTATTTCAATGATTGTAACGACAACTAATCGACGTGTAAGCAAAACAAAAAATCAAGACTGTTAACACTATTTAAAAATCTCAATCAAAAGAGCTTTTACACTCAGTTGCACGATTTAAATAAATATATACAAATTAGTACAATCAAATTGATATTGAAAAAAGTAAGTGATTTTAAAACGTTGCGTTACATCATCGAAATGGTATATCATATTTAAAATAAAATTAAAAGTCGACAATGAAAATTGTACTATTCAATGTTATAATATAATAATTTCGATCGCTCGTCGCAATAATTAGGAAGTTGAATCCTTTGGTGCTCAATTGCTCCTGGTTGTAGGAGCTGAAAAAAAGTGTGTAAAGAAATGTTGTACAGAAAGAAAATACAAATTTAGTAAGATTTTATTGAATCGGCTGGATAGAGTCACGACTGAGAAACGATATGTTTCGTAAACGTAATTGTCCTTGCGTCTTCGACGAGAAAATATGGTATTTCCATTTAAAATAGCATCGTATATCGCGCTTATTTAAAAGATCAAAGTTATATAAATAACTAGACGAAACCAACCAGTGCAGTTTCGAGTGTCATAATAAAACGACCTAAAGGAAAATAGGATACCAGTGATGTTAAACTTTCTTTATCTTTAATGCTGTGAGCTTTTAATTTTGCGCTTTAAAAGTTCTATGTTATACTTTGCTGACATAATCAACGTACAATAGACAATAAAATGTGAAATCGAGTATCAAAAAAGGAAAAAGCTTATGATTATAAATATATGTGTAGGCAGAGGATAATGTAAATGCAAAAAGTTTTTTCTTCCCAGAGTCCGCAGGCTTGTAAACAGATGATCGACGTCTCGTCGATGCTATTACATATAAAATTGAGAAATATATATATATATGAATATATAGATATATAAATAAAAATAACGCAACTTAACGATAAACGGGTTCAGAAGATATCTTAGTATTATGTCTTAAACAAGAAGTAAAGAAAATTAATACAATTGTAAATAAGTCGTAGATCTTAGCCCGCGTGCGAAGTTATTATTGCGATTATTACTATTATTATTATTACTATTAAAATCATAATTTATATTATAATTATTATCACTATTATTATTAATATTATTATTAAAATTATCATTTATATTACAATTATGATCATTATTACTATAATTATTATTATAAATATTATAAACTGTAGAATGTAAATTTTTATCCAAGCGAATCAAAAGTAAAACACACTCGATAAAATTTCCATGAGAGAATAAAGCGAGTAACGTTTTAATTTCTTTCGTCATCGGATTAACGATTTTAAACTTGTTGATCAGTGATTGTAACTCTCCGTATTAGTTTAGAAAGTGAAAATATTTCTATGTAAATTAGTAATCATGTAGATTCGTGTCTTCTTTTAATGCGTTTTTTTTCATTTTAACCATGCACGTAGGAAAAATTTTACGTGATCGTTTATTTTTTTAATAATATTTCATTGTGTAAATGTTCTTTTATTACGTTGATATTAGTTGATCTTTTGCCTTTTAAATCGAATTTGTATCGTATTTTTGTCGAGTCGTAAATTAATTCACATATCAGTGACGATGAAGGTCGACTCAGAAAAAAAATCTGAAATTTTTAACCGAATGCCGTTTTTTAAAAATAAAGAAATAAAAAATGTATGGATTTTAAAAACACGTATACATTTTAATTGTATAGAAAAAACAAGTACAGTAGACGTGTACTTTCGTTTATTTAATCGAGATTTAAGATTAAGAAATATACCAATTTAAAAATAAATAAAAATGGGGGACTGAATCAAACATTGTACACTTCCTGCGTAAAATGATACAAATAATGGTAAACAATTTTTCGAAACCAAGTTCGTACATGTTGTATACTTTAGTAACAAAAAGAAATATACAGAATATAAATGCAATTTGTCCACGTATATTTTTCTCCCAGGTCGTGGACGAACAGAACCGCGTTTGTACTTCTCACCTTAATTTTATGGATATAAAAGATTACTAATAAACAAACGTTCTACAATCGTAGACAAGATATTTTGCAGAGTACGTATTTCCATGACAGCGATTTTATAGAATATACAAAGCAAACGGAAGGAACGAACTGTAATCAAAAAAATAAAACAAAAAGGTCGATGGTTTTTTTGCGCACGTTTTTTAAAAAGTGCCGGTTTTTAAATAAAAATAATACACATAGCGACACAGCCCGAAAATCGCGAATGCGGTTCTGTCGTCGTACTTCTTAAATAAGCATTTCAAAATGGGAACACGTTTGTCAAAAAAGTGAGTTAAGCAAATGAAAAATACACGAGGGCTTTCACAAGATGCGTTTTCGCGTATTAGACAAAATTATCAAATATACAAGACTTTTTTTAAAATTAAAGTATGAGCGAAGGCGCATCGTTTGAGCCTGGCGGTAAACAAAGATTTACACGAGGATCCTACATTAGTGTTTAACAAACACAAAACAATAGATAGTAAAAGGTATAACTTAAAAAAAATATAAATAAATATTACCTTGTACTTGAAAATAGATAAGAATGAATGCCGGAGCACTACGATTGACTTTTAAATGTTAATAATATAAAGAAAAACTACAAACACAGTGTAAATAAATTCATAATGTCTTTATTCCTAAAAAGAGCGCATTATAATACCATCCATTAATCGTACTAAACATTAAAGAAAGAATAAAAATACGAGTGTTTTTTATGCGTGATCCAAAATGCGAGAGATTAAAATAGCAGTAGAGAATAGTTGAATTACGAGAGAAGCTTTGTGAGTGTTTAACACACCAGCATCAAACTAATAAAAAATGTTCATGCGTTTTTTTTGATCGAACAACAATTTTCCTGGATTTGGGAACAAAAGAACGTCGCGTAAAAAGACGAATAAAAGATGAGTTTCAAGAAAAAGCGTATCAACGAGTTCTCGTTTCGTTCCTAAAAAATAAATAACAAAAGAGATGATTATCAAAAAATATATTGGAGATGCAAGAAAATTATTGTATTTTCGATGTTTGTTAAACTCCAAAAAGAAATATGAAATATGAATTTAGCGACTAATATATAAAGACATCGAAGATAACAAATTATGACGTTTCTAGGCACATGGAAAGTTTTACGAATCGTTTTTTAACAAGCGTAAATTTCGCGATTTTTTCTGGTAAATTTTTGTATCAGGGAATTGTTTATTATATGACGCAGGGGACAACAAAACCCATCACAATACACATGTTAATTAAAAGACGTAATATGCGAATGGTGAATATGATAGATGAAAATGTTGCCGATTTATTATAGCAAAAGATGATAATTTTTCTATTTACAAACTAAGTGACGACAAGATTTAAATTTAAATAAAGCAAAATAATTAACGATAATCGCGGTGAATGGTATGTAACTGTGTAATATGCGTGCGAGAACTCTATACGATTGTGAGCATCAGATTAAAAAGAATGTGTGAGAAAATAAGAGATATTAAAAAGAAAAATGCAAGCGAATAAAATTACAGTCCCCACCTCCCCGCTCCTCACGATTAGGTGACAAATTAGCAAAGCTATACATATATACATACATTATTTAATATTTGGCATAATATTTATATATAAATAAATATATGTGTGTATATACATATATATATGTATATGTATATATATATACATATACATACGGACTATTAAAGAGATAAATGATAGACCGCAAAATAAACGGGCGAACGGAAAAATAGTCCAAAAATATACTAGGCGAAAGATTTAAAAGAAGAGTGAGGTGCAAATGTTAGAGAAATGAAAGGTAAAAGATCGAGAAAATTTTTAATTGAAAAAAAGGAGAGAGGGGATTAGGTGATTGTCGACCGAGGAAAAGTATGAAGCTATGTGATCTATTAAAACTAGTAGCTTTTAGCTGTAAAGACTTATACTTTATTTTGTAAATTTTGTTTATACAATGTTTGATCGTCGCATAATAATATTGTATGTGAATACATAATTTAATAAATGATTAACATGTGAAGTTAAATTCAAAGTTATTTCTTTATACTTTTAATTATCCTTAATGTTTCTCTTTTACTTTATAACCCATTCACTTACTTTTAGTGTATTAGCATTAATTCCGATATAACGTTATTTTTTTTAAACTGTTATGTAATTGATTAAATAATTTAATGAAAATAAATAGAACAAATTTTTATGTATTTTTTTAATATCCAACTATCTAATTATCAATAGACTTTTTAAAAAAATGTTTTCACTATTTTAAGGTGACATTTTGCAGTATACAATAATTACACGTTTTTAAACTATTCGTCGTACACCGTTCAATTGGCAGGTATGTTTGGTAAGTTAATACTTTGTAATGTTTCCTCTAAGTAAGATAAAGTGGAGTGTACGTGTGTGATAAAGAGCTTTTACTAAAGTAGTTACATTGCTTATTATAGTACGTAATATTTATTATAAAGCAAACACAAATTTTAATTTTTGTCATGTATAATTATATTTAAGTAAATATTTAAATATTAATAATATTGATTATAATAACACAAACAAATAAACAAATTGTACAAACTTGAAACGATATTATTTTTTATTAGTTTATTGTTTTTAAATTACTTTTAAACTGCAAGAAATTCTTGATTAAATAGTAATATGCAAATTTCAATATCGGTGCATTTCTTCTCGATGCATTCCTCGTTTATTAAATTTACAGGTCAATGAAAATTCTTAGCCGATAAGCCAGTACTCAAACTGATAACTTTTTCTTTTTCGCGATTAAGTAAGTATACAAATTTTATTTCATATTTCAATTTTATAAAGAATATTTTGTATTCTTAAAAAATGGATACTCTATAAATAATTTAGCTAATGTGTGTAAGTTTGTTTTACACTAAACAATATTTCTGATATCTATTTAAAATGATGTTATTAAAAAATAACAGTATAAATGAATAATAGTGTAAGATAATAGACAATAATATTGAAATTGCTGCACTTATTGATAATATTTAATAACGATCAAAATTAAAGAATATAAAATGAAATAAAATTACAAAGATACATTTTTATGGTAGGTATAAAAGGTTTTATATTTTCTTCATTATCAAATAGGTAATTCATTTCATTATTTCTTCTATGTTGTCGTATGCTTCATGCGATATACACATTCCTATAGTAGGAAAATGCCCTCGCAAGAAAGAGTAATATACACAACTATAACAAAGGTAACATAAAACGCCTTAAAGAATTTAAATGATTTTAATAATAAAATTTAGTTTTAGTGACGTTTCGGTTGTCAATGTCACTACCCTCTTCAAATTACAAAAATGGCTTTTTCGGTTCTTTTTCTTCATTGTATAATAAGGAAACGTCAATATTAACTATTTCATATGACGAAAATTCAGCATATATCTGTGTGAACGATACTTTTTACTTTTTTACATATCGCTAATTTACTAACATTATTTACATTTTTTCGACTAGTGGATGACTCACGCTAGAGTTTGTATATTACTATTACTTTTGTTATTAAATTAAAGATACTTACATTTTACATATTTTTTTATAAATTACTATGTACTATATTTTAGATGTACGTCGTTTGCAATTTAGTATTGAAGTTTCTTTAAATTACAATTTAATAAAATCCGTCTAAAATAAAAGGTATTGTTAGCGCGCATTCGGTGTGAACCAAAAATAATATCATATATTGACACGACTGCATGTGCAAAAGAGAGACAGAGAGAGAAAAGAAAGAGATATGAGCGGGGAAAGGAGCGAAGACGCGAGACGAGAGAAAGGGTAGTTTGATGAAAAGTGGATGTAAGGGCGCGTAGACGTATGATTGAGTTTTTAAATAAATATTATACTTCGAAACAAAATGAATCTATCGTTCGTTGATATGTATATGTGTATATAATATTGGTCTCTACGAACTAAATAGGTACTTTACTTTTAGAATAAAGTAGGCCTATTGTTGCTTTATTCTAAAAGTAAAGTATTTAGTTCGGAGAGACCGATATTATATACACATATAAATATTATACTTCGATTGAGACAACGAGTTTGCTGATTATTAAAAATGCGTCCCTTTCCTTCTTAAATACAAAATTGTTAAGAGTTTACTTCATTTACATTAAAAATAAATAAATGTTGGAAATTAAAGAGCAAGCTAACAGTATATTTTCTGTTAGGTAATTAGAACAATTATCATGTGGATTCTGATGTACTATATTTAATTAATAACAATGTTTTTACAATTTCAAAAAAATAGTATTAGTCACTCTGAAGTTACAAAAAATAAAATACATGTTTATATCTTTTTTACACTTTTACGTCTTGATGTTACTAAAATATAGTAACTAAATAACGTTAGTTAATAAATTGTAAGTAAGATAACTTTATTTGCCCATAAAAGGATCCAGTTACGTCTGGTACACATCAGACGCAACAGAATCCGAAGCTAGTGCAAAAGCTTTAACCTGCTGAAATGCAATTTTAGGCATCCGACGAACACACTGAGAGCATTCGTCGACGTGCCCTCGGCGTAGTTTTTTCAGGTGAAGATAGCGCACAACCTACGGTAAAGAGTACAGTTACTCGCCCTGGACCACAACTCCTATCAGATCCTTTTTTCCTTTATTTCCACTACAAGAAAACAATCAAAATTGTACTCATTCTCTTCGATATGTGATCCTTTTTATACATGCATATCTATACATAAAAATTCTTTTTTTTACTATAAAACTATTTCAAGTTGTATTGCATTCAACATTTATTATCTGCACAAATTATTTAATCTTATATAATATATGTATAGTTGCTACGCAATGACTTAACTTCTAATCATTTTATTATTAAAAATAATTCGGTTAAATGCCTTATATAAGTATATATATCTATCGTTATGTACGAATCTTATTATGTCGTATATAAATATTTTATTCTACTACAATTGAGGGTTCTGAAACATAAATGCCATATAAGCAATATATTTCTTATGAAGTACTTATTTGTTTCGAAATCTTCAATTATATTTTTCATGTATACATGCATATTTACACATGATGAATTACGAAATGGCATTTAACCCATTTAAAATTTAATATTGGTACACTTAGATAGTTTTATGAGATTTATTTTGTTTGTAATAATCGTAAATTTATATTTAATACAATGATTAATTTGTATATGTTAAACATAACAATTATAAATTATTAAAAAAATACATTTTGAAGTACAGTTATCAGATTCGTATTTTCTTGTTTTTTGAAAATATGTATGAAAACGTGGAAAACTAATGGTAATGGATGATACTCTTAACGCAATTTGATAGTCAAATTACAGGGATCTACTTTCATCAAAATAATTAATTCAATGTAATAATCACTTATCGTCGGTAACGTTTGACTATTAAAAACAAGCTTTGCAGCTACCCAAAAATCTCATTCACTAAAGTATAAAAATTAAAAAACTTAAATTAAAAAAGTGATACCAATTCTTTATATACCATATTCTTTTAAAGGAATTGTAATCTATGAAATTCATTAATTAATAATTAGTTAGATTCGTTGACAATATATATTTAACTCTAAAACCACTGCACCACACTCTAGCAGAAATTCTCAGCACACATCCACCATAATTTTCCTAGATCTTAAGGTGTTAACTGCATCGCCTCTCGGCTGTAACGTGTTTAACTAATTCCTGCACCTGTACCCATTCCAATAAATACTCTTATTTACATACGTTGCATTTAACAACAAATCTTACATTGCATAATTTAAAAATGTTGGTTTTGGGAGTTAGTTTTTACGCATTTGATTTAACATTAGTACTTAACAGACTTTACATAATGCTTAATTGTATTCATTTAGATGTTCAATAAATATTACTTCTTTGTGGCTAGAATATCACTATTAATTCATTACATCAAGAACTTGAATCGGTACAGATACCAGGCTCGAATGATAGTGCTCGTTGCAATGTGCGAACAAAAATTGTCGTGCCCGTTTCTGATCTACGAATGTAAACACGAATTACTTGTTTGAGGTTTTTAATAGTTCATCCACGCCGTTCGTAACGTTTTTATGTGAAAAAATTAATTGATGTGACATAATTCATAAAGTATTAAAAGTATATAATCATTATTGAAATTAAGAGGTAAAATTAAATTCAAATAAAAGCAATTACAAAAAATTTTGGCTATCGCTGATGAATCATTAGCAGTTCAGAGCGTTAAAGGATAGTGATTGAAGACCTAGGAAGAAGTGGGAAAACTGAACCTGATTTTATTAAGAATTGCATACACGTGTTTCTGTCATAGACGCCAAGTAGTTTTCTGGATTGGTGCAAATATTCCCCTGTTTTGCTTGGATCGGTAGGGGCGCTCTACCAGTTTCCCTGAGTCATGGGAGACGCTTATTTCCCAAACTACTTAGATACTATATTCTGAACCGGAAATCTATTCTTTCTATCTTTTCTATCTTTTTTTCTATCTTTGTCAGACATATACTCGAATTCCCAAACATTTCGTTAGAGATAATGTTAATTTATTAGCTTTATCCGAAAAGATTATAAATTGAAACACGATCATGTGAATTCCAACATGAGATATGCTCAATTTAAAAAATTACGTTCAAAATACTGGACAAATGATAATTTTGGCTTTGTAATCATAAAGAAGGATCGAATAATCAGTGATGGTAGATGTCGGAAGGGATTTGACTGTTTTACTATAAATATAGCTAGTATTTAAAGGATTTCTTATAGTCAATTATTGAATATTAAGGTATCAACATGAATAATTTCCAGCGAGTGCAAAATGTTCTTAAGCAGCTCGTACGACTCTGATGAATTATTAGCAGTTCAGAGCATTAAAGGATGGTGATTGAGGACCTATGAAGTGGGAAAACTGAACCTGATTTTATTAAGAATTGCATACACGTGTTTCTGTCATAGACGCCAAGCAGTTTTCTGGGTTGGTGCAAATATTCCCCTGTTTTGCTTGGATCGGTAGGGGCGCTCTACCAGTTTCCCTGAGTCATGGGAGACGCTTATTTCCCAAACTACTTAGATACTATATTCTGAACCGGAAATCTATTCTTTCTATCTTTTCTATCTTTTTTTCTATCTTTGTCAGACATATACTCGAATTCCCAAACATTTCGTTAGAGATAATGTTAAATTGAAACACGATCATGTGAATTCCAACATGAGATATGCTCAATTTAAAAAATTACGTTCAAAATACTGGACAAATGATAATTTTGGCTTTGTAATCATAAAGAAGGATCGAATAATCAGTGATGGTAGATGTCGGAAGGGATTTGACTGTTTTACTATAAATATAGCTAGTATTTAAAGGATTTCTTATAGTCAATTATTGAATATTAAGGTATCAACATGAATAATTTCCAGCGAGTGCAAAATGTTCTTAAGCAGCTCGTACGACTCTCATGAATAATTTCCCATCCTACAACCGAGCTACCTAGTAAAATTGCACAAACTACCCATTGAACTTCACAGACCAAGGTGCACAAGGGAGCAGTCTAGCACAATACATCAGAAGTCGAAGCGGAACCATGTCCAACGACTGCTTGAAGAAACTCAAGCATTAACAGAGCAGAGAAGAGCCAGTGCAAGTGAAGCAGAATGCAAGAATGCCTGATGATAGCGAAGCTGTCGAGTTCTCGTCCCAGCTGGACAGCGTGTTCAGGAGGAGCCAGGAAATTAACCGAGCCAGAGTTCCAGCGGAACCAGTAAGCCAACCAGAGCCAATGAACATATCCAACAACAACCTGGAAACACCAGTTAATGTAATGTTGTTTAATACGAGAGAGTAGGCAGGAGTGCACATTTACTTTAGTAAGCGATTGTGTACAGGACAGGGCATCGGAACAGGTTGAGTGAGTAATGTTATTTCCCAAACTACTTAGATACTATATTCTGAACCGGAAATCTATTCTTTCTATCTTTTCTATCTTTTTTTCTATCTTTGTCAGACATATACTCGAATTCCCAAACATTTCGTTAGAGATAATGTTAAATTGAAACACGATCATGTGAATTCCAACATGAGATATGCTCAATTTAAAAAATTACGTTCAAAATACTGGACAAATGATAATTTGGCTTTGTAATCATAAAGAAGGATCGAATAATCAGTGATGGTAGATGTCGGAAGGGATTTGACTGTTTTACTATAAATATAGCTAGTATTTAAAGGATTTCTTATAGTCAATTATTGAATATTAAGGTATCAACATGAATAATTTCCAGCGAGTGCAAAATGTTCTTAAGCAGCTCGTACGACTCTCATGAATAATTTCCCATCCTACAACCTGGACAGAGTTCCTCGTCCCAGCTGGACAGCGTGTTCAGGAGGTGCCAGGAAATTAACCGAGCCAGAGTTCCAGCGGAACCAGTAAGCCAACCAGAGCAATGAACATATCCAACAACAACCTGGAAACACCAGTTAATGTAATGTTGTTTAATACGAGAGAATAGGTAGGAGTGCACATTTACTTTAGTAAGCGATTGTGTACAGGACAGGGCATCGGAACAGGTTGAGTGAGTAATATTATTACTCACACACAGTATATTGAATAAGATATAAGCCGTCTTCCTAATACATAATTACCTTGAGCCAGTCGTTGTATCCTCCGAGCCAATCCTTCAGTTAGAATTAAGATTACTTTATTTGACTGCAAAGGACTCATGGTCCTAGGTAGCCGCTACATAGTAAATTATTATAAAAACTATGTAATAGATTGATTATTAATACATAACAAAACATTAAATACTGAATAAAAAGACACAGATATTAGCAAACCGTGTCACAGCCAACTATGTACTTATAGAGCCTTGCTTTGAACGCTTGTGACGTGTAACACTGTCGTAGTTCCTGGGGAAGTTGATTCCATAGACGTACCATTGATGTGGCAAAGGACAGTCTAAAGCATTCTGTGTTTGCAAATTTGACGACAAGGTCCCACTCTGCTCCACGTACTGTCCCATATTTACCCAATGGTCGGAATTGGAAGCAATCGTGCAAATAAGGTGGTTGTTGTGACTTCAAGATGTTCACAAGCAGGCAGATGTAGAGATAGTCACGTCTCTGTGTGTAGGTGAGCAGCTGCAACTCCCTATATACTGGAGTAATATGCTCAAATTTTCTCAAACCATTGACAAAACGTAGAGCTGCACAAAAAAGAGTCCAGGGCAGTAATCCAAATACGGGAAGACCAATGATCTAATTAGAGTCAGCTTTACACTATTTAGTAAGGCACAACAATACTTCTTCAAACGGAACAACGAGGAATAGAACTTTTTTGCAGTGGCAGTGCATTGTTCTTGCCATGAAAAGGTAGAATCGAGTGTAACTCCAAGCAACTTCAGAGAAGGGTAGATGGTAATTTTTTCGTTTCCAAGCTTAATTTTGAAGCTGTCATTATCACTGATGCGGCTAATAAATCCTCTTGACTCCGACCAAATGGCATTAGACTTCCTCGCGTTTATTAGTAAGCCGTTGTTCTTTGTAAATTTATATTAATTGTCCTTACGATAGTTTCAATCTCGCAAAATTTAGAAAGAGAGAGAGAGAGAGATTGATTGAATAGACTTTATTAATGCCTAGGATAATTCAATCCTTAAGGCAAGTAACAATATTACATATTTATGTGTTACAAAAATAACGCAGCAATAAAACTACCCGTAAGTTAGCTAACAATTTATACATATATAAACAAAGAACAGAAAATAGCAAAATATAACTAAATATAATGGCATATCGGCAGAATAAGTAGAGCCCACCAAAAAGGTTAAATTAATTTAATAAATTCCTAAATTCATAAATTCCTAAATTCACAAATTCTTAAACGCTAATTGTGAAAATAATAATAATAACAATAATAATAACAATAATAATAATAATTCCGCTGTTATAAACTAATGAAACTAATATAGTGTAGTATATTGTAACCATCCCTGGTGAATTATTCTAAATCACAACCAGTTACGTGACTTCGCAATTTATTCTTAAAATTAAGCAGACTCGGAATCATTCGCAAATTTGTTGGCAGCGAATCCCATAAATCCATTGCTTGTATGGTAAATGATTTCTGATAAGTATTTGTGAGTGCAACAGGACGTTCGAAATTTGACTGCTTAGAACGCGCTGAACGACGCAACTATTGATTAGGCAGCGGAAGAAGGTCATAGAGGTAACCAGGTTTACCTGTAGTAAGTACCTGGTAAGTTAAAATCCCAATAAAATAATCACGGCGCTCAGAAACTGTAAACCAATTTGATTTAGAGTAAAAACAGTCAAACCTGGCGTCTCTACGAAGATGAAAAATGTATCGCACACAAATATTTAGCAGTCTTTGCAATTTAGTATTTAAATAGTCTGGTAAATCACAATATACAGTGCATGCATAGTCAAAATACGACAAAACTAGAATTGTGATTAACCTTTTCCTCATATTTTGCGAAAGAAAATTGCCTCTATTTCGTAACCTATGGAGCACTCCATGAACTCTAGAGATTATGCTGGATACCTGATTATTCCACGTTAGATTCTCGTTTAAAATAATACCTAAATTTCGCGCCGAGTTAACCCACTCAATTTGATGACCATCTATTACAACAGGAGGAAGGGCATTTTTGTCAATAAATCTAAGTTGCTGAACAGAGCCTAACATGAGAACTTTGGTTTTCGAAAAATTTATGTCAAGGCCATGAATAATTTGCCCATTGAGCCACTCTTAAACCATCCTGAATCAACTTGTTAATATGATCATCACAATCGAATGAATTAATTGATTTACGATCGAATTAATAAAGATGACAAAAAATATAGGCCCAGATGCAGAGCCTTGCGGAACTCCAGATGATGTTTCGATAAATTGTGATGGGGCACCGTCTACATTAATAACAGCTTGAGATCTATTGGATAAATATGAATGAAACCATCTAATCGATTTTTCATCAAAATTTAAATTTTTAAAAGTACTCAAAAGTTTGACATGGTCAATTGTGTCAAAAGCTTTCTTAAAATCGAAAAGTAACAAGAAAGTTACCATACCCAGAGAGAGATTGATTGATTGATTGATTGTTTATTGGGCCTTTAAGGGGTAGAAACCCCATAGGCACTAAATGCGAACAAATACAATTGATAAAACATTAACTAAATACTAAATAACAATATAAAATTCAATTATAAAGTAAGCTAAACTGCGCAGATTGGACGGAATAGTAATAATAACAATAAAATGTGATGAAGAATAATAAAAAGTGAAATAAATAACGTATAATAATACAGATAAAATAAAATAAAAATAAAATAAAAATAAAATAAAGTACAATATATATACAATTCGATGAAAATGAATAATAAATAGATAAAATGGATGAATTAAAACTTAGAAATAGATAACAAAAAAGAAAAAATAAAAATAACAAATAATAAAATATAGTGCGTTGTCCAATGATCGCAATAAGTCGCAGTATACAAGAAATAACATTCAGGCGTTCGCATTAACCGTAGTAAAAAGAAAAAATATAAATATAAACAAAATTCACAAATTGATAATTAAATAAATAAATACACAATCACAGATCTAGATCTAGACGAGGGATGGCCCGTTGTGGTATGCCTTCATTCGCGACCCGCGTAGACCAGGCTGCCTGGTCGAGCCCTAACAGATGATTGAACAAAATGACCTTGAAATTGTTAGAAAATGAAGGATCGAAGGAAAGTGTTGGAAATTGATTTAGGATGCGAGTAGAGGTGATGACAAAAGATCTATTTAAGGCTTCAGTGCGTGGAGGAAGGTACATGAGTGGCCTAGGTGGATGGCGGGAGGAGGAACGAGGAAAATGACCAGGGGTGTTAAGTAAGATAAAATGATCTGCTAGGTATGATGGTGATTTATGAGCAATGATGTTGAATGCCAGGGAACCGATGAGGTATGAACGTCTAGACTCGACCGACAGCCACTTCAAACTCAGTCTAAACGGGGTTATGTGATCACGTCTCATCAAGTTGCCCCATACAAATCTCACACAGGCATTTAGTAGCCTATTTAATTTTAAATTTCTTGTCTGATCCACATCATTGTAGGCCGCACACGCGTAGTCGAAGTGGGGAAAAATTAGAGCTTCCACCAGATTCTTACGAAGTTTCATTGAAAGTGCCTTATTATAATATCTTAGTGAATGTAACACTCCGTGAACACGTCTGGAGATTGACATGACTTGTTTTGACCAGTCGAGGGTGGGTGTGATCAAAAGGCCCAACGATTTTACCACATTTTCATAATCAAGAAAGTTATCACACAATTTAACTCTCGGAGCAGTGTTCAGGTTAATACGAGATATAAATGCCTGACTACCCAGGATCATAACCTTCGTCTTTTTTACATTAAGTGAGAGGCCGTTGTCTGATGCCCATTTGGCTATCGCATTAGCATCTTGAGATATACGTTGAACACCATTTTCAATATCCGCTGGGAAGAACGAATGATAGACCTGGGCGTCATCGGCAAATAACATATAATTACTAAACTTAAGAACCTTAGGTAGGTCATTAATAAAGATGGAGAACAAGACCGGTCCTAGAACACTGCCCTGAGGCACTCCTGCGTTTACCTCGAGCCAGTCAGACAGCATGCCAACCTCATCCACAACGGCCTGCGTGCGACCCACAAGATATCTGTAGAACCAATTGAGAACGATATCCGAACAGCCGATGTCACCCAACTTTCGAATAAGCTGATCATGAGGGACTGTGTCAAAGGCCTTGGAGAAATCAAACAAGATTAGGATCGTAACCATTCTAGAATCGATTGCTCGTCTTACATCATCCAAAACCCCCAGGAGAGCTGATTGGGTACTATGACCTCTTCTAAAACCAGCTTGTCTGATCGATAACAAATTATTACATTCAAGGTACTTAACCAGCTGGTCGTGCACCAATCTCTCCAACACCTTTGACATCTCACAGAGCTTGGCGATCGGTCTCGTATCAGAGCATGTAACCATCTTACCCGACTTCGCCAACGGGAAAAGAATAACCCTCTTCCAGCAGTCAGGGAACCATCCAGTTGAAAGCATTCCATTAAAGAGTTCAGTTAATGGTAGTGTAATTTGCGGTTCTAATAGTTTTAACATTCTGATAGAAATGTCATCCACACCCGATGCCTTGGAAGAAGATCTAGCCAATACCCGCTGTACTTCTTTGGCCGACACCGGTGAAAAAGCGAAAGAAGGAGATGATGAGAGATGACATAAATTAGAAAGGATAGACGCAAAAGAGTGAATAGTGATTGGTGGTTTTTGGTTAGAGATGGAAGCATAATAAGTGTTAAGTTGATGAGCCGAAAAATGTTTTAATGGCGATGAATTAGGTTTTGAGCCAAGACCCATGTTTCTAAGGAATTTCCAGGCTTCAACAGGATTCTTCTCATTAGTAAGCTTAGAATGTAGATAATTAAATTTGCTAGAATTAATAGTATTTTTAACCTGACTTCTCAAAACTTTATAAGCATTGTAATCCGTAGGAGATTTCGAACTACGAAACAGCCTGAATGCCGCATTTCTGGCCTTGATGTCAGATCTAATCTCCCGCGTGACCCAAGGTTTATGTTTATTCCTTACTGTGATAAGTTTAACTGGAGCGATGTCATTAAATGTCGAGGTAATGGCGCTACATAAAAAAGATAATGAGGATGAAAGTGTATCAAAAGGATTTGATGGAAATGAGTTTGATGAAAGTGATCCCATAAAGACAGGCTGGTCAGGCCGAGCAGGTGAAGATGAATCAATGAAAGGCGGAGATGTTATTAATGACGAAATCGTTAATTTATCCAAATGTGAGGTGAATGTGGTTGCAAGGTGATGAAGGTTGATCTTCTCCCAGTCCCTTCTCCAGAACTTTTTAACACCCACTTGCGGTTTATCGATCTTAAGGGAGATGTTAATAGCGTCATGGCCCGCCGCGAAGGGTGCGCTGGACTTGTTATAAACAAATTCCGGCACCGGCTCACGGACTAGGAAAAGATCCAACCAGGTATGAGATGATCCCGTCGACGTCACCGCATGGTGTGTCGCTTCAGATGGAACAAGGAAGAGGCCTAATGCCTCTATACTTCCTTTTAGCATACATGCTGCAGCACTGTTAGAATTCATATCTATGTTAAAATCTCCCGTTACAATGACAAAGTTAAAGTTAGGAAGTATATCAGCTATAATATCAAACAATTCCGTTGGATACGCTGCAGAAGGCCTACGGTATACCACCGCCACCGCGAGTGCCATCGTTTTATTCACTAGTCTTAGAACAATGTACTCGGGGGCATTCGAGTAAACAGGGTCCGAGTGTGCCAAGATAGTAACAGCAAACTCATCACGAACATAAGCCGCCACACCACCACCCTCCTTACCTACACGATCCAAACGATGAAGAGTATAACCAGGCAACTTAAGAATTTCGGAAGAATCGCTTTCAGCAAGAAAGGTTTCAGTGATAGCAATGACGTCGTGAGATTCTGGGAGGACCAATGCTTCAATTGATGAAAAGTGTGTTTTTAAACGATTTATGTTGCAATGAAAAATGGAAAATGAATTAGATGAGTTAGACGAATTGATATTTCCGACCTGACCAAGCCTGTCTCATGTGGTACGAGGTGAGAGAGGAGGGAGATGATTAATGTCAGCCTCAGAAGTAACCCGAATAAGAGGGCCATCCCTCGCCTTGCGCACGAATACAATTAAATTAATTACGGTGGGCCTCGCGTAGCCCAGTTCTTTACATTTCCGGATCGCCGCCTGCCATAGGTTGAAGACAGCCTTAGGCCAAAGCGGCCGAATAAATAACATGTTGTCGCCTCCCACTCCAAGAACTTTTAGTGCCGACTGTCCTTTTAAAAGGTGCGCCTTTTCAATAACAGCGTCTCTGGCCGTAGCCGACGACATACGGAAAACGATACCTCTGTTACGCGGTTGCGTAGATAACAATAATTCTCCCTCTGCTAAAGGTTTTGGTCGCGGTAGCCAGGGACGAATATCTATTACCTGCTTCGAAAGTAACGGCAACTTAACAGCGTTTAGGATACTTTCGACAATATCCGTATCCGACAAGGTCGATGATAGAGGCAATCCCGTAGCCAATACTTCGCACGTATCTCTCAAGTTATTAACTGAGGTATTTATTGAAGGTACCGCCGATTCACCGCCGGACAGCCCGGTCTCCTCCAAGATTGTAACGCGAGACACGAGCTCAGTAAAACGATCTCCAAAATTGGCGAAGCGCGCCTCCGTGGCCGATTCTAGAGAGTCCACGCGAGCATGGAGAGCAAGCATATCCGCCTTCAAATCGTCAAGCTTACCCTCCACACGAACCACATTCTCAACCACCGATTTTAAATCGCTTCGAATGTTCTTCTGCATATTTTCCATGCTTGATTGTATGTTCCGCGCGAAACTCTCCATCCACGACGGTGGAGCGCCCGCCATCGCGTCGGTATCAGTCGAGGTATCGCGCGTCGCGTGGTTGGGCGGCTGGGAGAGAGAGAGAGAGAGAGAGAGAGAGCCAGAGGGAGAGAGAGAGAGGTAGCAGTCGTGACTATCAACGCACCGACTTGACTCGAGTATCCAGAGACTTTCGACCGCGCATTTCCCGAAGCCGTGATTACCGATTGCGGACGTACGATCGGCCGCCAGCCAGATTCCGAACTTCATCATATCCTCCGACCCGAGCGTTGAGCCGTAGCAGTGTTTGAGCCCGCGTGACAATCAACGCGACTGGCACCCACATTTCAGTGCTAAAGAGTGAATTAATAAACCATATTAATTATTGTAATTTATATATTATTAATTATTTACCTCACCTGCATCCTAATCCTCAGTGCAGCATGATATGTAATATTGCTAAAAATTAATCGGTTAATGGAGCTACTATTTATCAAAAATCCTAATCAATATATTATCAGCAAATCCAATTTGTTCGCGCCAATATGCGCTTTGAATCGCGGGAAATAGTATATTTATTTTCTATATCGTCTATAGTTCGGCGCGTCGCGTATTTTTGAACGTAATAATAATATTTCCATTAAAATGTGCAAGGTTTCGATCAATTCGAGTTTAGGACATGCTTAAACAGGCAGGTACAAGCGGGCTTCGGGATTTTCCAATTCGTGAACAATTAATGTCTCTCGTTATATTTCGGTATTCTTGCACGGATGATTTATTACCGCTAACAAACATCAGTGGCGCGTCACCCGGGAAATCCCGCTCGGGTCTTGACCATAGGTAGCATCATGAGTTCCGAGGTATGAAAGGTCGTCGATATACTTCGTATATTAGTACGTACGGGGTCCAAAAGGGCATTGCGCCCCCACCCTTCTTTCTGGTGCAGTTAGGACGATTGAGTTGCGACTTGAACGTCATTCGGCAATTACGCTCGTGCGTTCGAGGTGATCGGTTCGTGCGTCGGTGGAAGCTTCGGGTGCTACCTACGGGAATCGACGAACGTTTTTGGCCGGGCGTCTGAGTGTGTCGTACGGATTGCATCGCGAGTGTTAACGATATCGTGTGGGGCCGTTTGTTCTGGTCCTTGTGTCTGTGAGCAGGTGGTTCCAGGTTGGTTTGAAGCGCGAATAGCTTCACGTTGTGATTGGGTTAGGCGATAGTTGTGCAGCTGCTAACCCCAAATTGGGCAGGGTTCGGCGATAGTTGTACAACTGCTAACCCCAGGTTTACGGAACTAGTTTCCTTGTGGCCGGCTTTCGGTAAGTTCCAAGAGGGGAACCCAAAGTCGACACTCGCTCAGGACGTTATCCAAAGTGACGGATCTCCTGAGCGACGAACCACCGTAACACAGCGAGGACCAGCGGCCAACGAGTAGCGCCTTCGGATTCATTGGCGACAGCGGTACCGCTTGAATAGGTATAATTTAAGAATAATGCACATTAAGTTTCCGAAGTTGTTTTTAAACGGTTATTTTATAATGTAATTATCAATAGTTTAATTATCAAGTTAATGTTTATCTTTTTCATGTCAATTTATACTTATAATCAATTAAATAATACCAAGGCTTTTTCCCCACTTAATCTGGGGTTTTTTAATGCCAGTATTTTGTCTTTTAATAAATATTCTATTTTCTTCTGTTAACGTGTGTTTTATATTAGTATTAAGTTGCACGATACCTCATTGTCCTCGAACCACCCTCTTTTCCTTATATTAAACAGCTTTGATTATGAGTAATCAAAACACAATTTACAAAACTACCGTAATATTTTGGAAATGTCAAGCGCATACAGGAAAAAATTAAATAAGGACGAGTCTGTACGTACTCATAAAAGTAATAAGTTTAATAAGATTATTGCACCCATGTTTTATCTGATTAATAAATAAGCGATAAGTAAAGGTTTTATCAAAACTCGAGTTAAATCATTATCTCTATACAAAATTGTTAGAAGTACATCATTTACGGATTAGGTCTACTGGGATAATTCTAATAAATTTGTCAACAGACTTCGCATACTGTTAACTAAACGGTCCGCTAGAAATAATAGACATACTAATGAGATTCGTTCAATTATTAAAGAATTGCGAGTTGAGGTATATACATATATTGAGATCACTATAGAGTATATCGTTTCCAAAATGAGCACCGACGTGTTCGTACGCTTGGTAGGATTGAAGGTAGTCGAGGTTCACCTGGAATCAGATACAAAATTACATTGGACGGTCAATATGACGTTAAAAATAAAAAATTATGTAATATTGCCTCACACACTGAAGCAAACGATGGAGTAAATTTACATAGATTACAAGAAACGGTTCAATCGGAAATTAAAAATGTAATAGATGTTACAACTAAACTGAAAGATATAGTCTATAATTTGAATGCAATGGTACGGTCATAACGTGATAAAATTGATGCATTAACAAAATATTTTAGAGATGAAATATAGGCAATTAAAGTTCACTTACATCTAAATAAGTGATGAATCATAAAAAACAAACAGTGGTTAAAGAGCTTCACATGCCAACGAGACGTAACTATCCACGCTGAAAGTTTAAGATTCTTGACTTGAATGAGACCTGGCAAGCTGATATCATAGAGATAATACTTTATGTGGAAATATGGATTATCAATCTGGTCCTGAGAATGCTATGGAAATAAAAACTTTTAAAAATGAAGGTACTTGTACAAGTCAAATCATAAAAATTCAAAGTAGTGAAATAAGAAATCAATCTGCTTAGATTAAAGATGCAAGTAAAACGCACAATTTTCAAAAGTCCTCTAACGTAATTGATATAATTATGGAAACAGAAAATGTTAAAAATATAGATCACATCGATGACTGTATTACTTATACAGCCAACAATTTTAACACTTGTACTTTAAGAAGAAGCAATAACTCTGCATCTGGTATGAGCTTATAAAACTGCCAATATACATAACGAATCAATGACTTATATAATGCTACTTCACCGACCTCATAAATGACAGTTCAGATTCGTCAACAGAATTTATTAATATTATTGATTTACCTTTTATAATGTACACTGTTCCCAATTACTATTTCGAGAATATTTTCAACAACGTAGATTATCCGATTTATTTTTCAAATATCACAAACAATGTTGCGGGCATCGATGTAAATTATAATGCTTTCAAGTCACTTGAATCTCATGCATTAATAGATCACAACATTATTAATCGTTCTTTATTGTTATTATGACAATTCAATAAATACTGCAGTACAATTAAGTAATTGCATTTGAAACTTTTTTGGTATCTTTGATTTTAGACGAAGCAAGAGTTAGTCGAGGCTATCATAAACTGGTGCTGGAATCTAAAATGTTGAACTATGACATATCGCATTTGCTCGTACATCAAGAAACTCCATTCAAACATTGGTCACTTTTTGTTGTCTGTTTGAAGTTTAAAACAATCGTACACTTTGATTCCCTTCACTGAGCGTCGAACCAAAAATGGATTACTGTTTACTTCATGAAAGCCTATAGAAAAGAAAGTCTGTAAACAAAGCACATGTAGTTGAAACGTGGTGCTTGTGTCCATCGGAAGATATCATCGGTCACTGCAATTAGTCTAATAATTACAGTTTCCTGTCCTCCCGATGGAACCACCGCGATCCTCTTTACATCTTCGCGTCCCTAACGTTCCCTATAGTTCAGATACCCGTGCCTCTCATGCACTGAAAAAATGCACGAAACGCACAAGCACCTGAACTGACGTCACATTATAGTGACACGCCGAGCCACTGAGTCGCGGTGTTCGAAAAATGCACATGAAAAAATTTTCAGAGGTACACGTCTGGGATCGAACCCACGACCCTCGGTGTGAGAGTCGGGAGCTCTACCCATGAGCCACCGCGGCTCTACGTGATAAAATTGATGCATTAGCAAAATATTTTAGAGATGAAATATAGGCAATTAAAGTTCACTTACATCTAAATAAGTGATGAATCATAAAAAACAAACAGTGGTTAAAGAGCTTCACATGCCAACGAGACGTAACTATCCACGCTGAAAGTTTAAGATTCTTGACTTGAATGAGACCTGGCAAGCTGATATCATAGAGATAATACTTTATGTGGAAATATGGATTATCAATCTGGTCCTGAGAATGCTATGGAAATAAAAACTTCTAAAAATGAAGGTACTTGTACGAGTCAAATCATAAAAATTCAAAGTAGTGAAATAAGAAATCAATCTGCTTAGATTAAAGATGCAAGTAAAACGCACAATTTTCAAAAGTCCTCTAACGTAATTGATACTAATTATGGAAACAGAAAATGTTAAAAATATAGATCACATCGATGACTGTATTACTTATACAGCCAACAATTTTAACACTTGCACTTTAAGAAGAAGCAATAACTCTGCATCTGGTATGAGCTTATAAAACTGCCAATATACATAACGAATCAATGACTTATATAATGCTACTTCACCGACCTCATAAATGACAGTTCAGATTCGTCAACAGAATTTATTAATATTATTGATTTACCTTTTATAATGTACACTGTTGCCAATTACTATTTCGAGAATATTTTCAACTAACGTAGATTATCCGATTTATTTTTCAAATATCACAAACAATGTTGCGGGCATCGATGTAAATTATAATGCTTTCAAGTCACTTGAATCTCCTGCATTAATAGCTGACAACATTATTAAATCGTTCTTTATTGTTATTATGACAATTCAATAAACACTGCAGTACAATTAAGTAATTGCATTTGAAACTTTTTTGGTATCTTTGATTTTAGACGAAGCAAGAGTTAGTCGAGGCTATCATAAACTGGTGCTGGAATCTAAAATGTTGAACTATGACATATCGCATTTGCTCGTACATCAAGAAACTCCATTCAAACATTGGTCACTTTTTGTTGTCTGTTTGAAGTTTAAAACAATCGTACACTTTGATTCCCTTCACTGAGCGCCGAACCAAAAATGGATTACTGTTTACTTCATGAAAGCCTATAGAAAAGAAAATATAAAATGAATGGATTGGTTAGATTTTATGGGCATATAATTTTTGTGCAGAGAAATGCACATCGTTTGCAGAAGATAATATGAACGCTTATAGAAAATCCATTGCAGCAATACTCGTATCATACACAGTTTCTATATAAATTATTAAAATATTTTAAGAAATTTTATATATACCTATGGTAAACATCCTTCTTTAGTTTTTTGACTAAATAAATATTTTAAATCATAATATATCATATTTATTATAAAACATGTAGTAATATTAATAAGTAAAAGTATTTTATTAACAAATTTTAAGTATATAGACTTAGCGTTTTTTGCAATTTAATTATTTAAGGGGGTGGCTTACTCGGTACGTTACTGAAAACTACGTAATTAAATAATAAGTCATTCTACAAAGTTTCATATCAATACAACAAAGACACCCTAAAAAATTTCTGCACCGAAAATGTATGATTATCCGTGATTTTTCGGTGCAGAAATTTTTTAGGGTGCCTTTGTTGTATTGATATGAAACTTGGTAGAGTGACTTATTAATGCATGATTTAGTACTTCTGTATTCGAGTTTTGCATAAAAGTACGTAGTTTTTAAAATAAATGTAATAATTACCTTTTTTGGCTCGGTCGGTAATCCACCGGTAAGCCACCCCCTTAACATCCACTTCAATAAACATGCGGTTATATCTGGAATAAATACGCATTTACATTCTCAATTATTTATTATAAAGATTAAAAAAACAAGGATAATTATACTATATGTATTTTATAATAACCATAGAGTTTAAAAAGTATTGGATTGATATTTAATAGGTGTAAATTAAAATTGATGTATAAACAAACAAATTTCATTTTAATCTCAAAATTCGAGATACGTATGTTCTTATTTAATATTATCTTATAAATATTAATATTATGACGAAAATAAATAACTGCACAAAAACAACATCTAATATAAAGAAAATAAATAGTGAAGTTGATAATAAACATAGTAATATAATGAAAAAAGATGTTTCTGAAGCAATTGCTAATTGTTTAAGTATTATTAAAAAGTCACGTAAACAAAAACAAAAAATACATACATGACGGATACTCTCTTAAAAGTTCCTAATGCAATAGTTGAAGGACAATCTCTACGATAAGCTACAAATAAGTCCAATATTCCGAAAAGTACATTATTCGATTAATTGAAAAATATTTCATCTATTAATAGTAAAAAAAATGTGATCCAACAATTTTTACTAAAGATGAAGAGGGTGAAATTGTTATGTGGATTTTATTTCGTGCTGAAAGTGGATTTTCTGTGATTCTGAATCAATTATTTGACTAAAAGCTTATTTTTAGTTGTCAAAATAAAAATCGATTTAAAAATAACGGACCAGATAAATGCTGGTTCAATAAATTTATGTAGAGACATGCCATTCTAAGTAAAAGATTTGCATAAAATCTGACCTTTACCAGAGCCTCTGACACGGAAGCTGATATTAAGGATTGGTTTTGTAACATCGAAACTAATTTGGAGAAAAAACTTTATTAGCTATAGAAGTAAGTAGTATTTTCAATATGAATAAGAGTGAATTTTTGATGTGAATTAATAATGCTGTCATAACTACAAAATGAGTAAAAACAGTATAAAAAATAATTAGAAAGCGTGTCTTAGTATTTTTTGCTGTACCAGCATCTGGAACCATACCTCTACCAATGATTCTATTTGATTTGAAAACATTACCTAATAAAAATGTTCTTAATCAAATTCCAGAAACCTAAGGTGTAGATAGTACTGAAAAATGATGGATGACTGGATATAGCTTTTACAGTTATATCAAAGATGTATTTCTGAAATGGTTAAAATATAATACTATTAAATTTTCTAGCGATGGGCATTCTTCCTGTCTCGCGGCTTTACCCCGTAAGCGTTATTCATTGGCTGTCGCTCGCCCTCTCCTTTCTTCTTACGCGGAAAAATCCTATCTTTTCTCCAAAATTTCTCGACAACGATTGTTACATCCTTTTCCGCGTAACGTGTGTAAAAAGAATACAACGAAAAAATACTCTAATTTACGCCTGGTCACATAAACAACTACTTTGGCACCTTTTTGTTTGCGACTCACCGTTGTAGTATTATTAAAATTTATGCTAGTTCTCTTTTTCTTGATGCTTTAAAGTAAGTCAATAAAAATTCTACCTCTCATTGGATTAAGTTTATTTATCTTACTCGTTATATAATTGTAAATAGTTTTCAAAGTTCATCCTCAGTCTCGTTCTTGAAAATCTTTGATATAAACATTAATTTATAACCATTCTGTTAAATATATCGTTGAAAATATTGATGAGTATAGTATTGGTGAGAACGAGAGTGCGAGCGACGATGGCGTACATTACGACAAGGTGGTTGTTATCCGAGCCGCGCTCGCAACAAATAACCTAACATTCTTCTAAATTTTTGAAAAATTTCAATTATTTGACTGTCTGTAACACTGCACCAATATAAGATAAACATTCATAATCATTTTTTTATTTTCTTCAAGTAATTTCCTGTAGGTTGCAACTATTTAAAACGATTCTTATTTTTTGTTCCGATCACTTGACGTGGAATCTTCCACATATATATGGGCCATTTCACGTCAACTGCTTCGATTAAAATTTTAAAATGCTTCAAATTTTGGGTACAGCCTGGAAATGTTATTCAGAATACAAAAAAATTTTTAGGCGCTAAAAATAATTTGTTTAAAAGTTATTCTAACCTCAAAGTGAGTTTTTTTCACGTTTATTTCAACAATAGTTGACTTTACAGCTATTTATTTCAAAATCTATTAACTTTTAATATATAACATTATATGTGACATTGGTTGCTGGTTTTCTCTAGAATTTATTAGTGCTATTAATCTCAATGTCGGTGAATTCTAAAGTACAAATCACCATTGATGTTTAAAATAAGGCGACTACACCACAATCGAATTATTTATTCAAAAGTTTAAAAAAATAGCTTGAAGCAATACTTTTCTAATGGTCTGTAGCTTGTAATTGGCCTGTAAGCCTGTCAAAAGTTATTGTATTTTAAAAATTACAAAAAATTATCGAAAATTTGAATGGAATTTTACATGTAATTTTTTTAATATTTATTTATATATGTTTAGGTATATTTAAGTCCATCTACGTATATTTAGATGAAATAATATGCTGCACGTATATACAAGTGAGCTACTTTGCGTCATTACTTTAATTATTTTTCAGAAATAATATTGTATTAATAAAATATGAATAATTTACCTACATTTTCAAAAAACGAAAATAATATTCGAACAAGAAAAGAGCAGAGTTTATTTATGAACTAGAAAAAATATGAAAACCAAGCAACAAAGTTGTCATTATCCTGCATTCAAATCCGTAACGCGCGTATCTCGCACTCACAGCATGCATATACGTAAGCTTGAAGAGATGATGTTTTTCTTTTGAAAATTCCAGGCACTCGCCTCGATTCTTGGCGCGGGTCACCGACTAATGAGCCACTCACCCGGCGCTTATTACTGTCACCGTCGCTCCATTTCTATGCATATTCGCCTCTATTTTTCCAGGTGCCTCCTGCCTGGACAAAATAAACTTCGTATATGCAGAAAAACTAGAGCTGAGAAAACCCCTTGGGAGGGATCATGCGTTTGTTACGGATTTCTAACGAGATTTTGCATTGCAAATGTTTTTCGGCATTCGAAAAGTTTGTTTATTGCTACTTTTTCAGACAATGTCACAGTACATAGGAAAAGGTCTTTAAATAATCGGTACATTATTTTTTACTACTAATTTAACTTAATTTTAATAGATTTTAGATGAATTTAATTTTGTTTAATTATATACCGATCTTCAATTAACAACTCAATAATGGTTATTCTTATTTTCCATTGTGTAGGTCTGATAGAACCATTATAAATGAGTATATTAAAATATTTTTAATTATGTAAAACATGTATTACCATTACACTGAATGTCTGTAAACGCTACCGTTCAAATATGAAAATCAAAATCAACGTCGTTAATATTTATCTTAAATAAACAAATGAATATATAGTAAAAATATTTACATTAATAAAGCTATGAATCTTCTAGTATAAACATATTTAAAAATTAAGTAGAAAGCAGAAATTGTATTTTTTATACATTAGAGACATTTTAAATAATTCACAAAAATCATGTATTCATTAATTAATATACGAGTAATATAACTCGCTGAAAGTTCGTAAATGTAGTAGTAAAAATGTAGTAGTAAAAAGTAGGAGGTTATAAAATTTATAGTTTAAGTGCTTGTTGTGCAAAGTATGGTGTAATCGTATTTTTAAGACCAAGATAAAAAAAATGAGGTGGCCTGGTGAACCACAATCACAATCCAGAGGTTTTCAAATTCGGGAGGTATTTCGATAAAATATTAATTAATATTCGTGCATCAAACTACATGCTCTTGTATAGATTTTTCATGAGTGACGCATGAATTGAAATATTCTCTCTTAAGAAATAATCGATTGTGCATAATTTATTAATATTTTGTAACACATGTTCTGATGAATATTTGTACTAAAACTATGATTTACCGCTTATTTTAATTTATAATAATTTATTTAATATTTTGCATAAAGTATTAAAATACTTTTTTTGATGGCTTTATAGGAAAAAAATTAAAACGAAGCATTACTACAATCGCGTAGAAAAGTAGGTTTATTAAGGAATTTTTACACTTGCGAATAAACGTGTATGAGGCATAGGAGAGAATTAAGGTTATGACAGTTTCAATATAATTTAAGTGCCTCCGTTCATTTATTGGTTTTCGGTTATATTCTTATCTTTTATTTACTTTTCAAATAAACAATAACAATAAGTTATGGTATTATGGTATTTTTAAAACAACATTATATGTAAGTTTGTTTTTATCATTCATTTTAGTCATTCATTGGTGAAGTCACCTTAAATCTTGTCGTTAATATAGATTGACTGCATTTCTTTTGTTATCAATATGAATTGTGATCAATATGCATTATAACAATGAAAATGATACACATTTTTCAGAATTTAATTTTATATTATCATTAATTGATTACACTTTATGAAACTCACCAATGCTTAACTTAATGTTAATTAATATGAAATTAGTCATTATTTTTTTAATTAAATTTTAATAACTAGAAGTTTATATACATTTACATATTACGCGTAAATATGATTTATTAAAATATTATTTTCAGGATGACTGCTCCTATGTTTGGGAAATTCCTGCAGAAAGTAGATGTACCTGGATTCAACAAACGAAGGACTGCGATGTTGATTCCATGGTTGTTTACCCAATTATACTTTTCTGCACATTTGGTACGGAAAATACAATATTATTCGCCACTGGACTTGCATTATTATTTCTGTGGCTGTTTTATTTGTTTTTAATACTTGGAACTACCGCAGATACCTTGTAATTTTATATATTTTATTACTTTAAAGAAATTATTTTTGAAAATTCATATGTATATAAATACTTTATACTCGATTTGTTCAATGTTTGATATATTATTTAACAGCTACGTCTAAACGTAATTAAATAACTAAATAGAAATATAATACTTTAACGAACTCTTAAAAACCTAATTTAACTGACATTTCCTTTAAACTTATATAATTAATTTTCATTAATATACGTTTTAAATGTCTGGCTTTTATCATCTTACTTACATACCCGGTTTGAACAAAATATGATAACGTACTGGAGATATGTATATATAGTTTATTATAATACGTCAAATACATTATTTATTAATATATAGAATAATATTCGTAGTGCATTTAATGTCATTTAAAATTGTTTATGTCAACGGTTTATTGTATGCAACTTTTCACAAGATGAATGGGTCGTTAGAAAAAAATTAATTTTACTCGCCTGATTTATCTATAATCACACTGATACGTATATAATTTAAAACTAAAACAAAATTGATCATAACATAATTTTTTAAAATTTGTTTTTCAGTTTTTGCCCATCGTTGTCGGTAATTGCCTCAGTTCTCCGTCTTTCGGAAAATATAGCCGGAGTAACAATCCTGGCCTTTGGAAATGGCTCGCCAGACATTTTTACGTCTTTGGTGACGAATGAACACGAGCGACTGATAATGTTCACCGAGCTCATCGGTGCAGGTGTCTTTGTGACCGCGGTAATCGCAGGCTCGGTTGCAGTCGCCGCTCCGTTTCGCCTCCAGCCACGCTACTTTATACGCGATGCTTGGTTTTACACCGCTGCCACATGCTGGATATGTTATGTTATTCACGATGATATTGTACAACTATGGGAGGCTATTAGTGAGGGCTTTTTTATATTTTTTATTATTAATTTTTCATTAGTTTTTCACAATATCTACATAATTTAGTTAATTATACCATTATACAGGTTGTATTGCAGTATATCTTCTATTTATTATTATCGTTGTCCTGATGCAACGAAGTGAAACTCAACATGATCGTCGGAAAAGTAAGTATTAAAGCTTCGTAATTGTTATTTTTAATATTAATGGAACTTGGATAAACAAAATTGTGCAAAAACGTATGAAAACAAAACGTATAAAAACGTATGCATTGTTACATCCAGAACATATTAAAATAATTTAAATGTATATATGTTTTGTTACAACTCACGTTTATATGCAGTATTGCAGATAACAAAGGTTTGAAAATTGATGTTTACTAGACTTATGTAACAATTATCATAGTTTTCGTAGTATTTGATGTAGAAAACTGGTGGTGAATTAGATGAAGCTTTGTAATCGGTAACCCAAACACAGCGCGTATCAGTACATCAAAATATAACCTGTAAAACACTGTAGGTTCCCAAGTGTACAAAATAAACAAACGAAATAGATCACATTTGCATTTACATTATCAACAACGTCGGTACAATTATCCATTATACATATACGTATTCACAATGGAATTACAACGGGCGAGTCAAAACAGATTCCTTCCTCCGAGCAAGACAACATTTACAACTCTCGCGAATTCCAACATTCCGGAAAATCCGTTCTCGGTCGAAAGCAAACACCAAACTCCCATGCGACTCTCACCGTCAAAAATTTCCCGAAATGCAAGCTAGAGAGGAGAATACAGTTGCGCAGAGCGTATGCCGATTTTGCAGGATGCTGAGGTACTCCGAGCCTTCGTCGAGAATCGTCGAGGTGACCTGACCATGCCACCGCAACTGCCAAAGCGATCCCGCGCCTTCGACGTCCAGGCCAAGCTTGGTGAGTTTACTTTGACCGAGTTTTACTCGCGGGATTCCCGATTTCGCGGTTCTCGAACAGTTTGCTTGGCGTTCACCGCAATACAGTTACCCAAACCATTCGTTGTGTGAAATTGATAAATTTTTTATGGTTTTCCTAGTTATTTTGTCTCGAGTTTTAAATTCATCGGTTCTCTCGCTTATTTAAACTGATACTTTTAATCAATTTATATATTGTTTCACTAAAACTTCTCTAATTATTGTTTTATTTTAATATTGATATTTCTAGGATATTCCGGTAAAAAATAATTTTAATTCTTCAAAAAGTAATTCAACATTATTCTTCATATTTGTAGACGTGGCTATAAGTCGGGAAGTAGACAGAGAGCAAGGATTAAATGGCGAAACAATTGACGTAAGTTTAGATCGAGTTACAAAAACATAAAATTACTTAACATTAAAAAAAATGAAAAAGTTAAAAGTAAATTGCAGTAATTTAAATTATTGGCACACTGTTAGAATGATACATGTAAATAAAACGCTTTTCCACTATTTGTCGTTTAATGCCTGACACAATCTTTGCTTTTTCACTTATTTTACTAATTTACCTTTTTTATCAGTTATTCGGTGCATTGAATTATTATTTATTATCACATTTTATTATATGACAAACTTTTCACTGAATTTGAATTTCATAGATTTCTTGTTGTATAAATTATATACTTGCTAAACGTCTACATATTTTTTCTGTAAAATTAGCTCTGGTATTAATTAAAGGATGAATAAACCTATGTAAACAAGAATGACTTTTTACCAAAAGGGCAGTAGCGTTTTTATGTAAAGAGTAGTTATTGTCTTTCATCAAAGAGTAACTCCTCTTAGCAAACATTAAGCCACGTTTTAAAGAAAGAAAAATATTTCAAGCTTGAAAAACACCATTTGCCTTTTACTCTTTGTGTGGTGTAATTGATATTACGTTACAACATACATAAAAAGTTTCATTGAAATAAATAATTTGTCTAATAAAAACCATAAAATTAAATAAACTTTTTGTATTTTAATTTGCAAAATCATATTTATATATAAATAATATTTTTCTCATTATTACGAAAATGCTGGTTTAACTATAATTGTTATAAACATAAGATTTAAGAATTAATTATAATTATTACATACTGATAAAATACTTAAATAATGCAGAAAACGATGATTAATTAATTCTATTATAAATCTCGGTGTTAAGCAACACACCTTGGGATTCTCGACGAGGTCAAGGAGGCCGCGGGGCTTATTTCACGAATTCCTGTACGACGTGAACCCCATTAACGTCGACGAGTGGAGACAGGCACGAGTCCTGGTGAAGATTCTCCTGGTTGTACGCGCACCCTTTATGCTCGTCCTTCAGCTCTTCGTACCCGTAGTTAACGAGACGGCGGAGAAACGTGGCTGGTCCAAACTGCTCAACTGTATGCAGCTTTGCCTCACCCCTATTCTTGCTCTCTGCGTGCTTCAACGTAAATTTATTGCAAATCTTTTTATTTTCTATTTCGTGTTTATCATTTCGATATTTTACATCTTTTATCTATCTACTCCTTGTTCAACAAATTATCACTTCTCGAAGGATATAAATTCTACATAAATTTTATTCGACACTGTAGAAAAAAAGAGATAAAACTTAATGTTTCGTACTTACTTTCTACTTGAAGTAAATCATGTTTTTATAATGTTAATTAAATACAGATCAGTGAGTCATTAAATACTAATTATTTTCTCAATATCATGTACATTATTAGCCCATCCGTCATTTATTTAATTTAGAATTTAAAAAATTTACAAAATAATTCGATTGGATCGTTAAGGAAATTTCGAGTTATTTTAAGACCACAAATAGAGCGATTAATCAATAAACAATTATATCCTGGGACAGTATTTGCAACAAAAATAAGAGAAATGAAAGAAATAATCAGTTAGTTTTATTTACTTGAAAGAAATTTAGTCATATATCCATACAAGAAATTTAGTCATAGTCATACAAGCGGGCTTTCTAATACTTATGCATATAATATATATTCAGAAATTTTTAACCAATTACGGGTTTTTAACTTTAACTAAGAATCTCAAAGTAACTGATTTAAAAAGTTTTTTTTTTTTTTAAATTATTTTATGTTTTTGAGTTCATTCCAATATTTTATGATCTTTTCAAAAAATTATTAAAATTATTTATTATACATATTATTTATTTTATTTGTTATATATTGTTGATAATATTTTAGTAATGCAAAACCGAGAAAAGTTATTGTAGTAATACAAGTTCGATTTTGTTGAATTTTATTGGTTCATATCGTTCTCTAGCTAAAAATCGAACCAAATGAATCAGAAGGAAATATCTTTTTTGCTCTAGAAGCATTCAATCCGCATAAAAGCGATTCAGCGATTTCACACGTAAACACACACGCGCACGCGCGCACACATATACACACACACAGCATGCACACGCACACGCACACGAATACTTGCACTCCACACAGCATACACACACACCCACACACACACACACAAAACGTTCAAACGCACACACACACAACATACTCGCACGCATACGCATTACTACATACTAAAACTTTTCTTTACAGTGTGGGACATGAAATTTGGACCAGTTCCTTTACTAGCTGTTTGCTTCGGCTGCACGTCTACAATCGCTCTCGTGATTTTTGCACTCACCGGAGTGGACAGAATTCCAAAATATCATAACGTAAGTCCAGATCATTGATTTTGTCGATGGCGTCGAGTTAAATGCTTTGTGCAAAAGGTAAAATTATGCTCCAACCTAGTTTTAATTGACTTTCTTCTAATTAACTATTAACCAATACTCCTTTAATTACACTTATTGCAACTAAAGATTAAAGTTTAATATTATTATAAAGAAAAAGTCAGACTGAATAAGTTCAAATTAAATTTGGAGTAAACGTCTTATTACAGTTCATTATTTTTTCTTGATATAAGAAACTATTATGTAGAAGGTGTGATACATTAACGTTCATTAATAATCATTAATAAATAAAAAATTAATATTATTCTACTAACTTCATAGTAAGAAAATGAATAATTATTTTCTGTGAAAGTATGTAGAAAGAACACAAAGTTAATACAATATGTGCTGTATCAACAATACTTATACTACTATTTTTCTAAACTAAACTTTACTTTTACACTGAGAAAAAAGTTATAGTAAAAATTACAATGTTGTCTATTAATGCTAGGACACTGACACAATCCGAAAATTTATCATAGTGTATAATAAATTTTACTGAAGTTGTAGTAAATATTACCAGAATTGTAGTAAAAAGTAATAACTCTCTAGTAAATTTTATTATACACTATGGTAAATTTTTGGATTGTGTCAGTCTGTCTCCGCATTACTAGACAACATTGTAATTTTTACTTCAACTTTTTTCTCCATGTATAATTTGTATTTAAGCTATATGGAGATATTGTAATAATTTTTATATATTTATAAAATACATTGATAAACTATAATTTATTTTCAAAAAAGCTAAATTCATCGTTCCGCGATCATGTTTATGTTTAATAGGATGTTTAACAGTCTACATGAACTCAATGTAATTTTATATTAGAGGCGGCACTGTTCACTCTTCGTCCACTACAGTTGATGGAATTTCCCAGAGCTTATAATTTTAGAAAAGATCATGCTTTGGATACTCTACCAACTATAATGTAGTAAAATTAGATTGAGTTCGGATACATTGTTAAATATCTTGTTATAATTTATTTTGTTTATATAAAATTAAAATAATAGGTAGACGCTTATTGTATTTAAGAAAAACCTAATGGAACAAGAGACTTAAAGATCTTGATCGCGTTTTATATTGAACAAAGGATCAATGAGATTCTAATCATGTTATTTTATTGATCGAAGGATCACAGAGATTCTGATCGCATTAATTATGCACTTATAAATGATTAAGTTAAACGATTTGAAACGTTATACGTAATACAAAATGTTTTCACGATGTATCCAATACAATAGTCGGTACAGGACTGAATTCACGGTCAACTACCCTGGGAGGAGGCAAGTGCATTTCATACCCACTTATCGCATCTTAAAACAATGCACATTGCGACTAGTGTTAGTTTCAAGATACACGGTGCACTGGCTCTGAAACAAAAATTAAATATTTTAAAAGAATCGTACTATTTCATGGTGTATAATAATCTTTCTAAACTGAAAAGCAATAAAGACATTAAATAAGTTTAATCATGCCATTCATAAAAAAATTTACAAAGTAGTTTTCAGTTTAGTAGTTTTAAAAAGTTTTTTATGTTAATGCACTAGTGAAAATGTAAACAATAAATATACATACATTTCAAAAGAAATAGTTAGTATTTTAATAGTGTTTCTCGATTTGTAATTGAAAAACAATATATCCTTTCTCCGAATACCTAACATTACAAAGTTTAACAGAGCACACAGCATCGAGCAGATCGATGTCAAAAAGCACAATTAAAATCAGATCCCATAAATTGCACAAGTTCCCCTCCCAAAAAGCAACAAAAGACGAACGTGCCATCGATTTTGCGCGTTCCCCGCCTACCGTTCCAAAAAAAGAGAGAGAACGAGTGAGAGGGGGGGGGGAGGGGGAGGGGGCATTTACAACGACAAAAGAATCCGGAAATAAAGGCGAGTGTTGACGCGTTCATCAATTGCAGGCTCTGGCGTTCGTCGGATTCCTGACGGCGATGCTAGTCGTTTACGCGGTGGCCCAGGAAGTGATGGCGGTCCTGGAGTGCGTGGGCTACGCCAGCGGTATCTCCGATGCTATGCTCGGTATCACCCTCCTCGCCTGGGGCAACAGCGTTGGTGGTAAATACTTTTTGGTCACCCGGCACGACCGCATCTATGCGAGGGAGGGCTTATACCTAGTAGAGCAGGATTAATTAGGCGCGAGCCGTGGTGAGGCCGCGGGCTATCCCATACATATGATTTCGTAAAATAGTGTCTAACCTTTAGATTATCAAGTTTTCTTCATTGTAATCTATTCATTTACATTATTAACGATTTTCGGAGTCACCATTATTTATTGCATAATGTGTTGCACTTTACAAAAGATTTAACGAGGTTTAAAACTCTGTATCAGACAAAACTTGATTGCACGGCCCTCGTAATGTACCTTTTGTCCTTTCTCCATTATTCGATCATCAGCTATATATTCATGATGTTTTATAATTTAATACTGATTCAACGTTTCGAAATAAACAAAAATAATTCAATTGATTGCAGCTCTTTGGCAAATTTGATAAATATCTTAATTAAAATTTTAATGCTTAATAAGTAACATTTTAATTGAAATGTTTTATTTGAACAATTTGCAAAATTCGTACGGTTTTGTAGGCTTTCCATTACATAATAGATTCTGAATACACTGTCATAATTTTTTATCGAAACATATTTTATGCGTTCGTTATTATTTAATACAATAAGTTATTATTTTTTATAAAAATTGATTAAAGTGTTTTTATTATTAAAGTTAGTTTCAAATATTTTCCTTATGTACGCGTACATATAAATTATCTATATAAACAAATTACAGTAAAAATCAAAAAGATAAAATAGTTTCTTAATTACTATTAAAATAAACAAAAGTAAGAACTACTAATTTAAAATAACCGCTTTTAATTAGTTGATAAGGGGATTTTTTAAAGCAACATATTTTTATCGTATGTTTTACCAATTAATTTAGTAGGAAACTTGCTGAAATATATTTAATTTCAAGCATAACAACAAATTTTTAAAGTTAATTTAAGGGTAAAAATTAATTAATGTATTGTTTTTTTAATATTAGGAAATAATGCGATAATGGTGTAAACTCTGTATTGACTAAATGTTTATGTAACAGCGATTTTAGCCTATTAAAAATGCGTCCATTTTTATCCATTTTTGGTATAAGGATTTGCTATAAGGATAGTAACCATTATTACTGATACAATTTTTATCAAGGTATTATTGTAACTACGTAAAAGTAAGATAAATAAAGCAAGTACAATTTTCGATTTGAGATAAAAAATGTTTCTTAACGAAATTCGCTTTAGTTATTACACATTAAATTTTGGGGAAATAGTAGTGATTCAGTGAATTATGTACAAAAAATTGTAACAATTTGATATATAGATCTATTTAAAATTTTATTTTTGGTTGCTAGACTAAATTAATTTGTATACATATATGAGTCTATATTTGAACTTTCAAATTCAAAAAATATTAATGATATTTGTATTTTATAATACAAAAAAAAATAAATGAAACATCAATAAGTAAAATATATATGCTTTATGGTTTTAATGTACTAGAAAATGTTAGAAGCTTATTACCAATTTCTGTAAATGATAAGACCACAAGCAATCAATCATAATCCAATTAATTATAGATCTGATATCGAACGTGACGATAGCACGCAAAGGGTTCCCGCGGATGGGTTTCTCAGCATGCTTTGGTGGGCCGATGTTCAACACCCTGCTAGGCTTGGGCCTAGCCTTTGGTATTTCTGCAGCACGCTCTCCCAATCTCCAGATCCGTATACGTACCAGCAACTTGGCACCCGGCTGCCTTGCCTTCCTGCTCTGTTCGCTGTTGAGTTCGGTCATCTATCTCAATATCACAGGATACGTTGCAAGACGATCTTACGGGTACTTGTTGTATACTGTTTACGGGGTCTTCATGTTGATCAATATCCTCAGCGAAACTCATTTTATCCATCCTTTAGGCACTGATCATCGACCTGACGATGTTCTTTGATTATTACTTTTACATTTTTATCCATTCTACTCTCTTAATCTGCTTAAGTCAATACTGAGCCTATCTTTCGTCAGATAGATTCAATTTGGACACGGTTAAAGAAAATTTTTAATTATTTAAAAATAAATTGCATTTAATCAGATTCAGAGAGTATTAATCACTGTGTCTTTTTACTTTATTATTAAAGGAAAAAATATTTTCTATTAAGTTTTTATTTAATAAATTCGATAAATAAATCAGGTCAAAAAAAATTACTACTTTATACGTGCAACATTAAAGGAAAGCTAAAACTACATTATACTACATAAACTTGTACTTAATTAAAGGAGCTGATTTTGTCTAAAGTATAAAAAGACGTTAATAAACCACCATAAGCTAATAAAAAAATGTTTTATTGTATTATTACAAATATTACAATAAATATTATTAAAATAACAATATTTGGATAACGCAAGTATGAACTAATAAAAATAAATGAAAGTACCATAAAATATAAAAACTATAAGTGGAAATTAAATGTATAAAGTATCTTCACGTTTACGTTTTACGAAGAGTTTCATTAAAATATAGTAATAAATCTCGTATAAAACTTGGTGAATGTAGACTCTTGGGTATGCAATTATATTTTTAAAAGAAGAGATGCATAAAATGACAAGTGTGACTGTACGATTGTGATTTTAATAACAATAAACTCGAATTTTTTATTGCTCGGGGTTGGGGGTACAGTAAAACGGGTTAAAAAACTGGCGGAAACGAGTTCTTTGGTAGTAGGTAAAAAAAGAAATTCCGAGTTGCATAGTAATATCAGACGATGGCGTGGCTCAAATTAAATCAAACAGAACTGAGAGACCAGGGCGAATACGAGCCCCCTCTCCCCGAACGAGAACTCGGATTAAATTAAACAGAAGAAAATACGCGATGTGGCCCAACCGAAAGTGTCCAAGCTGACGCGTGCGATATTATATCAGAATTATTTCCAGACCAATGTAAAGGGGTAAAAACTCAGCTTCACTTATTTCTCTTTACCCTTGATTTCTCCATACCAGCACACTTTTTTCCTCGCTTGCTTTGAAATTTCTCTATTATGCTCGGTTGAAACAGTTATTGCGCAGTTAAAATAGATCCAGGGATTTTAAAAAACTTTTAAGACTCTTTTGAAGCTAAGCAATGCGATCATTTTAGTTATTATGGGGCTATACGAAATTTATAGCGAAAGAAGAGTTCTAAGAAGCATAGTCATGTTTATTGGATTATGATTTTTATTAATATACCTATTTCTTGAGTGGTTTGTGTACAGTCGTCAAAAATTTTATACGACCAAATATTCATTTAATTATCAATTAAAACTGTGATAATGGGACATCTACAAAATTTTACTAACATTTTACATAAACAAATAATAATCGGTTTAATCAATCATTTAACATTAAAAAATAAATGTAGATAAGTGTAAAGTTTTGTATAAATCTTAAAAATAAAGTTTTGTGAGAAAAGGATATAAAAGAACAAAGATAGACTTTGCATGAAAAAATTATACACTCACCTTACTTTTATTTTATTACGAACAAAATTCAAGTATACGTGTTGAAGTTAGCATTTTTAATTTCTTAAGTATACCCAAAATTTAAAAGCCAAGTATATTTAATTCTTGTTCGTAAAATCAAAGTACAGTGAGTGTACTTTATGAGTGAATTTTATGCACTTGGCTACACTTAAAAAATGTCGTACAGAGCTTAACAATTAATTTTGCAATTAATAGTTAAAAAAATTGTAGTTATTTATTGAAACTGAATTTATTAAACATAATATTTTTATATTCTAGTACAATATGGAATTGTCCCTTTAACCAGAAACCAGAAACTGCAGAATGTTGGCATATTATTAAGTATCATCATGTATAAGGTCCATAATTTAAAATTAGACATGACGATATTTGACTGACATTATAACATCAATGTACCTTCATTTACTAATTTGACTGATATGATGTGTCGTAACAAGAGCCATATGGCCATCATAAATTCCCTCGTACATTTCTTCCCCTTTCATAACTTTTTCTCATTTTATTTTTCTTGATTTGCACACCCGGCTTTGGTCTTTATCTGCTGGAGCTCGGAAGTTTCATTCCCTTTACTTTTCCCGGTGTTATCCTTCGTGGAGTCTCGTTTCATAAAGCTCGAAATTCGGGGACGGCTCGCGGACAAGTTTTTTTCCACCCCGCCTTCTCATTTTTCTCGTATCACAGCGATCAAGGATTTAAGTTTTCATGCCAGACAATGAACTCTTTCGCTATTTTTCCCTTCACTTCTTTACTCTCAAACTTTTTTCGCATGTAGAAAGCTGAAAGCTGAAGACTTTTCATCGCATATACGGTAATATTTTAATATTATATTTGGAGAAATTATCTTTTTATTAAAATATTCTACAAATTTTTTATTACAAATTATTTAATTTGACGATCTCGTGTAATTCACATACTAATTCAGTATTGTATAATGCACAGCTTTCTCGAGTTCTTGAGCATTCCCTAAGTTTAGCTGTATACTATTGGTTTGCTTAAGCAAAAGGAGAAATGATTTCGTTTATTATTAACGTGTGCTATAAATTATAAATACCGAAAAATTGTATTTTCTGCAATGACGGATTATTTTATTATTTCTTTTATGCTAAATTATGTATTTAGAAAGTATGTACAGTTTTAAGATGTAAAAAAATAAACAATCTTTTGTGAAAAAAGTATTTACTTTAAATACATTCCTCAGTATAAATGCGTATCAATAATTTTCATTTGTTATACACCTACAAAACATGTATAGTGTATAAAATAACATACTATTACGCCAATTCTAAATAAAAAATATAATCTGAAAAATATGTTAATAATAATATTTAATAATAGTTTAATAAAAAAGTTTAATAAGAAAAATTCTTTTACCAATACATTTTTCTTTCTACAATTTTAAATTTATAAAATATTTTTGTTACAAATAAACTAATTTTTATAATCAATACTTGTTAAAATAAAAGTCATATGTTGTAAAGTATGCATTGTAAAAATATATTATTTAATAAGATCCACTATTTTATTAAAACATTTCTTCATAATATTAAAAGTTTAGTTTATTTCTCTTTTCTGAAACTTTCCTGTTTTCGTGTTTTTCTCTTCAATTCTTGTTACTCCAAAGAATGCACACGACAGAGCTCAAGGATACTTCTGAAGCCAGAGTTTTTAGCGTAAAGAAAAGCCGATGAAAAAGTTAGACGTGAACAATGCGTGTAGGCTAGCGGTATGATGTGTTTAAAAATATAGTCAGGATACACTTTGCTTCGCAAATGTATTTTGAATACGGTATATGACAAATTCAACAAAATTAAAGGTTTATAACTTGCTTCTATAAGTTTATTATTTGTTTAAATAAATAATTTTCATCGAAAAAATATTTGATTATCTATATATCAAATATTTGAAATTACAGTCATTCTTTCACACTTCATGTCGAACAGTGATAAAATAGAAATCATACCCTAGTAGAAATTTAAACAGTTTCTAGGTATAAATTAGATTTTTTACATATCTTTTCAGTCTCAATCTATATTAAAAATGACCAAATTTCTGCCAGGGTACAAGAGTTTGAATTCGTTTTACTCGCTTCACTTATTTTAATGTAAACTTTCGTATTCTTTTTAATTGTACACACTTTACGCTCGCTCGTTTTCGCGTTTAATGTACGCTTGGAATATTTTTTTGTCTGCTCAGATGCGCGAAATAAAATTGATGGCGTTGCATTCTATTTTTGCTTTTAGCCAAAGTAAAGTGAGTTTTTTGTTTTTTTGTTGTATTTTATTTATTTATTTATTTATACTCACTCTTCGTTAAAAAGATACATGTCCGAGTTTCGAATAAAAAAGTTTTGCGAAAAACCTATACCGTAACGTTTTTACTCGTTTACTGTCAGATAGATGAATGTAGAAGATAAGTAATGTAACATTGTTTTTTATTTCATGTAAATAGAATGATAGATAATATTTAATAAATGTAATATTTTTAACGTTTTGCTTTATACATACGCTATGTCCATCAAATTGTGTATGATAATACTTATACCTATACATGAAGTAAAAGACAAAATATAAAATGTGATTTAACGTCAAATATAATAACACGAAATTGGCAATATCATTGTTTTTATTCTCATCTCAGCTAAGTTATAAAGTATGAATTTTGCAAAACGATGTATTTTGGCACATAATCACCCTTATTTATCAGAGAATGGATACAGATTTTTTAACAAATTATTCGATTGGTGTTCTCGTATGTAAATATAGCTTCTAAAGCAAAGCAGGTGATTTTAGGAATTTTCAATGTAAAAAGTTACAATTGATAATTTTAGAT
This sequence comes from Theocolax elegans, assembly GCA_026168455.1. Taxonomy (NCBI): domain Eukaryota; kingdom Metazoa; phylum Arthropoda; class Insecta; order Hymenoptera; family Cerocephalidae; genus Theocolax; species Theocolax elegans. The sequence goes on along the minus strand of CM047425.1, from coordinate 87,580,783 downwards.
CGATACTCTAATTTTAGATCGATACTCAATATGAACGGACATTTTTTAAACTATGCAGAAATATTTAAAATTGATTATAATAAATTTCCAATTTATTGTTTATAAATTTGTTTCTTATTACAACTGCGACAGGAAACAAGCGGTTTTTTTAAAGAATCCTTGAATGAATATTAACAAATAATTGTGGCAAAACTAATAACTTTTGTTGTGTATAAAAATATTCTATTTTAAATATAATAATAAAATTGTAATTTATTTTAATAATATTTTAAAAATGTTTTCTTTTCCTGCATCATAAAATAAATGAATGTCTTTGTATACGAATGCATAGGAATCCAGAATAAAATAATGTTTATAAAGTAATAAAAGTGAAAAATCGTGTGTAACTTTTGTTAATTTTTTACAGATTTATTTTATTTATCTTCTATATTAGAATATAGGTCACAACGCAATGGTTCAAAAGTGAAATGGAGTTTTTGTATACATCAAAGTATGCGAGTACGCGCGTACACGTGATTTACCTAGCATCTACACTTTTATAAAAAAAAGCTGTATAATGTCTTTGAAATATTGACGTATCAGTCTCTCGAGATGTTGGAAAGTTGAAAGACATCAAAGTTGCGACAGGTTAAAGTTGTTGTACCCAAAGATTCAGTCTTACTCGTAACAGCAGACGCGTTACAATTTCGCGCGAGCGCGCGCGCACTCGCACACATAAATTCGCGCACGCGTGTACTCGTGGTTATTCGCGCTTATATGCATTGTGTTGCATTAAAGTGACGGATTAGACTAACAGGAAAGTTTTCCCCCCTCAACTTTCGAAAAGTTCGGAGGGCATAAGCGAGGCTTAAGTGAGAAGCCGACGGGAGTTTGTTTAACGCTTAAGTGACGAGAATTTCACGTAAGCGCGCTTATGAGGCCCGGGGAGTCGGAAAACTTTTCCTCCAGTTTCCCTGTTCGCAATTGCCCCTCCCCTAAACATGTCCTATTTACATATTTTACAATATTTAATCAAAATATCCACGAGCTTACTTGCGTACACGATTTATGGTTTGTTTCATCTCAATATACGAAGAATAATTCAATTTTTAAAACTTCTGTTTCATTGTTTTATTTTATGATCAATATGTTGGAAGTTAAGATAATTCGATTACTATGACGTACGCACGCCTTGGTTGCTTCCTCTCAAAAGATTCCTGCACCTATAGAAAGGTGACATATGTTGTAAATTTACAGAGATAATTTGAGACTCTATAGCTCTATCACATTTTTATATAATTTTACGATAAAAAATGTCGATCCGTCGCGTTTAAAACTATATCCAATAAAATGTGTATGATTCACTTACAAGTTAAATTTAAAAGAAAACAGTAAAAATTTAATGCATTTTGTTATTTTACGAAATTATTAAATTTTATGAATTATTTGGGAATAATAAAATTCTTTTAATAAAAGTCAACACACATATATAATAGATGCAATAAAAACGTATTTGACGATTTAAATTTTATTGAAATCCATAAATTAAAATTTATTTTTCATTGATTGAATTTTATATAATAAAGTTAATGTTTGTGATTTGTTTGTAAATTTATTCGTTACCATTACATATTGATCAGTCATCTAAAATTCGTTAAAAATATTGTATAACATAAAAAAAAATTATTTTTAATTTTCAAATATTAAAAAAATGTTCGCATCAATAACTGTATGGTTTTATCTGTAAAAAACTGAAATGATTCGAGGTATTACCTCAGCTAAAGTACTCGGTACACGGCGCATGATACCGACTTTCGTCTATTGTCTACCATTTATTAAGAAGGTACAAGGAAATGGTATCAAGACAGTGACTTTATTTTCTCTGTTAATTCAATTTCCTGAAGAATGTGACATATAAATATTATATAAATGTTTTTTACAAGTAAAGAATTATTGTAATTGTCTTTTCTATTCTGGTAAATGAACAAATATTTTATATTTTTAATAATAAATTCTTATTTTAAGCATAAATAAATAAGTAATCAGTGATTTTTCAATAATACCTTGCTTTTTAATCGTATTGTACAATAAGAATATACCATTTTATAAAATTTCTATTTTGGCAATCATCTAATTGTTTGTTATATTACATTTATTTTTTTATATTTTGAGGATGGATAATTGGTTTAAATATTCGTGCATGAAATCTCTCGAAGATATTAATAATTTAATGTATAAAAGTAAGAAAGTGATATTTTCGACGTGTAGTATATAGGAACAATTAAATGCGCAAATAAAATCCAATGGAAAAATATCGTTATTAAAATCTTTAAAATAACCGTAATATATTTGGTCATATAATACAATTAAAATCCCCGTTTAAAAATAAAATTAATCAAGATTCAAGAAACAGAACGGGTTCAATGAATAAGTTCAATTTAAGAGTGGGATTATAATAACAAATGTTCGACTGGCTCTCGGTTCTCTGGTAATACTCAAATAAATCTAAGACAATTACGCGGATGGAAGTATGACATTAATTAGTGTAACAGATGTTGAGGTTGCCGTCCCGCCGATGATTAAGGACAGATCGAGGTCAATTTTGAGTAGCGGAAAGCCCCTTTTGAAAACTAATTTAATGCAAATTAAAGCGACCACAGGACCGTGGAAGTATGTAGCGCGCATTATTTGCAGCTGCTTCGCTCTCGGCGCGCTCCAAAGACTCTCGTTGCGGGTTTGCGCGTCTGCATCTCTTCGTGCGCAAATCGTCGAGTCTTAAATTTTCTAACTTATTCCTACTTCGTGATCGTAAACTCGGGTTATTGGGTTATGAATTGTTACTTCTTTTAAAGTACAAAGACAATCGATTGATTCAATCAACTTTCTTACTCTTGGTCAAATAGTATATTTTCAAATGCTTATAAGTGTGCAAATAAAAAGGGCTATACTAAATGTTTCGTTACCTGAACTAATAACCAATTTAATTTCAATGCGCCAGGTACATTTTATTTTATTATTCCATAATGTCTGATTGTTGTACACTACTGCAATAATGTTAAAGTATATAATGATTATATATATTTACGTTACGATTTGGGTGACAGCGTGTAAAAACTTTGAACTTGACCACATTTTGATGTCGATGTACGAATGAAAATAATAATGAAAAGTAGTGGAAACTCGTAGCATATAGTACGTACGTCTCCATTCCCTCGAGAAACAATAATCCAAAAATCCAGTACGAGAGGAAACAAAGTTTAGTTGACAAAGAGGTAACCGTATACACAGACGCAGAGCCACACAGAATAATCGAGGCTCACGCGAATTCAAGTCGGGCGTAAAAAGGACTTTCCTGAGAAGTCAGTTCGGCCTGTGCATAATTCGCGGATTAGCCTACCCGAGGGCTGTCTGTCGAAATACCTTTCAACTCTTCTTCTTCCCCGTTCTCGCATTCATACCCGCAGTCTCCCCCGAGAGAGACACAGGCGTCCCCGTTATCTTTGCACTTCAAGCTCCCTCTCAGTCTTTCTCCCTTCGTTTCGACCGATAAGAACCCGGCGCCTTTGCATCTTCAAAAGAACGACGGTATATATAGTTACTCTCTCTCTCTCTCTCTCTCTCTCTCTCCCTACCTCCCTCTCCCTCTCTCTCCCTCTTCGTTTTCCAGCAAATCCCGGATGACAGCTTTATGACGGAGACAAAGCCGCTAATTAATTAGCGACTCGGGGGGGAAATAGTCTTTACGAGATACGTAAACTTTGGTACACCCTCTCAATTTTATTATCCATGTTTCGGATAAAAATTATTGCGCCAATATTTATTTTCTTTTCGTTTACTCTTTTCTTTATAATATACTAATATATTTTATGTTTAATACCACATTTTTCAACTTACAGTGATAGCGTTACCTGTTACGTAGATATTTCAGTTCTTACTACAAATATACTTACCAAGTAAAACATAATATGGAAAATTGACTTTTGGTTACGCTAATTGATCCTCATTCGATTAAATAATTTAAAAAACTGTAACATTTCACTCGGGAATATATAATTCAATAATTCCATTATCTAAATTAAAATTTGCAAAAGAAATATTTTTCCTAGAAAATTTACCATTACAAAACTGAATGCAATGTCGAATAGAATAATTAATGCAGCTTACATATTATTTTTTTTTTCAACAACACATGCAGAGGAAAATAGCGGCGCACCTTCTTTTTTACACGATACATTATTACTTTCGTATATCTCCCAATTAAATAATACTACGGAATGTTTAATTTATAAAATATGTTGATACTGTATATTTAGATACGTTAAAAATAAATAAAAAATTTGTTTGACTTAATATTTCACAATGCTATTTATGAATGTATAAAAATATTATGTTATTCAAGCGAATCGTGGGTCTACGCTCTTTACCACTTATATATATATATTAATTTAAATTACATTTGATAGATTCGCTAAGTGAAATTTAATTTTAGAATCTAATTATTTTCATTAATATATTTTGCATCAATTGCAGCTATAAAATATTCACTGCCGACTCAAATATGTATGTAAAGATAATCCTTGGTTAATAAATAAATTACAATTATATACGGAAAAGCTGTATTTTATTAATAGTTAATCAAATCGTTTTGATTGTATATAAAACAAATTATTAAACTTTTATATGTATGTTTACAGTTAATTTGAGAGATTTTATGCTATTTACATTATATTCAGCGGTTAATATTCCATTTTCGTGACATTATATTTTTTTACTGTATGCTTAAAGACAAATTTACATTCAAAATGTTCAACAGTTTTATGAAATATTTGTTTGTATACATTTGACAAAATATAAATCAATTTTTAGTTATTTTATAAATAAAATTAACTCAATTCAAATAAATATTTAAATGATTTAATTACATTTTTTTAATTTTTTAGATCGTTTCTCTAATTTTTAATAATCTCAAATTAACCTTTTATGTATAATACATATTTATAATTACTGTTATAAAATTGTACAATAAATATTAAATAACCAACAAATAAAACCTAAAAATTATTAATAAAATTACGATTAATGTAAAAAAAACATAAAAATGTTTTTAGGAAATTGTTTGAAATATTGAATTTGAATTTTCGCGCTCACCATGTGTTAGTCTGCTTGGCGACCAATCAGCGTTTCTCCCGCGCTTCAACAAGTTGGGGCCTGACCGTCAACATTTTCCTCGTAATCATTTTTCAGTTTTCATTCTGATGTTGTGTTTTTTTTGTGAAATTGAAGTAAAAGTATGCACTTAAGTGATTTTAAGAAACATTTGTTAAACGTTACGTTTTTGTTTAAAGTGGTTAGTTAAGTGTAAATTTGCAAAGTAGTAAGTAAGTACATAATAGTCACAATTTTGTGTAACCTTTTATTTTGATATGTAATATTTTTTATATATATTTATTGCTTTCTTACTGTTATTATTATTAATATTTTACTGACAACTCATTTTTACAATTGTTTTGGAACTTTTGTATTGTACTACCTAAATATTTATCATGATTGCACTTTGTAATTTGATTATTTTAATGTAATGTACCTTTATGTTTACATTTATATTTAATTTACTTCTACTTTTAAACAATTAGAATTTTTAAAATAATTTGCTTTAGCGAATAAATGTTTGTTATACTGTTACTTTTGGTAATATACATCACAATTTATACAAATATGTATAATATTTAATCTTATTTGTATATTTGCATAAACATTACTATAATGTACCTTGAATTTAATGTAATAATTTTTAAAACTTGTTTTTTATTTTATATATAGTAATAAACAAAGAATATGGCAGGAGGATTGAAAATTTTAGATGCAATTCATACTGAATTAATAGCAACTTGTGATGCTCTTGGATATAATGATGGAACATCAATTTATTTAGATAGAAATTCTCTTGGTAAGTTTCATATTTATATATAATGTTATTCATTTCATTATCAAGCTCAGGTTATTAAATAATTATTTTTGTACAGAGGCCATTAAAGACTTGATTCGATATCTTAGAAGAGATGATGACACACACTCTGTTCGTCGTTATCTTGGACAGTCAAAATTATTACAGAAAGATTTATTAAAAATATTCGTTGAACATGCGGATAAATTGGAACTTTGGAATGTACTTTTAAGGTATTATATACATATTTTAGATATTTATATACAACATTTTTATACAAATATTGAATGTGTATATTAATAATATATTTTTTTTAGATTAATTATCAACTTGACAAGTCCAGCGTTAATGGTTTATAATGAAGAGTTACCTACAGAAAAAATTACTCGAAGCTACTACATGCAAATTTTATTGCATTTGCAAGATTATAAAAGTGCAATGGTTAACGAAGATATTTGGACAGTTGTATATGATAAGTTGAAAAATGTTTTACTGATTGTAAGTTTTTCTACAATGTCTTTGCTTTATTTTGTGTTTTCTAAAATATAAATTCTAATAAATTTAAAATCAATGTACTATAGGATAGCTCAGAGCGGGGAGAAGAAGAAGAATTAATAATTGATAGAATTCTTACTTTGATACGAAATGTTTTAAGAATACCGCCAAATGAATATGAAAATCGAACAGATAACGATACAACAGTGCATGATCAAGTAAGTTAGAAGGATTAGTATAACAATTTAGAATCAAGTTAAAAATAGAAAATTTTTTAAATGATTATTTATGTATATATGTTTTAAAATTAAATTGTAAAAAATATATAATTATAATTTAATGTGTTATAAGATTTTTATAGTTGTATATTTATAAAAATATATTGTATATTGTTCTTAAGAAATATTTTTATTTTATAATTTTAGGTGTTATTTGCTCTCTACAATTGCAATATTGCTGATCTTCTTGTATTTATGGCAAGTTCTAATAAAGAACAGTTATATCATATGCAAATATTAGAGGTAAAATATTACTTTCAAATCATTTTAAATTACATATTTATTGTATACAAGTTTATTAATATGGTTGATTAATTAATTATTTTTGTTTTTTCAGATAGTTTCATTCATGTTACAAGGTCAAAATCCTGCTATGCTTGCAAAAGTAGAATTACAACGTAATAATTTAGAAAAGCAAGAGGATAATGAGAAACTTTTACTACTGCGGAATAAAGAAAAATCTGAGAAACTATTAAAAGTAAAAAAATATGCTGGAGCAAGGTAAATTGATAATAAGATATTTAAACGTAGCATGCATAATTTAAAACTATACAGAAGATTTAATTTGACTATAATTTAATCAATAAGAAACTTGCACATTTTTTGTATTTTAATATGTTAGTTAGATAACTTATCTGATTCTCGTCCCCAAATAAAAATAAATTTTGAGTTGCAAATATTTAAACAATTTTTCAATTTAAGAAAAGATCACAAATACACAGAGTAAGCCACATATGAAAAAAGTGCAAACGGTGCTATTAAACATTTCCCAGAATGTACATTAAAATCCTCTGTCGGGTAACAAAACATAGTGCATGAACGGAAAAACTCAGGGAAAATGCCTACACAGTGGTAGCTTAGTAAGGCGAAAAGGATAAAGCACCGGACAATTTGCAATTCGACTTTGTATCTTTTTGGCGCGTTAAGGGACAGAAGTAATTTTCGCTTTAGAACATCCTACATGATGTAAACAGCTTTAAATAAGGGTGCGGAGAAATCCCTTTTTATGCGTCTGCATAGTGTAATGAATATGACCCAGTTTTTATGTATGAAAAAAACGCATGACTCAATGGATGCTTTTATCCACTTGCGCATACAAGGAAGTCGGTCTTCATGCTTTATCATTTTTCTTATTCTTCGAAAAAGTAACACTTGTGAAGATCAACTGCGCCTATACGGGACTTCTGTCGAGATTGTAATGCTAATGGCCTCGGGAAGCCGTTTGTTTTATTTGTCGCCAAGTTGAAGGGTAATCTTTTGTTTTGACGTAGTCGTGGCAACTCTCAATGTGCCTTTGTCAGTATTAAGAGTTGCACTCAGTTGTCTGTTAACATGGGCACTTTAAAAATACTTTCTGCGATTTAATTTTGTCGCGCTAACATTGTTATGTCTGCATTATATTTATAAGCCTATTCAATAAATAGGAAACTAGTTGGTTTTATATCTGTAAGATTTTTAAGAAATATTTAGTGTGAAGTGTTTAGAACTTAAAAATAGTCAAAATTATAGATTATTATAATATAATAGTAGTATTGTTAATATTAGATCAATGAGACAAACAATTTTTTCAAGTTTGAATATAATTTTTTAAACGTTTTGAAATAATTAATGTTTGAAGAGCTTACATAATTGAGAAATTAATAATGTTTGATATTATTCATGTCAAAGAGAAAATTTTAAATGTAAATGTGATTTTAGTTTAGTTGAAAACATTTATTTTTGAATAGTAAGACTTTTTTAAAACTCAATGTAAAATTTTTTTATATAAAGAGATTATTCCGCTCTAATTACAATAGAGATTAAGATCTTGAAAAACTTTTTTACTTAATGATCAACTAATTAAAAAGAAAATTATTACACATATTATTTTATAAAAATAGCTCTTATACATTTGTAGGAAAATTATTATTAATTATAATGGTTGCGTAATTTTTTATCTTGTCTTTGTCATTTTAATAAAAAAGCTCTTTATTTTCATATTTCTAATGTCTCTCATTACATTCCCCAGTATTGTCGTTTGTTCATTCTGTGCCACTGTCGAAATTTAATCGCAGTAATTATACTGCAACTCGTTTTCGCTTCATCCGGACTGTTTTCACAGTGAAAGCTTAATTATATCTACATAAGAAGATAAAGCTCGAAATGTCACCATTTTTATTAACGTTACTTTATATAATCACCTCAGTTTCATGACTTGTTTATGAAGAAAACAATAAGAATATCTTTTCTTTCAGGCACTCCAAGTTTGGTGGTACTTTCGTCGTACAGAATATGAAATCTATTGGTGATAATGAGATGCTTTGTCATAAACCTTATGAAAGAATTGAAGATTTGAATTTTAGCGTAACAAAAGTAAGTTGTCAATTCTATAAAACAGTATTTTAAAATATATTTTATATTTAAGAATTTGGTAAACAATAATTTAGTTACAAAAGCTAAGTTTAAAATCGTAATTATTTAAATATTCCATTAAATAATTTAACAAAAAAAGAAAAAGGTTGTGATTATGCAATTAGCAGACGCGTTGTTTTCTTTTATTACATGCATTACAACGTTTGTAAATCATATTTGTTAACCCAAGGAATCTAAGAAATACAAACGATATTCTTCATTAATTACTAATATTAAAGACCAATTTTTCAAGTTTTAGTATGAAAAAAGGTGACCTAATTTTAATTTAAGAATGTTGCTCTTATATTTAAATCATATAATTGTTCTCTTTGTTCTATCTCGAGCTGATCTCAATTTCATAGGATATGTAAAAATGGAAATGAAATGATTAAAAAAGTAAACAAAAGAAAACAGAAATCGATGGATAGTGATTATTAAATGTGGTTTCTTTCTACCAAGAAATATAATTATTAACCTATATTGGATGAAATCTTTTAAAAAAGTTTTAATATTACTCTTGCGTATTTACATTAGAATGTAAAATTAAAACTTAATTAAAATATTCAACTAATAGTCAATAATATACGTTATGCAGCCTTACTTACTGAGTTAAATTATCAATTTGATAAAAATATTTTTTCAGATAATTTCAGTAATTTTTAAATAATTACGCGATATTAAATTTAGTAAAAAATAGATTCGTTTTTAACTCCGTTTTCCGTTAAATATTTTTATACTATCTTATAAATCATTTTTGAATATATTGAAAATAATGTATTTTTATTAAACTTCGGATCACAAATTTTAATCAAACTTCCAAGATGATATTTATTTTAATTTATAAAGTATATTTGTAGAGTCATAAAATCCAATGGGCAGCAGGCGCAAAGAAAGTCACGTTAACTTTTTATTAAATAATGCAATAAAATGTCCTAGCATCCGCTTATTTAAGCCCATATTATATCTTCTTATTATAAAATGTATATACAATTAATATTTATAATTACTTGCTTATTTATAATAAAATTATCTAAAAAATTATAGATAATTACATATAATTACAAATTCTTTAATCATGTAATATTATTGCGTGAACTGGAGTTCTGACTCTATTGGTTATTAAAATGCTTAAAGAATAACTTCCACCCTCTGTGTTATGGACTTCGTTGCAACTTTGGAAAATGTTTTCTGGTTCAAATATTAAAGAATTCTGATGAAATTCAATCTTATAGGCTGTTTGACGAAGATTATACACTATTAATGAAAAATTATAAAAAAAAATATACTTTAGTTTAACTGTTGAGAACTTGGAAACAAATGTAGCAAAAATGTGAAATTAAGTTGACACTATTTGTGACCAAAAACTCAAATATCTTAAGTTCGTCAAAAGTTGGACAAATCAATAATTAGACGAAATTTTTGCCTAAAAAGTCCATAAAATTTTAATACTAAATTTTCGATAAAATTTTGTTTAAATCTTATTTCTTCCATGACTTTTGATCAACTTAAAATTTTGAGCTTTGTGTCTCAAATCGTGTCTACTTGATCTCAGATTTTTGCTAGATTTGAGTTTGAGTGTCTACTTCTAATTGTTTCCGATTTAAAATAAATTAAATTGAAGTATATTTTTTTCCCAATTTTCATTAATAGCGTATAACTTTGAGAAAAAGCCTATGAGATTAAATTTCATATGAATTGTTTCATATTTGTGTACCAGAAAACAATTCCAGAAGGTGGAATTCCGCCATATTAGTATAATATATGTAAAAAAATTCTATGATTACAATAATATTAAAGAAGCCGAATAAAAATGAGTATTACCTATTAAAGTTTTAAACACAATTTCAAGGAAGCGAAATGAGTTAGTATCGAAGAAAAGACATTGAAACCTAAACAGAGCAATGTCGAATAAAGAAGGACCCCTCGAGCTCTTGTGAGTGAAATCGTCTGAGCGTATTCCCCAAGTGCTTCTTCCATAAAACTGCTTAAAAGCTCGTCATCAGCTCTTGCGCTGTTTAAGGGAAAAATTCAATTAGCCGCAGCTGCAAGCCTGCCGCGCCAATCCTAATGAATATACGGCTGTTAAACCGTTAACGTTGGAAATTCTCCAGGTTTCTTTTTATTTTATCCGGAAAATAATTTTTTTTTATGAAACTTAAAGGATTATGTTTTTAATTTATGTATAGCAAATTAATTGATAACTCTTAGTTCTATTACTAATTAATATTCTTTAATTGTTTGGTTATAAATTAAAACGAAATTAAAAGTAGGTATTTTGTAAATACCAATCATTGTTTACCATTCTGTTCACAAAATTAATTAAACCTTATTATTGACTATGCAATTAAAGTCTGATACTTTAATTTTTTTAGTTGCCTGATATACCATTGTACTGTTAATATGGATAACTTTCCCGTGTAACAATCGATCGAAAAGAGTTTCAGTACGTTAACATTTAATAAAAATGAGATTTCTGTTTATTCTGTCAATTTTCTTGCCAATGATAATAATATCAGCGTAAATTGAAGTTACAATTTGTTTGAAAAAATAATTCGTGCTAATTAAAATATATCAAAATAAAATCTTACTTTTTATAATTAAAGTTTGTTGGAAATAAATTATATTTGACTTAATTTTCATTAGAAATATATTATTTACTCAGTAAAAATCTGAAAAAATTAAATGACAGAATAATCTTATAGAAAGTATTGACCGACAAACTTTTTTGTCAACATTACTTATATCAAAACTTTCTGCGCACCAATTTTTCAAAAATAATTTTCTGATCGCAGTACTTGTAAGAATAATAAAAAATTGGCTATCTTGGTATCCCTTATTGTTCCGTCGAAAATTAAACTGAAATATTATACCGCTTTGTAAATTAAGTAATCATGAGGCAGTAAATAAAATTTGCTTCCACATTAAAAAATTAAACTACCGTAATAATATACCTTTCTATTACGTTCTGAAGAAAAGTTTGGGTTGAAATTTCAAAGGTGGCCACTCGGAAGTCTGTACTCCTTGTATTTCAAAAGGGTCATCAATGTTTTCTATGAAAAATATTTGGGTAAAGGAAAAGGAAAATTCGCGGAGATGCTGGCGTTAACGGGTTAATTAGGTCTATCTTGGTGTAATTAGTACTCGGTATATTGCCTCCCGATACTTGCGCGCTTAAGAGCAAGAGGGCGAACATTGCTGCTGGAACTAGGTCAAGCACTCTTCCCGCCTCTTCTCTTTTTTTACTTCTGGATCGTGAACGACGGAGTTTGCCCTCAGCCTGAATATTAACGTTTTGTTCTACCCCTTTTTGGGGCTTCGTACTTGGCGAATATACGAATACGATTTTCGAACGAAGAAGATTCGTGCGTTTCATTATGGATGTCGTAAATTCCGGTAGCGAGCGAGAGCTTGCGAGATTGAAATCAAATCGGACTTTTACCAAGAACCATTTCTTGTTGAAAGTTTGCGAAAAGTTTGCTTGCCTCTTTTTCTAGCCTATCGGTTGATGGCTTTACTTTTCTCCAAGACTTTGATGAAGATTACTTAGTTCTTGGTTATTTTTATTCTTCATCCGTGTTAAATAATATGTAGATTTCGCGTAATCTATTTCACGTTTTAAAAAATTATTTAAAATTAGTTTAAAATTCTAATAGAAAATTATTGAAATATTCAATTTACTACTACAAAGATAAAATAAGGTCGCTGAATATATTATTAAATTATCATAGTCATCGTTCAATAATGCTTTTCTTACGATTGGTGAATTTCTTATTAAAAATACGAATGTGGATTTCTAAAATTTATATACCAAATTGGATATGTCAGACACGTGCTCTACATTTACAAATAAATTATTGTTTGCGCTTAGTTTCTCACATTGAATTAATTATTTTGTATCATTTGTATTTGCGCGATCATATATTTTGGATTATTTATAATTCCGCGATCTAAATATATACCAAAATTAATGAATATTTGAACTGATAATTAAATTGTATAGTATAATTGAAATATGGAAATTTTAACTAGACTGACTACAAGAGAAAAAAAAGATTGAAAATTGTTTGTCTCTATTCATATTAATCCAAATTATTATTTTTTATTCACAGCAAAAAACAAAAAAGCGCAAAAATAAAAATGGAATTGCGAATCTTTGCGGGGAACGGATCTCAGCGTTGAGCGTAAGGTTCTTCCTTAAGGAATTTTGCGTGGAATTTTTGCGCGGCGCCTACAACCCAGTGATGAGATACGCGCGGTCCTGCATCAACGGAGCCGCTGGAGCGACCATGGACTCGAGCCACTACCTCTGGGCCTTGCGCTTCTTCATGAACTTCAACCGCCATTACAAGTTTCACGTGAAATACGTGAGGTAGTTGCTTTCCTCGTCTTCACTTGATTCCGAGCTCGGGAAAAGTCACGCCTCGGGCGCGATTTAGTTTCCAAACTCGTTTTACGCATCGTCGACTTTTTTGCCCGATGCCTCATGAAGCACTTTTATTGGCTAGCCCCGCTCGCGACTCTTTTATTGTCTGCTAAATAAATAGCTTCCTTTTCGCATTGGTCTTTTATCTGTTTCAACTTTTTTTACTTTCTTTTACCTTAGGGAGTATTAATTCTTAATATAATTAATATAATTCTTAATTGACTTTGTATACGTGTTATTTTTTTTATAATATTTGGGCTTTGGGACTGCATTTTTGTAAATTGAAACTTTATTTTGCACAAACAAAAATTTCATTGGAAGGGTAATTGTAGTAATGTATCATTATATGTTTTTAGCGAAACTATATCTACAGAAGTGTTCTACATTGTACAAAGACAAATAGATCACAATTACGAAATGATACAAACCGATAAAAAAAAGATTCCGTATTGGTCAATCCGACTGCACTTGGCTATAAATGCTTATCAGGTAAGCCATTATATTATATTATATCTTTCTCATAAATATTAATCCTAAAGAATATTTAATGATACGTTAATAAAGTTAGAAGATTGAAAATAGTAATTTAAAAAGATACTAAGATTAAATCTAATATTTATTGTAAATATTTTTCTGAAAATAGTTTACTAGTGATTGGATTGATTCGTAGAATAAAAACTTGTTAAGTTTGAATTTTAGCAAAATTATTCTTTCTGCATAAAAGAATCTCAATATTTTATAATAATAATAATAATAATAATCATAATAATAATAATAATAATAATAGTAATAATAAGACTAAATATTAAAAAGTGTTGTAGATAGTATAGTATTTAAGTAATATGTATTCATTCAGTATTTAGATATAATATAATAATATTACACTGACAGTTAAAGAAAAAGTTTATTGGAATAAAAAGTATGAAATAGTTCTAATTATTGTTTGATTCTCTAATTTCACAAACAGATATTTAATTTGATTAAAAGCTATTCATTGTATTTTCCGTATCTAATTTATTTATATATTTTGTAGGAATTATTGAACTCACTCATCGAAATGAATAAAAGTACCGTAACAGAAGTGAAGAGTTCAAGTCGAGTTATAATGAATAACATTTTCTACGTCCCAGAGTATCGTGACACAATACTGTTTCAGTTGCTTAATTACAACGAGCTAACAATGTCAAGGTAAGCGAGTATACCTTTATCATATACTTCGTCAATCCCAAGAGTGTTGAAAGATTAAGGGTTTGTCGTGTGTACGAAACCGTGATTCTGATTCAACTAGTACAACGACTTGTGAGTGGAGAAATGGGAATAGGATGCCGAGCTAGTCCAATGAGTGCGTTTGCTCAAAGTTTTATCTACCGCAAACACGCTGGAAAGGCAACTTCGAAGTTCAATCGTACGTCCCTTTGCCTCTCTTTTATACTCGTTCACAACACGACAGCTCACGTCCACATTTTTTCCTCGCTTTCCCCTTCGTTTTCCGTCGGCCGACGGAATAAACAACTTCTATGTCGAGCTTCCGGTCGACATTGGAAAACACGAAACGAAATGCGAGGCAAGTTTTGCCGTTCCTCTCGACTTTTGCATCGTTGTTCGATTCTCGTACCTTTTTTCGGGATGGAAGTTGTGTTTTTGTTGTTCTTGCCAAGAGTACGCCCTAATAAATAAATAGATTTATCTATGACGGATTTGACACATTTTTTTGCGTAATTTATCTTTTATTCTTCCAAATAATTTTTTCTCACGTGTTATTTTATTTTATGTATTTCAGGGATTACTTAGTGGATTTGGTCACGACTGTGCACATTTTTTGAAGATGCTGAAGAATTATTGTGAAAAAGAACGTCACGTTGTTATCAAGAAAGTTAAACGCAAAAAACCAAAAAAGAGTGAGTTGTCTATGCTTTAAATTGTCGCATTTTCTTTCTTTCTTTCTTTATTATTTCTTACGTAAAACAATTTTTATCAAGCAAAACTAAAAAATTTTAATAATTAAACATGTAAATAATTATTAGATAGTGCTCATTATAAGTAATTATTATAACAATAACATAAATGTGTTATACAGAATTAATTATCCAGGGCAATGTGCAAAAGTCTTTTATTTAAATAAAATTATTAATTTTGAGAAGTTCATCGTAAATGATTTATATATTTTGTAGGAATTATTGAACTCACTCATCGAAATGAATAAAAGTACCGTAACAGAAGTGAAGAGTTCAAGTCGAGTTATAATGAATAACATTTTCTACGTCCCAGAGTATCGTGACACAATACTGTTTCAGTTGCTTAATTACAACGAGCTAACAATGTCAAGGTAAGCGAGTATACCTTATCATATACTTCGTCAATCCCAAGAGTGTTGAAAGATTAAGGGTTTGTCGTGTGTACGAAACCGTGATTCTGATTCAACTAGTACAACGACTTGTGAGTGGAGAAATGGGAATAGGATGCCGAGCTAGTCCAATGAGTGCGTTTGCTCAAAGTTTTATCTACCGCAAACACGCTGGAAAGGCAACTTCGAAGTTCAATCGTACGTCCCTTTGCCTCTCTTTTATACTCGTTCACAACACGACAGCTCACGTCCACATTTTTTCCTCGCTTTCCCCTTCGTTTTCCGTCGGCCGACGGAATAAACAACTTCTATGTCGAGCTTCCGGTCGACATTGGAAAACACGAAACGAAATGCGAGGCAAGTTTTGCCGTTCCTCTCGACTTTTGCATCGTTGTTCGATTCTCGTACCTTTTTTCGGGATGGAAGTTGTGTTTTTGTTGTTCTTGCCAAGAGTACGCCCTAATAAATAAATAGATTTATCTATGACGGATTTGACACATTTTTTTGCGTAATTTATCTTTTATTCTTCCAAATAATTTTTTCTCACGTGTTATTTTATTTTATGTATTTCAGGGATTACTTAGTGGATTTGGTCACGACTGTGCACATTTTTTTGAAGATGCTGAAGAATTATTGTGAAAAAGAACGTCACGTTGTTATCAAGAAAGTTAAACGCAAAAAACCAAAAAAGAGTGAGTTGTCTATGCTTTAAATTGTCGCATTTTCTTTCTTTCTTTCTTTATTATTTCTTACGTAAAACAATTTTTTATCAAGCAAAACTAAAAAATTTTAATAATTAAACAATGTAAATAATTATTAGATAGTGCTCATTATAAGTAATTATTATAACAATAACATAAATGTGTTATTCAGAATTAATTATCCAGGGCAATGTGCAAAAGTCTTTTATTTAAATAAAATTTATTAATTTTGAGAAGTTCATCGTAAATGCTACAAAAATAAGTGTACCATAATGTACAATAATTGATTACGAATATATGTACAATAACAGCATATTGCTTTCTGTTAGAACATACATACTAACATTGCTAACTGATATATGTTTGTGTTTTGGTACTTTTTGCTAAAAGTGCATATAAACATATTCTTTAAATAATTTGTTTGAATAGCATATAGATGTAAATGAAATACAGATTTTTTTCGAATGATACGTTAAAGTATCACTAGATTAAATAGGAACATCTAATCTGTAAATATAAACATGTATATTAGTCTCTAGGTTTTGAGTGCAGCTTCTTAGCTTATTTTAAACTACACTCATTTACTCGAAGAAATTTGTATAAATAAATTTAATCAATATTGTGAAATAAGTCGCCGAAAAAGATCCATTACTATGAATCAAAAAATTTCGATTTAAAGTTGTATTTTAAGTATAAAAGCAAACTTGAAATTAAAATTTATGAATTTCTTACATTTAGAACTAACAGATAAGTACTAATAATTTGACTGCGTATTATATATATATATATATATTTTTTTTTTAAAATAATAAAATAAAATTCAATAAAATCTTTAATTGAAAATATAACTAAGCCCGAGCTACCGTGTACAATTGATCAAGAGAAGTTCTAATTTTTCTATATATATAAAATATTTCTGTAATGTTCATGCTGAGCAAAATGGTTTAGGTCTATGAAACACTTTATTTGCAATAATAGAAAGAAATTGATTTTCCTTAGTACTTCTATTTTATATTTTATTTAACATAAATTTTAATACTGTACGGAATACTTTATAATAGTATAAGTAATGGTAATTGAATAATGTTTTCAATTAACAAATGAAATATATATTGTACACATACAATTATTTCTAGTAGTTTGTGATTTTTAATCCTTTTTGATCAATTTTTTTCCATAGCTGAATTCTCTTTACCCAGTTTCCTTAAATAGTTACATTGACTACTCCATATTCACACGAATATACTTATAATAAGTGCAACGATTAAATCAATATTATATACCTCGTCAATTGTAATTATAATTGAAAATCAATAATTTATTGAATATTTGTCGCATTTATAGAAGCAAAGCCTACTGCAACTATAGAAACGCCATCTGCTCCCCCACCGAGTTTGGAAGATCGATGGGACGATGTGGGACCGGAAGTGTCGGCCGTTCTGCAACAAAATACGATACCGGAAGTAATACCTTTTGATGCTACGATCGACACTCCTATTGACGAACAGAAGTGAGTTGTGCAGCATTTCTATCTTTTTCAATTTTCTATCCGCGGGTCTTTTCTATTTAACGCGTTTTTTTTCTTTACGTCATATGACTTTTAATTGTTACGATAGGAAAGCTTTTATTGAAGGTTGCGTACCATTTTTCTTTCTACCTATAAAATAAATATAAGCTTTTATATGTCAGAAAATAATTTGTACGTGCATGAAGAGATAATTTTTAAAAATTTCGTTTACAATAATATGAATCTTTTATAATAATAAATGAATTTTCACAAATACTGCACAATTATTAATAAATAAAGCAATTGTTGAAACAAATACACGTAATACTTAATCTTGCATTATTATATTTTTCATGCATATAAAAATTGCACTTGCCAATTTATTTTGCTAGAGTCGTTTCAAACATATTTATAATTCCATAATTATGTCAAATTTATTTATATATTTATATACAGGTTGTATTATAAAAACTGTGAAAAGCGTAAACTTGCATTTGTAAATAATAGAATGTGAGAAGCGATCGATTGATGCACTAATTTGCGAAGCAATTAGAATACCAGAAAAATGAATATCTAAGAGGCGCTGACTCTTGCTTCTGAATGATGTTTTCTCAAAGTAAATAGTCTTAAATCCATATTATCCAAATTACTTACACGTCCTTCATTTATTTGTATATCGATAATTTAATGTTTTCATTTAATTTTTTATCTAGTGCAGTAGTTTTATTCTACACGTGGCGAAGAATCATCTCGAAAATATATATATGGGAGATTCCATGTGAAGTGATCCAGGTAAAAAATAGAATTTTGTTTTAATGTATGGAATCA
This sequence comes from Theocolax elegans, assembly GCA_026168455.1. Lineage (NCBI taxonomy): Eukaryota > Metazoa > Arthropoda > Insecta > Hymenoptera > Cerocephalidae > Theocolax > Theocolax elegans. Next base: position 87,561,893 of record CM047425.1, on the reverse strand, counting down.
GTAGAAAACTACTTGAATAGAGTGTAGCTAAATTTTTAGACCTAAATTTCAATTAGTACCAGAGCTGTAGCCAATCAAAAATCGAATTTTTTGAAAAAAATGACTTTTTGGCCATTTTTATCACTAAATAACTCAAAATCTAACAATTTTTTCTTATATACATTAAATTTGAAAAAGTTTATAAATTTGAAGAAGAATCTGTTGAAATATTTCATTTATATTAGTTTAACACATTGAATATAGTTATAATTAATAAAAACCTTTGTAGTAAAAAAAAGGGTTGTACGATCAAAAATATTTTATCCATCCAAGAATCTAATTCATCGATGATTAATTACCTTCAAAATGGTCCAAAGTTTGAGTGCGGCAGAGCATTTCAGACAAAGTTATGGTGTTTTTAGGCAAATTTCTTAAAAAAAGAGAGCGAATGCATTTTATGAAAAAAACAGAGTAACCGTATACTTGCATTCAAACAACATGGCACTATTATTCTTCAATAATACTAAAATATACTATTTAATGTTAGTTACTGATACTTTTCAATCTCTAAGCTGCTTACAAACACAAAACAGTAGGTATAAGCAGTTATACCTGTTATATAATTGGATTTATTGGAATTTTAATAAGTTTCAGGTATTTATTCAATTATATAACAGGTATAACTGCTTATACCTACTGTTTTGTGTTTGTAAGCAGCTTAGAGATTGAAAAGTATCAGTAACTAACATTAAATAGTATATTTTAGTATTATTGAAGAATAATAGTGCCATGTTGTTTGAATGCAAGTATACGGTTACTCTGTTTTTTTCATAAAATGCATTCGCTCTCTTTTTTTAAGAAATTTGCCTAAAAACACCATAACTTTGTCTGAAATGCTCTGCCGCACTCAAACTTTGGACCATTTTGAAGGTAATTAATCATCGATGAATTAGATTCTTGGATGGATAAAATATTTTTGATCGTACAACCCTTTTTTTTACTACAAAGGTTTTTATTAATTATAACTATATTCAATGTGTTAAACTAATATAAATGAAATATTTCAACAGATTCTTCTTCAAATTTATAAACTTTTTCAAATTTAATGTATATAAGAAAAAATTGTTAGATTTTGAGTTATTTAGTGATAAAAATGGCCAAAAAGTCATTTTTTTCAAAAAATTCGATTTTTGATTGGCTACAGCTCTGGTACTAATTGAATTTAGGTCTAAAAATTTAGCTACACTCTATTCAAGTAGTTTTCTACTGATTCCATACATTAAAACAAAATTCTATTTTTACCTGGATCACTTCACATGGAATCTCCCATATATAAATCTATAAATCTTCGTGTTCCGATAAAACGATTTCTTCACAGGGATAGTACACTGTTATGGTACAAGTATTCCACGTCGATCGAAATCGAACGATCGTCGGTGATCTCGCTTTCCTCACTCAAGGGGAAGTAAGAGAGGAAAAGGGGTAAGGGGTGAGAGGGAGAGAGTTTACCCGGAGGCGGTTGAGCGAAAGAGTAGTCCAGTCCTAAGAGAAACCCGCTTGAAATTATACGCGCCCACGTACGTGTGCGTCTGTGTGTTTACTCTAGATAATTGCTCGACCTTTCCCTTGCGCTATACTTCCGACGAAATTCCGCGGTTGCCAAAGGGCTCTTAACTCTCTTCGAGGTTCGCGTGTATACATACGTTTATATGCAGCTGTAGCGAGCCAAGTTCTGCTCCTCCCAGTAATGCCATTATTTATCGAGCTTATCGATCGTTAATTAAAGAGCCGCGTCGTCGCCTTTCTTTTGTTCCACGGATCGCGCGAAAAATCGAACCCTTTTTTTGTTTTTACTTCTTGTTTACCAGTTGCACGGCATGGAAGGGGAATGAAGGAGCTGATATTGTTCGTACTTTATCGGGAATACCTAGTTAATTGAAATCGTTAATTCGTAAATAATTTCTTGGAATACATTGTTCTTTTAAATTTCTTTGTTATCGATAATAACTTTACGATCCAATTATTAAAGTTTTTGTTATTAAATTTTGATATTGATTAAGTTAATTAATTTATTTACTAATTTAATTAACATTTAGTTTAGATTAGAATAGATATTGTAAGGATAATGAAACATTAATTCGTATATTAATATTATTATCATATTTCTTATTTCCTATTTTCTATTTAATATTATTAACAAGTACTTAGAATTTCTTTATCAGCTATAAGTGCCGTCATTAATCTACTTTTTTCCATTTTTGCATGAAGAGGTGACGCGATGAAAAGGATCCAAAAGCTGCTACGATGCAACGACCTCGAACAGGCGATCGGTCTTCTTCGCTCAGCAAGGTAATGAGAAGCATTTTCTTACATTTCCTAAAGCTAATTTAAGAAAGTATAATCGATGTGAAAGAAAGTTGCATATTTGCGGATAGAATGTTGGGTTTTAAATTGAAATTTCTTTATCTACATATTATTTCTTGACAGTGTAAGGTTTTTTTTATGCGTGAAGGTTGTTGGTATTTGTTAAGCAATAAAACCAAAAATTTAGTTTGCGACGTTTATACATAGATTATTATATTCAATATTAAGTTAAATATTTTTTGATCGTACAACCTTTTTTTTTACTACAAAGGTTTTTTATTAATTATAACTATATTCAATGTGGTTAAACTAATATAAATGAAATATTTCAACAGATTCTTCTTCAATTTATAAACTTTTTCAAATTTAATGTATATAAGAAAAAATTGTTAGATTTTGAGTTATTAGTGATTAAAATGGCCCAAAAAGTCATTTTTTTTCAAAAAATTCGATTTTTTGATTGGCTACAGCTCTGGTACTAATTGAAATTTAGGTCTAAAAATTTAGCTACACTCTATTCAAGTAGTTTTCTACTGATTCCATACATTAAAACAAAATTCTATTTTTTACCTGGATCACTTCACATGGAATCTCCCATATATAAATCTATAAATCTTCGTGTTCCGATAAAACGATTTCTTCACAGGGATAGTACACTGTTATGGTACAAGTATTCCACGTCGATCGAAATCGAACGATCGTCGGTGATCTCGCTTTCCTCACTCAAGGGGAAGTAAGAGAGGAAAAGGGGTAAGGGGTGAGAGGGAGAGAGTTTACCCGGAGGCGGTTGAGCGAAAGAGTAGTCCAGTCCTAAGAGAAACCCGCTTGAAATTATACGCGCCCACGTACGTGTGCGTCTGTGTGTTTACTCTAGATAATTGCTCGACCTTTCCCTTGCGCTATACTTCCGACGAAATTCCGCGGTTGCCAAAGGGCTCTTAACTCTCTTCGAGGTTCGCGTGTATACATACGTTTATATGCAGCTGTAGCGAGCCAAGTTCTGCTCCTCCCAGTAATGCCATTATTTATCGAGCTTATCGATCGTTAATTAAAGAGCCGCGTCGTCGCCTTTCTTTTGTTCCACGGGATCGCGCGAAAATCGAACCCTTTTTTTGTTTTTACTTCTTGTTTACCAGTTGCACGGCATGGAAGGGGAATGAAGGAGCTGATATTGTTCGTACTTTATCGGGAATACCTAGTTAATTGAAATCGTTAATTCGTAAATAATTTCTTGGAATACATTGTTCTTTTAAATTTCTTTGTTATCGATAATAACTTTACGATCCAATTATTAAAGTTTTTGTTATTAAATTTTGATATTGATTAAGTTAATTAATTTATTTACTAATTTAATTAACATTTAGTTTTATATTTTCTATTTAATATTATTAACAAGTACTTAGAATTTCTTTATCAGCTATAAGTGCCGTCATTAATCTACTTTTTTTCCATTTTTGCATGAAGAGGTGACGCGATGAAAAGGATCCAAAAGCTGCTACGATGCAACGACCTCGAACAGGCGATCGGTCTTCTTCGCTCAGCAAGGTAATGAGAAGCATTTTCTTACATTTCCTAAAGCTAATTTAAGAAAGTATAATCGATGTGAAAGAAAGTTGCATATTTGCGGATAGAATGTTGGGTTTTAAATTGAAATTTCTTTATCTACATATTATTTCTTGACAGTATAAGATTTTTTTTATGCGTGAAGGTTGTTGGTATTTGTTAAGCAATAAAACCAAAAATTTAGTTTGCGACGTATATTCATAGATTTATTATATTCAATATTAAGTTAAAATTATAGTCTTTTAGTTTATTTTATAAAATTATCACGTAAGTTTTCTCGTATCATGATGATAAGATGATTTATTGTAATTTTAAGAATTTCTTTCTAATTTTAAAATGTTGACTTTTTTTATAAATACACAGGTACTACATACATGATCACTCTTTAAAAGTTCAAAATATATATCGTTTTTAACATTGCTAAGATTGTGCCTTAATTCACATTTTTCTATAACAATATACACATATTAGTACAAGTAATGAAATGAAAATTCTCTAAATGATGACAATGGGCTGTGAAAAAATACTTCTAAAATATTAATAAATAGCTGTAGTTGTTAAAATTTATATATATATATATATATATATATATATATATATATATATATATATATATCATATCATCAAGTAGATATTATTGTAGTTTCGATAGTTTCCCTAACGGAGAAAATGTAATAGAAAGTGCTTTGCGCGAGGTCAAAGCCACCCGTCTGCGCCTTATTGTTAGGAATGAATAATGCTTGCCCGAATATATTCGCGTTTTACGTTCTTGTACTCGCGGTAGATTAAGTCATAGTATTGATAAAAAATGGTATGATTCTTAAAATTTAAATTCGATCATTTAAATGATTTGAATTATTTTTAATACAGAATATTTTATTAATACTGCCTGAAATAAAAATATTTACTTCCCAAGATAAAAAAATGTACATTATATATTTCAGCTAGAACGGTAAAATTTAACTGTCAAGGTTACAAGACCTCCGGGAAACGGATCTTATCCTAATTTTGGTATAACTTCTGTAATTTAGAAATATGAAGAGAGCCAAGTTATTGCTTGCCAGTGGCCACATTGTCGAAACTTATTCGACATCTAATAATAATTTCAATAAAAATTACTTCCAACTTAATCACTTATAACTCCGAAACAAATATAGATAAACAGTCGAACCAAAAACCAAATGAAAGTTGAATTCAAGTAGATATAATTAAAAAAAAGAAGCTAAAATTGCTCCATTTGGAGTAAAGTTATGCAGAAAATAAGAAATTAAAGAATTTTGGGCTAAAAGAAACAATAATCTTTTCATATTAAATTTTGGTTAAAATATCTTCAATTTCTTGTTTTCTTCATAACTTTACTCCAAATTAAACAATTTGAGCTTTTTCAAACCATATCTACTTGAACTCAAAAGCCTTCTGGTTTTTGGTTTAATTGTTTATCTTTATTTGTTTCGGAGTTATAAGTGATTAAGTTGGAAGTAATTTTTATTGAAATTATTATTAGATGTCCAATAACTTTCATAAAAGTGGCCATTGGCAAACAATAACTTGGCTTTCTTCATATTTTTATATTACAAAAGATATACCAAAGTTAGGATAAGATCCGTTTCCCGGAGGTCATGTACTCCCCTTGTGAGTTTTTTTTTTCACATTACCAATCTGTGAAATGAAAAAATAAAACATTATTTCTTCGAATTATACAAAATACTTAAAAGTGTTAAGTTTTACTTAAAAGGATTAAGTTGAATTATCATTAATCTAATATCAGTGTTTTTATATTTACTCATAGTTTTGAATTCCGTTATTTTTATGGACAAATGCAATATAGATCTATATCAAAATGGCGATGTATACATACCAATATTCCCGGTACGTAGAACATTCCAAAATGTAATTATTTAAGTTGAGCTTGATATGTGCGCTATCTGAGAATCAAACACACCTATGCACCCTAAGACTCATGTTTGGAGGCTTTAGATTTCTAACATAGTAGACCCACATACAACTACGACTTTCTGTGTCTGTGAAATGTCCCGATGGAAGCGTAAGTATAAAATGCTATAAATCCTTATTACATTATTTATATTTTGTAAATGACAGTTAAATTCGAAATATTTAAATAATTTTAATGTTTAAAAATAATATGAGAAAGTTTGAAACCAATAGGTATTTTTCGTAGTTACTAGAAGTAATTAGGATGAATACGTGAATCTCGTCAAGTTTCGTCTACTCTCGTGAACGAGTGTCGACACGCAGAGATAGTCGAATCCTAATCGTCAACGAGTTTCTTTTGGCTCGTGGGTCTTTCCCTATAAAACAGCCTCGCTTGGCTATAATATTCGGGCGCTTTGAGGTTCCTCAAAACGTCGTTAAGCGCGCTCTGTCTACCCGGTTCTCTTGCCTCTCTGCGGTCGATCTCATTCGGTCTTCTCTTTGTGTAAAATTAGAAATGCTTTTAAATTCATTTGTGGTTCAATGTGACAGACTGGTTCTTCGGTTACGTCGTTTGAGTTGAATGAAATTCTTATTTTTGACTAGTTCCGGTTAAATTGGTAGGATAATGATATAGAGGGTTGCTAATAGATTAACAGTATGTAGAAATTGCGTTTAACAAGCAGATGATCATTATAGTAGCGTTAATTTAATACAACTTCGTAAAAATAATTTATTTCTATTGCAACGGGTACTTTGCGTAAGTTAACCCCCTTGTGCAAACGTGTTGACTGGTTTACCGTTAGCTGAACGGAATACATTACTTTCTATGTTTTTGAGACTGTTAAATATGAATTCAATATCAGAATTTGATAGCAAAATAATTAATCTAATGTAGCGATTTAGATTGCAAAATTTTGGTGTAATTCAAATACTTTATTACATTTTATCACAAAATCAATATTTAGGAGTTTCTTGATTCCTATAGGAATCGTATAAAAATTAAACAATTTCTTTTGTCGTATCCAATGTGACTTGAATCGAATTTAGGTTTATTTGTATTTTTATCTTTATTTGTTTCGGGTATTAATTGGAAGTATTTTATTGAATTATATTAGATGTCAATAATTTCATAAAAGTGGCATTGGCAAACAATAACTTGGCTTTCTTCATATTTTATATTACAAAAGATATACTAAAGTTAAGATAAGATCCGTTCCGGAGGTCATGTACTCCCCTTGTGAGTTTTTTTGTCACATTACCAATCTGTGAAATGAAAAAATAAAACATTATTTCTTCGAATTATACAAAATACTTAAAAGTGTTAAGTTTTACTTAAAAGGATTAAGTTGAATTATCATTAATCTAATATCAGTGTTTTTATATTTACTCATAGTTTTGAATTCCGTTATTTTTATGGACAAATGCAATATAGATCTATATCAAAATGGCGATGTATACATACCAATATTCCCGGTACGTAGAACATTCCAAAATGTAATTATTTAAGTTGAGCTTGATATGTGCGCTATCTGAGAATCAAACACACCTATGCACCCTAAGACTCATGTTTGGAGGCTTTAGATTTCTAACATAGTAGACCCACATACAACTACGACTTTCTGTGTCTGTGAAATGTCCCGATGGAAGCGTAAGTATAAAATGCTATAAATCCTTATTACATTATTTATATTTTGTAAATGACAGTTAAATTCGAAATATTTAAATAATTTTAATGTTTAAAAATAATATGAGAAAGTTTGAAACCAATAGGTATTTTTCGTAGTTACTAGAAGTAATTAGGATGAATACGTGAATCTCGTCAAGTTTCGTCTACTCTCGTGAACGAGTGTCGACACGCAGAGATAGTCGAATCCTAATCGTCAACGAGTTTCTTTTGGCTCGTGGGTCTTTCCCTATAAAACAGCCTCGCTTGGCTATAATATTCGGGCGCTTTGAGGTTCCTCAAAACGTCGTTAAGCGCGCTCTGTCTACCCGGTTCTCTTGCCTCTCTGCGGTCGATCTCATTCGGTCTTCTCTTTGTGTAAAATTAGAAATCTGCTTTTAAATTCATTTGTGGTTCAATGTGACAGACTGGTTCTTCGGTTACGTCGTTTGAGTTGAATGAAATTCTTATTTTTGACTAGTTCCGGTTAAATTGGTAGGATAATGATATAGAGGGTTGCTAATAGATTAACAGTATGTAGAAATTGCGTTTAACAAGCAGATGATCATTATAGTAGCGTTAATTTAATACAACTTCGTAAAAATAATTTATTTCTATTGCAACGGGTACTTTGCGTAAGTTAACCCCCTTGTGCAAACGTGTTGACTGGTTTACCGTTAGCTGAACGGAATACATTACTTTCTATGTTTTTGAGACTGTTAAATATGAATTCAATATCAGAATTTGATAGCAAAATAATTAATCTAATGTAGCGATTTAGATTGCAAAATTTTGGTGTAATTCAAATACTTTATTACATTTTATCACAAAATCAATATTTAGGAGTTTTCTTGATTACTAAACAGGAATTCGATATTAAAAATAAAATTTTCACAGTGTCGGATCCAATGTGGTGACTTAGAAAGCAATATTTAGATGTAAGTCTGATAATTCATAAACTTTTGACTTGTAAATCAATGTTTTGGTATTTTATTGATAGTTGCATTTGAATTATCAGAATTTGAGAATTCAAAATGTTAGATTTAATATGGCTATCTTTATCGCAATACCTGATTGTAATCCAGTTTCATGAGATTTTTTCGGGAAAATCAAGGTTTTAAAGTTTTCTTGGGTAATTCGGTATTAGAAATTCAGAATTGAAAATTTATTTTTGGGTGAATTAAATGGTCCTCGAAAATTCCAATTAGCTTTCTTCATTATGATTAAGCATTTGGAGGAAACGAATTTAAAAGCATGCGAAAATATCATATTTAATCCACCATTTTAAATATTTAAATTATGGGAGATTTTAATTTTTAATTCTTTTATTTTCAGTAATCTATAATATTCCGAATATTCAGCTTTATGGCAAAATCTTATGAAATATCTGGATTACACCAAAATATTGCAGTTTAAGCCACCATGATGGATCCAGAATTTTGAAAACTTCCGAAAACTTCCGAGTAGATTTCCAGTGTCATTTATAAAGTTTTCAACGTAGATAAAATTATTAAAAATTTGAATAAAACTTTACATCACTACTGAATTTCAGAAATTTTTTATTGATTTTTGCAAAAAGAAATGTGTAAAAAATTATAATTCAATCAAAGCTTATCATAAAGAGCAAGTTTTTAGCTTTAATTTGCGTGACTGCAGATACCATTAAAATATATCAGATTAAGGTTATAGCAAAAAATGAGATATCTCGTCCTCCTGACTACGGTAACATCCTCGTTTAAACAAGATATCTCTTCTTACTGTGCCAGAAGGTTATGTATCAAGACATCAATCATTGCTTATCGAAGATATCAATACCAATAACATTTAATACAATTAAATTAATATGTAATAAGTTAGAAGCAAATATGCACCTGAAGAATTGCCCTATATTTTTATTATCGAAAAAGCTTATCTCATAAAAACTATATATATATATTCTTAAAAATAAAAAGTATGCAACTTAGAACTCATAAGACTGCTTAAAACGTATATATGGATGTGTGGAGGGTTTGTCATAAACGAAATACAACATTATTCTATGCTTAAACTTTGACACTTTAATCAAATGTCATGAGGCAAGCTAGGTCTTTTCTCAACGACTCAACGAGAATCGGCTCGAGACTGAACTAATATCAGTACTTAAGACCATGAACGCTTCCAAATATGTTTTATTATTGCACGTATGTGATAGTAGACTAAAAAAATGGTCAGTTAGAATCTTTCCATTTAACTATGTATGCGTACATGTCATAAAACCTTTCTTTTCTCGCTTATCTTGGGACTAAAAAAAGGAAAAAAATTTTCTTATTTTTCTTTTCTAACCGCTGAACATTGTTCCTACAACTAACAAAACTGTATATTCCAAGTCTGATAATTATCCGCTTTTTCTTAATTGTAAATTAAATTATTTATTAAAAATAATTATACTGCAAAATTCGCATTTTAAAATATTTATATGTCTTTTTGTGGATAATCTCTATAACTATATACTATTAAGAGGACGTCGAAGCTAGCGATTTTATTGAAATATAAGAGTAACCATTTTTAATATTTATCTTTAACTAGTTTAGAGTTTTGCAGTTGGCGCACTTTAAAGGGTTTTTTATTTAAATAATCACGAGATAGTTAATGAGAAATTAATACTTGGACTCTTCTATTGATGTCAAATAATAAATATCTTGTAAATAATACATTTTTTGTATTTTATATTGACTCTTTTTGTATTCTGATTTTGATTTGTATGGATTTTTCCGTCATCTTTATTTATATTATAATTTCAATTATAAAATTTTAATTGACTAGCTAGCCTGATTGACTCGTGAGTTTTTTTTTCGTTATATTTTGTATTGTATACAAGTGATAGATGAGGATTTTATTATTGTGTTCTATGAGGTGTCTCTTAATTTGGTAACATTTTTTTGTTCATCATTTAAGAGGTTATTTACTAGTATTTGTGATTCCTCGTAGATTACAGTTTTATTTTATGTATTGTACTTTCTATAATGTTTGGTATAAATTTTTTGTAAAATAATATAATAATATAATAATGCGCACTATATGCTATGACTTACAAGTCGATTAAGTAAAATACTCTCGTTATTTGGCAACCAAATTAATAGACCTATAAAGGTAAAAGCGTTTTTTACTGCAGTGTATGTATTTTCATATTCGAGATGATTGATGTTAATAAATTGTTGAAAGTTTATATTTATTTTCCCTACCATATTATTTATCGAATTCTCGTCGTTATTCCTATACTTTATTGTGTTCTGCTTTTGTTGTTTATTTATTGTGTTTGGAATATTATAGCTGTTTAAGTAATTTAATGCTGTTTGGTAGAAGGGTAAGTTAGTTTCAAGAGATTGATATTTATATTTTCGTTAATCTAATAATTTGTACCTTTGATTATTTGGTAGGTATATAATAATTTAAAGCCGTAGTTTGCAATTTGCTGTTCTCTTCGTTATGTAAAGGGAGCATTTTACATTTGCTTTAGTATACTATTAATCGAGATGGTTCTATATACGCCTAATGATATCTCATGCTTGTATTTAGTTTTGCTTCTTAGGTTTTTAAATGTAAATTAATAATTGGTATACTATACATTCAGAGTTTAGTTTTATCTGTATTAGTGATTTGAAGGGGTTTATTAGTATCTTTGTATTTGTACACAGATTTCTTGTGCACAGGACTTTATGGATATTATTTCTACGGATACTTTGATTGTTGATATCTACTAATGGGTTTTTCCATGTTAATTTATTACCAATGGTGAAAAATTGATACCTCTTAATCGTGCAAATTTTATCTAATTTGTTAAGTGTGGTTTGAATAATTTTTCCGGATGACTTAATATTTTCACCTGCTGTGATTAATGTTATATCGACTGCAAATATTGTAGATAAAACTGGCAGATATATATTTTGTTATGTCATTTATAGCTATTAAAAAGAGACTAACACAAATTACTGAACTTTGAAGGACTCCGTTTCTATTTGAATAGGGTCGAGAGAACCTTACCCATTCAAGCTGAAATCATTCTCTATAGCGAAGGAAATTTTTTAAGGGGAGTCTGTAGAGTATAGATTAACATGTTACCATTCGAAAATATGCGAGCAGTAGTGGCGCTGCTGTCAGGTAGCTGACTTCATATTGGACAATAATTATGGGCAATTAAAAAAAACAGAGTTTCTACCACACAAAATCAAAGTTGAGCGATTTCGGTATGTGTTCTCAGCATTGATTCGTACTTATCACTTGTCGTGGAAAATACTCACTTTTTTGATCAGGTAAGCAATATGTAATTAATCATTACATCAATAGCTATGGCGCTCATCTCTGATTTTGTGTGGTAGAAACTCTGTTTTCTTTAATTGCCCATAATTATTGTCGAATATAAACTCAGTTACTATTAAATGGTAAAGGTTTAGTATGATATTTTTATATTGTAATTTGTCTTTTCCATATGTAAACATATTATAAGTACGTGTTTATTTTCAAAAGCATTTCGTTTGTGACTTTCAAAGCTTTTGTTTATTATTTTTTAAAATATTTTACATACACAGTACGTTAATGATAGAGATCTTTAATTTTTTTTCTTCTATTTATCTTTGTCAGGTTTAAGAATGGGTATGACTATTGCAGCTTTACATATCATAGAGAAAATGTAGCATTACCATACTGTATTGCAAATTTCTAGTAGACGCACTTGTTCTGGTATGGGGAGATTCTAGAGTATCGTATTTGTTATTAAATCCAGACCTGGGTTTATATTTTTGCTTGATTGTAAGGTTTCTTTTGAGGGTATGTCAAAGCCCATCCTTACCATGACAGTTGGAGGCAAGGAAGTACTATTTAGTTAAAATATAATTGTTAAACTATTGAGAAAATTATATTTTCATATGCTCGACGGTAAGGACCCTTTATCCATTATGTACTTATTCGTCAACAATTTCGTCGGTGGCCATTGAAATGGGTAGTTTCCTGAAGAAGAATTTTACTGGGGGTTCAGTATCTATAAATTTGTAAAGAATATACTGGAATCTTTCGGTGTTCCGTTTCCGAAGGGACATTCTACAGACTTCAAGGGTTGTTGAAGTTTGTAAACTGCGGCGTTAAATTTCTGTTTTTTAATGATGGATAGTAATAGGAAATGTAACAGTAAACGTTTTCTTTTTTTTGGTCGTCGGTAGTGCCTGTTAGTACTTGTATCGTGAGTCGAAGTACCATGTTTCTAGTTGCAGTAATCAGACTGCTTTGGTCTGATTATGTGTCCTGAGGCGTTTTACGAGGGCGTTAATCACCTGGGAGGCTTCACTATCCATAATTAATGATGTGTCCATTAAGGACTCAGCATTGGAAGCGATGCTGTCCAAGTCACCGAATCACCGCAGTGCGATGTTGGAAGTTTGTGTCCAGTGACCATAATGGCTCACAGTGGGCTGAGATATGCAATTTTACAATAGAAAAAGGGTACAGGTTTTTACCTGCTATTGAGAAATCGATAAATCGAGAGTCAATAGAAAAATTGTCTATCCCACGTGAAATAATTTGTCCAGTCTGGATAAAGATTCTATACAGAAGCCTATATACAGGCTCATATGAAAATAATTTTACACATATTATTTACAACATATAATTTTTTATTATTTTAATGCCTTTTCAGTGTACAGAAATTTAATACATTCATGATACACATCTACCCACGTGAAAAAATTTGTCCAATCTGGATAAAGATTTTATAAATGATTTTACACAGCCTATATATAGCTTATTTATTATTTTTACAAAAAACTTATGCTTACAGTTGATTTTGTTTGCAGATTTTCATCTAATTAATAATAATAATCTGTAGTATTTATTAAATAAATAAATTTTAAGTTTAATATTATAAATTAACACGAAAACTATATCTTTCAACTTTAACAAACATAAATAAACGGTGTAAAAACTATGTACCATCAATTAATAATATAAATAATATCAATAAAAGTATTTTTTAAATATATCATACTAAATTCACTTATTTACATAATAAACTCTTGCTCTTTTTCATTTTTCAGGTAAAGATATTTTAATTTACCAAAAAAATCAAATCACTAGGTTTGTATATTCTATGTATTAAATTTCTGTACACTACAGGATTTAAATTAATAAAAAAAATATATGATATGCTATATACAGGCTATGTACAGACTGTGTAAAACCATTTTTATATAAAGCCTGTATATAGACTTCTGTATAGAATCTTTATACAGACTGGACAAATTTTTGACGTGGGTTTCCTCGTCGGAGGTTCTGAAAAAATTCTCTCTGCTCGAAGTAGCCGGTGCATCTGTACTTATGAGGTGCAGAATGCGACTTCTTTGGCGAACTGGAATAGTCTATCTACATATTCTTTTTTGTGCCTTATTTATAGTGTTATGTACAGTGGTGTGAGAAATCGTGCACAAGGCGTAAGATTTTTACAGATAAACAATCAATTGACTGTCATATATATGCTTGGCCATTTAGGGGAGACAGCTCCACCCCCCTTCTAGTTATCCGACCGTCTTCGTATTCCAAAGTTTTTATAAAAATGGGAAAACTGATTGATATCTGCTTTGGACAGATCGATAAGTAATAGTGATAGCGATAGTTCTTCTATTTATTTAAATAATTATAAAGTAATTTAATAATTTCTAAGCTACAATCATTTTGAGGTTAGGTTTGAGCGCGTAAATAAGCCTTCGAATTCAACGTTTTTGGAAAATATATTTACTTAATCCACTTAATTTTAGACGTAAAACATTCATTGAATCAAGCTCTGTGGTGCTCTACTGTTCATTTTTACCTTAATTGATTTTACAATAGCTATAAGTAGCTATAAGTAAAGCAAAATATATGGTTTTTGCTTTAGCCTCCCCTTGATAGGCCAAGTAAATGCATATTCATTTATTTGATATTCTTTATGCACTAGTTCTATTCTTTTTTCATCTATTATACCAATTGTGCACGAGTTATTTAGATTTAAATTCTCTACGCAATCTAGACTTAAGTCTGGGTTTCCCTAAACTTCCCTTATATCTGGTTCCTGACAGTAATTCAAAGACAAATGTTAAGATTTCTGGTTTGGCTTCTTGACCCCCCAACGATGGTTCCATGGTCCCGTTCAATAGACACAATACTAAACTTTTCATTCTATGAAATATTTCACTTATAATTCGAGCCCAATAAATATACGTACGATTTCTAAGCGAGTCAATAGAAACTGTTAAGTATACACAATTGTAGCCACTCAAAAACGATGTCGTACCAAATAGTCAATCATACACAACTGACGAAAAGGTCAAAATTAACAGCATGAATACGAAACGTGAGAAACACAAAGTGAAAAAAATTTTAATTAAAGAAAAATTAGTACAATCTTCATTTATCTAATTACAATGACTGCTAGTGGTAATTGAAAACTTCGTTTCATAAGCTACAGTTGCCTATTATATAAATGCTGCTGCATTGCGTTTTTCGCCTTTATTTAATTACTCACGGTTTTCAATTAAAGATGCTCTTTTTATCCGAATTCATTTGACGGACTTACGTAGGAAAAGAACTTGTGTAGAAAACGGAGAAAAAAATACAAGAAAAGGTGTAGTCAATCTATTGATAGCAAACCTTGATGTTATATAAGAAAAAATTCCTTGTGTACACGATGCGATGTACCCGAAGTTATTTCTATTATTTTTTGTTTGCAATGCAATGCAAGAAATTTACTAGATAGTTGATTAAATAAATGTTTAAGTTTTGTTATATTCATTATAAGTGCATTTGTTTGTATCATTTTTTCTTATATTTTAATTACTTACTTTACTTTTATTTTACTGAAATACAAAGAAAAAACTTTGTAATGCATACAAATATACATGTTTAAATATCTACCTTGTAAGTATTTCAAAATAAGAAATAAAAGCTATCTCTTGATAAGAAATTTAATTTTTGGAAATTCATTGAAACTTCGTATAGCGAATTTGAAATCATGTTATTACCAAGCGAATAAATTCTTAATATAAAGCTTCGCCAATCTTTGTTCGAAAAAAACCTAACTCCAGAAAAAAGATACAATCGATTCTCTCCAAAACCAATACATTTTTCAATGCGCACAATGCGGTGCGTCTCGACGTCAAATTTCTGGTCGCCGTACGTCCTCGAGAGAGAAACTCGAACAGGCCTCTTTTGTCTCCTGTGAAAACAAAAGGCGGATGGAGGGTGGGAAAGCGTTCCTCGCGACGAGGTTAAAGAGACCGAAAGCCCGCCCTAGACCAGACATTTACAAGTGAGTCTCGTACAATGACTTTTCCCGTGTCGTTCGTTTGCTTCGAACTTTTCCCGTCTGGGTACCCGCCCTATTTCTTCTCTTTTTGTCCTTGTTAATGGTGGGCCACGCCGCACGATTTTTTTTTGCGGAGCTTTTGTACGAGCGTATCGGTCGTTGTTTTGCCGAGCGATGATTAAACGCCCGATGGCTTTGATTCGAATTTGTCGAGACGAGCGTACGTCGCTCTGTTGCATTAAGTTATTGATTCAATTTTATTCGTGCGTAGTTTATTTTGTAGATTTTTGACTGGATCGAAAGATGGATGATTTTTGTTTGGTTTCGACCAGTGAATGGATTTTTTTTTACCGTAACTAATTGCTGTGCGTCCATTTTTTCCTTTTTGAGTATCTAAACGAAATTTCACGTTATAAGCGAATTTTCAATTTCGTGATTTTTAACGTTATATCGTATTAGAAATTTAGTTTGATTAACAGTTGTTATAAAATTTCATTTTCCTGTGCATTGTTTCTAATAAATATTAGCTTAAATATATTACCGAATAACTAATGATTTAATTTGATGTATTATAAATTTATAAATTATATGAAATATGTAAACAATACGAAATGTAATAATAAACGATATATCCTCAGAAAAAATTCATTTAGTTCCAACAATATTGTTCAAGTTATTGAAACAAAATTTAGTTTTTGTGACAAACCAAAACATGATAATTTTGTTACAGTGATAATAATCATTTATAGTAGATAAATTTTTATCCGTTTCCAATAATGTATTTTTTTATTTGGAAAAGCACTACGTGTATAGAAAAGTGAAAACTGTTACTTAGGAGTTATGCTACTCAAATTAAAGAATTAATATTATTTACTTGTATTAGTTTTGCGCTTAATTGTGTAGTATACAAATATTTTCTAAATGAATTAATATGCTGTCCACGTAACAATATCGGAAATATGGATAATTTATATTATTGTACTTTCTTAATAAATAATTTTGTCACTTTATCTGTAGAGATTTTTCCATTTTTCCAATAATAAAAAGGACATACTTAAAAATTTTTAATGTTATTTGAACATTCTAATTCGTAGAATGATTCGAAATTGATTTATAGAAAAATTGGTAATTATAAGTAAACTAATTCATCTTAGTACACAAATTAGTTAATAGACACCAGCTATTGAAAGAATAAAATTATCAGAAATAAAACAATATAAGGTGAATCTAAAGTTAGTTGTTTTTTTATAACTCATAAATTTACATGAAGTTCAATGAGATGCAAGCCCTTTAAATTTTTTTTATTTTATTTTAACGCCGCTATTTTTATGCTCCTATGTTGGCGTTGTTCAACGACAGAGGCAGCACACGATGTTATTGAGAAGATAACACTTGTTGAAAATACATTTCCCAGTGGTGCTTGCATCAATCGTTAGAAATCGGTAATCGAACCCGGGACCTCCGGGTAGGAGTCCGCCACTCTCCCGACTGAGCTATCGCAGGCCTCAGGATTAAGTATTATTCTTCACTTCGGCATTACTCTACATCTCTACAATTAATTACTGAATCTATTTGATTATGTGAAATTGCAGATAATGCGCTGAACATCCGACTACTCAGAAAACATAATACTTTACGATTTTCCCGTGAGTATCACAGTGGTCCAATTTCATTGAGCTAAACTATTAAATATTTCAGTTATTTCGAAGTTATTCGCTAATTTTCGTATTGTGCGCAAGAAGCGTCGCATTAACAAATATCAAAGTCGAAATTCGAAAATATCACATAAATGGCACGATTCATTAACAATGGAACAGAAAGAATTTATTTCTACCGCATTAACTTGGTACATTTCGTTGAGTTTATAAAAGCACAAAGTTTTTAATGAAGTTATTTGCTTTGAAACTAGCTGGAAATGAGATAATACGAAAATGCTGCGGGAATTTGTAAATGCACCGTTGAGAATAACCGCGAGTTAATTTCAATAAAATCCAGCATGCGCAATAAGTACAGACATTTTATTTATTGCCAAACAACTGTACGGAACTTGAAAAGTTCTTTGAATGTTTTAACTTAATTTTTATTTAAATTTCTTTATTCTGCATAAGTATACAGGATATCTAAAAAGTTCAAGGTGACTAAACATACAATTATACATAAACTTAACTATTCAGAAACTTTTTGAACACTGTATGCATATATTAATGAATGTGTTTCTTTTTATTTTTTAAATAGATTATAATTTACAGGTTATATCTTAGAATTTACTGAACTTATTGACATCATTTGTAAAAATGTAAAAAATCAATGTATACCAACACTTACTATCCACAAAATAACCTTGTTTGCATTATTAAAATCGCTTTTGTTATTACAATAATTTAGTAAAAATACATTTAAATAAACTAAATACGTATATTTTTATTACAGTACTCTTACAAGTGTATTATTTTTGTAATTGATATTGCGAATCGGAATTCAGATCCGGAGGTCCCGAGTTCCATCCCCGGTTTCTGTCGATTGATACAAGCAGCACTGAGGTATTAACTTTTTAAGAACATCGTATGACCTACGTCGCTGATTAGTACCAAGTTGGGAGCATAAAAAGAATCGACGTAAAAGAAATTTCATTCATAAATTCATATTATTAGTAAAAACAACCTAACAAAAAAATGTATCAATTGTAAAAATGCTACTAGCTTGTAAAGTCACTTTTTGATTTTAATTTGAACAAACGAGGTGTAGTTGAGTGTATTGTGGATTATTTTTAATTTATGGATAAATTTTCAAACAACGTCCCCTTAAATTCAAGTGATAATTCTAAATTTAATAGAAAACTCTTATTACGAAGCACGTCCTGATTAACATTTTACAACATCGTTGCATTGGCTATTCCAGAGAAAGCTCTTGGGACTGTTTTGTTGTATATGAGGAATCGGACATTAACCGAGTCTACTTAATTTTGTTCAATTAAAGCATTATAAAGTGTCGATGGCTGAAGCACTGCACGTCAATGAAAGGGAGTGTATACGTTTCCGTTTCTCAACGTTTATCTCCTCTTTAGCACGAGCTCACCGACTCCGTCTTTTTTCCACGTCGTCGACTTGATGCTGTCTGCGTTTAATAGACGGGTAAACAGATATTGTTCGATCGCATGCCACTCGTCATTCCTTCTCCCCGGTATTAAGCGAGAAGCGTATAACACTTTGAGTTTGTTGCGCGCTAACGAGCGTGAATAACGAGATCTTTCTGTGACGGGATTCTTTTCAGTATATTTATTTTTATCTTTTACGATAACGTTTTCGCATTTGCTTCATTAGCGTCATTTTCTACGAATAATTGAACCGAAGAATTCAAAATTTACCTAATAATTGTTTTTGTTTTATCGTTATTCATTTATAATTATTAAAATACAATACAATTCAATATTTCTACACATACGACATTTTACATTTTTTCATGGGCATCTTGAATGGTTATTATCATATCACGGATACACATATCTATATACTCAAGAGAATGTCAGAGCGAGTGTTTTTATCGAGATATGTAAATGACATTTTTAAATTTTATCAATGACTATAAAAGCTTTTGAGGGTTTACCTATGTAGTATTACAAGTAATCTATCAATTTTTGGTATCTATTGAGTGTTTGAGAAGAATAGTGTGAATCTGTAAGTAACTGTAGTGTAACTCTTACGCAACAAAACCTGAAAAAGCCTTATTAAATTGTAAATTACAGTTTCACACTATTCTTTATTATTATTCAACAGATTTACGCCCAAATTTGACAAATTATTTGTAATATTGTACAAAATGGCGCTTTGGTATCAGAAACCTTTAAAACGTTTTTTTGGTAATTATAACAAACAGAAATTGATAAACATATAATGTAGGTTATAACAGTAACTTCAACATCCTTTTAGAAATTCTATGCGTGCGATTGGGATATACTTGGTTAATCATAATGTTTACTGTAATTTATAAAAAATATTCACATATTTATAATTATTTTGAGTACAAATATAACAAAAACTTTATATATAGATATAAATGTTTGCTACATAAAATGTATAGTAATTTTTATTTAACCATTTTCTATTTTTGATCAATAAATTATTTGGAATAAAAATAAGTAACGGTAACATATATTTAATTTATTAATTTGAATCATTTTTGAATTAAATTTGTAGATATTTTCTGATGATTTCTACACTGCTACTATAATGTAATACAGTTATCTTTGAAACGAGATGCATTAAAATGAATAAACGTAACGATAAATTGTGTCACAGTAAATTCTAAACAGAGTATCAATATTTATGAACACTTTCATTCCAAATATTGCATTATTACGTTAGAAGTATGTATAATTATATTAGTCAAAAATGTTTCATGATTGAATTGCAAAATTAGCAATCACACATGATATTGTAAGGTCGTTTTCGCGGGAAACAATGTCGGAAACGTTGGTCATTACGTAAATGTAAAATAAAGAGAAAATGCGCACATGAAAAAAGAGAAGCAGAGAAACTGATATATGCCTTTTCCTCCGGAAGCGTCTGGGTTGCGCGGCGTGGAAAGACATCGGATCTCGTGGATTTTAATGAACACCCCGCGTGGTAGTTAGCAACCCTTTTGCATATCTCTACCTCCCGACTTTACTACCCTCCCGTGACGTTCGTTTTCCCTGATTTCTAGTTTGCTTTGCCCTCATTCACTCCCCATTCGTCCAATTAACCAGGAAAAAAGTGTGCAGCCGCAAATGTTTACATTACATTAAATCCAAAAACATGCAGATAGGACTTTATGATTGATCGAGCAAGATAGTAGGTAAAATAAGTTTCATTCATTTATCTTGTTATAATTTATGCTGTATGACAATAAATTGTAGATAAAGGAGAAAAAATAACTGGGCGTGTATATATCTATGACGAAAGATACGAGAATGTAATAATCGCTTTCCGTTTACGTGTATGTACTTACTTCTTTACCTGTTTGGCATCCTTCAAAAGAGTCTATATATAGTATACGAAAGATGCAGCTGTGGATGGGTTTGGCTAAAGAAATTTACTCTCATAAGTGTACATTTTATTTTTTTATAGGAGACTTTTTTCAAGAAGTAATAGCCTTTTCCTTTGTACACATTCGTGTTTGCTTACATAATGTGTTATATCTTGAAAATTATGTGCTTGAGAATAGAACTTTGCATCGCGAATGGCTTGTTTGTAGTAGAAATTCGTGTTTATGATCTAGGATACGTTAGACTCAACGGTTTATTCATAAATTGAATTTTAAATTTTTTATTGCATAATACTGTAAAAATTATGGTTATTTATTAAATTTTTTTATTTAAATAATTCCTTGTCGAAATTTAGAAAAGAAATCGTTATTGTGGGCTACATTAGGGTGATAAAGCAAAGAAAACTGTAAGTCGGTAAAACTAAATATATACTTAAAAACATAATTAAAGGACTGGATTAGAAAATAATGGATAAGCATTGTCTATGGGACTGATTTTTATTATTAATCATTGAATTTTTTGATAAAAATATTTACAGTATCCAACTGATTCCAAAGTAACGTAAACTTATTTAACGTACTTTTTATTTACACTTTTATTATGAATAGTGTATTAAAGTATTATTGTATTAAACAACGCTATTATTGCAAGTATCAACACTTAAAATATAAGTAAAATCACGAGCGAGTCAGATGGTGGAGCGACTCAATGTAAGGTACATCGCCACCGTCCATACTATTTTGATAACTCGCTATTATTAAGCTTTCTTAGTATCCATAGAGGTCTTAAAATTTCCAGAAAACTTGTTTACCTAATTAATTTTAATGTCCTATTGTTAATTTTTTCAAAAACTATCTGGATTTTTAGTTTTGCCTAATTAAAAAATTACCACATGAGTTGTAATCGATAAGACTTAATGATTCTTATTCAATTTTAAAACTTCTTTCCAGATCGTGTATACCTTTGTAGAATACAACCAAAGAATTTCAAAACAAAAGGTTAAATATAAAATGAATACACCGACGCGGTGGCGGAGTGGCGGAGACGCACCTCGGCCGATCACGAAAGTTAAGCAGCACTGAGTGCGGTTCGTACTTGGATGGGTGACACCATTCTTGTGCGGCTTTCGGGATCGGTTAGGTGTTTTTCCACACTTCACAACGTGAGCGGGAGGTGTGAAACATTCGGTTTCGGTGTCAAGGCCTACGCAATGTGACTTTGACACCCAAAAAGAATGTTTCGAATACACCGGCCATCTCGGGTGAGGTTTTCCCTGCTTCACAGGTTTCCCTCATCCACGGGCATAACCCCGGGCGAATGCGATATGGTGGGGTTTTTAAGGGAGGGATAAAGCACCCACACATAGGTGGTAGGTGGACACCGTTAAAGTCCCCAGGGGGATAAACGGTAGGAAGTGCCAGGAAAAAGAGTGCACAAAATCAAGAATAAAAAAAATAAAAAAATAAAAATATAAAATGAATACAGTGGCACGTTAAAGTAAAAAAGTATTAAAAATTAAGTTTTCGAAATAATTAAAAAAAAAAATATTTTAGCATGATTTAAATGTCAAAACTATGCGAAATTATGTCCTTTACAAAACCCGAAAAAAAAATTCATTGTGATTAATATGAAAAACAGTCATATGGAAAATACTTATCCGCAAATTTTCATTTACACGCTTTTTTTCAATTTCTACCTCAATTATTATAAAGATATAACGAGTCATAATAGAGTCTTTGTTCATCTTTTTTTGGTAAATGGGTTGAAATTAAATAAATTGAATTAAATAAATAAATTGTAAGTTGCTATGTCTAACCGTATAGTAGTGAATATGGTCATGAGTGTATACTATAGTAACAAAGAAGTATAGTAATTAAGTAAGAAACAGTAAAGAAGAGTCAGAGTCTTTAAGGGGAGTACAACACCTTTAAATATATAATTACAAATTTTATTATAAAAAATTCTAATTAAGACATATGCAAACTTAATTTTATTTATCGTTAATAAATTACTTACACTATGGAACTCAAAATTCACCTACTGTAAGATTTCAAAGAAGCCGATGGACCAAATGAACTCAAACGTCAGGATATTGTTTAAAAAGATATTAGTTATGGTAGGAATACAGGGATTTTTATTTGAATACGTAGAAAAAAGTTACACCTTTTACATGTGTTAAAATTAATAAAAAATTAAGAAAAAAAACCACTAATAAACTTATAGAAATTTTTCTACGTATTATACGTATGCTGAATCGAATTTTCTAAACATATACTGATTTTCTTTTCTTCTCTGAATTAATAATAGTGTGTTACTACTGGTAATAAAACATAAAGACTATATTTTAAATTATATAAATTAAAAAACTGAAGTGAAAAATTGAAAAATCGTAATGTTTTTGAAAAATGGAAACTTCTAAGTTTTTGATTTATAAAAGTGAAATACATTTGCAAAATTACTCTTTTCGAACTATAAAGTTTGATTTTTCGATTTAGCGTAAACGAAAAATTTCAAATTTTATTAATTTTAGAAAATCGCAAGAGTGAGGAATGCAATGTCTTGGTCGATAGAGTGGTGGATTCGTACTTAGAAGTCACAGGTTCGATTCTTGTAAATAAAGTATTAACGATAGAAGTATTAATTTTGATAATGCATGTTTTCTATGCTTAATCTCATTGCGTAGATTTTAGGCGATCCATACTGTGCACTATTTCTTGACATTTATTTTCCTCAATACTCTTATTTCATTATCTAATATATAATATAAAATTAATTTAATATAAACTCATTTTGAGAGAAATACTTCAACGGGTTTAAACCTGAATTATTAATTCGTTTAATTAAACGTCTTATAATATATGTTCTTTCTTTTTCCGCCATAATTTGCAACAACTTTGACAATTTTTTATTTTTTAATTTGATCCTCTTCCATTTTCCTTATTTTCGCTTGTATAGCTCAAGTTGTCTCGTCACTTGTGAGAGCACTTTTTCGCTTGGTGAGAAACACTGACTATCTCTAATTTTATCGAAAGACTGTCGTATACAAAAGAGGAGCAACCGAGTATCGTTTTTTCTGAAGGGAAAAGAAAGAATGTAAACGGAAGCTGGGATAAAAGAAATCGTTATTTTTGTCTGACTTCGTCGATCATCGTCTTAAAAGAGTAAGATCTGACTGACGTATTCATTTTAATGAAGAACCATTATGAATAATAGTGAATTGGTTAAGAAAAAATTTATAATATATTAATGCATTAATACATTGATTCAGAATACATGAATAAGAAAGAGCACGGTATTCTTGACTGTATAATTATGTTATTAAACAGGATATAACAAAAATAACGCTATTTTCCAAAAATTGTCCAGGATGGCATTTTTCGAAAAAATATACCATTACTTTTATTCCATTCTGTCTGTATAATGGTAGAAAACATTTTCTTGTAATACATGCACAAAAAATAGAAATTAAAATAGTTCTATTGCCCCCCACTATTGAGATTTAGTGAAAGCAAAAGTTTTTATATGTGTGTGTGTGTTTTTTTTACCCGATCCGGATATGTAGCGGCCACAAAATTTATAAGAATTTATATATACAAGTATTTTTGCTTCTGTTGTGTAGAATTACATTTTTGTTGATTCGTATACGAATATACACACGTACATGCAATACTTTGGTTTACAGATTTTTAAAGCCCTTAAAACGGGAACATTAGTGCATTCGCCATAAAAAATATGGTTTTCGCCAAGGGCTAAGCGGGTTTTCTTCTCGAGTATTTGCAGTACTGCGTCCGCACTTCGTACTGCAAATCCACATTCGACCACAAAAAACCCACTTTATGCCCTTGACAAATAATATTCTATTTCTTATTACGTTTTGTAGTTGAATCTATAGATATTTTTGTAGTACTATACTACTCGAAAATTTTTTTCCGCCCTTTGTTTTATCTTTTTTTATCTGAAATGTCAACTAGTGTCATATAAAAGTGCAGGCACTACTTCGTGCACGAGACTGATTCTCATTCCCCCAGGACTTTGTGCGCTTTGGGATCGTAGTCGGACCGGACTACAGTTGTAGATGAGGCTATACACGCGTATATGCTTCGTGCCGCGGATTATTATTTCCCACAGTAAGACTATGCTTAGGATTTCAAGAGCGTTAGTCGGAAGGATTCAGAATGTTAAAATGTAAGGTTGAATTTAAATACAAAAGTAAAAGAATTAAAATAGGAATTTTCGATTTATTTCATTTTATAGCTTAATCATTCGATTGTTTTATTATTTTTTGAATACACTAAATACTTTAAATACTTTGTTTTTATTTTAAAATATTTTATACATACCATAACATTAACTCCATGTTAGTTTACTTTCTATTACAAATATATATACACGGAGAGAAATATTTAGTAAATATTACAAAGCAGTTTGGTAAAAATTCCTAAACTCCCAAGTAATGTGGTCACAGACCGAAAAAACCGAAAAAATTACCAAACTGCTAAGTAAAATTTACAGTAAATGTAGTAAAATTTACTGTAAATGTAGTAAAATTTGTGGAGTTAACGTACTAAATTTTACAATTAAGCTTGTAAATTTTATTAACTCTGATTTTTTCCTATACTGTTTACGAAATTCTATAAACAACAGTACAGCACGAGATACCGAAAAGAAGCGATAAAGTTGCGATCTTTAGGTTAAAATGTTTATTGGAATCGCGTCGTTCGTTTGTTTACTTTAAAAGGACGATTCGATGAAACACATGCAAGTGACGCTGTGGCGCAATGGTAAGGACTTGGATTCTCAACCCAAACTTCGCAGGTTCGATCCCGATGACATCCATTTTTTTCACTAATTAAATTTCATTTAAATATTTAAAATATCCATAACACTCGAATAATAAGTATACATAAACTCAAAAATAAATAATATGGGAGAAATAAAATTTTTTTTCTGATGTTAAAAAAAAAATTAAAATTACAATTTAGTCTAGTAAAAATTACGAGATTCGCAGTATGTTACCACATTACTTGAGAATTTAAGAATTTTTACCAAACTGCTTTGTAATATTTACTAATTATTTCTCTCCGTGTATATTTAATAACGCACTAAATTGCTTAACTGTATACTTTTCGATTCTTGTTCTCTGCTGATTGATACAACCATCACTATGGGGGGAATGTATTTTCAACATGTGCTTTCTTCTCAAACCCATCGCATCCCTATCAGCACACAATGTCTTAAAAACGTTTAAATTACGTTGCGGCTAAAACCTTTAAACGTTAGAATTTAATACTTAAAAAACGTTTGAACTACGTTTAAATTTGGTTAAAATGTCCTCTTTAATTTTAAGAAAGTAATATTTTTTAACGTATTTCAAACGTATTTTTAACGTTGGATAAACAAAATTATCCGATGTATATTATTATGGAGCATGCGCAGTTGTTACTTATCAATTGTAGCTATATTGTCATTTTTGCACATATAAATGATTTATATTTATAAATAAATATAAAAATAGCATTTGCGCATAGCTACAATTGATAAGTAACAACTGCGCATGCTCCATAATAATATACATCGGATAATTTTGTTTATCCAACGGTAAAAATACGTTTGAAATACATTAAAAAATATTACTTTCCTAAAATTAAAGAGGACATTTTAACCAAATTTAAACGTAGTTCAAACGTTTTTCAAGTATTAAATTCTAACGTTTAAAGGTTTTAGCCGCAACGTAATTTAAACGTTTTTAAGACATTGTGTGCTGATAGGGATGTCTCCGTTGCGAATTGAATTAAAAATAAAAATAAAAAATAATAGTATAGCTCTACCCTAACTTTAATATAGAACTAGATAGATGTGTAAAAACACATTGTACAATGAAGTTTTCTATAAGTTTGAGGAATAAAATTGTATTATAAATTAAATATTAATGCATTGTGCAATTATAATGATATTCCGTAAATTTAATAAAATTCTTACGTTTTCTTTTGGCAAATTTTTATCATCACTTATAAGACAAATGTTAAATCATGTAATCGACCACTAAATAGTTTTATGTACAACTACCATATAAATCGAAATATTTATTATTTTGTTTTATATAATCGAGTGTTATCGACGCTACTATACATAGTTCTATTATGTACATTTTCATAGAAATTTATATCATTTAATCTAGTTTTATGTACTCTAGTACTATTCAGTATATTCAGTATACAATTGTAATTACTGAATTTATTCAACCGCAAAATTCACGTTGTATTATAAATAAACGATATTTACGTGATCAATTTTTGTATATTTTAATGCAATCCAATGCGCGTAATCACTGATTTGTGATATGATAAACAGTGAGAGCGTTAGAATACAGATGATTTTAGGAAAAGCACAAATAAATATATCTAGGTCAACTTCAACCAATTAAATATATGTGCTCAACGTTTATTTAATTTTTTTTAAATTTAAAGTATCCCGGAAATAATTTTTTACATGAGATTTAATGGTTTTAAATTTTAATTAGTTGGATTTAATTTAATAACATTTTTAATATAAAATTGAAAATAATCTTCGTGTAATTTAAATATTGTAGTGTATATAATAATAAAATTGATTTCTTTAAATAAAAGGAAATATTTTCAATGTTTAATTTTTTTAAATATTACTCTTATAAATTACACCTAACAGTAATTATTTTTAAATGTAACGTAGTAAATGTCATACGTAGTTGAATAAAAAGAATTTCAAATTAATTCAATACCAGGAATTAATTAGGTTTAAGGAATTTTATAATTCCGTTAAGTGATATCGTAATGAAAATTGGAATTAAAAGGTTAATAAGTATTAGAAAAATAAATAAATGGGGTCTAAATAAGTACCTGTCACGTCTACAATCGGTTGGTTTGACCATGCCCTTGTAGACGGGCCTATAGGATTCGTATGCAGCTCAGAGATACCGCACCAACGATTTAATGCGTATGACGTTATCTCGGCACTCCACATGTCTTAATAATCCCAATTTAAGAATCGAAAAGAACTTTATGTATTTGTATATTAAAAGTATCTAAATATTGGTAATTTCTCAATTATCTTCAATTATATTTAGGAGAAAAAATTCGTTATTAATCCGAAAACTAAATTATATCTAAATAGGACATTTTAACGTCAACATTTCATGTTTTATGAATAGAAAATGGTTATTTATATTTATGATGCCAGGTAAAATGGCGTTATCGATGAAAAACGTTCGTTCTAAAATTCTAATTGAATCGACATATTCCATTAATAATTTTATGATTTAAAAAAAGGTGTAAGTCTTACCTTTAGTTTTCTAAATAATCTTTTATGTTAATTTATGGATTGCTGTAGACCAAAAATTCGTAAAAAAGTGAAGACTAATAAAATAGATTAAGTACAGGCTAATCGCGACAAAATAATATATAACGTCGAAGTAATTTAAAATCAATTTAGTTTGTTAAAAATTAGCCATGATCATTTTGTGGATTATTTCACTAGTCGAGGTTAAACAACGGAGGAAAGTTAAACATCTAAGAGGTAAGACAGCTCCGTTCTTACTTACGAATTTTCTCTATTACCTACACGGAAAATAAGCTGGCACAGGAAGCGTCTACTGTTTTTGTCGTGAAAGAGCCCAACTAGACTTTTCATAATGTAAATTCACCGCGGATTCGAGTGGATTAAGCTGATTTTCGTCGGGGAAAAGATTAAGTGGCTAAGGGGAAGCGAGTATCGTCTTCTCGGCGGCTGTTTGCATCGTTGTGCACACAATGGACCGTATTATACCGAGGCGAATGTATAGGGAGATGTCGGAATAAAAGCCGGCGCCGCGACTCGAGAGGAATGAGAGAAACCGCGCGCAACCAAGAAGGGAAATCCGCGGGAGGGGTTGAAGCGCTGGAGAGAGAGAGAGAGAGAGAGAGAGAGAGAGAGAGAGAGAGAGAGAGAGAGAGAGAGAGAGAGAGAGAGTGAGTAACGGAAGAGGGAGCGGCGAACGTTAAATATTTGTTTATTTAAGCAATGATTTACTCTGCGAATTTTTGAGGGTGAAAATTACAAAGGGCTTTACGTGTACACAATGAATATACGGGGATATTGCTAGGTTGTTCTTAGGGTACATAGCAAGTCATTTGAAATTTTAAACAGTTTAAGTGTAACTGTCTTTCATTGTCTTTTACTCGTTGCTCTTTCATACAATAGTGTTTAAGTTTTTATTACAACGGTGGAAAAATATTTGCTTGATTAGCGTTCAGAATTAATAAGGATAGAATGTCGATTTGAAACTAAGTTCAAAATCTTTTTAACTTAATGTTTACTATAAATTATTTTACATTTGTTTCGCAGTACTTTCATAAATATATATCATTTTTTACAAAGTAATTATAAATTGCTATCTGTCCTAGACAAAATTTAGACAATTAGAATACGTTCAGATATATGCATGTATATTTGGATATTTATCACGAAGATTTGTCTTCTGACATATATGTAATCGATTATTTGGAGTGTTTCATGATTTATAATGATTAATCTTTGCGCAATGAAAATATAGTTTTGTGTAAGGATTATTAGTGAAATTGTTGAACAGCAGTTTACGTGAGCGAAGCATCTAAGAGTAGGAAGAAGTGGTCTTACATTTTTATCAATAGAACGAGAAATGAAAACTTCTCGACAACTTTCCCAAGAAGACACAAAGAGACGGAAAACATGAAAAAACTGGCCAGAGTTAGGAAAGATATCACCAAACTTTACTCGAGTAAAAAGGATAAATAAACCGAAGGAGGTTACAAGACGTAGTCGAGGCTAGATAATGAAAGTAACGAAATTGGAAGGAAGGTTCGGGGAAGAAGAATAGAGGTTGCAACAAAGAAGGATGAAGCCTTGCAATGCACGTGGAGAGGGCGAGATATTTGCAGCAACGATATTATTAATAACGCATTTATGGTAATACCAAGGTATAACGGTAAACAATGTAATACCTTGGTTGGCTTTCTCCTTTCTTATAAAGGAGATCTGTGGCCCGACGGCGGTTCGTTTGTCTAGCAAATACTCTCTCCCCCTCTCCCTCTCCCTCTCCCTATCCCTCTTTCTCTTCCTCTATCATACCTTTATTCGCTATCTCTCGTACAGTGGAAAAGAGGACGGGTGTGCTAGCATTTGCAGACCGCGATCTTCGGCTTTAGAGGTTTTGTCGTCGTTTCTCGGGTTAAGAAGCGAGAGAAAGAGACAAAGGATACTGAGAATGACGCAAGAAGAAGACTAGAGAATGAATTTGAGGAAAAGCCTGAATAATGCACGTGTCTTACAGTTTTTGTCGATTAAACTAAGGCGCAAACTTCTCGAGTCAATTTAGTTTAGTTAATTTGCTTAATTATCTGGTTATTCTAGACGTACTTCTACAACTGACTATTAAACAACTGGTGTAAAAAGATTTTTTTCTTCTGATACTTGGTGTACTTTTCTTTCATTAGATTTTCTCATCAGCACTCTGAGTGAATGTGTAAATCATTACTATTTTATAATTAAAAAATTATGTAAATTATTCCACAAAACACGTAAAGTTTGGAACATGTAATTAATACATTAAAAAATACTTTAATTAGATTTTTTGTTGAAGTTTTATAAATATAATTTGTGAATACTGCGTTACATAAAAAGAAATAATTCTAATGCATTGGTAATAATTTTTCTATGATAAATGATATGTATAATTAAATAATTTTAATTCATGTAGTATAATGTGAATTTATGTATAAATAATGTATAGAATCAACGATGCACTTAAAACTCGTTAAATAGTTACTTATTTTATTACATGACAGAGTTGAACAATTAAAATAAACCTTATAATTACATTAATTTTAAATATTAAAGAAATTAATAATTTTCTCCGATATTTTACATTATTTTTAATATTATCTTATTCATATTCGAATTCTTCGTAATTTTTATACATGGAGAAACTAATTCAACACGCACTTTCATTAGTCAAAATTGAAAAGTGCGACGAAACGTAATGTGAAAGGAAAGAAATTATTTTAAATAAGAGCCTTTTATTACATAAAATTAATATTAATTTTTTTTTATTAAAATATATTACTTTAACAATTTTTATAAATTTTTAATGTATGAGATATAAAAATAAAGGCAAATGTAACATCTTAAATATTTGAAAGAAATGTTACTTATTCATGAATTTTTTTAATCACGGATTGAGGCAAACTGAAAAGAACATTTTGAATGGTCCTAGCGTATCTAACTGTCGAAAGGCATAGCTTTTGGTAAATGTAGCATTACTTAAAAATTTTAATTAAAATTTTTTAACTAAAATGTATATAATAAAAAATTATTGGACTGTGAAAAAAAACATTTTTGTCACGTAAATTTTGAAAAAAAATAGAGGTTAGATTATTAAATTATTGTATTTCTTCTTTATTTTACACAGACACGCAGAGTCAACTTGAAGAGTCAAATGTTGCTATTCTCCTAATTAATTACTACAGAGTAAATAATTACATTCTCCGTAATGCTGTCGCTGTTAATTAGATATTTCATCATTGATGTTTATCAAACAGTCAGTTAAAAGTAAAAAAAAAAACAATATAAACATCGATTTCTACATTAATCTCAAGAATCATTGTCGTAGGTTATAGAAAAAAGTAAAGAAGCTTAGAAGGAAAGATAAGAAAACTTACAAAGACCAATACTACTGCTAACAAACTATAAATCGGTCGCGCGAAGCTGTTGACTGGAATTCCTTGCGAAATCTCGGGGAGCTTTAATTCCCTCTGCCTTTTTTACGCTCATCTTGTGCCCTTTTTTCGCGGCATCTTCTCCTTCCGTATCTTGTCGAGAGCGTTGTTCAAATAATATCCTGCCACGTATATCTGTATATGTATATATACTCCAGGATCTCGGGAGAAACGAAGAGGAAATGAAAAAGACCGAGGGAAAAGAGCAGACAGGAAAGAGGCGCGCACTACCTGCGTGGAAGATAAATAAGGAAATGGAAAGTATCGATACATTTCCGCGTGCGCTACTACGCTTGTGCTTTTTATATGACCATTGCGCTTACGGGTTTCAGCTGAATCTTCACAGCGAGTGCTACACTTCAAGGTTCAGTTAATTTTAAGCGTATTTGCGCTTTGTTTTTATTCATTTTAAAATAATATTGATACACTGTAGAGTTTGCGGATTATGTTAGATGCTCGAAAGATATACTTTCAAACACGTATCATGCATTTGTTTGCTTTTATAGATAGGATACTTCAGTTATTCTAAAAAAAAAATTACGTGCAGGTTAATATTTTAATGTAACTAGTTATTTTAGTAATGTGTAATAAAGATAATGTTAATCTAATTTAACTTTAATCTAATTAATATAAATAAGAATTCGACATTATTCGGCAATAAAATAATTACAATGTAGTTTTAATTAAATTTTCAGGTTCATTAGGTGTATAAAAAATTCAATGACTTTTCATCCCCTTAAAATTCAACGTTTGGTCGCGTACATTTTAGCTTTCTTTTCGTAACCATAAAGACCGAAATTAAATAGAAAAAAGAGAAAAAAAATTCAGGAGAGAAATGAAGGAACGGGATAAAAAGCGGCATTAACCCTCGTTTCGCGCGCCCATGTAATTGAAGATAACCACGGGGAAAATTCGAGAAACACTTGAAACACGTACTCGAGGCAAAGCGTCCTCGAAGCCGTTTTCAATTAAAATTTTGTGCAAAGCTCGACAATGGAAGCTCGCGACTTGAGCGTCGCGAAAGATGCGAAGGGGGTGGCGCTTACGAAAGATGTACAACCGCGCAATCAAGCGAAACCCCCTGGATTTTCACTGAATTCAACACTCGCTGCGATCGGTGAATGCGCGCATACGCGGGGACGCACATGCCATTGTCGCCCTCGCGGACGCGAAATCGAAGAATAATGGGGAAATTGTATGGAGCTGGATTTCTATTCAGCGCTTGAGTTTCGCGTTTTCCTCCCTCACTCTCTCAATTTCTATTTCTCATCCTTTATCCTCTATATCTTTGGTTTCATCGTTTCTCACGTTCGTTTCTCTACTCATGGGAATTCTTTTTCTCATCTGAACTTTTTCATGGTTTTATGAAAATTTTTGTGGGCTTTCCTCGTGATTGTAAGGGAATCTTTTCGGTATGAAGATAGTTCGTTTTGTTTTAAGTATGACTTTTCGTGGAAAGACAATATTCTTCAATTTTTTTAATTATAAAAATACCTACTAGTGTCATTTTAATTAAAAACTTTATGTTTTTATAATTATAATTACTTTAAAACACACATATGTTAACAAGTGAAAATTTAATTATCGCATTACTCACATTAGAAGAAGGACTTCGACAGTAGAATATTCGTAATATAGGTTACAAGAAACGTTAATTCTTGTCTTACTCCCTCCTTCATATTTAATTGATTGATTGTTGTCAGAGTTGTTTGATGGAAACTTGATGTCCTTAGTATGTACGTATAACTTGATACCGAGAGTTGAACAATACATTCGAGTACCTATGTACACCATTTGTTGATACTCTCAGGTAAATTATTTTCCTCTTTTAGTAATTTACAGGTAGACAATGTTCCTTATGTATTTAACCTAAGAAACTCTTACAAGAAGTTAAGTAGATAATTATCATTTGTCAAAACCATTATAAAAATATAAATTATTGTCTTTTTTCTTTATAAGTATTTTTGCGTGCAATTCTTTTTTCAATTATATCTATTTTATGTTTCTCCTTGAAAAGTTGATGAATTTGTCATATTGACAATTTATCTTTGGAAAGCAAAGTTAAGATTCAAATTTTCAAATATTTGTTACTTTTCCGAACCTGAAATTTATCTACTTTCCATAGGTTACTTCGAAGATTGGCTAGATTTTCAATATTTAACTACTGAAATCTCGGTTCTTTCCCGTGATTGACCTAATTTTTCATCTCTTAAATATTTGTTGAGACTTACTATCTTAAAAGCAATTTACTGTATGTAAATAATTTCAAAATTGGCACCACGGTTTATACGACTAGTAATGAAGTAGATACTTTTAATAAATGCTAATAAAAATTACGAATAATCTAGTTAATAAAAGCATTTAATTGTGTCTAATAATCGCACTTTGATTTGCATTAAATTACTTTGTTTGAAAATACAATTAATTACTCTCTGTTTAGTTTTATTTGTGTAATACAGGTTGTATAATCAGAAACGTATAAATTAAATTTCGGATTTAACTTTTTAAGAATAACACATTTACTTGCATAATAAATATGACCTTAAGTATTAAATGTACAAAGCCTATAAATTTTAATGATTGATATATAATATATTTTTTGTCACAATATTTGTCACACACATTTACATTTACATATTATATTAAAACGTTTTTTACCTTTATACATTACATTATAAAGATTAAATCTACATTTAGTTTTTACAAAACCTTTTGATTGCGAAATTATGATGTGTATCGCAAATTAAATTAGCAAACATAAGCTGTGGTATGTATACTGTAAATTCAGCAAACACCCTCTTTTCTCTGCGTGGAAGAGTGTCCCTCCCTAGAAAATGAAACTACAAAGCATTCATCACGGGAATTCGAAATAAAATGAATTAGGTACACTCCGACCCCATTGAAGCTTGTCCGTAAACACCAATATCTGAGATTCTTCTTTCAGGGGTGAGTTCTAAATGCCTCCTTTTAGCGTGCGCCCATTTTCATCAACGTAGTCCATCCCCCGCGAATGATCCCCAGATCCGCTTCGCTCTATTTTTTAGCTGGCCAGCAGTTTCTCGCCTCCCACGTTGATCCTCTCTTCCTTTCGATCAAAAGGGCCCCTCGGCTTATTGGTTTTACGCGCACGGAGCTTTCAGCAATTTAGCCGTGCCTTTGAAGTGCCCAGTTTTTTTTTCGTCCTCTCCCTCGCGTCTGGATCCGTTTCCTCGTCCAACGATTTCGCTCGTTGATGGACAAACAAACGAGTCGTGAACGGGGTTAGGGTAGGGCGGTGGCGGAGAGGGGGGTGGGAAGGGGGTGGAGAGAAAAAATCGCGAGCTTTTCAATCTCGTGGCGGATACGCCGCGTTATCCGAGAGGTGTTTCGGCTTTTCAGGAATATCTCAATTAATTACGTTTTTTCCGGTGGGCCGCTGCACCCTGTCTTTTATTCCGCTCTTTTGCAAAAGAAATACGCGATGTTTTTGATACTCGAGCTGACGGGTGCCTCAGACAGGTTTAATTAAGACTTTTTTGTATTCCCTTTTACTTTGTTTACAATGAACTTTATTGATGTTCAATTGGCAAGTTGCAAAGATATAAATAAAATAAACGATTTATTGGAATTAGAAAACATTAACTTGAATCTCGTTCAAATAAGGGAATTATAATTTATGATTAAATTAGTTTACAATCGATTTCCAGTTTTTCATACTATTGATTGAATTTTATAATATTTTAATGTAAACGTATTTCATATTTATTAAAATCTTTCTTAACTAGAACTTAATGTGTAGATGCATGTATAATTTTGTTGTCTTAAATAAATTAAAATTATTATCTGTTAATTTGTTGAAATTATTGACAAGTGTTCAATTAAAATATTTAAGCATAGCTATACTAGTTTTATAAGATAAACAGTATTTGTTTAGATCGAATTATTATTGTCTTATTTGATATAATGATGTTTAAAACAATTTTTCTCGGTTATAGTTTTATAATTGAATTGAATGAAATTATAAATTCCATTAACTTAGATAATCAGACCACCAGAAAAATGCATTATTATCGTCATGGTTATATCACTAGCAATAATGAAAATTTCTGTCGAGGTGTTATGCCAGCGGCGATGAAACTTATCCAAACAAAAAGTAGAAAAACTAAATGGAAAAAGTTTTGATCTGTAGTTTATCCACGTTTCATATACGTACGGCGCACACACATACACGTACACACATATATGAATGCATAACGTGCAGCGCGAGCAGCACATATGCACATTTTCTGAAACGGTAAACAAATATAAGATATGAACAGACTACGAATAATACACGACACGAGGGGTGAGAACAAAACGATATTGAAAGCTATATTGAATTTTCTCAGCCTGATGATGACATAAACATCAAACTCAAGCTAATTTACGGGAGTGTTGTGTAGGACTGAAAAAATTTAACAAAAACTGTCGAGCATGCAACAAACTTTATTATAAAAGGCATATAATAATTTTAAATTTTAAAATTAATTTTTTACCTTTTTAGCGTGTATTAAAAAAAATTTAATTTAAAATATAACTTTCACAAAATGTAGTTGATGTTATCTTAAATTTATTCAGAAGAACTAATTTTATTAATAAATTCCAAGTATAAAAATAATCGTTCAAAACAATACAACTTTTCATTTGCATCAGCCGAACCTGTAATACAGAAACACAGATATAGCCATTGCATATTCTTGTTCCTGTGTTGCACTCCACAGTTATCGCCTTGCAGATATCTGATATAAATTTTCACATATTATTTCATTATAACTTCGTCAAAGTATTGGTTCAATTCCACAAGTTTTATCCACTATGACTCTCAAGTTCATACATGATGAAAGTTTTAATGACGGATCCTTGTCATGTATTAAAACCCAAAAGTTATTAATATTTTCAGTCAATAATGAAACAGCGTTAACGGAAAACCGTATTGGTCATACGTTTGCAAATATCTTTTAAGTTCATGTAAGAATATTGTACTGTAACGTTAATTAGAACACCCAATTGATGTGACAAAAATATCAGTCCTTACGGCATGCATGGATCGAAAAACAAAATGTTCGTTTCTAGGTTAATTAAAAGAAAATTAGGTTAGGTAAGCCAATTACTGAATTTTCACTTGTATTTAAGTCTTCAACAACTGGTATATTTTTGTCTATTTAGGAGATACAGTTATTGTCCTACGATAAGATGCGACATCGTACCGGTATTTACTTTGTTCGAGAGAACTTTACATTTTCATTCGACTGTATCCTAAAATTATAAATCAAAATAATCAAACCTGTTTGCGCTGCCCGCTTCCTATATAAGATCTTTCTTTTTTATCTCTCCGGTACTTTGTAGACTCCGGAAGTTCTGTACAAATTGCGCCAGCATACCACTTGTATTCTCGTTTCCCACACATGCAAAAGCAAACGTTTCCCCACAGTGTGAGCATACAAGGATTTACCGAGACTTAGTAACCATCGTCTGGAGTATTTGGTGCTGTGTACAAAGAAGAGGTAAGTAGAAGTGGTGATGACAACGAGGATACTCGAAAGGTTAACGCGTACGCGTTTCTTCGTCAAGCAGCTTTTTTTGGTTCACCGAGCATTTTTTGCAACAGTCCTTAGCAGTTTCGAGATCGCGGGTATTCTCTTATTTTCAATTTCTTTTTTTCACAATAAAGAATGTATGGTCCTTTGTGAACGCAATATGGCACTTATACCTACTTACTTTTTAACTAACCCCTTGATATGTTTTAAAAAATGCTCTTTTTATAAACGTTAATTGTGTGGAAAACGATCGACTTTATTTTCACTTACATTCAAAGTTTCATTATTGGGTACAAGAAACTGATAGTAATCGGAATCGGATTAAAAAATCGCAATCTATTACTGTTAGTTGAATTAAATATGTATGTAATCTTTTAATTACTGATCTTCACAAAAATTGCTTAAAATGCAGAATATATTGCTATGTACTCTTACTTGTTAGTTTAGCATATTAATGTGTACAATAATTGAGTAGATTGTGAACTATACACACACACACGCACACGCACACGCACATGCATACGTACACACATACATATATGTACACACACACATATATATATATATATATATATGTAAGGTGCATTAACTAATACCTTTTGCAACTTACGTGCGTCAAAATGTCCTTGTCTGGCCTCAGGTGCTTACTTTATCTTTGATAAAAAGACTTACAAGGAGATACTTGAATTTCGAGAATGAAGAAGGAAATAAGTTCCAGGTAAAAGAGGAAAAGATTTACCACCTTTTCAAATAATCTATCAAATTAAAATAACTCTTGTTTTAATATACTTCTAATCGCCACATAATGCAATAGATAGTTAATTCAAGAAGTTTTGAAAATATAGATTTACCGAATTAAAGTACTTGGAAATACGGTATAATATATGTGCGATTGCTTAATTATCACAAGTGACTACATCAAGAAGAAAATTAATATCTTAGCTTGTCTGTCCTAAAATTACACCTCATTTCACTAGTATGAAGATGTTGCATAATTAGTCAAGTGCCGTGCCCATTGTACTATATTTTTAATGAATTAGACTTACTACTCTGTAAAAACCTTACATAACTCCACGAGACTGCGAATTAAATGCTTTATCAATTAATACAAAGAATAAAATATGTAACTCTTTCGAAGGATAGGATATTTCATAGACATTAATTAATAACGGATGTATGAAAGAAGCGAAAATGATTTTAATCAATAAAAAAAAAACAATTTTGTGAATTTAAATTGAGTTAAACTCTATACTCTTTACAATCTGTGGGAGCATTATTTTAATGAGTAGAATTTTATTAATATTAATTTGTTTAAATTGTACTTGTTGGGAAATGATAGGTTGCAGTATTTACTTAAACGTGACTATATTGGCCATAAAATTTGGATTGACATTATAATAGTAAATGTAGCTTTTCATTACTTCGTTTACATTTATGTTTTGTTTACCTTATAAATAAAATTAATATTTATCGCAGTATTTTTTTTAATTATTATAACGTTGCTCATTTTATGCGCCTAACTTGGTGCTAATCAGCGACGGAGATCATATTACGATGTCTTTATTAAGAAAGAACTTGTTGATGATGCATTCCCCAGTGGTGCTTGTATCAATCGGCCGGGGGCGGGAATCGAACCTGGGACTTCCAGATTACGAGCCCGACGCCCTACCGACCGAGTCATCGTAGGTATCTATTAATGGTAGTAATTAATTATTTTTAAATATATTTATAATTGCAAAATGAAATATGTTCCTAGTTTATTAATGCATAATCAAATTAATTATAAAACACAAGCATTTTAATCAAATCGCTCTCCGTTGTAGATGAAAATACTAAGAAATTTGAATACACCTATTAAAAGTAATTCCAACGTTATTCTGTCTACCTGCGCATTCAAATAAAAAAGGGAACGCACAAATTCCGATAAACTTTACGGAGCGAACGTACATTTTACACAAAAATCGTTGACGCGTCAATAACGACGAAAATCCGCTAAAAATTTAGCGGCAATAAAAAGCGCGCTGCACAAAACACAATAAAAAAAGTACGCAGATGAGTTCGCCCTTCGCTCTCTACCTCTCTCTCTCTCTCTCTCTCTGTTTCGTTTCAGGCGAGCGCTCACGCACTAATTCCACTTTAACGGCTTGTTTCAGGAGCGTCTGGCCGGAGAACGACAATTTCGGAAGAGCCAACCTACCCGTCGAGGAGGAATTCCTTGTTCTCCGCGAGATCTTCTTCGCCGATCTAGGTGGTAAGTACCGTCATACATTAGATGCACGTACATACGCGCGCGTAAAAAATTCATCGTATCCGCTTCGTTGGAAGCGCTCTACGAAAAGGGTTTATTATTAGGGCATTATTTGCGCTAAACGTATATGAGATGTTCAGTCTTGGGTTCATAAAACCTGAGCGGAAACATTCATTAGGTACTTTTTATTTATATTCATTAAACATTAAAACAATTTTATATTTGCACTATCCGAATTCGCTTATAATGGTTGTCAATTGGTATTATAATTAATGCTCGTTGATGTAATTAATTAGAGATAAATTAACTTTCATTTTAATCGTTAAATTGTACAAAGTTCTAAAGTTATTGCATCATAAGCATATTATTAGTTTTAAAGTAAATAATGATAAAGAAAGCCTTTGTGTCAACAATTTTCTTATACCATTATTGGAAAAGATTTTCGCTTATAAGATTTAAAACATTTTTATTGTTGTTTCAGAGAGAAAACGTTATCTTTGTAACAATTTATTTTATACTTATTGTGTTTATACGTGTCTTCATTTTTATTGAAGTTTATTCTATTTAGGATAGTAATTTGTAAAAAGAAACAGTTTAAATCGATAATTTTAGAAGGATGATTGATGGACAGAGGGGAATGTAGTAAACAGAGGCTTACATGAGCTATATGAAAGGGAAAAGCTACTGTCAATTCTGCTGCTCTGCGAACCAATTTACTGTTTCATCCGAACTCTCTCCTAATCAATTACGATTGTTTCGGAATTCCATGAAATTTCGCTAAGGTAGCAGGCTTTGCCACAAAGTATAAATATAATGCGTATTAAAAAAATATACAAGACAAATTAATCTATTATTATGAGGGAACAATTAGATGAATTTGGATTTACCCATAAAATGTATTTTTAATTACGTTCGACAAATAAATATATTGTAAAAAGATATTTACAATAAAACGGGCAGTCATTAAAACTTTTTTTTATCTTTTGCTAGGTTTGAATGAAATTTACTTTTCCAGTTTAGATAGAAATTTAATGACCCATTTCTCTTTTGTAGGGGGTGTTTCTTATAACAGTTACCGAGAAAGTCAGTTACCGACTTACTAATAAAATGCTTTTCGTTCAAAGTGTAGTACCTATTGGTAGGACAAAAAAACGTACCACGTCGGTTGAAACAGTGTTTTTTAAAACCGGAACTGCAAACTACATACAAATATCCCGTCGAAACATGAGTTCAGTATTAGTTACTTAACTATGGGAAAATGAGTCTAAGAGAGAGAGAAACTAAGTTTAAAAATAGGTATATAGCTACAGTTGGACAACCATAAGCGAATATGTGTCCAACGTTAAAGTTATGAGAATTGAAGTTGTCGGTAAAGATGGACAAATTCTAGCCTGATCTCGAAAAATTTAAACATTGATTTTTAAATATTTATTATAATTACATACAATACACTTCATAGTTATTATTCATATTAAACTTGTTTAATTATGAATTGTTAGTATCAACAGTTTTTATCACATTTATTATCAATTGGTTCCAAAATTATCTGCCAGTTTTGGGTTTGTTCTACGACTCGATATATTACCTTATTTTGAATACAAAATCGAATTAGAATTAGAGTTGTCACCATCTATAATATAAAAATAACGTTCGAGAATCTCGAAAATTGAAACTCGATCTCGAAATTACGTGAATATCTCGATCTTGATGGGCGAATTAGAAATGAGTGAATGTTGTTGTATTTGTAATAAAGTCAAGAAATGAAAAAAATGCAAAGTTGTTATATTTGTTATAAAGTCAAGGAATGAAAAAATGCAAACATCGGCGCGCGTAGCTCGCCTTGATCATCTAGTTTTATTATAATAGAATATATATATATATATATATATATATATATATATATATATATATATATATATATATATATATATATATATATAGTATACGTATATATGGACATTACTTTTTTATTTCCATACAAGAGGTATTTAGCTTTCTCGTAGAGAAAGCATTGTAATAGTAAAATTTTTCGAATTGTTAAAACATATTAGAAGTGTGCTTAGAGATGTTTAGAGTTCAAAATACGGGTTTTTAGAAAATATTCGCAAGTGTAAGTATACGTATACCGCCGTATTTCTGAAACGATGCGGTCAATATTGTTGGACTTGGGCATGTAGTTATCTTTCCTTTTTCTAAATTCAGGAATAAATGTCTTTTCGATTTATTAATTTGCTTTTGTTTTATAATATATATTCAGTTTTTCATAAATTTATTTTTGGAAATTACGAATTTTGAAGATTATATTTTTTAAATCGGTGCAAGTGTACTTCATATAAAATAAAAAAATATTTTCTCACGATTTCGATTTTTTAAATTATTTCTATTTTTAAATTGTTAAAACAATGATTTTTTTTTAATTTGGTGATATACATGGTGATAAAAAATAACAGTAGATGTATGCTAAAAAAATATTAAATAGATTAGTATTGGAACTCTAGCTTACAATTTGTTATTTGTATTAATTATCCGAAATAAATTAGTGCGAAATATGCGGAATTTTAAAAAGGTTGGATAATTTTGAGTAGTATATTACATATAGGATCGATACAGTAATTTTGATGAAGTTACGTGTCAAAGAATTAGCAGGGGTTTTTAAAGTTGGTGAAAAAGCTGCTTCCCCATAATCTTAGTATTTCATTACTCTGAGGACGGAAGAACCCGTATAACACCATGTACTCCAGATGAGCGCAGCTGCATTCTAAGATGCAAATCCGGTTGAAAGGACTCTGGGCCATTACCGCGTTTTTTCACGACATCTAAGCGATTGCAAAATATAACAGCACTTCATTTCTTAACTTAAAAATATAAATATTCATGAACGTACGGGTTCTGATCTGGGTCTCACTGGTGATGCGTGATCCCGACACAGGACGCGTAATGCTGCTCCGTCGTCGGAGAGCCAGCGACTAAATAAATAATGGAACGTGTAAGGTGCTTTACCGTCCGAGTCTCATGTTTCTCCCGTGGGAGACGTGAATTAAGTTTATTGACGGCCTTTGCACCGGAGCTGTTGAACGCGAAACTTGCACGCGAGAAATCGATGCTGGGTGCTTTTATTTATAGTTTTAAAATATTGATCAAAAACATCATTATAGATGCGAGATCTTCCAAATATAAAGTTAACATTGTGTGGTAGTTGGATAAATACTTGAGCCATTAAACAATATTTATTCATTAATGATATTGCTTATTATTTAGGTTACATCATTTTTAAATATAACAGTTTTATTTACAAATATTTGTGCAATAATTTTCCCCATTTAAAGTTCTAGTCAATCCGATTGCCTAAATCTATAATATGTATATATCTATTTCAAAAAGTTAAGGTAGTTGTCAGTTCATTGTTTACTTTAATTTATTAAATAAACAGTTGAATGTGTTAATTTGAAAAGTTGAAATTTTTAACCTACACATCCGTGTAAATAAGAATAATTGATTTCCTATTATGGTCTATTTGTTCGAACTAATCTACACACGATTTTATTCTATATACTTTCTAGTTCTAAATGTCTCTTGAAGTCGTAATGTCAACAATTTTTTAGTTGGTATGTATCCAAATAAAATGTAATAAAATATTTTTTGATATAAAAAAACTGTTAGCATTGACGTCAAATGAATTTTCATGAAAGGCAAGTGTACAATAGAATTGCCTGTAGAACACAAATTGTTTTAGTATTCGTTTTATTTTCGACATGAAATAAAATAAATAAAAAATATTAAATAATTTATCGTTTATTTTCATACTTGAATTGCCGTAACTTTCTGTTTTGAGAGAGGAAAAATTTTCCTAGGAGATGCAGCAGATACACTGGAAATTTACTTAGATAAATAGCTGTAATAACATTGGTAGTACTTTAGTGGATGATAAATATCTATGGAAAGCGAAGCAATTTTGTTTTTACATAGTTATACAGAAAGTTAAAATAAAATTTAGTATCTGTTGAATGTACACGACACTAGTCAATATTAAAATAAATTAATAAACGGGAATTTCTGTCGGCGTCTGATGGAAAGAAATGTCTGGGATCACGGGCGGGTAAGCTGAAACAGTCCGAAATCTACGCACAGTCAGCGAAAGTCTAGTCGGTCTCCAAGAGTTTCATTGAAGGGGAAACCATCCTGAGGGTGCGACCGGCGACTCCTTTAACAATTTTTAATTAACGAGACCGCGAGCCCACGCCCGTAATTGCAATCAACGCAGCGGACTGTCATGTCGCGCGCTGTCGACTTTCCGGCAGCCAATTAAATTAAATTCGCAGCCGGTGCGTGCGTGAGGACGAGTGGAATGTGCTGATCGCGTACTAAGTGGAAAAATTTTGATAAATGCCACATTGGTAGAAAAAGTAGCAAACCTGAAAATATTGGAAATTTCTATCGTGCTACTTGAACGATAATTTTTATTAATGAAGAGAACAGCTAAGGTCCGTGGTGGCGAAATCGCCTAACGTGTTAGTCTCAAGTATACTGGAATTCCTAGTTGAAGCTCGGGCCGAGGCTGTTTTTTTACATTGAAATTAAAATGTTTTTTTAAAAGAAAATTAAAAAAAAATTTAAAAGATTTTTTTCTCTTATTGAAGAACGTATTAGAAAAGTCTCGCAAAAAAGGATGCCGGATTGGCATACAAATATTCGGGAACTACTGTGCTTCGGAGATATTGACTAAAATTCTTATTTGAGATAATTTTTATTGATTATAATTATGATAAAATTTTATTTTTTTGCAGTGCTTACTTATACAGAACAATAATAAGATATTGTTGTTATTTTCACAAAAAAATAATAGGTAATTTGCTGATCAGCTACGTTCGTCCACATTTACTTGATATAAATTTTTGAATAGATACATTCCTAATAGATGTATATTAGAATTTTTATTTTAAAATTATTTGTACTTCATATTTTTAATATCAAGGAGTCATAAATAATCCAGCATCTGTCAAGAAAACCAAATTATGAGTGAGGCAATCTTTGAAGTTTTTATGCAATTTTTTGTCCCAGACGGTCTTCCTCTGAAGTCCCTAGTTCCTTATTACCGTAAATATTTGCGCATAAAAGTCGTCGCGTTCCAAAGCGACGTTTTAATTACGAAATTGATTTTCGCCTCTCGCGTTTTTTGCTTCTCTGTCGCGGTATTATAACTTTCTCCATCTTAATAAACACGGTCGGCTGGCGACTCCAGTTTGTTTACACAAATATTTGACGAGAAGGCGGAAGATACTCGCAATCCCGAAGCGAACGAGGCAACTCGTCTTCGATAATTTCTCCAGGCATAAGAAGAGAAAATGAACACTTTTCCTTCCT
Organism: Theocolax elegans; assembly: GCA_026168455.1. NCBI lineage: Eukaryota > Metazoa > Arthropoda > Insecta > Hymenoptera > Cerocephalidae > Theocolax > Theocolax elegans. The sequence goes on along the minus strand of CM047425.1, from coordinate 87,517,131 downwards.
CCACCCTGGTAAATTCTTTATCAAATTACAATTTACACAGCCTCTCCCCCTTTCGTAATTTCATAAACGAGAAGTCGGAGTCCACTTAATTTGCCTTAGCTTTTCTCTCGCGCGAGCTTGTCGGTACGTGCATGGAATGTATAACAGCGTTACTTGACGGACTGCTTCCGTGTTTAAGGCGTCAACACAGTTGAACCTGTTGTTTCTTTTTTACTTTTAATTTTAAGTTAACTTATGCGCAACGGTAAAAATGATAAACGGTTCTGGAATTTCATGGATTTCGAGCTTTTGAACATAGTGTCTGGGTAAATTGACATTCACGTGCTGGATAAAGATTACGCGATTACGGAAATCAATATAGTGGATTATATTTACTGAAGAAATGTTTACATACATTCGTTCATCGCATAACCTAGTTATAAAATAGTAAACAAATGTTGTTAGCCGAGAGGTTCTCTGTTATTTACGATGATTGGTCTATTTGTCTACAAAACAACCTTTTACATGGATGCATTCAATAGAATTTTTTAAACGGTTTATGTTATGTGATACAGATGCATATACACGACTGTCAATTTATATATCGTTAATCATTACGTGAACTAAATTATATATTACTTTTTTAAAAAATTATAATTTTTTTATAGTATTATATAAAAATGAAAAATATGAATACTTACAAATCAATTATAAAGGAAAGACATTAAATTTTTATGTACTAGTAAAAATATTTCTTATAAACAGATTTGGAAACAGCACTTGCTATTTTACAAGCTATATTTTATTTGATTTGCTCATGCATGATAAAAAATTATTACAGAAGTTTCCAAAACATTAAATTATAAATTTACGACATGGTCTGTACATACACTACACGTAGTCAAATTTTGTAAGATAAGAATTTGTACAAATTTCACGTTGTGGATAAATAATTCATATTGTAAAAAATACATACAATAATAATCTACAATTAATAATTAATTTTTTCGTTAATAAATTTAATAATGTAGGTAGTACGATGGAGAATTAATGAAAACCATAGGTATATTCGTGTTCTCAACTAAATAATGACACTTTGTTAGAAAATTAGTGGAGTGCCTACTTTTTATGAGAAGGTGGGGCAAACTTTAAAGTGTTGTAACTTTGTAAGTTTCCAGGGTATAGAGAACGTTTACAAAAAGTAAATTCAAGGGCAAAAGTTTCCGCTATAAAAACGATTAACAGAATTGTGAAAATTTTAAGGTTTTACGTTCAAATTTGTTTTTTTTTTGTACGTTTAACAGTTTTGCATGAATAGCGAACGAATTTTTTTGCACTTATATGATTTATGACACTATAAAAATTATTGCAAGTGACAAAATGCTAATTATATATTACGGTAAAGTAGTTTGATTGATAAATATTCCTCTGTATAATTATTTGGAATAAGGTAAAAGTACCAATTGCGGAACAGTGCCGTATTGTGGAACATAGTATTAAATTATTATATTTTAACAAAACTTTAATAAATGGAAAAAATAAATCATATTTCAAATAAGTTAAGAAATTGAAATTTATAAATATAAAAACGTAAAATATATTTAATCAAGAAAAAAAATATAAAAGGTTCAAAAGTCAAATAATTTGGAAGGTTATGGTGACAAGTAGTGCTGATTTCTGATGCCTTGTTTTAAGTTATTTAAACATAATTCATTATGCTTTACAAACATAATATTACGTATAGAAGCTATACTTTCATATGATGTACACTAAAATTCAAATTTCTATCTAATTGATTCATAAATTATACTGTTCCAAAATATGTACATCATTTTTTCATGTCCATAAGTATTGGAACAGCAAGAAAAATGTTTCATAATTGGTACATGATTCTATATTTTGTCCGTTTCGTGAAACACTTTTAACATTAAAATATTTTATATTTATTTACATTTTTTAAATATCTAATTGTTAGTTTTCATTAAAAAACAAGATTCTAACCAACAAAATTATTTTTGAATGTTCGAACTTACGTACAAATTAATATTGTCAGTTTTTTTATCTCATATTTAATAATTAGAGTCAACATAAGCATAAAAAAGAATTAATAAGAAAAAATATTAATTTATCATAAGCGAACAAAAAATAATGGTATAGCTCTTTATTTTACTCAAAAATAATTAAAATTCATATACCTAGTAAAAAACCGTTCCGGCACTGGTACTTTTACCTTAGATTTATTTGATACAAATTTTATATTGAACATTGTGGGAGTGTTCCACTTAGCATTTCTGCAAAATCAACATCTATTTTCAATTTTCTGTATTTATTTAATTATTGATACATAAACAAAAGTAACTGCGTTATTTAAAGAATGTTTACTTGAAAGTAGTTTTGGGGTTTGTGAACAAATTTAACACAAACAATGACAACAATTGGTATAATATAAGAGTGAATTATTATAATATCAGGTTGAATAATACCAAAAGTTATAATTATTCAGTTTTGAGAAAAACACTACATACGTATAAGATAAATAGCCATTTTCAAATTGCTTATGAGGGGGAATTCATATGTAAAAGCAGCCGCGCAAACGAAACGAACGAAATAGGTGGCAGCCGCGCGAAACTTATAAACAGCGCGATTCGTAGCTAAGAATGCGCGCCCACCCGCGAGGACGCTTTAGTAATAACCAAGCTACATAGATCATGACGCGAATTTAATTAAACTGCGCCGCGGCATTCATTTTCGCGAGACGTAAGGTCGGACGCTGTGTAATTTATACGAGCGTAGAGATGAAGCTCGTGGGACTCTTATTCGTGAGAACGGTTGCCAAAACGCGAGTGGAAGACCGCCCGCGGATCACTCGGTTAAGGGAACGGTGCTTTTGATTATCGACAAAACCCAAAGGGTTTCTAGTGATAAATCTTTCTACAAAATTTCAAACGCAGCTTGTGGCCTTTTGAATCTTGTTTTATTATTAATTTACGGATGATTTACTTGCTCAAATATTAGTTTTTCCTCTTTACGCGAACGTTCTATGCAGATGCGCTGAAAGTTTTATTGGGTGCAATGATTGGATTAAAAATTATTAACAGCTTGTTGATTTAATGGGATAACATACATGTTACCGTGTCACCAGAATAAAGCATATTAAAAGAAAACATCGTTTTGTCGTCAGTACATATTTAATTAATCTTTATTTTTATTTATCGTTTTAATTGAATTATCTGTAAATACGGTCTTATTGGTACAATAACCGTTAATATAAAATTATTTGTAGTTTACCATCTGGAGTACATAGTATAGTTTATGTAAGCGACAAGATCATTATTATTAAAATCCATTTAATAAAAACACATTTAACAGTTCGTTATGAAGTTGCAATAATTTTAGCGTTAGCGTGAACTTACTTTTAACAGTGTTAAACTTCATAATTTGTTCACCGTAAAATTTTAGGTGATGGGGTTGGTTCGATATCTCAAGATGTATTATTTCTAATATTATTACCAAGATATTTTTAACTTTTGTATTATTAGCCTGGCGTATGTATATAAGCCACTTGTGACCTTGAAAACTTTCCTAGACTCATCTAATATTTATGTACATAAATTATATCTTCCCAAAATGTCGGGTTATAATAAGAAATCCCCGGCAGTCTAGGAGTTGATAAAATTTTATTATAACTAATGCGTTAAATAAATATTATATGCATTTGGTAATGAAATCATAAGTTATTTTCAAAGTTTTTCCAATTGTAAGTATTGGTTATCCGATTTCGTTCCCTAGGTAACAACGTATGCATTCCATTAAAATAAATAGAGCCATAGAGTTTTAAATAAAAGATTCGAGACTCAACACCTCAAGTTTCGAAAGGACATTCCGCAAAGTTTGAATGCGAAACTCGAAGAAAGCCGTCGTTTCGTAGAAAAGGGTAGTGTCGTTGTCCCAAGCACTCGGTACGGTATATCCATTGTCAGTCAGCCCGTGTCGTAACCGAGTGTATGAAAATCTTCAAAGAGCAAACACTCGGTTCTGGCTCTGGAGTACCAGGTGGAAAATGTAGGGAGTCAAGATTTTTGTGCGAGACTCGTTAAAAAAAAACGCTCGGCCCGGTGTAATTCGCCGTAAGGACGGCGCAAAAATATCTCCAGGAACTTGGTAACACTTGAAGTAGAAACGAGCGTCATTAGTCGGACACTCGGGGGGCTTTTGAGCTGCGTTACCTGAAGTCCGTCGTTGCTGCTGCCGCTGCCGCTGCCGCCGGCTAAACTTTCTTATACCGCCTCGAAGTGGCCGATGGGGGTCTTTACGAGCGTCCTCTCTCGCCTTATGTTTCAAAGAACGCGCGCCGCTGCGTTAACTTGGGGCTTCGTTTCGTCAGACGAGACCCGAGAAATATGTAACGTGCAGAGGATGATGAGAGGGATGTACTCGTAAATGTGTGCTTGGCTGAAAGCTCTGGATTTTCTTTTCATTTAAGGTTCGAGTTTCCTTTTTCACGGGTGCCCAGGCTCTCGTTATAAGCGGACCTACACTCTTGAATATTAAATCTACTACCTTCATTTATTATTAACTTCTATTGTATAACCGCCCTTTTTATTTTCAAACATTGTTATATTATATTCTTACTAAGTTATGACAACTACTCTGAAATATTTTATCGAATAAATGTAAATAAACAATTGTTGTAAAATAATGAGTATTATGTAGTTTCAACTACGGTATATTTCTTAGTTTCAAACAAATATTGTTTTACAACTGTTCATATTAACGTTGCTGTTTTTATGTTCCCAATTTGATGCTAATCACCGATGAAGGTCATACGATGTCTTAGTGAAGAAAGTACTTGTTGAAAATACATTTCCCAGTGGTGCTTGCATTCATCGTCAGAAATCGGGAATCGAACCCGGGACCTCTGAGTACGAGTCCACCACTTCACCGACCGAGCTATTGCAGGCCTATCATATACAGATTTATTCGCTATATGGTAAACACGAGATCTTTTTGGATTTCATGGAGAGAAATTGCGCACTGCGCCGAAACATAAGTTCGAAGAAAGCGAATTAATTGTCATGTATGTAGGACTAAAGTTTGAAGGGCCTGTGTCTGTAAAATTTAAGTTTTTAATAAATACCTTAATGCCTGCTTACGCAAAGTACCCCATTACCGCACATGTACTGTTATGTACTTTTTAGATGTTGGGCATAAACTTTGAACTTTGAAGTGCCACAGCATAAATAAACATTGTAAAATAACAACTCCTTCAATTTGAATAGCCCAACTTTAAAAATTCAATTTTAATAAATTAATATTTTGCGCACTATCAAATCATATTGCTAAATGTGTATATGGTATAATTAATAATGATTTTAATGATATGGTAATTAAATTCTTTATAATGTAATAACGATTATAACTTCGATTATCTTGATGAAATTAATACGGTAATTAGAATGATTTCCAATTATTACCATGGTAAAATAACTTTAAAGATCTTTTAAAATTACTACACCGAAGAAAGATATGAAATGAAAATTACAGCATAATTTTAGCACGAGTTATTTATACGTTTTAATACCGCGCTTTTACCTACTTCCATATCGATATTTGGCCGACGTAATATCGTTCACTGCTGGTGTTGGTGCTGCTGGTGCTGCAATAGCTACTACCTTTTTATCTCTCCACTTGTTTAAGAATCGCAGCCAAAAAAAAACAGGGTATGTCATTTCAAAACGCTCATCGCTTCGTAAAAATTCGTATTCCGTTTTCGATGAAAAAGCGCGTTAGCTTTCATTTAAGCTGCCCAGTGACCTAGCGCTTTTTACGTTCTTTTATTTCTTTACAAAAGAAACGAAGAGAGATTTTATTACGAAATACTTTTCCCTGAGTTTTTGGTTTACATTGTATCACCATATGTTACTTGAAAACGTGTAATGGTAAATGTTTTTACTTGAATTATTACGTAAAGCATTAGAGATATTCCAATGAAACTAGCAATAATAGTAAACAATGTAAATGTAACAATGTAAAAATTCATTTTCTCGTTTTATTATCATGTTCAGCTTATATTACATCTCATATTAATTGCTATTATATCTTTGTTTTATATATGCATGCATCTATGTATGAATATCATATTTCTATACTAAATATATTCGAGGTCTTATAAATTAATAAACTTATTAATTCTACTATAACGTATTATTGTCGATGATTGTGATAAAAAGAAGGAGTCGTCAAAAGTTTAATAGCAATTATAATAAAATGTTATGAAATACAATTGTGTAAATTAAATTTTAATTTTACTTGAACTAAGTGAACTCGTTTTCAATATATATTTATTCAGAAACCGTTTTTGGTTTAACCTTCTAGCTTTATTTATTATATTATGTGTAGCCCTTATCTACGAAATCTTGGAAATGATATAAAACAATATGATACTCGTTTATGTTAGTAAACATTGTAATGATTTTTAGGTATAAACCAGGTATTGTTAAAAATGAATACAAAATGCTTAGTGACGAACTATTAATAGCTATTTTAATCATAAAACATTAAAAATTACCAAATATAATACATTAATTTGTACATTAATTTATAAGTTGAAAAAGATTACTTGATCAGATTTAAAGATATTAGTTAATATCATCGCATGTTTATATAGTTAACGGTATGGTATCGCTTAAATACAATGTAACTACGAAAGAAAATGAAATAAATTTTCAGTAAGATAGGAATTAATATTCATTTGAGTATATATTTTTTGAAAGAATTAGTGATCAAAATTAAATTGACAATTAATATGTGCTGCAATTGAAAAATTGAAAGAAATTGTTATGGTTTTAGCATTAGTGAACTTAAATATGATTGTTAATTCATTCAATTATTTTACATTTATTAAGAATGTAACGGAATAAATAAACAGAAAGGCATTTACTATGATTGTAAGATAATATTTTAAGAATTGCTAGTGTACGCTATGAAAGTATTATTATCTTAGCTTATCAGTTTGAGTACTCGGTAAATATATTTCGAGATAACAGCAATTGCATTTGCATTGAAATTATTGAAGTCGAGATAATAACGCTAGTAAAACAAATTATAAAAAAGTTAAAATAAATCGTATCTGTTAATTGCACACTTTTAATTTAAGATTATTTTTTATGAGGTAGTTACTCGAAATAAACGTATAAAAATATATCTTCATCTATAAGAAGCTTATGTATGCTAATAAAAATAGTATCTTATGGGTTCGTTTAAAAAAATTATAAAATGTAGAAAAAAAATTATTATATATTTTACAGGGAAGCTTTTAATACATTAATAATATAAATAATAGATCTCCTTGCCCGTGTCACATTCGGAAAGTGTATTGAATATTTTTCACGATAGCTACTATTTTTAACTTTTGAAAAGGCTTTCAACAGCTCAACATATAATAATTTATATATATGTTTGGATGTTTCTTAAAAATATATCACAGTAAGTATTCATCAGACAGGTATTTTTATAACAGCAATTATATTGATTATTATACATTAGTCTAGAAAATAAAAATAATTAACTTGTTTTAAAAAGTTTCAAAATATTTGTAATTATATTTGTTCTATAAAATGTAGGTACTGTAAGTATTAAAAAATTAATAATTCGTGAGCGAAAGATTAAACAATGCAGTTATTTACATTCTGAAAATACATTCTCGGACATAAAATATTCTTAACATTTACACAATTCACGTGCAAAAAACGTAAAAATTCGAACCAGCAATTCAATTAAAGTGAATAAAAATGAAAGGTTGTGTAATTTATAAAATTACCAACATCACTCGTGGTGAGTTCTTGAAAAATCTTGGTTGAAGGTATTGCATTTTCTCGTCAAGCATCTCCGATCTTTAAATATAAAATACGACGTGACGCAGTTGCGTATATACGTCAACTCTAACGTTCCTAAGTACTTATAACATATCTATAAAAAGTTCCGATGCACGTGTTACAAAAAGAAAAAGCTGTGGTAGGGGATTTTCAGTGTAGCGTCGATTCGCGTTTTCGTGCTATTCGAAGCATTATTAAGTATACGAATGGCATGTACGCGAGGGGATGCAGCGTGGCTTTACTGCTCGTTAATAAAGTTATGATTGAAGTCTAAATCCCATGAAATCGTGCCAGTTTAGCGCGCCGGAGCTACTCGCCGTCCCACGAGGAGAGGAAGGAAGTTTCCCTGTCTCCATCGGGCTTGGCTGGGCTATGCTATCGATCCCCAAGCGAGCTAGAGCGAGACCGAGTGAACGTACAAGACCGACATTGTAATTACGCTGCATTAAGGTGAAAATTAGAAATCTATTCTCGCTCTCCCTCTTTCTCTTTCTCACTCTCCCTCTCGCTCTACCTCTCGCTCTCCCTCTCGCTCTCACTCTCGGGTATCTCTATGACTCTGTCGCTCGTCCTCCTTGTTTTCTTCTCTCTATTATCGATCCATCGTTGAATATTCGCTATTTAGAATTTTATATTTCACAATCGTTTTATAATTAGAGTGACAAATATAAAGGGAGATGATTACTCAAATTAGATTATTATCCGCATTTTCATTGTACTTCGTTAAATTTTATAGATTTTACATTATGAAAATCAGATGAATCTTACACCGTATCTCTTTATAGAAATTCCATAAAATATATAATATGTCTTATTAATGCAATCGTTTATTTAGTTTAATTTATTTAAAATAACGTACAATTTTTTATACTTGTATGTGATTTAGATTAGATATATTTTAATACAGTATTTAAAAGAAGGGATAAATTTAAGCTTAAAATTGTTTTTGAAATTGCTCTTATAGGTAATTAGCCTATTTCTAATTCGAAGTTGTCGCTGCAGGTAATTATATACATATTACTAACGACGTAATGAGCACTGACTTAATTCAAAGTTAAGTAAAATTTGTCTACTTAGTTTAAAACGTTTCTGGTTATAGTGTCAAACTCTTTTAAGTTTTTCCTTGTGCAATATTTTATGATGTAATTATATTTTAATAAATGAGGTGTCATTTCAAAAATATTCTGCTTGCACTAGTCGTACTCCAAAATAGCAGACAATTTAATTTTCTGGTGAATCCTTAAAATATGTTTATTAAACGTTACTCTAAAACATTATTGCGCGTTATTTCGAACGTGACAAAATTTGTTATATGTATTATCATGAATATTTAAAAATTATATACAACCATTATTGGTCATTTATTATTAGAATAAACTTTTAAATACTATGCAAACTTCTAAGTATATAATATCAATTGTCAGTAGCTATGTCGAAGTTTAGGTATGTCGGACCCGTAGCCTCCAACAAAAGCCGCTCAATCTCGCGGCTTCGAATGGCGCTGTAGTCAGGTGTCGATTTCTACGATAAACGTACTTAAAACATAAATTATAAATTTTACAGCTACATAGAGCTGTTGAAAGATACTTTCCCCCCTAGCTATGACTAAACTTAAGGTAATTATAATATTACTCTTGGCAGCAAATGTTTATTTTTTTAAAAAAATGTGAAATACGTCTCATATTCAATGAATCTATATCTGCCGCAATGCTACACGCAACGTATTTCACATTTAAAAAAAAAAAATAAACATTTGCTGCCAAGAGTAATATTATAATTACCTTAAGTTTAGTCATAGCTAGGGGGGAAAGTATCTTTCAACAGCTCTATGTAGCTGTAAAATTTATAATTTATGTTTTAAGTACGTTTATCGTATCGTAGAAATCGACACCTGACTACAGCGCCATTCGAAGCCGCGAGATCGAGCGGCTTTTGATGGAGGCTATAGCTCCGACATCCCCTTAAATTCAAATGGGAGATGATTACTCAAATTAGATTATTATCCGCATTTTCATTGTACTTCGTTAAATTTTATAGATTTTACATTATGAAATCAGATGAATCTTACACCGTATCTCTTTATAGAAATTCCATAAAATATATAATATGTCTTATTAATGCAATCGTTTATTTAGTTTAATTTATTTAAAATAACGTACAATTTTTTATACTTGTATGTGATTTAGATTAGATATATTTTAATACAGTATTTAAAAGAAGGGATAAATTTAAGCTTAAAATTGTTTTTGAAATTGCTCTTATAGGTAATTAGCCTATTTCTAATTCGAAGTTGTCGCTGCAGGTAATTATATACATATTACTAACGACGTAATGAGCACTGACTTAATTCAAAGTTAAGTAAAATTTGTCTACTTAGTTTAAAACGTTTCTGGTTATAGTGTCAAACTCTTTTAAGTTTTTCCTTGCAATATTTTATGATGTAATTATATTTTAATAAATGAGGTGTCATTTCAAGTATCTTTCAACAGCTCTATGTAGCTGTAAAATTTATAATTTATGTTTTAAGTACGTTTATCGTAGAAATCGACACCTGACTACAGCGCCATTCGAAGCCGCGAGATCGAGCGGCTTTTGATGGAGGCTATAGCTCCGACATCCCCTTAAAATTCAAAGGTAATTATCAGATTAGAAACATCTATAAAATAGTATATTTCGTAACAAGTGCGTAAAAAGTTACAACCAAGTGCTTTTTAACACACGAGTTTGGAACATTTTAACGCACATGTTGCGAATCATATTTTTCGTTACAGAGAGTGAGAAATCGCATGTTCAAAAATATAACAATGCGTAAAATGTGATTTCACGCATACGTATAACGAAAGATTTTTTCAAAGTATGTGTGAAGAACGTCATTAGGCATTGTTTGTAGAGCACAAAGTTGAACTTCACACATACTATGTTTAAACTTAACATTTACGCATAGTTTTAATTAAAATATGAATTATTCGTAACATATGTTACAGTTGTTAAAGGACAAATGACCAGGCATTTAGTACGACGAGACTATGACTTCGAATTATTACAAATTGATTTGTTATACAAAGCTAACTAATAAGTATAATAATAACTAATAAGCTAATATTTTATTAATTTCTTGACAAAGTTAATTATTAATTTAATTATGTAAATTAATTATTATTAATTAAATATTATCCGCAATATTATCGTATAAAATGAAAAATTCGTATAACTGTACGTAATTATGACATAGTTTTATGGGTCCATTTAGTAGTTATTAATTTTTTTTTAATATATTGTTATAACTACTTTTAAAAGAGGGTTGGGGAGGCGCGCCCTGGGCCGCCTCTTTCCTTTGACGCCCGCTGCTCTTCTTTCCTCTTTCCTGTGCTTCCTTTCTACGTTTCTTTCATTATTTGTCAAAAACTTGTTGATTATTGTATTTGATGCCGCCGTATTTTACGCATAATATAAAAAATTATGTTCGTCACACTGGCGTAAACTTTACGCCCTCGTGTGATTGTGCATACACTCAGTGCGTAAAGTTGAACTTTATGCCTTTATAACGAAAACTACTATTATTGTTATTTTTTATATAATACTAATTTAAAATTCATGCATCTCTATTATTATACTTTGTCTTCGTTTGGAAGCAAATGATTAAAACCAATAAATTCACAAAATAAATTAAGAATTAAATAGAGTTCTCAGATTCACACAAAAACTGCGCAGTAGTAAAATCTAGAACAGGTCAGGAATATAAACATTCTTCTAACCCATTGATTGGAAATTTTGTTGCAACATATTTTAGGTAGTAATAATCTATTTTAGAGCTTCTTTAAATTAAATGAATTATTTATAAAAATATTATTTAATGCTTTAACAGATATATATATAATTTAAAAAGTTTTAATTTATATAGAAATCTTTTAAATAATTACTACTTTTTCATAAAATTGATAAGAATTTTTACAATTAGGTCATAACGCTAAATCTCGAATTGTAAATTTGACTAGGTACTTCGACCATTGTGAAATATAAAATCTTGCAGAAGAATTTTATATCTGAAAAAATCCTTAATAAGCTGTAAAGTTACATAATTGAAACCGAAACTTTTCTTTATGTTCCTATAACATAGAAACGTTTTTAAAACAAATTCATATTAAATTCTAACGAAGTAACGAAACTCAAAATTTTTTTTATCTCGATGAATCGATTTTAAATAAAATTAATTAAAGTAATAATATTTTATGCTTCAAACAATGTTAAATATGTTGCCACGCCTAGTAACTCAATGATGAAGTACTCCATCGCATCCTCGCTGAAAACAAATTCAATGCGCTCGAAGGATGCTCCGAAGTTTTCCAACCATCCAATTAAAAATGCGAAGCTCGAGACCAAGAGAAAAACCCAGTCAATAAAACTTTCGAAGCCACGCTCTCGATAAAAAAAAGGCGTCAAAAAAGTTGGATCTATCGTAAAGCCCATCAACGCGTCTATGAAAATTTATTTAGTCAAGGCCACGTCTTATTACGCGTTGGATGAAATAGCAAGGCGTTCGCTTAGAAATTGAATAACAGTTGTGGCTGAATAATACAGATATGTAAATGTCTAGGGGGGTCTGGAGCAGACGGCATCGTTTATATTGCATCAGGTCTAAAGGGAGGATTCGTCTTCCGCGTAAGCGTTTATAATTACGCAGCGAGACTCACGTGGAAAGAATTTTTCAAGGTTCTTTTTCTTTTACTAGCTTACGAAGAATCGTTTTAAATGTTTAATGGGATGCTGAGTGGAGTTTAGATGACCTGACGATATTTTAAGTTGGCAGGAAGAATATGTAGATATGTAAATGAATAAATGAAGCACCTATGAATAATTTGTCATTATTTTATTCTTGTTTTAAACTAGTTTCTTTTTCATTGTAATTAAATGTAAAATTGATCCAACTTGTATAAATTATTTTATTTCGTTATACTCATTTGTATGTATAAAGTAATGTATGTGTGTATGTGATGGAAGTGCGGATTTGTATTGACTATTTTCATTCGTCATTTCAAACGCTTGTTTTCAATGTCCTGTTTAGATTTAAGTATTTAAAAAAACTTTGATCTACAGCTTTTAATGAAAAAACAAAATAAAACTAAAATCTTGCATTTTTATAGGATACTGAAATTCGTATTTATAAATCATGACTTTAACGCTTGATAAGTATGCATAGCATGAAAATTTGAAGAATATTAAATTTTTATAGTATAATCGAATGATAGATTTGACAAACAATTAAAATTTGATTTGATTTTGTGAGCTTACATTTGACACATATATTTAAAATTAGATTTCTCTAACTATACATATTTTATTGTTTTATAATTGGTTATAAGGTATTATTATTATAATTATAATTAATATAATAGCTATTAAATTACATATATTTTATACTGCTTCAGACTATCAATACAATAATTTGATAACTTATAATAAGTCTAAAAAATACTTTGGTACACGACATTAGTTTAAAATTATTTCATTTTGAAAATTAAGAGCAATAAAATTCAGAAACGTTTTTAAAACAAATTCATATTAAATTCTAACGAAGTAACGAAACTCAAATTTTTTTTATCTCGATGAATCGATTTTAAATAAAATTAATTAAAGTAATAATATTTTATGCTTCAAACAATGTTAAATATGTTGCCACGCCTAGTAACTCAATGATGAAGTACTCCATCGCATCCTCGCTGAAAACAAATTCAATGCGCTCGAAGGATGCTCCGAAGTTTTCCAACCATCCAATTAAAAATGCGAAGCTCGAGACCAAGAGAAAAACCCAGTCAATAAAACTTTCGAAGCCACGCTCTCGATAAAAAAAAGGCGTCAAAAAAGTTGGATCTATCGTAAAGCCCATCAACGCGTCTATGAAAATTTATTTAGTCAAGGCCACGTCTTATTACGCGTTGGATGAAATAGCAAGGCGTTCGCTTAGAAATTGAATAACAGTTGTGGCTGAATAATACAGATATGTAAATGTCTAGGGGGGTCTGGAGCAGACGGCATCGTTTATATTGCATCAGGTCTAAAGGGAGGATTCGTCTTCCGCGTAAGCGTTTATAATTACGCAGCGAGACTCACGTGGAAAGAATTTTTCAAGGTTCTTTTTCTTTTACTAGCTTACGAAGAATCGTTTTAAATGTTTAATGGGATGCTGAGTGGAGTTTAGATGACCTGACGATATTTTAAGTTGGCAGGAAGAATATGTAGATATGTAAATGAATAAATGAAGCACCTATGAATAATTTGTCATTATTTTATTCTTGTTTTAAACTAGTTTCTTTTTCATTGTAATTAAATGTAAAATTGATCCAACTTGTATAAATTATTTTATTTCGTTATACTCATTTGTATGTATAAAGTAATGTATGTGTGTATGTGATGGAAGTGCGGATTTGTATTGACTATTTTCATTCGTCATTTCAAACGCTTGTTTTCAATGTCCTGTTTAGATTTAAGTATTTAAAAAAACTTTGATCTACAGCTTTTAATGAAAAAACAAAATAAAACTAAAATCTTGCATTTTTTATAGGATACTGAAATTCGTATTTATAAATCATGACTTTAACGCTTGATAAGTATGCATAGCATGAAAATTTGAAGAATATTAAATTTTTATAGTATAATCGAATGATAGATTTGACAAACAATTAAAATTTGATTTGATTTTGTGAGCTTACATTTGACACATATATTTAAAATTAGATTTCTCTAACTATACATATTTTATTGTTTTATAATTGGTTATAAGGTATTATTATTATAATTATAATTAATATAATAGCTATTAAATTACATATATTTTATACTGCTTCAGACTATCAATACAATAATTTGATAACTTATAATAAGTCTAAAAAATACTTTGGTACACGACATTAGTTTAAAATTATTTCATTTTGAAAATTAAGAGCAATAAAATTCAGAGACATTTTTAAGTCGAAAAATAACTCGAGAAAGCTATAAATTTATTGGGCTATTTTAAAGATAACCGGTTTCAAAATAAGGTCAAAAATGAATCTTTTCAGATAAATCTCCCCTAATCCTATAATTTTAGAGATTTTGGGATGTAGTAATACAATATAAATTTTATTATATAATCATTATCATGATTATTCACCTGCATAAAACGAGATTGCATAATAACAATTTTTATACAAATGAGCATGCTGGTTTGCATAATAATATATCGATAATGATAAATAGAGACTAATATACCATTTCATTCCAATGTTTTTCTATGAATTTACGTGTAAGAAATTCTTCATGGATATTTACATTATTTCTATTTAAAGCAATGCATAAACACTATTTCATATTTCAAATTAATATTGGAAACAATTGATAAAATCAATGATGGTTAGACTGCAGATGTTCATGCAAAAATATTATTTCGCATATTTTGCATTAAACTTATATGTTGCACATACATTTTAGTAAAAATAGTAATGTATACATTTTACCATTGGAACAATTATGCTTTTGAATAATAATGAGTAAACATATTGAAACTAAAAACATACACATTCATGTAAAACTGAACATAATTTATATATTGATAATATAAATTTAACTTTTAATGCAAAGATAAACAGAATAGTAGGTTTTTCAATCCACTAGATATTTGTGTAGATTTTAAAAATGATAGAAAGAATAAATTCGTATGTAGTTGTAATCTTTCCTTGGTAATTTTGTTGCTAGCTTTTATTGTAATATCGGATTGACAGTTTGACAAACTAATATTTCAAAATGATGTACGAATTTTCTACTATGTTATTGATTAATTTGCTCAATTATATTTAGAGAACGCTACATTAACTCAATTCAACAGCGAGAGTAAAAAGTGGAATCGGTAATTTGCGAACAATAAAATGTTACTTACCGCAACCAATTAAATAAATGAGAGAGGGTTTTGCAAAAAGGGGGCTTACGGGAGAGAGAGCGGATGGTACGAGATAAAAAAAATGACATGCAGAAAAAGGGCGTTCGGAATCTCTCACATTGAGTTTGATAACCAATTACCATTTTACACGGTCGTGTTATACGTATATGGACTTTTCTACGTTAGCTCAACGAGCTCAAAATTTTAAGTTCATAAAGATATTGTGAATTTAATTTATTTTACAAAAATTGTAGTAAAAACTTCGATTTATGGCAAATTTTGTGCATACATACAATGTAAAATTAATTAGAACAATACATTTATTCCACGCTCGACTAAAATAAGCTTTTCTCGACCCTGAGAAGCGAAAATAAACATAGCAGAGCAACATAAAATTTGCGGGACTTATATGAAATTAGCGGACGAAAGTAAAATTTAAGAAATAACCTGAGATGGTGTATCGGCCCCTCTTTTCAAGGTCTACAAGTGGCCTCAGTTGTATATGCAATACTTAAATGATTAAATATGATACTTTTTTATTATTATTATTTTAAAATCGCTCTGTTAGTGTTCCCAACTTGATGCTAATTACGATGGAGGTCATGCGATGCTTTTGTTAAGAAAGCACTTGTTGAAGATACACTTATACAAAATATTTCTCTTGTAGTGCTTGTATCAATCGGCAGAAGCCAAGAATCGAACCCGGGCTCTCTGAATACGAGTCTATTACCTACCAACCAAACCATCGCAGGCCTCAGAATGAAATACTACATGCAACGCATGGCGAAAGTAGATTTATCCCTCAGGTGATTACTGCCCACTTCATTCGTGAAAAATGTTCTCGTTCACAGTAAAATCTTCTACTTTCGACCCATGTTGCATAATGTAGTATTTTTTGCCTCTAATATCGCTTGGAGACTGAACACTCTTTTTACTGTATAAGTCTCACTCTATTAAATATTTCATGGATTTATTCTTTTATCAACTTTTTTATAGTAATTTAACCTCAAAATCCCAATTTCATTTCAGATTATGAAACTGTTGTGGGAGGTGTTTTTTTACTTTTCTCGATGTTCTCGCTTCGCTCGTGCGAACAACCTCGGGCAAGTTAGGAAACCATCTCCCACAACAGTGTCATAGTATACTATTATAATTACGAATCAGGTATACTAATTAAATCTTTTTGTTATTTGTGTACATAAAATATTTAAATTAATTGATTATATTCTTTGGAAATTATTTTAGACTTATAAAAATAGTAGCTACGTATAGTT
Organism: Theocolax elegans; assembly: GCA_026168455.1. NCBI lineage: Eukaryota > Metazoa > Arthropoda > Insecta > Hymenoptera > Cerocephalidae > Theocolax > Theocolax elegans. The sequence goes on along the minus strand of CM047425.1, from coordinate 87,500,095 downwards.
TAATTATAAAAATTACATATACTTATGTATGTGTATATATATGTAAATTTCGACTCATTTTGTTGATACTGAATTACCCGTGTATAAGCGTCCTCATATATAAAGGTGTGAGGTTGGGGAGGTTCACATTTTATCGTATCAGTCTCTGCTTTTTATGCAAATTGCAAAGGCGGGGTTTTCGCGTGAGAACGAAGCAGGAGCTCGGTTAACTGTAAAATTCGGTAGGAAATGCGATTACGTTCACCACGCTTGGGTGTATTCGAGGCTTTCTATATCCGAAATCTCTGAGCCAATAAGATCAAGGATACCTCGTGCGCGCGCCGTTGATTGAATTCTCAGATGTCTGTCTACAATTACATTTATTCTTACCTCACTCTCATGTTCGTCTCTCTCTACACGATGAAAAGTAGAGATGCTCTAACTTGCTCTAATGATACAACTTAAACGGGTTCGAGATTTCTTGTTTCAATAATAAACTCATAGATGGTTTTTAAAGCTTAATTTTAACCTCTAAATCCCACCAATTAATTCTTAAATCATAAGTAAAATATATAATTTTAATTAATTGTGAATAATATAACATCTACTAATAATAGTGGAAATAAGTCTCTCAAAATTTGATTTTACGCGTAACATGAGTTCATTTTACCAATTTAGAAATATGATGTTCACAGTTTCTATATATTAGCAGTAACTTTAACGTTTAAATAAATGAATTCACTTCGAATACGATTTAGCGAAATAATTATCAAGCAAATAATAGTCAATAAATCATTCTATTTAGAAGTAATAAGAGAAGATATTTTAAAATAATGAAAGGCGTATTATAGCTTAATAAATGTGTATTTATTATTTAAAAAATATATGTTAGTTTATAACTTTAAAAACATTAAAAATGTATTATTTAATCATTTCAATAAGTACAGCAATGTATTTTTAAAATGTTCGGATGTATTAATTGAAATAAGTGTTTATCAAAGGTAAATTTGAATTTAACTGACTTAGCACTTGCTTCGCAGCATCTTCGCGTGTTATATCACAAGCTTTGCGTTTTCACTATGTCAATGATAGCTTTACATATCAGTTTCGTTAATATTTCAAGAAATATTTATGTGAATAAATTGCGTTGAAAACAAAAATTCATCAAATAATTCGTCTTTACAGTGCAATACGTATACATACGTACATTTTTAGGAATCATCATAAATGGATTGTAAAATGCAAATTCCAAGTAAATATCTATTGTTTTTCCAATTATCATACATTTTGCGATGATGAAAATATAAGATATTGCCGCACCGCGGTCGTGCTTAAAAATTGGAAAACCGTTTTGATAAAAAAAAATCCTATTCATACTGAATTCCGCTATTATTCCCTTCTCTTGGTTCAGAATTTTTCTTGAGGAAAATATTCGAACGGCTCCTCAGGCATCTCTTCCTCTTTTCCACTCGGTTTTCTTCCCATGAGTAGGCCGTCGTCGCGTCTCTTTCGCGTCGGCTTTAGGATAGAAAGAGAGAAAGGGGTGCCGTCGATCGATCGATTCTTCGTTCCGATATTCCTGGCCTCGTTAAACTTTCACAGTGATTTGTTCGCTCGAGTAGCGCAAGAGACTGAGAGCTACCGTAGAGTGGGAGAAGAAAGAGTTGAGGCACATCGGACAAAGTGTGCGAGATGTTGTACCAGCTTAGAGCTTATAAATAAAACTTTCTCCTTGCTCACTCTCTTCTCTCTCTAAGGGGGAGGGGTGGAGAAGGGGAAGGGGACACAAGAGATTTATTTATTCACGTCGATTGATGTCGCCTTGTCGAAAAACTCGCCCTTTGAACTTGCGTATATACTTTCGAGCTGAATCCTATATTGAAGCGTCACCGATTGTGCAAGCTTATTGGAAATATGCATAATTTAACGAATAGGGGCATAAGGATGCTTACCATTCTTACACTTTAAATTTCTAGCACTGAAAACGGTCTATTTTCATAATGGTGAATTAATCAGTTTTAACAACAAAATATATTCAAACAATCATTGCAAAAACGATTATTAAATTGGCCGTACATTGTTGAAACATTTTTCTTCTGATTTGATGTCAACTATATGTGAAGCAGCATGTAATTGTTAAACATATAATAATCGCATACAAGTTACGTTTTTTTGTCTAAAATATTTATTTTCATAATTGTAATTGAGAAAAATGAAATTTATTAATGGTACTTCTAAACACTGCTGGGAGACAAAGGGTTAATAGTATTATTTTTGCAGTTCGGAATTTCAACAAAAGAACTTTCAATAGTAGTTTTACTGCTAAAGTTATGGATATGTTTCTGAAACTTAAAATACAAAACTAGTTTTAGTTCAAAACGTAACGAAATGTAATGGTTCTTATACCGTGTGTTATTATTATTAAAAAAGAATGCCCGTAACATATAGTTAATCGACCCTTGTTGGAGAACGTAAAAAACTTGGTACAACCTTGAAGATTATCAAAAATATAGATCTGAAAAATAAAGTATTTACGGATGAAAAGAAATCGAGATAATGATCGATGGAATTTGTATTCTCCAAATCCAAAATCACAATAGAAACTAATAAAAAAATTATATTATGCACAGTTTTTTGTAAGCAAATTGACGATATGCAGAACAATTTTAGTAAAGAAACGAGCATTAGCAAAGAAAAATTACCCTTAGAACATTTTTGGCTACAAAAGAGGTTTTGCATAATTTCTAATATAAATAGTGATATTTTTTCTGAATAAAGTTGCTCTATTTTTAGCATTGCCCAGTATCACGATTATCTTCATGCAACATTGTATAAAACCTAATTTTATTTATTATTTTCTAATGCGATCTTGGTTAGAGGATAAAAATTTCGTTGATCAATATATTGACTAGGGCTGCCGATTGGATTCGAATCTTTGAGTATTTCAAGATTCGGATACCCGAAATCCGGATAGATCCGAATCTCAGATTCGTAGATCCGGATACTCTAAAGTATCCGGATCTTATACGGATCCAAGATTCGGATCTTACGGATCCAAGATCCGGATCGTACGGATCCGAGATCCGGATCTTACGGATTCGAGATCCGCATCCTGTAAAAAACGTTTCCGGACCGTTTATCTTGTAAATTACAGTTATTAATAATTACCTAAATACTAGAAGTGAGCGAGTACCCGAAATTTCGAGTTACTCGGCCCAAAAACTCAACTCGACGATTTGGATTCATGAAAAGTAAGCAAGCTTTAAGCGCTGATATCTTTGGTATCAATTAGTCGATTTAAGCGTACTTAGAAGCGATTAAAAGCTCTCGGGAATACGAAAAAAATTCTAATTCAATCCAAAATTCAATTTGTTTCATGGAAAAGACCAAAAATTCGCATTGTTATGAACAATTGAACTTGATAATAAAATGTAGAAAAGTACATTGCATTAAAATGAACATTGCACCTAATCAACAATCAAAAGCATTACCGTGTTATTCTTTTCTGTTAGAAAAGCAAAAAATTAAGAAAATACCTTTGGGTAACGGATTTTATCTGAACTCTGAGATATGTTTTTTCAATATATATATTAGATTAGAACTTACAATTGACATGCTACTATGGATACTTAATATTACACTGTATTATGTAATGTTTCAATAAAACTTTTTAAATATGGTTGAATAATTGGTTTATTTAATGATGCTTTATCTGCATGTACAATTTTGAAAAAGTTAAATGTAATTATTTGAACATACTAAACATTTAGTGTCTACGGTAGCATGACAATTGTAAGTTGTAATGTTATTCGATTATAATCTAATTATGTATCTCACGTAAACATGTCCGTATTAAATTTACTTGTATTGTGAATCCGCATCGTGAAATCATTCAAGTGTTAACGCTCATCGTGCGTAGTAATATTCACCGAGTAAGTGGTTACTTATTTATATAATTATGGTGCGAAAAAGAAGTTGGGTGTGGACTCACTGCACTAAACAAATATAACAAATCAAAATAGAAAATTACTTACATAAATTATATTTTTTGTTACTTTGTTTTGCTTTCTGTATTAAACTTGTATTATGAAAATTTGTTATGAATCGTATTATTTTATGTTATTATGTAATTGTATTATTATGTTGTTTTGTAATTCTACTATTATGCTATTGTGCGATTGTATTATGAAAATATACAGAACTCTTTTTGGCAAATGCACGAATATTTGCAAGGAGATATTCACTACATTTTGAGGTGACATTTGATTTTATTAATTTTATAATTACACCTGATTTCAAATGATTATAATGTTATTAAATTTAATTCATGATTACTTAGAAAAATACTAATTATTGTCGGTTTCGATTACCAGAAAGTGATTTCAAAAGGAATACCGAAGGAAAGAAAATCCGTACGATCCGGATCCCGGATCCGTACGATTCGGATCCCGGATCCGTACGTTCCGGATCTTGGATCCGTAAGATCCGGATACTCTAAAGTATCCGGATCTACGAATCTGAGATTCGGATCTATTCGAATCTCGGATATCCGGATCTCCGAATCTTCGGATAATCGGCAGCCCTATTATTGATAATATAATATTATTGACTTCTCTTCATCTGAGAATGACCTTTTTTTAATTCATACTTTTTGATAAATTTAGTTCATTTATTTAAATCCGATTTACTATATAACGTGTGCATTTTGCTTTAGAATGAAACTGTATTGAGCAAATTATATAATCTTAATGCTGATGCATATTTTATAAACATTCGAATAATACTTAATAACTGTTAAAAAATTTTAATTATTCAACATCACTTTAATAATAATTTCTTATTATTAAGTTATTAGGTCTAAATTGTCGAATATATTTTTTAAAAGGTATGACTTAATAATGTTCAAATTTAATCTTGTTAGTCGGTTATTTTCATTTAATTTAAAATAATTTTTCGCATATTTTCATTAATACATAGAATAAACATTGAAAGAGTACCATAAGATACAGAATTAAAAATTTATTGCTCCAGCTTACATAAACATTTACATTTAAATGATTAAAAAGTTAATTTATTATGTATTATTAATGTGTATTTACTTATTTACTTATATATAATAATATTAAAGTAATAAGAATAATGATAATACTGTAAATATATTTTTTGAATAAAAACAGAATTTTAAGATGATAATGGTTACAGCTATGCCATCTTCATTTGGTAAACAGCGCAAGCTCTCTCGTAAACACTTCATATTTTATTTTTTATTTATAGAAACGCATTAATTATCTATTATTTCTTCATATAAGATATTAAATTTGTTATTAGCATATTGATTGACATTATAGATTTTAATATTAAAAATAATATTTATAACAAGTTGTACTTCCCATATATTGAGTTTAAACTCAATAATATTATCGATTAGGTAAGTGTGTCTCGTTTTTTAGTCTTTAACTTAGTTTAGATGAAGTTTCAAGTTTGCATTGTAGAAGCAAGTAACTGGTGGGTCACTCAAATAAATGGTTGAACCCGCCCATATTTATATAGAGTAAGAGATATTTTAAATACACCACGAGCCAGAGAAAAAGGTAGGTCAGTAGGAAGTAGATGGAGAGTTCGAGGGAGAGGGGTAGAGAGGGAGAGAAGAAAAAGTAAGAATAAAACGGAGGAGGAAAAGAGGAAAAATAAGAGTAGACCCGCGGATCCCTGGGAGACGAGGACTCCGACAACCGGGATTTCGCGCTTCGCAGTAGTAACGGAGCAGATACAACGTGGCTGCTTCAGAGGGCAGCTCGATCGATGGTATTACAGGGTAGCGCCGAGACACCGGCAAGTTTCGCTTTGGACTTCGGGCTGCCTCTTTGCAGGTTTAATATTCATGGAAAGAAGAAGCTTGTCTTGGATGATTTGCATGCTAATACGTGCTAATAATAATGCATTACGTATTGAAAGTGAGCGTAGTGTGAAAAATTAACCAAAATTTCATAAAACACATTATTTTTTTCACAAAACATGTTTTAATATAATTATGATTTAAAACTTGGATCAATAATAACATAGAGGTAAATAAATATGTAACGAATATGCAAAAAATTATTTGGTTTATATGGACAATAGTAAAAATTTAACAATAATTGCTGCAGTTGAATTTATTTTCAAAATAGTAAATATTCGTTTAACAAATATATTATATTCTGATGTACATTATTCGGAGAATGAATGCTTAATGATACCAAATAAATTTCAATCATCACATAGACTACGTGTATACATTATCTTAAGTATAAAAAATAAAAATTAAAATATCAATAAAGTCATACATTATATTACATTACAATGTCGTATATCTACAAGTACGAGACGATTATTTTACAAAATCATGTACAGTCATACAATAAGTAACAAATATTTATTCCATCAGTGAATATTAAGAATGAATAATACTAAATTTTATTTCTGCTTTGTACATTTTTTATTATTGTAATGGTACTTTGACACTGGTTATCTTACGAAAGATAATATCTAGCCTCTTCACGTTTTTTTTGCTTATTACCTACAACACTTTTAACTTCGTTTTTGTTTGGCTGTCTATTTATTTGCATCGCTAGAAACGCATGGCTTCTCGCCAAAAAGGGCAATTCAAATCACGTTTTTGCACAAAAAATGCATTAACTTTACATCTTGTTTCCTTGCTCTCTTGTATTTTCTCTCACTTTTAATACAACTTTTACTTTATTTTTTATTTCTCTTTCTTACATATAAAAATTGTGTCACTACAGTTTACTTCAATTTATCATGTATATTTTCTTTTCGCATTTCTTCAAACTCGATTTTCGAAATCATTTCTCATTTATATTCATCATTATTGTCACCGTCTTCCTCAAAATTCTGTCATAATCAATGCACTCAGCTTAAATTTGCAAATTTACAGATGAAAGTGTAAACAAGCAGTTTATAGTGTTCCTATAAGTCGGAACATACTTCATTTGATCAACTTTATACATTTCTATAATTGTTTGGTTTGATTGCCAAATATTTTCACCGTCAGTCACAGAGTAAAGTACAAAATAGTCAAAAATATCCGGCTGCCACATTCCGTTTTGATCACCACAGTTCCGTCGTTGGTGTGAGGGCGTGAACTTCAATATTTTCATGCCGGTGATATTGCCGGTCTCTTCTTTTAACTGTAGCGCGCCGCGAAAGAACAACAGTTAATGCAGCAGCAGCACCGATCGCTGCTCCAAGAAGCACTAGCATTCCAGGATGCGCACCAGCCGCGAGAGATTCAGACGTACGAGCACCAGACTCTGTGGCTTGACTGCTTAATTCTTCAGCGAAACTATTGGGTTCGTCGTTGACACGTGGTTCCTCATTTGCAAGCAGTAGTTTCGAGCGCGAAAACTCCGAAATTACTCGGTTCACTGACTTCTTATTTTGAATATTTTTGACACTTTTAACCTCACTCAATTTTGTATACGTACTATCTTCAATGTTCATTAATGTAGATCGATGTTCTTTGATAAACGATGGTTTTGTCGTACCAGTTGTTGGTCTTGTTTCTCTTAACGAAACAGTTGAAACTGTATTTCTCGTCGTTTTAACAGTATCACTTGTTGTTGATGTAATCGCTGGAATGTCCGTTGTTAACTTTTTATTGTCCATGGTAATTGAGACAATGTGTTCACTATTGGGTGCTATTGTGGTTGATTCTTTCTCTTGATTACTTTCTTGCACACTGTTTGGTGTAGTGCCTTCTGTAGAAAGTATCGTCGTTTCGTAATTTGTAACTGTGGATGTATATACTTCAGGAGTACTTGCTGTCGAGAGATTGGACCATTCTTCCTCGTTAGATGTAGTTAATGGTTCATTGTTTTCATACCTGATTGATTGCAAGATCACTGATTTACTTTTTTCTATTGTTTCTTCAGTTTGGACATTTATCGTAGATTGCGTCGAGCTCGGTGTAGTAGTCATAACCTTCTGAGAGATTATTGCAAGTACACCATTATCATTTAGACCCTCAGATTTTTTTAACAATCTTACGGGTGCTAATGATTCGCTAATATTTTTTAACCTCTCCAATTTTTTAAATTGATTTTTCTTTATGATTTCATGAATAGTAGTATGATTTTTTAACTCTGTATTTTTTAAAGTTATTTTGGGCTTTTCTGTATTAGTCACTGTATTAGGTGTTGTTATTTGATTACTCGATAATTCTGGCAATTTTTGCAGTAGCCTACCTTCAAAATTAATGGGTACTGCACATCTTGTCGAATATTTCATGGATGTCTCGTGTTGTCTTAACCATTCTCCTAACCAAAACTGATCATCTCTGCAGTTCCATTCATTACCAATTAAATTTAATATTCTGAGTTGAGGTAACATGTAAGCAAGATCAGATCTGATTGCATTAATTTTTGTGTAAGATAAATTTAATTCTTCCAAACTTTTGCATGCTGAAATTGCTGCATTATCTGCCAATAGTTGAGCAGTCAACGCGGGACTACGTGAAACATCCAGCGTAACAAGTCTTTCAGGTGCTAAAATTGGAAAAGCTGTATCTTGATTTTGGTTTTTCTCAGTTTCTAATGCCATTAAACCAGACATACGAAGAACCACTAGATTCGTCGGTCCACTTAACGTATCCGAGGGCAGCTTTTTAATAGGATTGTCCGAGATGTCAAGTTTCTCCAATGCCGGTAATTGACGAAAAGATCCTCCTTCAATCACACTTATAACGTTACCGCTTAAATTCAATTCTTTCAAAAGATACATTCCTTGTAAATCATTAACTTTTAATTTCGATATTGCATTTTGTTTTAAATCAAATATTTTCAAACTACTCGGTAGACTTTTTGGAATTGTAGGCAAAATATTGTTGGATAATATCAGTTCTTCTAAACCATCTAGTCGACCGAGTGCATCGTCCTCAATAATCATCAATCGATTGTTAGACAAATTCAGGACTCTTAAAAGTGGATAACTATCAAGATCGCCGCTGTTAATAGATGTTAATTGATTTCCTGCTAATTTCAACGTTCTGACAGAATGCGTCAGTGCCGCTGGGACTCTCACCAATCCGATTCTCGATGCGTCGACAATCTCTAATCGTCTTCCTGTACCCAATAGCAATGATAGATCTCTCTCTATCAAAGGATTCTCGGCAAGTTTAAACACCGATAGACTAGCAAGGGATTGCAACGTATCTGCCGGAATGAAAGTTAACTTGTTCCTCGATATGTCAAGTTCAACTAGTTTACCGAGGGTCTGGAACCAATTAGCTTGCACATGTTCTAATTTGTTACCGGCTACATTGAGCCGCTGCAAAGACCGCAATGAATCAAAGATTCCTTCTAAAGTATGTAAAACATTGTCCGACAAGTCCAAATATTCAAGAGATTCGAGGTACTTGAAATTATTTGGACCGATGTAGTCCAAATTATTACTAGCTAAGCTGAGCCAAGTAAGTTGGGGCACGTGTCTTGAATCCATCATGAGTACACTATCCACTTGATTTTGAGCCACGTCAAAAATTCTTAGTTGATTAGCTGTATTTCCATCAGCACCGCGACGTCCCGAGAGGTTTATGAACCTATTATGCGAGATGTTGAATTGCTTAACATTCGGAAAGACAGGAAAATCTCGGTTTTTCCCAGGCGTCACGTCCCACTCAAGATAGCGATGATTAATCAACGTTGAACAATTCGTCACCTCGATCGCCTGCAGATGACGAAGAAACTTGGAGTTTGTTACACTTTCAACGTAGGGATGAAATTCGTCTTGATCGACGTTGTAAACCTTGAGCTCCGTGAAGATTAGCGGCAACTCATCAAGCTGGGTCAGGTTGAGCGGGTGATCACGACATTCGATGATCGGAGAGCGACACTGGCAGAAATCCGGACACGCAGAGCCGCTCGCCATCACGGCGAGCAGCAGCATTGGAAGCCACATCTCTTGCTCAATTCTCCGCTATCGCTCTCGCTCTTCCTCTTGCTCTCGCACTCGCACTCGCTCGCACTTTTGCTCTATGTAGTACGCGACCGTGTGTAAACGCGTCCTTGCTATCACATTTTCGAGATCTAATTTGTTGCCGGAAGGGAGAAGGACGATTGAGCTCTGCACGTGTGTACCGCTCAAAAGAACTACTCGTGTCAAGTCATCATAGAGGTTCGAAAGTTCCAAGGGTGTTTTTTGTGAATAATAGTTTTTTTGTTGACTGGTTTCGATAACTGTAACGAGAAACGCCGTTCTAGCTCACGACTCGTCGATGAGAAGGACCGAGCGACACTGCGCTACGCGCGGACGAGCCTTCGCTGCTCGTGTTCTACCTTGACGCCGCCGCCGCCGCGCATCCGCGCGTTCGTATGGGTGTGTAGCCACGAGCTTGTGTACGTTCACCCTTCGCTCTCCGGCCGCTCGCCACCCCCTATCTTCCTCCCTCTGCATTCCACGATCCTGGGGGTCGTCTCTCTTTCCTCTTCTTCGCTCTCCAGCGCTCTCGCTTCCTCTTAGCTGTAGGGAGCACTGAATTGCCCCCACCGCGAAACGGCGCGAGTCGACGCTTTTGCGCCCTCCCCCCACCCTTCCTCTTTCTCTCTCTCTCTCTCTCTCTCTCTTTCTCTTTCGCTAGAACTCGATAAGGGGCGCACGCGCTCCTGCGTCCTTTCGATATTCGTTTCACAGCGGCGCGGCTTCCTCCTTTATGTTGCTCTTTTTGTTTATACTTTGATTTTTGAGGTTTTAAAGTATGGAACTTTTTGCCTTGTTACATCGCTTACCTTTACACATCAGTGGAATCATTGAGCACGAATAACCCTTATTGTGATTTCTTTACCAGCTTTTTCCAAAAATTTATTAGACTTTTTATACTCTTCTAAACCATTAATGATCAAATATTATTAAATTTAAATATACAATAAAAAATCGGGTGTTCATATGTTTTTAAATACTATTTTACTATTTCATACAAAATAACCTTTTTAACAATTTAATGTCAAGTAATTATTAAATAATATAAATATTCTAAGAATTATGAAATTAAACATGTGAAATTTGAAATTTTGATAGACATATCGGTCTTGAGTCACGCGTGATACGAAAACGTTAGACTCACCGGGACCGACCGGGTCACCCATCTTGCCACCAATGACCTTATATTTATGGTTAACTGCATTTTGAAGTATTATTTAAAATAGAGTATTTTCATTATGTCAAATTCTTCTCATTTTTAAATAATTAGAATTGATTTTAAAGATTGATACAACAGAATATATATTGCAGACCACGTGAATCTAACATTGGATTTTGTAATACAGTTCCGTTTTTAAATTTATTTTACAACAATTATTCCAAAATTACAATATTGTGTAAGATTGTAAGAGTTTGTAATTTAAAGTTTTTCGTTTCAGGGAGTTTCCTATTTTTGAATTCCGAATATCTATAGAAAACTTTGTATTTGCCAATTAATTAATTAGAAATGTGTATTAAAACGTCAAAATAACCGTGAGGACAGGTGCATCAAGTTGAAACATTGCGCATCAATTCCCCAAATAATTTTACCAAACGTAAAGTAACTTCTTCGAGCGTGTCGTTATTTAAATGATGTCAAAGGCCTCCCCAATCCCCCAACGCCGCGTATATTCAATTTTCGTGAATTAATTGACGAAGGCGAGCGCACGATAATCCGAGGCGTTTATACGCGAACTTTCGCGCCTTGCGCGTTGGACGGGCTAACGTGCCGCGAGACGGGGTGAGACACCACCTCGAGATTGATTTGCTTCACTGAGTGATTTGCAATCCGCTTTAGAAGCTCGGCTCTCACAGGGTTTTTCCGCGGATTTCCTTCGCAATTAAAGTACGTTTATTGATTTTACTCAGCTGACCGGGGACAGGCTCTAACAAGTATCTTTTTTTTCCTTTCCTGGCGCGGTGATTCTGGTGGAATAAGCATCTCCAGGAGGTTGTCGTTAGCTGAATATCTTGCTTTTTTTCTCTTTGCCTTCGCTTCGCTCATTATTTTAAATTGATTTGCAAGCTGGAAAAAGGAACATTGTTTTATTTTTTGAATTTCAGTACTAAAGCCATTATTTTGGAGTAAACAAGAAGTATAATTACGATGCTGCATAATTCTTTTAATATACTTATAACAAACATATCATATATATATATTTCGATCTTAATAACGCACTATTAAATGACGAAATTGATTGGTTTAATCTAATCGTATATTTAGAACTAAATTGCGGCACATAATAAAGTTAACCGAGTGTACTAAAATCGCTACACCGTCGAATACCATTCTCGCTTGGAATATTAGATACTCCAATTCTGTAGCCCGAGGGCTTGTCACTTTATACCTCTGCAAAATTAAATATCAACTTCACATATTATGATAGTAAGCATATCTGTATCTTCTTGGGCAAGCCAATGTTTTTTCTCTCCAGGCTCAATACACCCTCTATTCCTCTCATACGTACCTTTTCTCTTTCATTTATTTTCCCGCTCTCTTCTGACTTTGTCTCATCTTCACCTAGGGACATTTTTTTTCTTTAATTCTTACAAACTTTTCCTTTTGACTTTTCGTCCCGAGAAGCATTATAATTGAAATGACTATATCTATGTAACTAGAAATTAATTTAGTTAGCTTAATACAAACTTTGTTAATCTAGAGAAGGTTTCAAGTTGTTTCATTTACGTAAAAATTTCTGAGATGTCACTTGATTTATTGTATTTCTTAAAGTTGAAACTTTTCTCTCAATCGTAATGATAGTAAAGTTCAACTTTATAAATGGAATATTTAGTTGATTTTTTGTATATAAATTTAATAAATACATTTAACAAAATGGTTCTAACGATTAATAACGATAAAGCGCAAACGCTTATACATATATATTATATGTATAACTATATTTCAAATAGAGCAACGTTTTCCTTATACTAATTGGCAATAAACTAGTGGGTTCCTTATACAATCAAAAATTACCAAATTAAATTTATGTTTAATAATAACAGAAATAGACGCGGAAAATACTTAAAATAAAGCATTTGTATATATAAAAATAAATAAAAGTTTCATTATTATTAAGGATTTGTAAACAATTGTATTGAATCATTGTAAATGGCATCACGTGTATTAAACTTTTTGCAAACGAAGTTAGTCAAAGTTTTCTTCAAACTTTCAGAAGTTTCTCTAGCATTCAATTCAGAGAATTCAATTTAATATATTCAAAATACTTTTGAATAGTGTAATGTTATAATTGTAGTAAACTGCATTTATATTCTTAATAATAATTTAGCAACTTTTTATTTTATGTATTAATTCATAAATTATATATTTACTCGAATATACCTTAAATATTGAATTGTTATTTTTTATTTTCGGTACTAATGATAGAGTAGCATATATAATTCATTTGACGATATCTTAGTCTCCACTTAAATCCAAATCATTTCCCTCTTTGCAGAAATAGATTTTATTTCAATTTATTCAATACTATCAATAATCGCATTATTTAATTTAGTTTAATATACGATTACTTCAAAAATAATTTAATGAACTGCTTACAACATTTTACGATCAAAACTACAACGAGACAATAAATAACAGTTAACTAATCTATAGAAGTTATATTATTACGTTATTATTAAATAAATTATTTTCTACATATTTCAGTATTTATTATAAATGAAAATTTTATCGTTTGGTTGATATGTATAACTTAAAATTATGAATTTATCAATCTTTCCAAACCAGAATCTAATTTTTTATTAAAGAAAGATTATTATATTCTTCGTCCGCCATATGTTTGGTAGATTTTATCATATTTTCGTATTATTGTTACAGTTAAAAGTTTTTCTAGAAAATAGTTCTTATTACTGAATTTTTTTAAGTATTTGAATATTCTAAATGTATTTTTATTGCATTGCACTACTTAATCTAGAACATGACACGTATTGCGGATGATGGATTTTATTCTAACTTTAGGAGATATTTCCTTTGATAAAAATACGAACAAGAGTAAGCACATCGCAACGAAATAAGAAATGAAAGTTGAAATTCTGAATTCATGGAAATTCTCAACCGACTTAAATTTTTCTTAAATTTAAATAATAATTTAAATCTGTTAAATGTGCATTATTTTATTATTTCAATTTATCAAAATTTATGAGATAGCAAAGTAAAGTTATTGAATAATGACTACTAGGTTTAAGCTTAAAACAAATTTAAATTTAAATTACTTACATATTAAGCGCTTGCTATTTGAAACAATAATAAATTATCTGAATTTGTTCCGAAGTAAGGAACAACTTCATCCAAAGTTAGAACAAAGTCTATGATCTGGAATTAGTGATTTCTCTTAGATTTTATCTTCCTAGCATTATTCGTTGTATTTCCATTAATTCTTCTACTAATTATATTAAAAATGGTTCTGTTAAAAGGAAGTTTCTTTTGAAATGAATTCAATCGAGTTTTGTCACTTATAATAAATCTGTCTTTGGTTAGTTTCAAGTTTACGCACGTATTGCTTCTTTTCTTCATCTGGAATACAGCAGAGAGAATAATAGTTCACGGTAAAATCCTTTTTCTAAAATACGTATATCGCTTTAATATTTATTTTCCAGCGTTATTTGTTTTATCGTATTACAAATACAATTTAGAAAAAAGTACTGTTATTTTTTGGCATCATTTCACAATGGTACTATTGCAGTATCAAAGGTTTGAAGGGAATTTGGCTGACTTTTTCTGTAGTCGTAAATTGATTTGACAATCATTTTTCCAAGACTTTTCGACTTGAGAAAATTCCGATATTGGAAAAACAAGCGGAACCCGTTATCCGCGCGTAAGCTCATGCATACAAAGGATTTCTAATATTCGAGTCTGCTGCTTAATATCGCAAAAGAAAAAAAAACATGCGTTTTATGTGCACACGATTCGACCTGTATCGCATCGCGTTAGCGAAGCGCCGAGGTGTTTTATCGTTCTTTATTCCGTGGCACGCGCGATCATCATCGGTATCTTTAGACCTTATCTCCACGATCTCTCCTCGATATTATTATACGCAATTCTTGAGCTCTCGCATTTCGCGCCGAGATATCCCGAGCCTTTATTCTCAGGTCTCTCGATAGTCTCCACGTTTTCCGACTATCTCGATATTCATTGTCATTTCTTATAGGGAGCACTACGCTACCTTGTCTCGTTCGCACATTCTCACTTTTCTTTTTTTCGAAGAATTATTTACACCCGAGATAACTTTTACTAAAATTGAAAATTATAAATAAATACATTTTAGA
Source organism: Theocolax elegans (assembly GCA_026168455.1). NCBI lineage: Eukaryota > Metazoa > Arthropoda > Insecta > Hymenoptera > Cerocephalidae > Theocolax > Theocolax elegans. The sequence goes on along the minus strand of CM047425.1, from coordinate 87,484,822 downwards.
AAACAAAATTTTAGGATTCATTGATTGTACGTCATTGATGTTCTTAGAGTTTCAGGAGAATAGTGTGATTTTCAGGGTTATATGTATAACTTAAAATTATGAATTTATCAATCTTTCCAAACCAGAATCTAATTTTTTATTAAAGAAAGATTATTATATTCTTCGTCCGCCATATGTTTGGTAGATTTTATCATATTTTCGTATTATTGTTACAGTTAAAAGTTTTTCTAGAAAATAGTTCTTATTACTGAATTTTTTTAAGTATTTGAATATTCTAAATGTATTTTTATTGCATTGCACTACTTAATCTAGAACATGACACGTATTGCGGATGATGGATTTTATTCTAACTTTAGGAGATATTTCCTTTGATAAAAATACGAACAAGAGTAAGCACATCGCAACGAAATAAGAAATGAAAGTTGAAATTCTGAATTCATGGAAATTCTCAACCGACTTAAATTTTTCTTAAATTTAAATAATAATTTAAATCTGTTAAATGTGCATTATTTTATTATTTCAATTTATCAAAATTTATGAGATAGCAAAGTAAAGTTATTGAATAGTGACTACTAGGTTTAAGCTTAAAACAAATTTAAATTTAAATTACTTACATATTAAGCGCTTGCTATTTGAAACAATAATAAATTATCTGAATTTGTTCCGAAGTAAGGAACAACTTCATCCAAAGTTAGAACAAAGTCTATGATCTGGAATTAGTGATTTCTCTTAGATTTTATCTTCCTAGCATTATTCGTTGTATTTCCATTAATTCTTCTACTAATTATATTAAAAATGGTTCTGTTAAAAGGAAGTTTCTTTTGAAATGAATTCAATCGAGTTTTGTCACTTATAATAAATCTGTCTTTGGTTAGTTTCAAGTTTACGCACGTATTGCTTCTTTTCTTCATCTGGAATACAGCAGAGAGAATAATAGTTCACGGTAAAATCCTTTTTCTAAAATACGTATATCGCTTTAATATTTATTTTCCAGCGTTATTTGTTTTATCGTATTACAAATACAATTTAGAAAAAAGTACTGTTATTTTTTGGCATCATTTCACAATGGTACTATTGCAGTATCAAAGGTTTGAAGGGAATTTGGCTGACTTTTTCTGTAGTCGTAAATTGATTTGACAATCATTTTTCCAAGACTTTTCGACTTGAGAAAATTCCGATATTGGAAAAACAAGCGGAACCCGTTATCCGCGCGTAAGCTCATGCATACAAAGGATTTCTAATATTCGAGTCTGCTGCTTAATATCGCAAAAGAAAAAAAAACATGCGTTTTATGTGCACACGATTCGACCTGTATCGCATCGCGTTAGCGAAGCGCCGAGGTGTTTTATCGTTCTTTATTCCGTGGCACGCGCGATCATCATCGGTATCTTTAGACCTTATCTCCACGATCTCTCCTCGATATTATTATACGCAATTCTTGAGCTCTCGCATTTCGCGCCGAGATATCCCGAGCCTTTATTCTCAGGTCTCTCGATAGTCTCCACGTTTTCCGACTATCTCGATATTCATTGTCATTTCTTATAGGGAGCACTACGCTACCTTGTCTCGTTCACACATTCTCACTTTTCTTTGTTTTCGAAGAATTATTTCACCCGAGATAACTTTTACTAAAATTGAAAATTATAAATAAATAACATTTGTAGAAAACAAAATTTTAGGATTCATTGATTGTACGTCATTGATGTTCTTAGAGTTTCAGGAGAATAGTGTGATTTTCAGGGTTATACGTATAGATTTTCTAAACGAGTCATCTGTGTTTTTATGGTATCCGTAGTATATTGGACCTGAAGTTTCCGTGCTATATTATGAAACTGTTTCCATACTATATATTCTCTACGAGATTTGTAAATTATCGATATATTGTACTGTTTATGTAGCGAATACCATTAATTGTATTGTAAATTATAAAATTGTTTGATTCTTTGTATTACTTTTAAAATATTTTGTAAGCAGTTGTTAAATAATAAAATATTATAGTATATGCCAGTAAACTATTTATGTAAACTGAGAAGTGCTAATATGACTCAATCAAATCTTTCTTCGGAAGCTTATTTTACTTTTCAGCAATATCCATCTAACCTTTTCGACATAAGATAGAATAAAACCTCATGGATGGTGTATAAACGTGTATGTGCGTTTGTGTATATATATTTTTTTAATTTTTTCAATTATTAAAATGTGTAAATTTACTGTATTCCGTTATACTTTTTATGTTTTTTCTGCAAAAAATGATAAACTATTCTTCTTGTACATTTTATACTTATTATTATTATAATAATAATTATTATCATTATGATTATTAAATATTAAATACTCTTTTAACTTTGCATAATATGTGGGTATATTCTATTAATAAAAACTTGATATAATAATTATAGTCTATTTATAATAAATCTATTGCATAAATACTGTAACAATATGAGTATCTATTTAATGTATTACCTGTACACATCGAGTTACAGTATATTTCTTCCAGATAGTTGCATCTGATGACGAGAATAATAATCCAAACATCAGTAAACTATGCGCGATAGATTCTTGCACACTTTATCAGCTTGATTGTATTATCGATATCAGCATGTATAGAAGCAAGAAAGTAAGGTGGTTATTTCTGAGAGTGAATATGATATAAAAAGGCATATTGAATTTCTTATTTATGGCAAAATTATTCCGTAGCTTTAAATGCTAAATTTTAATAATACTTCAAAAAGATCTCCGTTAAATTTATTACAATCAGATTACAATGTAAATATATACATATATATATCATTAATAAAACAAAATATATCATTATTTTAACTTAATAAAGTTTCCAGCTAAATGAATCCAGTATACTCCCATGCGCGATTTTTGAAACATAAGATTTTATTAGTATAGCTTTGTAAATTCGTTATTATTTAACTTAACTGAATATTTATAAATAATCTACATCATTTTATCATCAAATTCATGTGTTATAGTAAATTTATTCTTCAATATTGACTAAAGTAATGATCTGAATATTTAAAAGTGATTGGCAGGACCCGTTAAAACACATATTTAAGTACATGTAGTGCAATCTTGTTAATATTGCTATATTAATACTTTATATTTTATTAATATTTTTTCTTTCTACTTTTTTTCTATAGGTGTCACGTAACATATGATATTTAATATTTCATGATATATTGATTTATTTTACAATTTTTTTTACAATTTTGGGTCTAATCTGTAACTACACATTATACAAAGTATATTTTAAGCTGCTTCCATGATTTTTCCTAATGGGGTAGCTTCGAACAAAACCACTTTTTTATATTTTTCTTATAAAATCTCATTATTGAGTAAAAATTACGCAACATTTACTTTTCTTGATATTGATTGAACGAAAGAAAAGAAACTTAAGAACGTTAGATCCGAAACTATAGGCATATTTTCTACTCGATTGACTTTCTCAACACGAGCGCTAAGCATTAATTTTGTTGATGTACATAAATGTACGTCCTCATTTATTTGGTGAGTTTGAGCTTTCGCTATAGGTATATATAATATATAATTCGTAAAGAAAATTAATTTCGATTAATAATAACCAAAAGCTATTCAATTAAAAGGACGAAGCGTATGTCATTGTTCGTAGTATTGTTAAATCTTCTGTACAATGGAAAGTGGAAGGCGAAGTAGGAAAAAAAGGAAGCGGCGCGGTAAGAGAGTGGGATGAATTGGAAAGATAAGAAATAATGAAAAAGACGGGGAATAACAGATTGTGCGGTGGAAAAGAGTAGTGGAATGAAAGGAAGCGCTGTATACGAAAAAGTGGATGGGAAGGGAGCGAATCCAGCAAAGAAAGATCAATTTCTGCGGCTGATATCGGCAAACGAATATACGCTTTGTTGTACCGCTTAAACTCTCTTTTTCGTTCTCCTCTTTTTCGCTTTACTGCCCCATTCTTCCTGCTTTAGCGGAGCGGCAAAAGAAGGTTCGGGGGGAGGAGAAGAAAATGATATCGTTGACCCGCCAGGTTATGTTTCCTCCGAGTCTAAAGTCGAGAAAGAGAGAGAGGAAGAGCGCGTTGCAAGCAATAACGCAGAGCCCGAATGAGGATCCGGAACTGAGTGGAGGAAAAGTCCTAGCTCGTGGTATAGAAATATAGGAAAAACAGTAGTGGAGCCAGGGCCGCGTTTTACTGAGCAGCCACCCTGTTGAACGTTTCTATCACAAAATGTTTTTATTGAGTGCGGCTTTTTTCTGTAATCAAATTAACCAAAAATATTTTTAGTAAATTCATTCAGTATTTAAAGAATTACTAAATCAAGTTTTGGACTGGCTCACCCGGTATACGTTAAAAAACTCAAACCAAAATTGTACAAGTGATTCTAGTATATCTTTTTTCAAAATTGCCTAAATGTTTTAGCAAACTTTATTGGAATAAAGAAGAACTTCTGTAATATTTTCAATTAGGTACGTAAGTGATTTTATGTGATGAATATCATAGAAAATAGATTGGAACGCTTCTCATGCCATTATTTTTAATTATAATCTATCGATATTATTGTGTTATATTATTGACTGATGAGACTATTCGCAATATATTCAGAGAGTGGGGAATGAAGTTTTCGATTAACAAATTTAAAGTAATTAAATAATACTATTAAAGACCATATGATTCAGGTGCACAAGTAGATTTGAGTACGGTGACTCAGTAAATTTTATTGTAGTGATTAAAAATCATAAAGTGATGAGCTCATATCTTTGAGGTGTCCAGTTAGATTCCTCGTCTTTGCCAATTGATGCAAACACTACTGTAAAATTTATTTCCTACAAGTGCGTTATCTTAACGTGAAAGAAAAAAAAGCATAAAAACGACGTTAAATATAAATAAATTTAAGAGTTAAAAATCACATCAGAAATGCATTTTCCTTTTTTATTTCTGAATTTATCCATAATATATTACAATTTTTAACGACAATCATTGCAAGAACGTTTCTAAATTTGTGAGGGTTGTTAAACAAGATTCAAAGAAAAGCTCTTTGCATTTTCATCTTCGTGATATTTATTTTAAACTGCGGTAGTAAAAGTTGAGTATACGTGCAAAAGAAAATTGTGAGTAGTTCGTATCAAGTACGTTGGTTTATTAGGTTGTCTCTGAGTGCGTCCCAACCGAGAGATCATAAACACTAATTAATATAAACGTTAAATCAACAGACACTTTTGACAAATAATAAAAAAAATTAAATAGCGAAAATTGTAAGAAGTTAGTGATTGATTTTCAAAGTTTCACTGTGGGATCTTCTCATCTCGAGGAAATGTGGCCCTGCGGGTACGAAACAAAAGGACGTGGAAGAAAAACGCGGTGGCCTCGAGTCCATTGCTGGATCGGAAGAGGGAAAATGAGCGTCTCTCGGTGCGGAAAAAGAGAGCCCGAGGTTGCTGAGGACACGTAACTGCACGAGTTTTCTCTTAACAAGCGGCAGGCGGCGAATCCTTTCTGATTTGCCGCCTCGGTTAAAACGCACTCGGTCTCCCTGTGTACACGCCACTGCATTGAGCACAAAAGCTTTGCGCGACCGGCAAAACTTTCGAGCTGCAGTCGACGTCGCGACCACCTTTCCCGTAAATGTTGATTGGAGATTTTCTTGAAGACTTGCGGGAGACGGGCATTATGCGTAGATTCTCTGATTTCTGCGGCCCAGGGGTGGAAAATTTTATTGACGGCGTGATCTCGAGCGCGATGGGGACTAGAGGGTGGTTGTCTTTTGTAATGACGAGTGGATTTCGTTTGTTAGCTTTCTTTCTAGTTAATTCAGAGGAAAGGGAATTACGCTTCACTTTGTTGCATTGTACGGAAATTAAGCATTCTACCGCAATGAAAAGAGTTTTATAGTCTTTTAGGTCTTAAATATCCAATTGTTTCTTCTGTAGATATTTTGTGCTTACAATTTAATCGTACTTTATTTGATTATTTACTTGCTTACTAAGTTTCTTATTTAACTAATTACCAGTTGTAATATTATTCATTTGTTTGTGTTAATTTCATTTTTCTCTTATTGTACGGATATTTATACGTTTTAATATTCTGCATCTAAGACAAATAAAAAATGAATTAGAAAATATATTTATATTCTATATTTAAGATCAGTTATATCAATACTTAGATTCTTGTACACATGCATATAACAACACACAAATTTTGTTTTATAATTTGACTGTTCGGTACCTAAAAATAACAAATCTATTGGAAATAAAACAATCTATGGAATGCTTTTGAACAAGAAAGAAAAGATCACCCACAGCGATACTCTACAACGTATCGGTGTAGCCGAGCGTTTCATCGACATTTCACGTAGCGGCGCTCATGAATAAACGAAGAATCGAGTTACAGAACAAGCTCGCGAATTAAGTATCTGTAAAAACATTCGACATGTGGTGCACCAGGTGTATACAGGTGTCAGGCTCGTACATTAAATAGCTCCCTTCTTGTACTTTTGGAAAAATACTTGAAATTGTACTTTGCGTGAGAATAGTGTACGACTGTTCGATGCAGCTATACGATATCTTCTCCTTACGAATGTTTTTCTATGCATTGATAGGTTTTAGTATTTTAGTATTGCTTACACGTACCTTTATTAAATTGTATAATTTAACTTTTAATCGTTTAGAACAAAACAATTATGTGTATAATTTATATGAATAATATTTATTTTTAAATCTAATAATTAATTGTTTATTCGTAAAATTTAAAAAGTTTTGAGGTTAACCAAAAATGTTATTTCGCTATAAAAATGTAACCATATATTTTTTAGTATTGTTAGTTCATTAATTTGAAATTCTATCATTTATTATTTATTTATTTAGTTATTTTTGATATCCACAATTTCTAGTGGAGTTGATTTATAATTTTTTAGAAGTTTGGTAAAAGATTTTTTAAAATATTACTACGAAATTACTTTGTAATGTAAAATGTGAATGCTGAAATAAACTGTCATCGATGTTTAACAATTAATTAGTTTTGTGCATAATAAAACATATTTTTTTTTAGGTATTTCTAAAATTTAAAAAAAATTGCTTTCTTCTTTTGTAATTATAACATTTAATTTACCATTAAATTTTCGTTTTTTAAGCTAGTTCTTTAGTAGACGTTATATCTGTTCAATTCCATTTATAGCTAAAATAGTTCTGGTTCGAAGAAGATGAGTTTATTATCTGCTGTTCCCACCAGTAGAAAATACTTGAGACGAAATTTAATTCAACTACATAATTGAACAAATATAGGCAGTTCTTATATTAATTCTGGACGTACTATTCGAAGATGTAACTTTGGAGGATTTTGTTACTAATTATTTTGCAAGTTTAAAACATCTTGACCGTTGAAATTGTTTTTAATTATGAATATTTGATCCGAACTTTATTTAGACAAGTTTTAGGAGTCCATTTAGAGTAGCAAATTTATACTACCGACACATTTCTACACTTTCTTTAGCCTTTCCTGTGGTTTCCGTTTCAGTCGTACTGTAAAGAGTCGTGAGAGATTCATATATTTATAATATTTAATAACGTTAGCTAGTTTTTAATATCAGCTACATTTTTATAAATATTAATGATTTAGAGGATAAAAATAATAAATGTATGATTGCGCGAGCACTTAAAATTTCGTACACTATATAGTGTTAATGAATTTTGTTTTACTTACAAATATATATTCAAAAATGTAATACGTTCCATCCTCTTAATTTTATAGTTTTTTCTTCTTTAGCAGTTCATAGTAGGACAGTTGTAGACATAGAAAGAAAGATAAGAAAGTGTCGCAAGAAGTAGGAAAGTCGTAAAACGCGCAGCAGCTACGTCGTTCCTCGCGTATCTTTTCAGTGTTGGATCGCGTGGTTTATTGTCCTTGGCGAGTAGCCGCTACTCTACTTCATCGCTGCCTTACGTATGTAAGATGACCAAAGAATCACTCGTGGTATGCTTTACAATTGACGTTCGTGTTTCCAAAGCTTTAGTACTTTTTATATGTGATGCATGATATTGCAGTTGCTTTGTTCACTTTCAATGTATTTTTATTTACTTTTATTATTAACAAATTTTACAATTTCTTAGCGCAGTAGTTAGTTTAACATAAAGCATGACTTTATCCGAATTCAATTCAATATTAAAATGCAATGGTCAAGCGAATTGGACAACAACAAAAAATCAAGGTTGAATCCCTTGACAATTTGAAGAAACAGAATTTTACGTTTCTTCTCTACAAATCAAGTATTGTAAAGTAATATTCTACATACTAATATTCAGACATTTATTAGTATTGACAACTAAATAAAATTTACTAAAAATCTAAATCAATCGTAAATATTACAAGATACTATCATGATGTCTTATTTGAAACCATCTGAATGCTATTATGCGCAATTGCGAAATTAAAGCTCAGCATAATCCTGTTGAAAAGCTCTTGGTACGAAAGATAGTACAGTAGCAGGGCATTTTGGGGTATGCCAAATTGCGTCGGCGGGAGGCCAATTTCACGTTGGCCTGTATAGTAGAGCATCGAAGAAAAATAAAAGCGCGTAGTGTCGTCACGGCCGCTCAATAAAAGAAAAACCGACTTGAGAGCTGCAGGGATTTGTCTTCTCTTCCTTATTTTGCCTTCTTTCCGTTTTCGTATCCTCCCTTCGTATTACACTTTACTTCAATAAGAGAGAAAAGAAGGTGAACGAGCGAAAGTTGGAAGGATTTTTATATTTTTATTGAATATTCAGGATGTATGCACGAGTGGATTGCAGTCGCCCGTGGTTGCCTGTGGATTCACGGTTTCTTTTATGGCGTTTTTCTTTGTTTACATGCTCCAAATGCGTAATGTCCTATAACAGAATTTTTTTGTTATTCCAAACCTCGTCTTAATATATTTTTATACCGTGTAATTAAAATTTAAAATAAAATTACGTTGTATTATATTTGATAATTCCACATTTGCTATATTCGTTTGTAATATTTTCTACGTTCATTTGATTTGAAACACATTTGAGATTGATAAACAATCTATGTTACAATAAAAGATAAACTTGTTTCCCCAAGTAAATCAAATTAATTACTATTTTAATGTAAACAGTATCAAATATTAAATTTCCAAAAACTCTATCTATCAATTATCTTCCATATATCAACATGTCCGATCACCTCTAAACAAATTATCCCTCATAAAATTATATAATCTAAAAATGAATCAGTCTATTATTATGTAATCTAAAAATGAATCAACTTTAATATGTTCCTGAACTAATCAGATCTCATCGATACGTTGAATGGATTGCCAATTGCTGATAATTATCAAAATCCAACTCCCCTGACCCTAGACAGAATTCCCAGAAGTATTAATTCCATCGTCGTTTCCCCCTTGAACAACGACGTCGCTTTTTTCTTCCTTAGGAGGGGAGAGGTGACTTCCGGTCAAAGACTCGCACGTTTTTACCGAGACTAAGCCCTCCGACGTGTAATTCCCGCGGAATGACGACGGCAACTCGAGTTGTGTCGGCTACAAAGTTACTTTTGCAAAGGTACTGTAGGTAAATGTAAATGGGAAGGAAGCGAGAGGGGAAGTCGGCCATTGTCTTCCCTGGAAGTGCCTCGCAAGTGGATGCTGGATGGCATTCCATCTACCTTTTTCCACGGGAGAGGGAAAGGAGGCTTGACTCTAGGAGAGTTTGTAATTGCAGAGGCTTTAACGTGCCTGTGATGGCCAATGGCAGCTTCGAGTCCGGACTAAGGTAATAGCTTGCGCCGAATGTCTCTTCCATCTCGGACCTGAAAAGATTGAAGAGGATGGCAATAGGATAAAGCGCGAGTGACACTGGAGAAGCGATTGGGGGGGGGGGGGCAAAAAGGGTGTACTAAGGAATGGTGTGAGAATAGCTTACGGATGGTTAAAGGTGGTTAGCTGGATGGATGGCTGTATTGAGCCATGACTTGATCGTAGTTTCTTCTAAAAGACTGATCGAACCATCTCAGGAATTGTTCCTATCTTCAAGGATTTAGTACATAAATCGCTTAATCTTAACTTTTACATTAATTAAATCTATTTTTAATGAATTTTAATATTTTTAATTAAACACAAACAAAACTATTTTTTTAAACGTGAACATGTTCTATTATTTGTTTTTGCTTGGTTACTTTTTACAAAATCTTTATCCAAAAACAGCTCCGAGAAATTTTATTGTCTTAATTTCTAAAAACTGTATATGTTGTTGCTTTTATTAGTTTTTTGTATTAAAATAACGCTACAATTGTCAATCTGGCATATTAACAATATTAATTATAAGATACAATTCAATTAATATATGGTACTTGTTATACGAAAGATCATTATTAATACATAAATGTTCATTTCTATAAAAATTTAATATTTTTATCAAAATTTAATTAAATTAAAAACTCATAGATTATATCTCAAAATTATTTAGATTTAACGTTATTAGAATATCTAAAGTTTTGTAGTATTGTTCATTGTTACATCTACCGTATTTATTAATACAATCGAAATAAATGTTATTCTCATACGAATAACAACATTGATATAAAAGAAGGTGTATTGTAGAATTGATTATAGAAATGCAGATAGTAAAGCAATGTAGAGAATAAAGTGAAATTAAAATAGTGATACGAAAAGCTAGTATGGGTAACGGTGGAAAAATAAATGTTAGTTACACTATAGAAAAGACAACGCGAAAGGATTAAAATAAAAGAACGCAAATGGTAGGAAAAAATAAGGTTTAAGAGAAAGAAAGTAAATTTAGTAGTAAAAGCGAACAGGGAGAGAAAAGATGCAAAAGAAAAAAATAGTAGGATGGGAAGAAAAATCTGAAAAAAGAGCTAAGGAGAAGGCGAAAGGGGGATTAGGAGCTTTAGAGGCAAAAGAGCAAGTGAGCCGAAAAAAGTAGCAAACGAAGACAAAGGGCGATTCAAAAGGACGCGCGCCGAAGATGTCGAGAGTTGAGAGGGTGAGAGTCAAGAGGACAAGGGCTTTGTTGTTTTAGAATAGGATTGCACTTTGACGTGGAATTGTTAATTGAAAGGAGGAGACGCAGCTTGAGAGAATTCCAGATGTCGACAATTGGTACAGTCGTTTTTAAAAGCTTAAAGTGTTTTCTTTCTGACTGATTCAATTTTTTTTATTTTTTCCTTCTTTTATTAGAACTTATGGTTTGATTGTTTGTAATAAATGTTTATTGTGCTATCACATTAGTTATAATTAAATAATTAATAATTACATTTCAAAGTGTTTTTTATCTTCTAAATTAAATTAACATTTTTTTAACATAAAATTCTAAAATAAAATAACATTAATGATAACTATAAGAAACTTCTAATTAGTTTGTCGAAGCACATATGACTTTCCTCACGCTGGATACTTTTCAGACAATTAATGTAAAATTTAGTTGAAATAAAATTTTAATGTATTACGAAAGAATTTTTAAACTAACTGTTTATATATTTTAATTAATAACTCATACAAAATTAATTTAATTATAATATGTATCTATTTGAGTAATAATGTAGATTTTGTGTGAAAACTATGGAATAATAAGATTTATAAAGACCGACGCAGGGACGGAGTGGCGGAGACGCATATCGGCCGATTACGAAAGTTAATTAACATATACTACATCTAGTACGTGGATAGGTGACCCATCCTGGTGTGGCTTCCATAGTCGGGAGGTGTGGAACATTCGGTTTCGATGTTTGGATCTAAGTAACGTGAACAAAACACTCCCAAACAAAATATTTCAATACACTAACCATCTTGAGGAAGGTTTTCCCTTCCTTACGGGCATAACCGCTGGAAAATACGAGACAGTGGAGAAAAAAAGGAAAGGTAATATACACCCCTAAATAGATGGTAGGGATGACCCGTAAAAACCGGTTGGATGTCGGGCATACGAGGATAACAAGGACAAATAAAAAAAATAAGATTTATAAAGCTTATATGCACGTAATATTTTAAAGTTTAACATTAACGTGTTTATCAAGTCAAATGACGGTCCACCTAGTTTGTTTTTTTTATCACATTGCAATAGAATCATTATACATAAGATTGACATATTTTAATTTGACATTGTTTAATTTTGACATATTTTTATTAAATTTTATCGGAAACAAAATATTGTACTAAAGAAAGTGTGCACGTTTAAAAATTTAAATTTGATAGTAGTATCTGTTGTCTAAAAAATAATTAATACAATGGGTACTTTGTGTAGCTTAACGTGCAAGTTTAACAATGTCGTAAATTCCTGAACGTGATAAGTTACACACGTGGAAAAAGCGTGAGTAGTAAACCGAAGAGAAGAAAGTGAGTGTAAAAATAATGGAAATACAATTTGACATATCAATGTGTAGTTATATAATTTACAATAATATCATTAAATTATCACATTGTGAAAATATCAGAGAAGAAAGTACTATGAAAATTATAACTAAAAATAATTTAGACATAAGAATCGATTTTGATCAACCCAAAGCCAAATCCTCGAGGGAAGAAAATTCGCAAAAGCTCAGCGATAGCATTATGAGTAGTCGTCCGAGAAACAACAAACGAGCATTCCGCTCCATTCTAGAGATTCGCCTCGCTTCTTTTGCCGCATTTGCATGGGCAACGACAAAACTCGGAACGTATTCATGATTTTCTTTCAAGCTTCCCTCTGTGCCTAGCTGACGAGCGCGCGATGCACTTCCGGTGGCGCGCGCTGTTCGTTTGCAGCTCGCTTAATGAGAAGAATATTACGTAATCAGGACCGAGGCTTTGTGTGTGGTGGAATGGAGAGAATAAGGGAGGGAGAAAGAAGACCGACGAATGTATATTATTATGTAGAGCGCGAAGCAATCTTTCGCATTGTGACTGTGTGTGTGCACGCGCGCGCATAATTTTTACCGAGATTTACCAAGCGCTTTTTTTTTACTCGCGACGTTAAGTGCTAAACTTTTGTTGGGATTTTGCGCCCTATGAATGGGGAATCTGTATTTCGCCGACGAATAAAAATTAAATAGTGCAGGAAGCTTTTGATATTGCGGTTGATATTTGTAGAAAGTTTTTAAATGTTGAATTAGATGAATAGATGTTTGCCTGAATTAATACGAACAATGTATTCTAAAGATTGTATATTTAAATAATCGCTTTTTAATTACACCAGCTTAATCTGCTATGGGATATTTAGGTTAATTGAAGTTTTCCATTTCGTTGTAAAGTATTCTAAAAAATGTCATGAATAAAATTTGCCAGAATACCAAAAAGGCGAAAATAGCAATTTAATAGGTAATATATTGATGTTCATATTTTACGAGTGATATTATTAAATTATTTAAATATAATTGGATTACAATAGTCGTATATTAGAATCGATAAAAACTATTTATTCATAAAATAAGTATTTGCATGATTAGCACCGATTTGAGAGCATAAAAAGAGCGACGTTAAAATAATAATAAAAAATAAAAAATAAAGTATTTGCATCAAAATACATGATTAATTTAAATAAGATTTTTTATAATTTCGTAACCTAAGAAAATATGTTTTTAGTAAAGAACATGACATTCTTCATGAAATCTGAAAAATCTGTGCACGAAGAACTTTTTTTAATTCAGAACACAGTCCTTTTCAATTTAATGATTATAAACAACTACCTCTTTACGAAGCACATTTTACTTGAGATCCGAGTCTTACATTCTTCACTAGTAAAATAAAAAGAATATATATCTTTTCTGAAATTTGATCACGAATTTGAGTATTTCTGTTATACAAATGGGCACGAGCAGTAAGTTTTTTCTACGTACGCATCGAATAGCATACCTAGTTTGACATTCTCAATTGTTTTCCGCACTACTACACTATTTTTACGATTTTCAGTTAGATCTAAATCTCGAGAATGCAATATGTACTTAGAAGTGATCCAAGCCAAGAAGAATCTTTTTGTCTTTCTTTCGAGTTTTTCGTACATTTTACTTTGCACGGAAACAAGTATAGCTTATATTGCTTTCCTGCCTGCAGGTGGCGGATATAATGTGTGCGCGTATATGCAGGAGGTAGAAGACAAGCCGAAAAATGGAAAATGGGAAAGCGCCGGGAGCGAGATATCGGTGTTAGCACGTGAGAGAGTAAGGAGCTCTGGGTAATTCTCGTACCTTTGCGATTCGTATATTCGTATATTATGAGTTGGAAACAATACTGTGTACAATTGATAAATTTAATATTCTCGATGTTATATTATTGTTTATTTATATTTAATTTTAATTTTTTAATTAAATTTCTATTTCATATATTACATTTCAATATTATGAAAAATTTGTTTTTGAAATCTATAATTTTTTTATACAAAAAGTACTTATAAACATCTTATCTAATTTTAAAACGTTTACTTATTACTATTTTCCTTCTTGATTGGTTAGGTTTATAATTCATTGTATTATTGTATTATTGTTTGCTACTTTTATATTACTAAAAGTATTTTGTTGGTATTAAATCTAAAAACTTTTAAATTCATTTTTATTTATTGAATTCATCCACATGCTATATAATAATTAATAATTAGCAAGCTCTCTTTGATTCGAATCGCGATTTAATCAGTTAACTATTAATGTTGCGATATGCAATTAACGAAACATTCAGTTGACGTGTACGTGTAATGTTTTTTCATTCCATTCGTCAAATGTAATTGTTGCGCTAGAAAGCATGTTCTAGTTTACAAACACATCGGTTACTAATATATCGGAAACACTAATCAAATAGGTTCTGTATCAAACTTACTTACTTATTACATTTACTTTGTAATCTAACGCATATTTATCAGCAAACAAATTTTCACTCCCTTGTATATTTCGTATCTCGATGAAAGAAAGCCGCGCTTGAATTCATGCCTGCCCTGGCGTCTCTTTTGAATGACAGTTTGATCGCTGAGCCGGGAATAATGAAAAGTCGCGGTGGAGAAGAAAAAGTCGAGAAAAATGAGAAAGTAAACACGGTCTGAGAAGGGCCGAAAAAAAGTTCAAAGCTCTTCTTATTAAATTAATTTTTCATTTAGATGGTCTTTTGGATCGGGTTCTTTCCAATCAGAGGTCCCCTTTATAATTGAAATGGAAGTAGTACATTTTTTTTGCATTAGCAGGTACAAGTAATTACTCAACAAATTGAATACGACGTAATTAACTTATTATTTATTTTTGTACTTTTCTTTAACTATTTATTCCTCCTAAAATAGATTGCATTGTATCATATTTCCACACTTTGTAAATATATTATTCGGAAAAATAATTACTTTCTTGACATTATATTTATTACGTATACAATATATTATTAATTAAGATGTCGCCGACTACTATAAGTATACAATAAAATAATAACGAGTATTGTCGATTGATAAATTATACTCGTACATTTATTTATGGTTTTATTACCATTATATTCCATTAACTGAAATAAGTAGTGACAATCATCTACAAAAATTACGAAATAGCGTGAAAAATACTTTCGCTTAGAGAGCATAAATAAAAGAGGGAAAAAGAAATAAATAAAGAAGGAAATTGCGATGCACGTCGCGTTCTTTCCTTCCGTTTTATTTTATCGACCGTCGGCAGTAGTAGAGATGCGAGTTTAGTCGGACGACAGATACAAACGTGTCGACGCAGGGTGCGGACATACGTCTCGAGGGTCATTTGACATCTCCGGGGCTTGAGCGTACCACTCGGTTTTCCGTCAAATCGGACCCTGGCCGAACGAGCGAGAAGAAAGCCCCCATGTAAAATTTATACTCGTCGGCCCGTGTACTGGCTTGATACAACCCTTGAAACGTTTCTGTCAGAATCAGACCTTTCTTTTTCTTCACAATGTTCAGATTTTTTATTCTGTCTCTCAAACAAACTAATGTAATTTTATTATTATATTTTATTAGCTTTTGCGAATTAATTATAGAATATCAGTAAAAAATCTATTCATCAAATTTTAATCTTTTACAACTCTTTTAATTAGCATTGTCTAAAAAAAAAGTTTCCTTATTTGTTTAAAATAATTTTCACTTATGGCTATATTTTTATTATATTTTGCCTTTTTACATGTCGTGAAAGAATCACCTTAACATGTTCCATTTATATAACTTGTGTGATTAATCAATTATCATTTAAAAATTTTGTTTTTATAGCTTAATCCATTGATAAGATTTATTTTTTCTCAAAGCTTAATTTTACGTTTAAAATAATATGATTATAGAATTTTCTATAATAATTAAATTTTTAGCAATTTATTTCTCATGTAAATAATGATATGCAAATTAAACATAATTGGAACGGCTTCTGTTAGGAACTTTATTGAAACATGATAATGCAATGCTTCATAAACGCAACAATTTAATTTATGTACATACAATGAGATATTGTTTTTAATTAAATTATATTTTAACGTAAATTATTATACTCGGACACGAATTATATAAAATTTGTATAATAAATTTGTATAATAAAAGTAAGATTAGTATTTCGTGGAACTGGGATTGCAAGCGGACGACCTATTCGATTGCTCAAAGAGGGGAGATTTACGAGAGGGCCCAACGGAAAGTTTAGTACGGCGAGGGTCTTGAAACTATCCGAGTGTATTTAAATTTTTTTATGATTATTAACATTATTGTATTCCTTTATGTATTTAATCTATATAATAATCCAGATGAACTGCATTTCCCTGTTCATATATCTACATTAAAATAAAAAACAAATTTATTACAATCAGAAAATATTTTTAAATTTTACCATTTTTGATTAATTAACGAATTAATTGACCAACTAGAAGCAACCCCGCAAATTTCCCCTCAAAAGATGTTCTCCCCACTAAAGAGACTTGCGAGTTGCGTTGCTAAGAATGAAATTGACTTCTGTTTCCTTTGCGACAAGGTAGAAAACGTTCCTATTACGCGTTTTCACTTCTCGAGCTTCCGTAATAAATGCATGGTTCACCATTCTTGTACACAAAACTTTAGGTGTAGGTACTTCCTGTTGTACATCTACATAATCTTTCAAATATGAGACTTAACCAAATACGCTGCCACCATGATTCTTACTGTGCAATAATCGAGGTTGAAATGTAAATGTTTTTATTAATAAAATTTAAAATAATATTTTTAATAAAGACTTGTGTACAAAGTATAATTTTGTTGAATATTAACTACCTTAAAATAATTATAGAACGTAAACGAAATGAAAAGTAATAAACAATTGAAGTTAAGTGTACATGTCAATTACGCATATGGAAATGTAGCATAAAAAGAAATAATTCAGAGTAATTGTAAATTGTTGCTAATAGTTAAATTATAGCTAAGGCTAAATAGATGATCTAGTTGTGTATCTAGTTGTATTATAAAAAAGGGTTTAAATATAGCTAAAAGTCTTGTTGAGAATGTATCTCATTTTGTGACAATGTCTGGCTTAAAGTCTGGCTGTAAGTCTGGCATAGTGTTTTGTTGAAAAAATGATTGAAAATTCGGCTTAATCTGGCTCAAATTGTTGCAGCAAGTCTGGTTGGAAGTCTTATATTTGAAAGAATATCTAGATGTTCAACAAGAAGTACCTACACTTAAAGTTTTGTGAAGACGAATGGTGAACCATGCATCTATTACGGAGTCTCGACAAGCAAAAGCTCGTAATAGGAACGGTTCCTATCTTGATGTTAAGAAAATAGAAGTCTATTTCATTCTTAGCAACGTAAGTTGCTTTGGTAGGGAGAACACGTTGTGAGGTGAAATTCGAGCATTTATTTCTGGTTAGTTAATTATCGCAATTTTTAATCATTAATTATTAAAAAATGATAACATTCAAAAATATTTTGTGATATTAAAAATTTTTCCTAATTTAACTGTATGTAGGTACAGGGAATTACAGTTCATCTGGATCAGTCTATGTATATATTATATATATCTATATATATATATTTTTTTTTAATGAATTACGAAAAAATAATATACTGTGAAATGAAAGCGCATAGTAAAATAAATTAAAATAGACCAAAATATTTTTAATGCACTTTTCGAAATTTTTTCTCCATTACAGTAGTATCAATTTTTCTACTTGAGTACTTTTCTACGAATACGTAAGTATGATTCTGACCTAGAGAGAAGTAACTTAAAACGTTTCGGTTGTCAATGTTCTGACAAATAGAAACCCATTTTTAATACATCTAGAATAGAAGTAGTCCCCAGCGTTTGTCTCTTCGCATTTTTCGTAAAAATTTATATTTCTGGCGCTACCTATTCCTTCCTGCCCGCGTATTTTCGCATGTTGAGAATAAATTTTTATACGCTCGGCCATTTCTCAAGAGCAGCAACAGCTCCTCCTTCGAAATTACTTTTTTGCATTTTTCAAGAGCCGTGAATGCTAGGCTGCAGTTCATTCGTTTCTCTTGAGTTTTGGAATAGGTAGTTCCATTCCCTTTTCTCTCATCTCGCTCTATTCATTTCTTTTTGTTTTAAATGTATTTTAATGCAAAGTAATAGAATACGAAATACGCTCTTGTTTTACGATTTTTTTAGAGACTCATATGTACATCATACTTTTTTCACGTGAAATTTTGAAATATGTCCAGTCTTCTAGTTGTGAAAAAGAATTTTATTTAAGGAGGTATATCAATAGAAGTACAGGTTTTTCTTTATATTTTCTAATAAATATAATTATTTGTTTCTCAATAATCCTCGAATTACCTTCTATTACTAGAAAATGATTATAATATTGTCATGTTATGTTTAATATAATTATTTCTTGGTAAAATAAAATAAGTGATAAAGTAACAATGATTGGCATTCGCGCATCTTGCAAATATAGATAAGCAGGCTAGAACTTATAGTAATTTATAACTCCTTCCTTTTTCTTTGTTAATTTATGATTAAAATCCCAACTTTTGCTGTTTTTATAAACGGCACGAAAGAGAGAGAGAGAGAGAGAGAGAGAGAGAGAGAGAGAAACCATCAGCGTGTTGTCGGGTCGGAAAAGAAGTTTTGCCGTCAACCAAGGGATAAGCATATAATTAATAGAAAGAAATATTTGAACTTATGGCGATGGAACAAACAAGTTTTCCTTATACATTCCAGTAGACAAGTACATCGATCAGTTTATTGATTGGCATAGTTTGAATTATATATCTACACTGTAAGAACTAAACACATTATTTTTGCGCACCAAAAACAAAATCGCAGATATTTTTGTGCTCTGTACAAAAAATTATAAACAATAATTAAAATATTTATATGCATTATTTTCATACGTATTTGTACTATGTACTTAACTTTTGGGTACACAATCCAACCTACCCTTATTTATTTATTTTAAAAATAACATTAAATAATAAAATGTTTAAAACATTTTTATTCTATTTCTTTATAGAAAAACTTCTACATAAAATAGTATAATTTGCAAGTGTGAATTCAAAATCATTATGAATTCAAATAGTATATTATAACTCTTGTCCAGCATTCAAAAATTAATATTTACCCATATCGTACACGGAAAAAAGTGACATAGTAAAAATGACTATATCATTGAGTAATCGAGGGTTTCAGAAGTACAAGATTTAGTAAATTTAATAGCTGTGTAATACATTTTTCTATATAACATAGAAATTTTTATTATTTGTCAATTCTGTCCTTTGATTACTCATTGACAAAGTAATTTTTATTACAACCTTCAAAGTTAGTAAATAGTTTTAATTGTAATCAAATTAAAGATACTTTAATTTAATTTATTCTTTTGTAATATATATTTTAAAATGCATGCATATATATTTTTTGTTGGTCATCTGTACAACTATAGAATTGATATTTGTTCGTTATTAATAATGGTATATTGAAAGTAATAATAGTAAAATTTAAAAATTTATCTTCAAATGTGAAATATTTTGTGTAAAATGAAAAGGTCGAATCAAAAGTAGATATAGTCTATTATTACGCTTTACGTTAAAACAAAGTTTAATTTGACGCGCCACATATTTCAAACTGTACATTAATTTAAAATCAATTTAGAGTGAGCAATTTTCCAGCCGACATTTTTAATAAGTCAACGTTTGATCAGCGAAACGTTTGATTAACTTCAATCTCGTTTTTTTATTCAATCGAGTATCAAAACGAATAACAAAATTTTTACTTCACTTCCTTGTAGAATAAAAAAGAAAAAATCATTTGAAATACAATCTGGACAAGGTAAAATCATTACATTCTTTTATTTCTCTTTAAGGCTTGTAAACACTTATAGTGAAATGTATTCTCAAAGATATTTTTGATTTTTCAAAGATAAATATTTCAAATATGCGTTTTGATTTCGATAGTATCCTTTAAACTTTAATTGTAATTAACACATTTCTTAGTTTCTTCAACAGCTTTTTGTATTCAGAGTTTAAAAGCCACCGTATTGATTAAATATGTAACTATCGCTAAAATCTTGATATCCTCTATAAAAAAATATTAAAAAATTTGTTGTCATATAGAGATTATGCCAATTTTATTTCATACTTCTATTTAACAAAGTTATTTTGAAGACAGTTAACTTAAGAAATGGAGCAAATTTGAGAACTGTTTTGTACAATTTGAAAAGTAAGTTTATTTAAAGGTAAGAATTCAATTTAAATAATTTAATTTAATATTAAACTTTAATCAAAAGAAACTTTGAAATTTTTGAAAAATTAAATTATTTATTACTAAATCAAGAAAAAAGGTAAATAAATATTATTTATAAAAATAGTATGTCTTGCAATTCATTTAATAATTCTTAAAATATATGCTTGCCCAAATGTTGAAATTAGATACTTTAAGTGACGAAGGTGTACGATGGGAAAATTGAAGTTTCGTTTGTTTAATATTTAATTACTTTTATAATAATAAATAGAATGTATTATGTTTTATAAAGTATAATAGGGTAATGATTAATTCTTTATTTGAATGTGAAAATTGTTTATATTTTTCTCATTGCAGATTTATTCTGAAATTTACGAAAATAGTATTTATTCTATATTTAAATAGTTATTAAATTAATTTATGATTGTTGAAATTATTCAAGATTTAAGTTGAATATTCAATCCAGCACACTATATTTTGTTGTCTTTTTTCTTAGTTTTATTATTATTTTGTAATAATAAATTTTTTTCAATTTTGCGAAATGGGCTCCAGCTTGTTAGTAAACTAAACCAATAATTTTCAACAGGAGTTTTTAAATATAGTCGGAAATAAATCATAATGATTACAGCAAATATTTTCGTTATTAACGTCATTATGTATAAAACTAGTAGAAATTGTTTAAATTAACCTCACATCGACCTTATAATTAGTAAATTAATCAGATACTCTCGTTTTTAATTCCTTCTCATTCAAAAAGAATCATCTTGACTCACCTTTATCAAATATTTCCCAAGCAATGGCAGCCAATAAAACGAGGCCTTCCTATTCATGGTTACTTTCCTCCTTTATTTGTAGCGCGCCTCGTTTTTTGCGTTCCATCTCTATTCTTCTTTCATTTTCCTCTGCCTCGCGTAACATTTTTACAGGTCTTCCATGAAAAAAAACTTTGCCGATAATAAACAAAGTCACGCAGCCATCTCTCTTTTTTTTTACTATTTTTACCCCTCGATTTAATGAGAATGATCACGCGTATGCGGTGTTTCTACATTGGCTCGATCGACCTCTTTTTTATATTTTCTTTTTCTCTTTTATTTTTCAAGATTGCGAGAGCCCGAGCTTTTATTATGTAACATCGAGAGTGGGAAGATATATATATATATATATATATATACACACATATACACACGGGCTGATCTCGGCTCTTCTTTGCCGCTGGGTGAGTATTCGGGGAATTGACGAGGTTGAATTTTCTCGAATGGGAGTATAGCTACTTTCCTCCCCCTCCCTTTTTTCCGCGCCTTGTATTATACTTTATTTTCTTCTTGGTTTTCTTCCTTTTTTTATGTTTTTGCGTGTATATCAAAGTTTGGCCGCCTCTTGAAATTCCGACGTAAACGACCGAGTGCAAGATTTTCATTTCTTTTTTGAATTTTTTTTTGAATGAAGTACGTCGTGTGTTCGAATAAAATTTTATACCAAAAAATACATTTTTTTGTTCATACTTTACAATGCTTTTATTTCTCTGAAATATTTCCAAAATATATTTTTGCAAATTTAGTTTATGCTTTGTCTAAATTTTGAAATTTAATACAAACATATCTGAAGCTTTCCATATTGTTTTTTCCTACAACTCAAGTGCTGAACTATAATAAATAGTTTTTAACAATTATAATTTTTTTTATTTAAGGTTGTATTTATTTTCTAACTATAATCTTCAATTATTTTATTAGTAAAATAATTATTTATTTTATACCGAAATTACATATTTGTAACAATAATGATCCTATTTAGAGTGTAAGGCGTACATCTTTGGACGACAGAATGAATATCTCAACTATGTTTCCTTGAGTAGACTAGAGCAGAAATCCAAATTTTTCAACTCCACCGTCGTCTCTATCGCCCATTGCCATTGATCTCGCAACAAGCTCTTTTTCCCTCGACGACCGTCGATTTTTCGCCGGCCAACTGCCGACTTGATTATCTGGGCAATAATGGCGGAAAAGGAAGATTTATCGTGTGCGCATCTCAGGGTAGGTGCGTTACCGCCCCTTTCGCGATGATAGGAACGGCGCGGGTGCCACGACATTCGTCTGCCAGGATCCAACCCACGCACTTTTATTATCAGTTATCGCTGTCGAGCGTCGGTGACGTTGCAAGATTTCCCGACCTGCCTTTTTCCGGCGCCGCCGTCGATCCTCCCCCGTGATTCTTTCGTGATATGACCTTTTTTCTTTTTCATGGATATTCCGGGCTTTTTTGGCTTTGCCCGAGGATGCGAAATGTTTTGGCTATCGAACTTATGAATGATATCTGATAAAAGATTATAATATTAATGTTTGATGATGTGCTTATCAAGATTTTCGGTTTAACTCGTTATATTAATATAGTAGGATTTTAAAAGGATATCGAAGCTAGAGTTTTTACCGACATTATGTGTTTTATGGTTTGAAATTTTTATCATGAATAACAAAGTTTTTTGAAGATTTTTGGCAAAACAAGCTACATTTGCATAAAAAAATTTGGTGTAAATCCTTTGAGTAATAGATAATAGTGTGTAACCGCGATTTACATTGTAATAAACATTTTTTACTTTAATTTACGTGAGAATCGCGTTTCCTATTAATTTTCGTTATCGCTCCATGGATTAATTTCAAAATTCGTTTTTCATTCTCGTCATCAATTTATATTTTTTATAATTAAAATACTGTATTGTATATTAATAATAACTAGAATACAATTATATGATTCAAGTATAGAAAATGCCGCTATTAAATTAACTAAAGCAATTTTAGTTAGACCATTGTAATTTTCAACGGTAATACGAAACTTTACTGGTGGTGTTAAAAATTTTCTAGCGATGTTCTACAATTATCTTTGCAAACTTGGTGTCAAGCGTTAATGGGCTAATGCATCATATGTCCTTACATAAACTCGAAACTTCCGTCTAACCATTTGGCTTGTACAAAGTATCGCATTGAGGTTGTAAATTACTGATTACCGTCGAGACACGTACTGGTACGATATACTTCAAGAATCTCCTGATAGTATAAATCAATGCGCGAAATTGACCTATTTTGCGAGCGGCCACATATACACCGAGAAAGGCGTCGGCCCAGAAGAATAATAGCTTGATTCTCACAAGACAGTTAACTACTTCGGCGCATAACTTTGGAAAGTGCCTATTCCTCGGCCGCTCTGGAAGTTTATCTCTAAGTCTCCGGGGCAACTCTAAGAATGATTACTAGCACCGCCTCTGTTAAACAGTTCAGAAATCACCATTGTTCGAAAAATTGTTAAATACGTCTTGTCTTTTCGGTTAACCAATGAAAAACATAACTATACCCCGAACGTTTACGCTAATTGACGAAACTTGTGAACTTTTCAATATGCTTCAATTTGTGAATTTAATTAAAAAAGGAGAAATAGCTTTCAAGATAAAAGTAAAAAAAAAAAGTGAACTTGAGAGGTTTGGCTATTTTTTGTAGATCCAAGGCTCATCTCGACTGTTGGCACCTTGCCAATCTCTTGCTGCTGACCTTTCACAGAACTTCTTTAGCGATATGTATAAGTGTGGAATATCGAGACGCGCAAAAAATTCGACTAAGCGACAAGAGAAATTTCGATTCATCCTCTTTTGAAGAGCAAACAGAACTTTGGTCTTTTCATTAATTTCAGTGAGAGTATCTTTCTCGGGCCAGCTGCCGCCCTCGACGGTTAAATGAAAAGGGACAATGGACGATAACGGATTTTCACTTTCTCCACAGTTGAAGCGAAATAAAGCCTTCCCTTCCCTTTGACCGGTAAACCTTTTCCGTTGTACTGTAGTATAAAAGCACTTGATTACGAGTTACTTGACCTACGTGATTTTCGTTAAATTCAAACATTGTCTTTTAGTTGTTGTGCTTTGGGCTTTTAAGATAATTATTGCAACACAAGTCTTCTTTTTACGAAAAATGACTCGAAATTGATTCGTCTTTTTATAGGAGAATCTGATCATTATATTTGGTTTAGTTGCTTTCAAGTTTTGATTCATAGTTTTACTCAATAAATAATATGTAAACAATATAAACATTAAGAATCATAAAGATTTTAAAAATATTTCTTGCATTCTACGTAAAGTTTATAAAGCTCGGTAAATTTAATTTCTGTAATTCTCTAAAATTACCAGGGTTTTTATGGTACTGATGCGTATTTGAATATTCTTTTTGGTATACGGTATTGCATTGCTACTGCGACTGCCACCAATGCTGAATTCGTGACAAAATCACAATAGTAAACGATTTTCTTATGTATGGAGGCATCGGGTATGTAGAAAAAGAGAAAATATATTTAGCTGAAGTTATATGCGGGTTGCACTTAATTAAGGTGACTATTTAGATTGCCACATTAACATTGTTAAATTATTATAAGTTATTGGATATAATAATATAAACCTTTCTCCGTGTGTGTAAGTTTCATCATTTTATTTAAGTTTAGATATGATGTTTATTTACTTTATGAAATACTGTTTCTTTCTTTTCGTATTCTCATTTTATTTATTAATATTTATATAGTCATCAAGTGTTTTGTATGAATATAATATTTTTAGGTTGTAATATTACAAACAGTGATCGTGTACCATTTTTAAGAATATCCGTTTTAGATAGAGAGATTTATGCTTTACACTATACTAGAATTTTGCAATTCCGCAATATATATATATTAAAATATAAATCTTCATATTAAATTTTATTCGCGATTTATTTGGGTAACAGTAATATAATTTTTTTATGCGATCTAGTAAATTCGATTAAAATAAATTATATGTTATAAAGATAAAAAGTAGCCGTCATAAATAAGTTACACTGTAAACTTAAGTCTTTAATTTATCATTAATATACGTAGTTCAATTAAGTTTATGCAAAAAAAAATTTCTTAATCTCTTAATATCTTACCACAAAACTTAAATAAATCCTTCAACATCAGTGTATTTACGTGTTATAACTACCTGAAGCATAAATAGCAATTTCACTTAGCATCGTTAAATTTTGGAAAATCCAGGAAGCTGTGCTGCATAAATTTTTTCTCCCTGCTCTTTCAAAATAAGTGAATAATGAAAAGGGTGCAGGGTACAGCTTACTCGGATCTTTAACGTTTCTCCCTCGTAATTAATTAATGTAATTCTTGAGAGAGACAGAGAAAGAAAGAGAGAGAGAGAGAGAGAGCACAAAAAGAACGTTGACGCAAGAAAATAAGCCTTCCACAAGACTTGGTTAGAAGGTGAGAGACTTTTTCATCTGGTAAAAGGGCAATAGCAAACGGCTCGAAAATTAATATGGATGGAAGACAGCTGTCTTGTCAGAAAAAATGACTTAATTTTAACTTGCACAAATGCTTGTTAGTCACAAATTTCTTATTATTAAATGGGATGATACACTGCCCACTGATTACGTCTGCGTACGCAACAACTTTTTTTCTGTTTGTAAAGGACGGTTATTTTGATAGCCGGATGCCGCTTTTTTGACCGAGTCAGAATTTACTTTTAATCTGGGGACTGGTCGTGCGTAGGCAAACACAGACGCTCTTATTTACTCGTGTAATATTATCTGCGGAATTATTAAACCGGCTGTATGTTACAGTTGAAGTCTAAAAAGAATGTGTCGGATATAGTCTGGTTAAATTACGGCACACATTTTTTGTAGAATAAAATCGATTTCAATGTAGCAGAATGCTAAATTTCACGTGATAGGGCAAAGGTTCGTGTCTGCCTTGTATATGTGGATGGAATTAATTAAAAATTTAAGAAGACATTTACATTTACATTTTTATCTAGAATGCATGTGCTAATTTAGTGTTTTAACTGTTACAAAAACTGTTTCGTTTTAATACTTAGAAAAACATACGCGATACGGGTTTAAATAATATTTTGTCTGATATTTAGTTATGTATTTCATCATATTTAATAAAATATATCATTGAACTATAAGAATTTATTTTCTAATATAAAAGCATATCAACAAGAATTTAAATAAATTGCAATACAACAAGATAATAAATCTGTATAATCAATATACAAATCCGATTTATTCGAGCCGATTCATAATGTGGTAATAAAGTTATAGACTATGCAGTTTACTATATTCATATTCATATTCACGTTTGAGCATGCTTAGTCGCATGAATTAGCGTATGCATAATAGTATATAATTAGAATATATAACTGGCATGGGAAATGTGACGAAATAAGATAAACATAGTTACAGGCTTAAATTTCACCATCTGTGAATAGCGCAATTGTTATATCGTATCAGTAGTATGCAAACGTTATAAATAAACGTATTTAAAGCATATTCTGAATGTATACTTTTACAAGTTCGTAAAGAACTTTTTTAAGCTATTATCTAATGTAAATAATATATTATGTAGAAAATGTTTCTTAAGGATATTTGGTCATTTTTGATGCTTCGTGGTTAAAAATATCTAATTTATAAGTTATAACTAGCTCTTTTTTTATTCATTTTTAAAAAATGGCTAATATTAAATGTTTTGTAATTTCCATTAGGGATATTGTAAATAAAATTTTGTTAGGAAAATGTTTATATACTGAAAATAAAATTATAAAAAGTACTTCATCAGGTTTTCTCCGACTTTGCATTTCAGAACCTTAGATTTGACCAAGTTGTCGGTAGTCCATCAAAACTTGCTGTTCTATACATATATTACTAAATGCAATTATTTAAAAATGTGTGAATCAACCAATCTCAACAATTCTTACAATCATCAGTTGCCTACAAGCTATAAGCAAAATTTGTAAAATTGAATATGTATGTCGATTTAATCGATTGAACTAATAGGTATAAGTTAGGATTTTGGCAAAGACGGTGCACGTAGTAGGTGGCCGCCGCTTATGATCGCGCGCAACCCCGTAAATTTTAACCCCATCGGCTTCGGCCGATCTCCTCGTTGCGTTTGTCATCGCGTGCACACAATACGCAGAGGCGCCACGACTCCGGAGACAGTAAACGGTTCAGCCCGTATCTCCGACATCTCGTAAGCCACCGCGGCGTATATACGAGCAGATGAAGCATCGTAAACTTAGCTCTACGATCGCGTAAACATACACAAACAGCCAAAGCGGTTATCGCTTGGATAAGCATACACCGATGAATTGCGATGCAATATCCCACGGCGAAAAGTAGAATGATTGAACATCATTAGCTGATTATATATTAGTCATCAAAGCTATTGATTGACCGGAATAGTTAGATCTGCGGTTTCGTTATCGTTTCTCTCGCATCATCTGCGCATCAATTCAGTAATGCGCTGTTGATAATAGTATTCGTTGTTGTCTCAATTCGTCATATTTATATAGTATACCTGTTACAATAACATATTAGTTCAAGTTAAATGTATCATAAATAAACTAAGGTTCAGGATTCTAATAAATTGTTTAAAACTACTCAAATTTAATTAAATATCATTGTTTTATATTCTCATAAAATTTTAATAATTGTCAAATCAATAATTTTTTCTTGGTTCAACTCCGGGTGAAAGCTGTTGTTTTTCAAATGGTTTTTTCAACGTTTTTGTCTGTTATTGTTGAAACGTATTATACCGTTTCGTGAATAAGAATGCTGGATTAACATACGAAAATAGATAAATTGCTATATGCTTCAGAAATATCGAAGAAACTCTTTTATATTAATTTTTTTAATTGTTTAACGTCACTCTTTTTTCGATGTTATAATCACCGACTGAAGTATGGAAACACTTGCCAAAAATACATTCCTCATAATCGACAAAGTCGTTCATCGAACCCAGGATCTCTAGGTAAGAGTCCACCACTCTAACGACCGAGCCATCGCAGCTAGCGAGGGGCTGTTCACTCTATGAAATTTTATAACATTATACTCCTATTATTGGTAAATTTTGTATGTAACTTTAATAACATCAGTAGGGGCTTACATAATTATGTACAAAAAAATGAATGATTAGACTAAAATTTTATATTATAAGGTAGACAAAATACATACTTTTTGCGCAAAATCAATAATGCGTTGTATTACTGTTACGAACCAGTATAGAAAGTCAATTCAGTAATTACTTACCAGTTTGAAAAACTAAATAATATTTATGAACTCGTGAATCACTTGGCAAGAAATTGACTGAACAGTAAAATTTAACGATAACCACAATTTTATCACATTTTACTCTTAAAAATACAATTTTTACTGTAAGACCTAAGAAAGTAGATCGTTAGATACTATAACGCCGTTTTCCTCTTTTATTTTTATAAAAATAATATGTATATTGATAAATGCTTCGTATTTTTATAAGCTATAAGTTCTATAAAAAAAAAATTAAATTATTAAAATTAATTGTTATATCTCTTATCATAAATACGCGGTTGCATGATCACTCAGTATTTGCTGAGAATTCGTGAAACAAGTAACATTACTAATGTACATATCATATGAGTCAATTAGTACTAAATAAATATTCACTAAAAACTGTATCTACTGTAGCTTTAATATAAGGCTTGAGTAAACAGTTATATATAAACCTGCAAAAGAATAATTCATCATTAGGCCTTTAATGTCATTATTTTAAAACAAATATTTATAGATTTTTCATTATATTTCATTTTGTATTTATTTTTTAGTAAATTTTAAGCATATATTTACAAGCACCTGCTTTGAGGATGATATAGTTAGGTGTACAATATTTCACAACGCGTTATTCAATTGTTATAAATGTTTTATTTGCTTAGACATTTTGTATCACTTGGCTTCGATCGCTACACAATGCGTTTTGTAATAGAAGATAACAAAATAACTCTGTAAATCATACCAGAATACAATACTTTAGAAATGTAATTTATGTTATATATTTTTTACGTAAGAGTATAATTAGATACGCAACAAAGTTACACAATTTAACTAAGAATTAAATAAGTAAATAATAATCCTAATGAAAGTTTATAACAAAACTTATGTTTTAACGGGCTCAAAGCATAATTTAATAGATTATAACAATTAAAATAATAAGTTTTTATTACTAGTACTATTTTCATGCTTTGTGTGCATCAAGTTACCTCAACAAAATTTTGTCATCGAACCCCGATGCAATCAAAATAAAATAGTTCTGTTATTATTTTTTTAATATTGAATACTGCGAAAAATTTTATACAGACTCAAAAAATTTTCGTCGAATACTATAATGCACGACATTAATTATTTATTTTTAATTATCTTTTATTTAATAAATAAACGTTAAGCCAAATTGACAAATTTTTCAAACTCTGAAAAATTAATTTTTTATGTAAACAATGTATTCAATCAATTGTTATTTTTAATCAATTTTTTTCTTTTGAACAAAAAATTTTTAAGTAAAAAAAGTTTATGTAAAGAGACAATTTTTAAGTAAACAAAGCTTATGTGAAGAGACAGTTACTTGACAGGATGCTTACAAAAAATTTCAAATAAATCCAAAAACTGATGCGATTGATGATAATTTTGTCACACTTTTCTTTTGAATTTTGGTTGAAACGATTCTATATTCTTAAAAAGTTCCAGATAAGTTTATATTTTTACTAAAACATGCCAAAAAATTTTTAGATTATTAAGATAAAAAACAAAAAAAAATTTTTCGACCTAACTCTGCTCTTAACTGCTTCGCGATACCATGTTTACAATAGGTTATTAAAGGTGTGTCAACCCATACCTGGGCAAGTAGTCCCGCTCTGTCCAATGGAAGATGCGTAGCGTATAAAAATTTTATTAAAATGCTATAAAGATGCAGTTGTAGTTTAAATCAATATTGTCTTTAAATAATTCTCCCCTTAAAACCGTGAAATCGATATAGTTATAGGTAATTAATCTACCGTAATCGAGAATCCATGAATTGGACGTTATAAAAATGAAATCGATCATGCCCGTTTTACGTGGAAGTACTGCACATATAAATAGAGGTAAGGTCGTATAAACATCCATAGGTTCAATCGCATACACGTCCAACCCTAACTATGTAGAAGTGCCTGTAACGCCGGCATATCGCAACAAAACGGACGCGAGGATAGAGAGGGCATCGAGTGAACTAGTTCACCTCGCGAACCTAGGAAATTACTCGGCATAAACGCTTAACGCTCGGCCAAGCGTGAGGCAGTTATACAAGGACATATATAGAGGGAAACCTCGCGTACGGAAAAGAGAGAAACAGTTAGACACCAAAGCTCGAAACGAGAGATAAAAAGAGATGCGGGGAGAAGAGAAAACCATTAGAGGACGCGCTTTGTACTAGGCGGTCAGAGGTCATCGCACGGTAGCCGTTTCCCCGCCGGGGCATCAACGTCAACATTAATACGCCGCGGAAGTGACGTTAAAAGAATAAGCCAAGCCTCCATGAGTTTACTGCGAGGAGTTGCCCACGATTCTCTCTTTCATATTATGCGCGCGTTACTCCAATAATTGGTAATACGAATGACTGGGGCTCCCTTCTTCTTCCTCTGCTTTTTTCGCCTCTATCGTAATAGAGAGTCACGATATAAAGCATGGGTGTGCACTTTGCGCGCTTATATTAAACTGAGAGTTGTGACGTAAACGACGAGACTGAATGAGACGTTTGGGGACGAGTGCCGGCAATGAATCTTTTGGTTATGCTCGGTTTACGATGCTTTTAATGAGAAAGAAAAAGTGGTTATGGTAATACTGACCAAGGATATCTACACTCTTTCCTTCACCCATTTTTTTTATCGTTTCGATGCTTTTACGGTTTAGGGTTATTTTATTTACTCGATTACTATTTATTTCTCACTATTATTTTACTAGTCGGTTAATTTTATAAATTATATCTTATTTCCTTATTTTATTTTTATTTTACTCTAGTATTGAATCGAGGTATTTTATAAGAAATACATCATCCAAATAATTAAATTAAATTTTTTATCTTTTCACGGTATTAAATAAAATTAAAAAATTTAAACGATGTTTTAAAACGTTTAATTGACATATTAAATATATTCTAATTATAACTTGATCCAAAGATTTGATACGAGGAATCAATTAAAATATTATTAGACTACATTAACAAATTTGATTTTAAGGCAAATTTTATAAATTATCGCTATTGATAAAATGGTATGAGCAAGATGAATATTAAATTAATACTTAATAAGTATTGTAACCTCTCGCAGCTTTTATGTGTCATATAAATGTGTCATAATTGATTTTCACTCATGCAAAATCTATTGTACGATAATGTTAATCATATCAATGGCTATTTATAACACAATAGAAGCCGAATAAAATAAATTTGCGTCACCAAGAGTTGAAAACAATTGATTAATTTGAAAGTAAAATGTTTAGTGATGTAACCTTCGTGCACCTAACAGCGACATGTACTACCTGCTAAATTATGCTCCGTTGATTGCACAAAATTTTACCGCTTTACATATCACATTAAATAACGCTTTGCTCAATTTAAATTCATTCATTGTTTGAATTTACTACAATATAGGTTTTATGTCCAGACACGTCTGATACTGGTAATTAAGTCGTTGTAATTTATACAAGAGAAAAATTATTGTGTTTGCAATTTTGTATTAATGCAAAATTTAATGCTCACAAAATGGACTATTAATTAGAAAATTATTTTATAAAGTTGTAAATAATATTAGGTATAAAAAAGCACCTTTTAAAAATTGAATAATTAATGCATTTTGAGATTGTGTAAATTAATGAAGTATCTTGACGTTTTTAAAAACTAATATGAATGGAATCGATTAGTATACCAAACATTGAAATTATTTATATTTTTCAACTTCGCCACGTGACCAACGCATCTTTCCTTCCGTGATGGAGTAATGTAACAAGGCGTAACAGTAACTATCCAATTATGTTCTTTCGAGTAGGTTGTCGTGATTGCATCATCCCTATGTCGAATTGTTACCACAAAGCAGGATGTCGCTCTCGTGTCATCTCTGTGATGAGGAATGGCAACGTGAGGTGGTACTTGATATTTTCTTGAAATTGATAGATCATTGCGTAAGAATTACCGTAATAATTACATTTTGTAACAATAGCTGCATTACCTTGCTTTTTATTTCAAATTATTAGCTTACAATTTATTTTATTTTAGCTAATTATCAAAAATAATGATATTTTCAACTGTTCGTACAGTGAATGCCAGGTGTAATTCAATTGATAGATTCATTGTATAACTAAACAGATACGGAAGGTTTTGAAGACCTGAACGAAGCGAAAGTTGTTGAAACAAATGTGGAATATGTTGGATCGACGTCTGACCACAACGTTACTTCAATGAAAGTTAGATGTCATACATGGTTGCAGGGAATTGCAAAGGTTTATCGACCGTTCGTTAATATCATTCGTGCTAAATTTAATAATAACTTGTTTTACGGCATTATACATGCATTACATACATGATAATTATTTTAACATTTAGGAAGTAAGAAAAAATTAAAAACTAAAATCTATGACCTTATGATATTTGAAACATACTAAAGTTATCGAAAAAATAATCATAAAATTAAATAAGAATAAACTTGATATTAGTATTAAGAAAAAAAATTATTTTCGTATGCAGTATTTTCATTAAATCGAATTAATTTTGTATTTAATTAGATGTACACTTTATCTATAAGAAGGAATAATTTAAGCTAACTCGTTCGTATGAATACAGTATTCGCATATTTGCTTTGTAGACGCAGATGGTGTACAACATAATCTCTTGGTTTCTTTTTTTTAAATAATTATATTCCTTTACTCTCTGGTGGAAATTTCAGCAGCAGTTGGTCAGATTTCTGGTTAAAAATGACTGCTAAAGAGTTTTCAAGGAGAATAAACGTGTTTTCAAATTTTCATTTTACATTATATAATAACTTTATTATAATTATTAGAAGGTTACGTCAGATAATTTACTAAAATCGGTTGAGTTTATCAAGTAAATTTTAGCCCCAGCATGAGATAATTTGGAATAAAAAATTTCAATTCCGTAAACTATTCTTTTCCGAAAATTCGTTTCAGTTATATAACTCGAAAAAGCACCTTCGAGTTACCCTACGAGCTGCGACGGACCCTCGAATATCTCCGAATCATCGAAAAATCATTTATCCCTCCCATCTTTTTAGAGAACTCTCGGTAGTTTCAACTCCCAGTCGTGCGTCTTCGTCGCATGCAATAAACAATCTCGCTAACGCAATCTCGGAGGGTAAAAAATTGCAAATCGCTTTAGGAATTCGGGGTAGGGGTGGGGGTGGCGACGATGAGCTGAGTCCGCGCGTCTCTCTGGGCGCGAATGCAAATGAAAAAGGGAAATGCGATCAGCCGAAGAGATTGAGACGTTTTCGAGGCGCCTCGACCCAGTTCGGGATGAGCGTACGGCTGCTCGCCGGAGATTGCAAATCGTAACTTCCGCTCAGATGTGCTGGCGGGGAAAAATGGCGACGATCGAACTCTCAAACCCTATGGAATTCCCAAAGCGCGGAAAAACGCTGACGAGCGGGATTCCATCGGCGTTCTCCCGTATACCGGAAGCGGCGTCATTCATCACGCGCGCGTTAGAGAGTCAAAACGAGCATGGAAACGAGGTCGGATGAGCTTGCCCCATAAAATTAAGCCGATTCCTCCCCAGGCGGATGTGCGCGTGATGCCGAGGGTTTCGGTCACCTTCTTTCAACGTCGATAAATATCTTGCATGCGGTTCTGATATCTCTTTCTCTCTTGCAGCTTGATTCGTTCCCTTTTATCGGAGTTTGGATTAGTTAAGCCGATAACGTCGATGGATTGAAGTGCTTTCTCTTTTTTTCTTTGCGCTTTTCTTTTTACGCTGGCTTCAAGAAGATTGAATTTTGCGTTTCAGATTATTGCGAGGCTGTTTTTCACTTTGCATATATTTGAATAAGTTACATTCTTAAATAACTTCATGGAAATTAATTATTTTTCAGTCTACAATATATAAATATATAAAATAAAAATAACTTTAATTATTTTTAAATACGTTTAAAATAGATTGTTGAAAAATATTCATGTATCTCATGTGTAAATTAATCTTGTTTAAAATATGATAGTCGACGGCGTGAAATAAAAATAAATTAATATTATTACCTACTCGATTAACGTAGAATTGCAATGGATATGTTATGTTTTATAATGATCAATGCTGGTTTTGTGCACGAAATTGAAATTTTTAAAGCTTTGAGATATAAAATCAAAGTGAAAAATTATTAGCACAAATATCAATTTTAAATCGAATTACAAAATCAAACATTTGTGGAAATTTGTAATTATATGTTTAAGACATACCCGGGTTAAAATGTCAAGAGCAGTAGTTGACTAGGTTTCCCGTTTAAAACGAAATAATTGGTCCAATATTTATTTATCTTATGGAATACATTCGCTGAAATCTATAGTATCTAAAGTATTTTCGTTTTTATCAAATAATCAATGTCCCTCAAATTCACAGAGGAACACGTAGCAAGTTTAATTAAATATTGACTAGATTTACGTTTTATATCTGTATGGAGTCGTATCACATACATAGTTCAATGTATTGTAAAACGTAATATCTCCAATACGATAATACAAAAACCATGTTAACACGAAGTCAGTAATTTAATTCTCAGTATAATTACTTGATAGTGCATAAATAGACTTTTAAATGTAAATATCCAGCAAAGTAATAATAATTAAAAGTATAAAATAAAAACGTGCTATTAACTCTGTTTGCATTTCAATCTAATTGATTTAAAAATTGCAAAGTTACACGTCCAAACGAAAATAGTAAATCCGTAGGAATAGCAAGTCAAGGCTCACGCGCAACCGGCCAGTAAATCGAGATGAGGCAGCGTCCAAGCGTACGTAACAGTCGTCGTCGCAGTCCTTCGAAACTTGTAATCACTGTAAGTCGATCTTAATGACCCCGGCGCGCCGAGTTTGAGATTAGATGCGAGAGTGTCCTCTGTAACAATCGCACAACAACGACCCCACGAACTGCCGTGTGCACTGTCTCTCTAACCCCACGGCCACTTTAACTAATGAAACCCACAGGATTGTCTTTGTCTCTCTGGTTTTATCTTTGCTTTTTTTCTTACTGTTAATACCTATTGCGTTCCATGTTCCGCTTCTAAACGTGACACTTGTTGATTTTTTCAACAAGTGACTTTTTTTATTTTTAATCGATGGGATATGTATCGGTCCTAAACGTTGTAGATTATTACAGTACATGCCGATTTAGACAAGTTGATTTTTTTTACAAATTAATGATAAAAATTATTTTTTTATTCCAATTATTATAAACAGTGGTGAGCTTGGTACGAGGCGCATAATATTAGTGAAATGCCGAATAGGTTAGTGATGAATAATTCTTGTATAATCACTCGATCCGATTAAAGTGAGCTAAATTATGGTTACGTAAATAATTTAAAATTACATAGCAAAGTGAAAGTATTCGTGTTATTAATTCTATTTGAAAATTTAGTTGGAATATAAATATTTAAAGGAAGTGATTTCCTTCGGACTGATCGAGATAGAATTTTCCTGCGAGCTACGTGTTCGTTCTCTAAGATCTACCTACACGGAGAACCGCGCAAGCTCATTCGTCTCACTGTCAAACTTGATAACTCGATATGCACGAGTCTTCTCAACTATAATTCTTGACAAAAGAAATTATGTTTTCGACATTCCATAGACTAAGCTTATAGTCTAAGATGTATTTAAGTAAAATTTTATGGAAGTCTATTAAATATCTTAAAGTAACTCTCTTGCACATGTTTACAACTAGGCGTTTATTTTCATACTTGACAGTACATTAAACATAATATACATAAATTGTTATCCACTTTTTCTGTTTAATCTACTGAACTATAGTTAATCAAACTAAATGTTCGTTCTACTTGGTGTATATTGTATATAAAATATAAACGCTCTAACATACCCGTTGATATAACTATCCGTAAAACGCGAGGTTGCCATGGTCGAGATCCTTTATTTGTATTGCGCACTTATTCGTTGGAAAAATATAAACTTTCGCGGGTAAAAATAAGGTGAAACGGATAAAAGGTCAACCGTTCTTAACCGCGTATTAGATTGCCCGTACGGGAGCGCGTGCGTTCACGAAAACGTGCCAATAAATTTTTATTGCTACTTTATGGTGATAAGGCTAAGAACGCCGGAGTTGCTTGCCGGCGGCAACGAGCCGTTTTAATGTAATGGGATATCATGAATCATATTTCAACGTTGCGGCGACTCGATCCCTGGATGGCTCGATCGGCTCTGGGTTTACGCGCTCGCGGTAATTTATTTTTTTTTTCCTTTCTGCCGCTTTCTTGCCTGCCTATATATGCGTGACGGAATACGATCGTTTTCGTTGCGCTTCCATCTTTTCTTTTCTTTTGCGTAGTCGATTTAGTGTTATTAGTGTATATGCCATACGTGAAATGAAAAAGACGCGAAATTGAAGCAAGAGTCGATCATCGTTTATTATCCAGAATAGAAGGGATTTTATACGGTAGTTTGAATTTTATCGCTAAACTCACATTTGAAATATATATATTGTACTGTTCGAAAGGAAGGCACAACCATTTTATTACAATTTTGAATCGCAAAATAATGGAAAACAAAAATTGAATATAAAATTTTTATTTTAAACTTGTTTAAAGTATACTGTTATTGCAAGCTTTTGTAAAGATTCATGATGATAGTACGTACGAAATATGTACATGTAAAGTTCTACGTAGTTTTTGTATGTTAATAGAGCTTGAACCTACTTTTGTAGTATTTAATAAAATAAATTTCTATTTCAGATAAGTAGAATATTATAATAATGCACATGGCTAATAATACCTTTATTAACTCTGAAATATTCATAGATTACACTTAATGTAACTTCTTAATTACATTATAGGATTAACAAACAAAGCGCATATTCAACCGATCATGTTAATTATAATATAGGTTTTGATGTTCTATTGATGATAGAATAATTTACATTTAGTACTTTTACCATTTACATTTTACGCAGTAATTACAAGTTAAAAACTCTTTTTTTCCAATTAAATGTCAGATATCGAAAATGAATCACTTTATGAATTCATTTACTTTCCCTCCTGTTCCATGAAAACCTTCGAAAATAGTCATAATGTTTAATTTTATATCTGAAGATTAAATCAAGGATTCGTCGGTAAACAGTTCACATAAATATATCTATAAAATACCATGCTAGAAATATTTTTCTCAACTCCGTTATTCTATTTAGTTCGATATATAATTGCGTTTATCGATCAAGATAGCAACTATCTGTGGCGCTCTGATCGGAACAATATCGTCGGCTCGCTTCGCTCGAGATCGGGGTATACGCTTTGTTGTAATCCTTGATAGTCGACGTCACGCGTATTTTTTTTTAGGCGTCCAGATGATTGGCCTGGTAACAGTGTCGAATGGGCTCAATGTTGGCCTTGAAGTTTCATGCTCGAACTTGGTCCTTAGTGGCAACGTATGGTTTAGCTTATTTGATGATCCCGAGACAAAGGAGGGCGAGGCGATTTTTCTTGTCGGCTTATAGCCGCGGTATCCACCTCCACCGGTACCTTCACTTTATTTCGGTAATGCTAAAGTTCGCACTCCCGTTTTGATGAGTGGGAGATGTGGTCAAATTTGATCTTTACACGTTTTGCATAAATATAATCCGTTGGAACAGGTTAATCTTTATACCTACAAATCTATTAAAATATTTCTAATGCATCGCTAGTTTCATGTATAATAATGTTTTCAATATTGTAATTAAATATATGTTTTCAACTTCACAGTATCCAAATAAGAATTTATTTGATTTATATTAACAAATAAAATGTTGGAAGTATCAATATAACTTTCAGTTTAATTGTAACAATGAATAATTTTATGATTCATAATAAAGAATCAACAAGATATTCAATATCTACATTGTTAAATTAAATCTGTCGTTTATTACTTCCCCTTATATTGTTTGATATTACAACAGATTTTATTGATAAGTTTAATAAAATACAGGTGTGACAATTTAGTTTTACGTATCACTTGTCGATTAGCGAATAAATAAAGTTTTCATGTATCGTTTATTGTTTATATGTAAAATCAATATTCCATGTAATAAAATACAGAATAGATTCAAATATTTTTTATTTGCACACAAAAAAATCCATAAAAAACACAATTTCCCTTCGATTTTTTTTTAAATAAAATGTATCATTTAATAATTTTGTTACACATACGCGATACATTGTTATTTTGTGTAAGGATATAATACTGTGTTATACAATTTTCTACCTTTAAAATAAACGAAAAGTGAGTTATGCATTAAAATTTGCTAACAAAAAATAAGAAGTAAGTTGAAGGAAAATCTTAGCCTGTACACGAAGATACTCTGACTGCAAGATGCCGTTCCGTCGCACATCTCGCTTCTTCCTTGTGCAGAAATTTCCTTTGATCTCGAAACATGAAAAAATTTTCCATGAAATTGCCGAGACCGAACAAAGCGTCTGTCGCAAAATCGATGGACCCGCAAAGGCAACGCGCAGATTAACCGTTTGTGGTGTCCGGTTATTGTGATGCAAAGTGTCTCGGAACGGTCCATCGGCAATTAATATGCAGAGAGGGGCGGTGGCGGAGACGCGCTCAGTATGCAGGACGACGCTGCGCCGTCAGGCCACGTAGCATGATAGTATGATTGTCGGGCCACTCTCCGACCGACAGATTGGCCTTCCGTGGAACGGATTTCGGATTTGTAGGGCGAACGTTGCGCCTGGAATTTTCACATAGGATAAATGTCTTAGATGCTTTACCACTTTCGTTTCGATGTCACATCATATTATTAATTATTATCAATAATTATATATTTGCTTATTTATATATTTACTTTAAGTCTATACTTTACTTCATTTTATAGATTTCTTTGTAGATTTTCACCTCAGAAGTAAAAAATATACAAAAAATAGTATAAAAGAAAGGTATCTATAACGAAGAAAATTCAAATTTTAATAGTTACAGTAATTTTTATATTGTCTACGTATAAATTTTGTAAATAATTAATGAATAGTTATTCTAAAAAGCTTAAAAATATTTTAAAAAATTGAATGAAAATCATTAGTTTAAGTTATTAAGACAATAACATTTAAAACAAATATTTATACCGCAGATTTTCTTTTTGGTCGTTTTTCAAACATTGCAATAGATTACGAACATAAAGTTTCTAACTAATATATACATAGCAGTATTTTATAATACACAAGTTCTGTAGCTTATTATAGTGATACCTTAATTACTTTACTAATTATTTTAATAGCTGTTAATAAGCGAGAAATTCCATGAACTTTAGAATAAGCTTGTTCCATTTTACTTTATGAAAGTCGTTACAATATAGTAGTATAATAAAAAGGGTTCAAAACATTAAAATTCATGCTTTTGTTATTCAAACATATAAATCGTTCTCTGTTTACACGTCAGCTTGGATATTTATTTAAAAATATGACCATTTTAATACGAAATTACTGTAAACCAATATTTTAAAAGTAAAACGGTCAAGTTGTTGTTTTTAAGCGATTTCCAATTTTGCTTTATTCCAATGTTATTTCTACAACCTTTGGTGAATGGCGTTAACCCAATATGCTAATTAAAAGTATTATTATTTTACGCAGTCATTAAATTTTATGATAACGTTCAGAATTTTAAGATGCCATACCGACTGAATTCTCTTTATTAAATTTCATCTGCGTTTGATTTTGTTCACAAAAAAAAACAAATAACTAACTTTTTTATTTGTAATTTCATCGTTTGTTTAAAAATCTGAATTTACTATTATTAAAAGTGTTGTATATACTCAATTTTTCTCTTTTCTAACATTGGTCATGTAAATGTCGTAGCATAGGAAGAAAAGTGTGCAGTAAAAATTACAAAAGTGTACTTGTAGTGCCTTCACAGATTAAAGTGAACTTTTTTGGCTTTTGTTCGCTAATGGAATAAGGAAGAAGAAGGAATAAAGATAACAACATCAATGGGTATTGTATATATAGATATAGAACATGGAATAAGATGGGAATAAGATTTATTCCTTCTTACTTCATTTTATTTCTTGGTACATATAGTTACACTCCCTTGTGTATTTTCTTATTCTCTATTCTTACTTCTTTCTTATTCCATTAGTGTATAAAGGCCTTGTCCAATTTTTACTATAATTTTATTTATGCTCACAAGATAAATTACTGAAATCACGGAGAAAAAATTATAAGGTATCTGTAGTAAAAATTGTAAATGACCCATGATAAGATGTGGTTTGCAATAAAATTCCTTAATTATTACACTCATGCACGAATTCATAGTACGATCTTTCGATTTTCTGTAAAACAATCTTTTGTTTTGGAGTCTACTCAGTCTTACGTACAGTCCAAAGTGCATTACTAACTATAAATTTACTATAAAATTATATATCTATATTAACTATAAATTTTAATAAAAAATTATTTATATTTTTATTTTGATCAGAATTCTTTGAACGTATTAAATGTTTATTTCTTTCTTACTAATATATTGTATGGTAATATTGAAACTCCGTTTTATAATATACAAGTAGTACAAATCGATGCCGATTTCGGTAAATATCAATAAATTTATGAAGAGGGTGGAAGGCATAATACTCTTTTAAATGCCCAGTTACGGCTTTAAATATATTAATCATGTGCCTAATAAACATTGACATCAAACTCGGAGGGGCTAGCCAAACGGCGCACCAGTCGTGGCGAAAATTCGCCATCAATTAAATCGTGGAAAAGAGCGTCGCAGGTGCGTGACTACACAGCCGACCGGCGTTTCCGCCACGGCCGCTAATGAAAAATGACCCTGCGACCCGCCGGTGCATTAAAACTGCAGCGTCTGTAAATCGACGGACACTCGGGCGGAAATAATCTGCGCAATGTTTTGTGCATAATGGATGATTAATAAACAAGTCGACCAAGCACCCAGTTGAACCACGAGCTTAGTTTATCGGCATTATCGTGCCTCATGGCTAATTTCCGCAACACGTGAAAATTGACATCGAATCGCATTTAACTAGCTCGGCTTAGCTTTTTTTAGTATAAGCACATTCTAAATTTGAAGAATTTAATTGCTTGTTATTATTTAGTTGTCTAGGAGAAAAAATTTCTAATTTTAAGAGTTCACGAAATTTGCCTTTATCGCAGAGGTAAACATTTAAAACTTTTTTTCCTGAATTAATTATATTTTAATTTATTATTTTAAAAATAACGTAACGTAGAGTACTAGAATATACTGGAAAACGTATTCCAATTTGGGTTTCTTGGATTTAGCAATAAATATATTGAAGTATACTATTAAAATTTTTCACATCTATCACGCAAAATCATTAATTTAATATACATTAATTAATTCATTTGAATATCCGCGCATATGAATCTTATCATCAATATATTTGCATAATAAATTTATTTTAGTTATTGTGTATTTGTGTGAGATTTAACGCGTGAAAGAAATAATTTAATTGCAATGAATAAATAAT
Organism: Theocolax elegans; assembly: GCA_026168455.1. NCBI lineage: Eukaryota > Metazoa > Arthropoda > Insecta > Hymenoptera > Cerocephalidae > Theocolax > Theocolax elegans. The sequence goes on along the minus strand of CM047425.1, from coordinate 87,442,670 downwards.
AAATCAACTATTCTATATAAGATATTCACTTTTTCCAGTGATTGCGTAAAATATCTATACGAGTTATATTTTAAATACGATGATTACATACGAAGTTTATTATAATATTGAACATTTTTTAGTAAACAGAGGTCATAGTCGAGAAGTAAAACAATCCCCTAAAATTTACAGATTTCTAATCGTTATTATTCTGATTAGCAGTTAGATGCGCTGATAATTGTATCATTATGGGGAGCCAATAACGTGTCACATCCTAGTGCGTGAATTTGAAACTCTGTCTGTCTTATCGGATGCGCATTGATTTTACTCATTTATCAATGCGGATCCAGTAAGACAGACATAGTCTCAAATTCGTTTGTGCTGTAGTCTAGTTGCTAGCTTAAGGGGGTGGCAGAAATTTTTTAGGGTGTCTTTGTCGTATTGACCTGGAACTTCGTAGAATTACTTATTATTTTATTACCTAGTGCTTCTGTATTTGGGTTTTCCATTAAATTACATATTTTTTTTAAATAAATGAAATAATTGTCTTTTTTTTGCTCATGAGTCAGTAACCCACCGGGTATGCCACCCCCTTAAGTTGTTAACTATGGTTACTAGGATTGAGCTAATAGCATTATTTTTCTGATAAATAAATTTTTTAATTTATAGAAAGGTAAATTTAATTTTAAAGTAATTTGGTTTTTAAATCTTATAATGAAAATATCTGCGTCAACTTATATAATACTTTTACTATGCATAATTATCACTATTTACTACTAAATCTGACAATTTGATTGTATCAATATAGTAATTGCTACAGCATGTATTTATACTTTTTATTATCAACATTTTTTCAGTGGATTGATGTTTAGTAGACTTACAAATAGAAGCGAGTAAGTAATTGAAAATTTAAAGGGTTTTAATTTCGCGCGCGTTAGGTGCACCATCGTTTTCGATCAGAATTGTCAGTCAACATAAACCTATCATAGGGTAGCGCGTTAACTCGGTACTCATCCTATTACAAATTCATCAAATGACGTTGCTATAAATTGGAAAAACAAGCCACCGTTTCGTGCACAAATTGCTGTAGCGTAAACAAATAAATCGAAAAAAGCAGCCTCCTAAACAAAATAGCGTGTCGCGCTTATCCGCGCAGATTGAAGGCAATAATACAGAAATGCACGTGACGCGTATCCACGCGCATCCGCGTTAGGTACACATAATAGGGTACCCTTCGAAATTCACGTATCGGCGGACGAAAATGCGTCGCCTCGCGTCGCGAGGTTCATTTAGTGACGTCAGCCGTCAGCGGCCATTATTATATAGGTCAGCTATTATACGAACGACGCGTCGGCCAGCTCGTTAATGAAATCGGCGATGCGGAAAATTCTACAGTCACGACACTTTTTTTTTAAACACTCGAATTTTCGATAAGGATGAAGCATCCACAGGGACGTTCACTTTATGTGGTTTTAACTGCCGAGCAATTTATTTTATCAGTTGCATATAGCTGTGAAGTTGAATTAACGCTTTATTAATACACTTATTTTTTCTTTTAAACAACTATATTATTTTGAGCTAGAATTAAAATTGAAGGAACTGTCACTGTTACTCACAAAAAGATACTTCATTCATTATACATCGCTTTAATAAAAAAATTGAATTTTAAATTTTGCAGGCTACAGTTGTGGATTATAAGAATTACATTATAAATCGATAATACGCAATCTTTATCTTTTATCGATGATTGCATAAATCTTAGTTTGATATTTGAGCAGTTTATTTAAACCTGCGAATAATATGACTAACTGTATGTATACAAATACAGACTGAGAGTATTAAAATGTACAGGAAAAATGAATAAAAGTAAAATCTCAGATAAAGAATAGATTTGTATGTAAAAATAGCTGTTCTAAAACAACGATGCAAAATCCAAATTAAAGGTGCACATATACACATGGATTCACGTGAGTCTAGATTATTTAAAAAGATCATGTAGATTATTCTAGCTCGATAACAAAAGTCTAGTTTGAATATACAAGGTGTACCTTTTTAAATCTAATACAATATAAAATATTGTATTTCTATTTTATAAATACACGAATATATATATATATATATATATATATATATATATATATATATATATATTGTTTTGGTAATTTCGTTACAAGAATAATATAATAAATAATATATAATAATATATAATACATCACGTAAAAACAAAAGTCTTTTTTTAATACATTTCGCAACATATTGACTCATTATGTAAAAGTTTATTTTTAAAATAGACTAAAAGTAATATTGGTTTTGTTTACGTGTATATAATATTTACCTGAATTGCTTGTTGTTGTTGTTCTAGTTCAATAACTTACTCATTTAAATACTAACAAATAATTTAATTACTTTAATTTCATTAAAATAAGTAAATTTATGTTATATTAATGCCCAGATACTAAAAACACTAAAAAGTATGCTCTAAAATTTGGGAATATAAAAAAAGTATAAAAAAACTAAAAGAAAGAAAAATGTCAATACGATTGATTTAACTGGATCAGGCGAAGAATAAAAGGATTTCTAAAAAAGAAACATATTTTTATCTCAATTTCGTATAAAGTTTATATTTGACTAATTAAATTTGGTAAAAATAATCGAAATTTTAACTAAAGTTTTGATAGATATTTGTAAATACTACTAAAAAAATGTAATTTACCTAAAATTTAATGAGAAATGTAACCTTTTTTAAAATACTTTCGTGAGCCACAATTGGCCAGCCTTGTATTTTTCAGATTGAAAAATATTTGTTATATAGATTTAAGGATTAAATTCAGATATATACGGGAAATTAGTGTAAAATGTAAAAGAACCACACCTTTTTCTTTAATTGTTATGTACTTTGTTTACATTGCTCACACAAAATTTTGAATCGGTACTGACTTGAAAAAAAAATATTTTTCAGAATAATAAATTTAAATTAAATTGTATTTTATATTATAATTGACAAATTCTAGAAAGATTTTATCAAATCTTTATGTAAATTATAGTTAAATATTATTTCAACTTTATTATATATTACTATTTTAAATTATTCTTTTCAGAGTCACCATTAAATTTTATCAAAATTTTAACCAATAGCAGATCGTAACAATGTATAGTTTGGCTAAAATTAATAGGAACTTCTAAAAAGCATTTATTGAAACTTCATATTAACACTAACTAAACTTTTGATGTTCTTTTGCCAAAAATTAGTTAATTACGTCAGTTCGGTTTAGTTTCATCGAATAACGCTGTATAGCAAAATGTAAAATTTACGTTAAGTTATAATAAAGTCAGATTTTTTATGCGAGGTGTCATTTTTTCCGTTCAATCGGGACGCGACAACGAGAAAATCTTTGAGCCTGTAGCAATCCCCGATCAGCATGTATTTTTCTTACACCCTGGTCGTAAAAGAAATCGAATCAAACTCACAAAGTAGAAAAAGCGAGAGAGAAATAGAGGGCGCATACGTACGTTCTTATTAGATCTATTCAATTCGAAAGATGCAGACTCTCACGAGACGCTACGCGACATAGGGATGTTTTATGAGTCAAGAGTTTGTGTGTTAAAAGTTTCTTTTCTGTTACGTTTTAAGGGAAGAGTATGCGTATCGAAAATTAAAATTTTTTCCCCGTCGCTCGTTACATTAGTGGCTGGCAGTGGGGCTTGGCGAAAGTCGTCTTTTTTCCACCCCTGGCATGATTTTCATTTTTACGGTAGGGATCTAGTAGAAGGCGCACAATTTATCCTACTCCTTGATCTTGCTCCTTTTCGCTTACTAGTATGCGGAAGCGAGAATTTCCGAGGGTGCAAGTTCTAAGATATAGTTTGTGTATTTGAATGCTGTCTTAAATCTTTTTCACTGCCTGATCTCCATGGATAATCTCGAATGTTAAATTTATATTTACTTTAAAGAAATTTGTCATTATTTTAATAATCTTTTGTTTTACATTGTACGATTTTAGATTGCATATTAAAGCATTCAAGATAGTGATTTCATTCTTAACAAAATAAATTTCTTATACATAGCAATGAATATCAATATTTTAAGTTTGTTAATTTTATTACATATCAAGATTAAGTAGCTAAACAATTGATACCTCCAAAAAGATACTTATACTTTAGTAGTACAACAAACTGAAGCTTTTATTATTTTAAAAAATGCTCAATATCGTGTTCTTCATCTTCATTTAAACGTTGTTTTTTTAAGATTTGTTCTCTTCGCCATCTTCCACAGGTTTTAAGCTTTATATTAATTTTACATTTTGTTACGAAAACCAAACAACTTATGAAGACGATAAGAAGCATAGTTTGGGGTGGTAAGACTCATCAGTAAAATACCTGTCTTACACACGAGAACTCGGGTTCCTCACATGTCATCCTTTATTTATTTATTTTTTTTTTATAACAATTTTAATATACATTTAATTTGATAAACAACAACCTATGCTGACTGATCATTTCAATTTTAAAAATTTGACTAATCTAGATGATATCTTAGAGACTTATAATTTATAAAGAAAGTACACGTTCAAGCCTTCAAATTACATATTACGAAAGATTGTAAAAGTTGAGTATTTTCCCTCCACGAATGATAAATAAATTCGTAAATCGTCAATTCAATTGGTCAATTTATTTAAGAGTAAACATTGGAAAACTATAAACCCTAGAATGTTATGTGAGAAAATGAGTACGAAGCTAACTTAAAAATGACCCAAAGGATAAATAAAGTTTATTTTTAAACTGTATGTTCTACACTCCCACAGCTTCAGTTATGTATAACCTTTTTGGGTTTATTTACTGGGTTATCTGTGGATGCGGCATCGAGAATTATTTTAATTAAATCAAATATATGTATATATATATATATACTTATTAAAAGCAACGATAAATAAACTATTGATTCTAGAATATAATATTATACTTAATTTGTAAATAAATAATATACTACGTTGTGGTGGAATTAAATGATGTCTAGATACTTTTATTTTTTCTATTTACTTCTAACATTACGAACCTGAGATTAAAAGAAAATTGAAAATTTTAAAAAAGTAGCAGTAAAATATCAAAACGTCAAAAGCACGCAGCAACGTCGAACTTTTCAGGTGCTTGTAAAGCACAAGTTTTTATTAATAAAAATATCTTTTATACGTTTATTCAAATGCAGAATGTGTTTATTTTTTTAAATAAACTTAATTATGCATTAGGGTATAAAGTGTGCTTATAAATTAGTTGTATTTATAATTTAAGAAGTAAAAGGATATAAATAATTTATTTTTAATTTTGATATTTACTCTACAAGATATTAAAGTAAACTACATCTTTATTAATTATCGCATCAGAGCAAACTAATAAAAAAAAGGAAGGTAGGAAGCAGGATATAACCAAGGCAACGAAGCAGCTCTTATTGCGCCGTAAACAGGACCGTAAAAAGGCGAAGGATATCGGGTCCAAGGCAAGGTGAATGAAATCAAACCGAAATATAGTCTAAATAAAAGATTTCGCGCACTTATCTAGGAAAATGTCCCCCCATTCGAGTCAGACATTCGGTTAAATTGGAAAATGGAATTTTATGGGCTCTCACAGGGTGCGCTCGTTCGGTCTTCTTTTCTCGACGGTGGAAAAGCCATTTCGGAGCTTATGACCTTGTGTATCGAGCTGCCTTGCTGCGCGAGGTGAGAAAAGCACCCAAGAAAGGCGCGATGAGGCAGTCTCCGGCTCTATAGTAGAGTTCGAAAGTAGGTGGTAGTAGTACCAGGGATGGGAGAAAGAGTGGGTGCCGGTGGGTGCCTAGCCTGCCAACTGATATGAAGACTTAAATACGTGCAGCTTTCCAGCCTGGGAATACCAAAGATGCTTGGCATTCCTCTCGTATTCTCGGGGTATGGATAAGGTTCGCAGAAGGCTATTCCTCTCGTTGATTCTTTGGTACTGTGGTCGCTTTTCTCACTCTTTTACTTTCTCCCTCTCACTTCTTCGACTTATTCTCTACCTTGCACCACGTTTCTCACTCACTTTTTATTGGTGTTCAAGTAAAAAGGAGCTTTTTGCAATGGGTCTCTTGAAATTTCTAAGGTCATCCGTATAAAATTATATTCGACCGCGATTTTCAAACCAAATTTTCGTCTTACGATTGCCGTTGTGCTGTCAATTTGATTTCGCTTAAATTTTGTACTCTGTAAAAAGATTTCCTTCCGTATTTTACTGTAAATAGTTTTCGTCAATAAAAGCTGCTTTTTACAACTTCAAAAAAACATACTAATTAACGCTCCGGTTAATTTTACGGTATGGTGCTCGACATAAAAATAAATGATTTTAACACTAATATATTTTTAAAAGCTGTAAAATTAAAAGCAAATAGACGGTGCATTGTAATTATAGTAAAGTAAACTTAATCGATTGATTGTTAATAATGTAATATTTTAATAGGTTTTTAATTTTTCATTATCTGTAATTTACCAACAATACTGCATTATTTGTAAAGGTTTATTTGCTTAAAAGTTTAATTTATTACTTTAATTTATACTGAGATATATAATTACGTTTGTGCTTGAGCTATATTCAACTTAATTAAAAGTTTATCGGCAATGCATTTGCGTAGAATGTAAAGCTAATGTAAATTTCAATCTTTCAATTATAATTACAAACATTTTTCTCTAAATATCAATTGATTGTTCATCATGGAGTGAAATTAATTATAAGACATTAAATTTACTACACTGTATTCAAACATTTGTTTGCAATCAAATTCTAAATCAATGGCCTGTAAAAGTAAACTCACATGTTTTATACTAGCGTATCTTTTATTTTATACTGTTGTATCTTTGAAAACGCTCCTAGAAATCTAGTAAATGTTTCGAGCAAACTACAACCATGGCATTTTAACTTTACCTTACTTTTTATCGCCGATCTAACAGATAAACTAAAGTTGATTTAATTGTTGGTACTACATATTTAGAAAATACATAAAATTGTTTACACAGAAAGGTATGTATAATTTTAAATTTCGACGTATATTGATATATAAATTCTCTATTACATTTGGACTCGTGTCATAAATACAAATTCACTTCATCAATGAACAATAAGTTAAATTATCCTCTATTTATTGGTTTGAGATTTAATCAAGTACTGAAGCAACGATTAAAGTAGTATGAAAGTTTTCACCTCTACGGCAATTTCGTTATGTATAAAAGACAACGGGTATTTTTAGTATTTCGATCTCGTTTCGTTGGTGTCCAGACGATTTAATTTGGGAAATAACTCGAATACCTATATAGACCACGCGCAACGCAATCCTAATGAAATCGAGTTGTTTTCAATAGATTTAATATTGGCGTTTGACGTCTGCGCGGTTTTCTTATTGAGGTCACGTAATCTATGAAGCGACGCTTCCTTGTGCATTTCCATGATCTGATTTTAGGCATTCGTCAACCAGTCGGTGGAAGCTTCTTGCTCGATTGACCTTGCAAATGAAAATTTGAAATCCTCGCGTGGATTTGCCAGAGTACATAACGTTTGCGAGCATCTACAGATTTGAATTTTTCCTCGCCTTTTTCTCCCACTCCTCTCTTTCTCTTTCTCTTTCTCTTTCGCTTTCTCCTTTTTTTAATACGCGAAATGCTCCGCATAGGAACCGTCTGGAAATCGATTATTCAAGCTATGCCGTTAATATGCATTCCTTCGAAATTACTTTTGTGTAATTGTAATTTGAAAGGCAAATACTTGAGAGAGTATTTGTGGTTCTACTAAACGTTTTCAGCGAAAACGCTTTTGGTAAATTGAATGCTGGAATTAGTGATTTTTTAATTGTCGAATCAATGAACTTTAGTGGATCGTATATTTAATCGGGATTGTATGTACAATCTTTATCCAAGTTAAAAGTAATTTTATCGTTCACAATAAAACATACTTTAAACCATTTAAATTCCAATTTCATTTTGTACAGTTTAAACAACTTCTTCCGTTGTAGGAGTTACAGTACAGTAAAAGCGGTGTTATCGGTGCATATTGACCGAGAAAAGGGTACTATAATACATGATTTGTCACGTAGAAACGACCATTAGCTAACGTTTTCTTTGCGTCGTAAACAACAAAGATTTTTACAAGTATTTAAATAAGCTTGACACGTTAGAATCAGAAAATTTGTGCTGACATTCGAGCGAGAGTTTTATATATGTATTTCTGGCACGCACTACACCCTACATTATCATGACAAGTAATGAGAAAATGGTTCAAACGATTATTCCTGCACGAGCAATCAATTTGTACTTTCGCGATCTGAACACATAACGAAACAAGTATAAGGCACGAGTGCGGAGGCGAAACTTTACAAATTTCTTTTCCTCGTCTCGTCCCTCCTAAAAAAAAGTTGAGATCCCTTTGCGAAGGGGCCAGTAAACCAACGAGTACAAAGTGCTCGAGAAGTTAGATGGGCGCGTGTCAATATTCGCCGTGGAAACCCTAGCAGATTGAAAGACGTCGCGGGCCAATAACGATAAGGGGAGCACCAAACGAGAGATATAAAGCGTCATACTTTCCGGAGTAAAGGCGAAATAATAATGGCGGATCGCGTGAAATATCGTTGGGAGTCGAGTGTAACATCTGCTAACGAAAAAAATATCGACTACCGCGCGTCGATGACATTCGCGATATCGCTGTTTGATGGGACGAAGGAGAAAGGGAGACGCTTTTATTTCATTTTCCCTAGTACGACGGAGTTCTTCGTACTTTTTTTCACGGTGATTTGTTAGTGATCCGTCTTGAATGCGTGTATTTTCTCATTTTAAAAAATGTTCCTTATACAGAGTTATAATCGATTTTTATTCGTTAGATATACAAAATTTATGTTCATGATAGAGATTTTGTAGTTTTTAAAACATTTTGTCAAGATTTATGTTTACGATTTATTAGTACGATTTATGCATTCGATGCAGTTATTTATTATACAGAAAATACATAAATACATATGAAAATGTCATAAATACTCTTATCCTTAAAGTATTTCATTATCTCATTATTTTCCAATATCTTTTATAAACTTTAATTACTATATTAAATGATCAGGTATTTAACTAGTGTATTATATTATTATGAATTTAGGGTAACAATAATTAAAATTTAAGGATAATATAAATATTTAAGTATGACAGGAGATCAACTTTATTAAATTGAAATTTGAATGATAAATATTAATTATAGTTCAAAGTCAAATTAATTATATTAAAGAACATCACTATATAATTAAAGTCATTTAAGTGAAGAATTTTTTATTTTTTATACTATAAGAAAAATTAAAAATCTTAGCTAATAAACTAAAAATATTTCAAAGTATTATAAAATAATATCCCACTACACAAAAGAAGCGCTGCCCAATTTGGAAATATATTTTCGTAATATGTAAATTTATTGCGGTATCCAAGATTATGTTAAAATATTATTATTCATGTTTATTGAATTCCACCAGAAAATATTTTATATTTTACAGAATATTCGACGCCTAAACCTAAAAAATGTTTGAATATGAAAAAAATTATCTTTGCGTTAACTAAATTAAGCCATTTTTATCCATATAATTTTTTGTTAGGTTTAGGAGAGAAACCACTAACTATTATTCATACTATACTCAAAAACTTTCTTGCTGCTTTGAATTTTATCCTCATTTCACTAAGGGTTTCGGATCCTGGTGTGGGGAAGTAAAAGCCAAAATGACCATGAGGGCGAAATCGATCGTGAGTTATTGCGCTCTTGAGAAAGGATGTACCTGCTTTACGCAAGGGAGAAAAAATCGGTAAATTTAGATTTTTCTCTTGGGAATATGCGTTGCCTAATGTTACCCACCCCTTATTTGTTTTTGAAGACATTATTTTGAGATTATAGGTAGGATAACGATCATCTCCAGTAATCTTTTATTATTACATAGCTATATAAATATAGTATTTATACCTCTCTAATGTACATTACTCAATGTTCTTTTTGTGCTAGGGTAGAGTTAATTGTTTGATATGTATAGTAACAAAGATTATTAAAATTAGTATTTAAAAGGATACGTGTAAATGTAATAAAACTTACTTAAATTTTGTTAATGAAGATTCATCGATAATAATAATAATGTATTAAAAAGTTGATATAATTGATAAATTATACGACGATACATAACAATTAAAATACTCTTTATTAGTTTATTAAGTTTGGATAAAAACTTTTTTTACGACAGATATTCTTTATTGATGTAACGTAAGAACTTAAAATTTGAATAATTTCCAAACACTAAGTCATGAATATTTCCAGAACGTCTTGTTTATAAAATATTTCGAACATAAGATTTTTATAATCGTTTCAAATTCGTATTTATTCTAAATATTGTCCAAAATACTCATCTGGGAAATTCATTTTATTAATTTATGTCTACGACTGATCTAATAAATTTTTAACTCAATTATAACCTTTTTACACGCACAATATGTTCTGCAAAATACTATCTGAATTTGAGTATAACTAAATTTTCTGGTTTAAAAAAATGTTTTCACCAGCAATATTTCATCATACCACTTATTTATTGACACGTATAAGAACGGATGCATTGAAACTTATAGACAAAAACACGCTCATTGGCGTAATTTGTTCACGTATGTCCATGTACAGTTTATAGTTTAATTAATATAAGTATTTAAATACAAACTTTGGAAATGGTGTAAAATTTTTGTTGGTTCCATAATTTTATAGGCATTGCGGTATTCATACCAATCGATTATTATATTATTCTACATATCCGTGTAAAATTTATGGATACTTTTGACGAAAATAAGGTAATAAATAAGTAAAAGCAATACGTAGGAGACGCCCGTGAAGTAAGACTCCCTAGCCGATGAAACCCTCCCATAAAAATAAATCATCGATAATTAGATTTTTCGTAAACATCCGGCCGCATAATATTCACGTCGGAACTTGGAAGCGCGGAATTAGCGCGAATCCCCAGCGCCTATCAAACTCCCGTAGTACAGAAATAAATCATCAATAATTAGAGTCCTATACATATACATATATATTGGCAAAGTAGCTTCTTGTACTCTTCCCTACCAAATTGAATGAGAAGACTCGGCCTATTTGAATAAGATTCAATCGTAATACGGACAAATTTCGTCTTCGAAATAAAACGAGCAAATTCGAATCGATTTTCGATTCCTCAGAGCGGGATAATTTGCTCGAGGGATTCAAGGGTACTTTCGACACTGGCGTATTAAAGCCGTCCTCGGTTGTCTTAAGTCGCGGTTCAGCATTACGGAAGACGAAACGCCAGGCACCTTCTACCTCTTGCGAAAATAACTGCGTTCCCTTTCTCTCTGCATCTCTCTTTCTCGTTCCCTTGTTCCTCTTCCCGATTTTGGTTGGGCGATTGATGATGCTCATTGTTCAGCTCAGAGATCCGTGTAGGTATTTGGACCAATGTTCCCCTCTCTCTCTCTCTCTTTCTCTCCCTTACTCCGTGCATACTCTACGTAGTTGTGTGGTCTTTGTCTCTTTCTCGATGTGCTGTTGAAATAACCGCGAATCCTTTCTGACGTCAGAGACGTGATTGTTTTAAAGGTACTTTTATGCCTTTCATTTGTTTGTACAGCTCTGCGAATTTATAGGGCGGCGCCCATTCTGGGAAAAGGCCAGTTTAACGATTATCAATCCAACTTATAATAAATTAGAATTATAGAAAATCATTTTCTTCAATCGCAGTATTGCTTACACGATTAACAATGAGAAGACGTATTATATAACAGTAACTATTTATAAATAAAAAGTTAATAGCTTTTAATTAATAAACTTTTTAATTTTCAAGATTTATTTTAATAACTACGTTTAAACGTATGAAAGTTGATACTTGAAGCTTCATCGATCAGTAGCAGTACATGCCAATAAAAATGAGTTATTAATTATTTTAAAAATTACGTATTTGATAATTGACATTTACATTAAAATATTAATTATAAAATTAAATATGTGAATTTACGTACACAGAATATCTGTATATAAATATAAATATTAGTTCTTGTAGCTTCTCGTTTTACGGAATTAAATCTTAAACTATATATAGAATAAATTATTTTTTTATTGATATTACGAGTATTTAAGAAACATAATAAGATCGTATAAATTGATTTATCATAGTAAAAAAATAATATTTCGAGAGACTACAGAGAGTTTACGCACCAATGGAATACAGGAAATGAAGATGATAGATCGTAAGGGCGCGTCGCACAATTAAGGGAAAAGCGAAGGCATTCCTCGGTTGATGAATGTTTCTCGTGGCGGTCGACGAAATGAATTTCGTAAACAATATCTCGCGAAGGACGTGCAATTATGCTCTCACTTATCAGATCCAGAATCCGCGAAATGGAATCGAGAACCATTTAGAAAAAGAAGCAATCTAGTTGTGCCTCGTTTCAGCGTGTTATTAGATCCCCTCGTCTTCGTTGAAACTGTCTCGAGAGCCACAGCCATGAAACGAGTTCCTTCTTCTTTCGAACCTGCAACAACAGAAGCATTTATCAGGATCGTATCGGTGAAATAAATAGTTCTTTATTCCTCCGACGTCGCGTCGTCTACCTCCGCTTATTTTTGCGAGGCTCTGTGCACGGAATTTTCTCGTTCCTCCTGAAGGGAAAAATTTATTCGCTCATTTGGTCGACGGAGTTGTGGTCTTAAACTTCTAATTTTTCCTGAATCGAGTTAGAAAAAGTTGTAACTTTCGTATTGAATTATGATGTAAAATGGATTTCGGTTATCTCATTAACTTTGTTAAACTTTGTTAAACTATGTGTCACATTATTTTTAAGTGGCGTAACAGGATAATTGCTTGTAATTTAACAGAAATATTATGTTGTGCCTTCAATCTTTTAATACAATCTTTTAAGACATTGATCTAATGTATATAAGCTAACTAAATTTACATATTATTTCTTTAATGGTATCAATATATGACTTTATAAAACTTTTTCTACAACTATTTATAAATAATTATTTTATTTTGAAATATTCAAGTATCCATCATATTTTATATTTAAGTTTTATTATTCGATAGATAATAAAAAAAATTGTTAGTCTATGATATTTTAATGAGAAATAATTACGTTAATATGTATGTTATTCTAGGCCTCAGTGAAAACCAATTTGTAATAGTCGATAGTAACAATGACAATGGGAACAATTACAATAATAACAACGTTGACTAGACACTGTAATTGGTGGGACAGACACGTATTAGCGTGGGCACCCTAGAAAGTCGGAAACCACGCGAGAGCCTGAACTTTCGCGGTTCCGCTTTTCCAGTTCTGGTGGATTCTAGTAAAGCCAGCGCACGTCACTGTGGTTTTCCGACAATTTTGGGTTGTTCCTCGGGAGAATATCAACTCGAATTCCGTCGGTTCATACCGAAAACCAGTCGTTTAAATTGCGTTTTTCCTCAGCTTTTTATGCTAATAAGCTTCATTTATGGTTCAACTTTCGTTTCAAGCTTTCTCAATATTTTTTAAAGTCGTATACCCATATATTGGTGGTTCGATTTAAAACCAAAATTAATAAAAAAAATATTTAAAGTGACGCTTTATTAAAACACTTACACGAATGTCAACTGTGCTTCATTAACATTTTATATTTAAGCGAATGTCACTATAAAATAAAACGTTGAACTCTGTATAGTGCTCTTCAAATATCTCAAATTGTATATACAAAGCGTAGAAAAGATATACCGTTCGCTTGTTTCTGTGACCTTAAAAGTATTGACTAATAACGTACCCGAAATTACCAATGGTTCTCTCATTGGTGTTCGCGTGTGTGTGTTTGCATTGTATAAAATTACATACTATGTGACTTTCATTAGATAGATTGGACTTAATACAAACAGTCGTCAATTTAATATCTATAAAGTGTGTTTTTTTGTAAAAGAATTAGGTAATCTACTGGAAAAGTTAGTTAAAGTACTGAACATCGTAAAAGAAATAAAGTAGCGTGTGAATAGCTAAGTGGGCAGGATGTACTTCAAAATTCTGTGGAGAGTGTTTATCATGATTTAATTATGGATGATGCCGAGTATACGTATTCGTCTAAGTTTAGATTCATCACTCGCATAGTAGTATAGTGCACGTAAGTGTAGCCCCACGTAGCGATGTACTGGTTTATTTGTAAATTTAAACAGTATGTCTAAACTACTTTGGTAATCCATCAGTGAGAAAGTCACGCGGTTGCAAAGCCGCTTCAAATAATTATAGGTAAGTGGCGATGCAGAGATTGATGGTCGTAACAAATTATTCTCAATTAATTCTTGACCCGATGCTTAAGCAAACCGAAATAAAGTTTTCTCGTAACTCAAATTTAGGGCACATTCGTTTCAAGCTTGTTTCAAGCATTTCCGACTATTATCGGCAGTATAGGGAATATTTGGAGCAGCCATCTCCTCTCTACGAATATGTCATTTTCTAATTGACGTGGATTCTGCATAACGGTACTAGAAATAAGTTAATTAACATAGTTCTATATGCAACATATTATTTAATATTCAAGTTTTTAATTTTGTCTATATACTTCATTGATTTTATGGTAATACTACAGAATAATAGACTAAAATAATTTTCTAAAATCAAATCTCTTCTATTCTGTTTATCAATACGTTTTGACGTATTTTTTTAAATATCTGTATTCTAATGCGTTACATTCTTTAGTTGATTAATTTCATTGTTTAAATAAGAGAATAATATGTTAACAAATTAAATTTAATTAATTGTTTTATATTTACATTTTTTAAATCTTTGTACAACTACAACGCTAATTAAAAAAGGTTAAAGTGCAAGGAGAGTGTCTGACCACCGAGAAACAAATTTTGTTTGAAACCTTGGAGTATGATTATTTGACCCAAATAAAGAGACTCGTGTCTCGGAGTTTTGTTCAATGAACCCTAAGGATAAAGATATTAGACCTTTTTGAAAAATCTAGGAAAAAGGATACTTAAATTGAATTAAAACAATTTAAGCTATATTCAACGCACAATCTATTTTTTTAACAATACATTAATCGACATAACATTTAAACCGTTTGCGCTATTTTAGCAAACCAAAGTTAATATTAAAGCTCTTAATAGTTTTCATTGAAGATTGAAAGGTGTTTATAAGTCGAGTTATATCAAATAATTTTTTCTTCAATTTTTTTTCCAAAATTTTTCGAAAAAACCTAATATGATTATCTCTTGGGTCTATTGGACAAAACCCGAGACACGAGGTTAAGTACTTCTTTTGTTAGTATACGAAAAGTCATACAATTATAAATAAATAAAATGAAACTGAAATAAAATAAAAAATGCATTCGCGTAAACAATATAATATAATTTAACTATTTAATTATTCACTTTATCATTTTTTAATTCTTATAGCAATATGCTGTTATAATAAGAAATAGTGTTGTACGATGAGATATTATAGAGTTTCGGTACAATTCCGTTTGATAACATAAATAAAATATTCAGGAAGTTTTACTGCACCGAATTTGTTGCAATAAATAGTGACTGCTCTTATTTTACATTAGCATGATAGATGTCGCGAAATGCGTTTAAACTGTTATTGCCTAGCGTTAAAGGGAAAGCAGCATATGTATATTAACGAGCACCATAAAAATGAGGTACATCAACGACCAAGGCGAGACAGCAAAAAAGCGAACCATTTTTTTTATTATCCGTCGCGGCTTTCCATTTCGTTCGAGAATGCATGTATATAAGCCTTCCCCCTTACTCTCCCCCTCTGTCTTCTCTTTTTCCGTGGATATATTCAAGTTGGCCCACGCGTCGACGTTCAGGCAATCCGATTTTTTTTGGCTCACGCGCCTCCTTCCGGTCGTAACATGCCTGGCAACGACAATTTGCTCCCGGTATTTATTGCTCTCGGTTAAGGCGAAGCCGTCCAGGGTCTTGTATTCAGAAGAGAGATAAATGTCCGTCACATATCACTGTTGGGGCTGTCTGCTCCTTTCTCTCGACTTTCCTTCTCCTTCGGTTTCTCCTCTTCTCTCCTCCCTCTTCACGACTCTCCACTTCTGGTCTCTCCTTTATCCCTCTTTCCTATTCTTTTTATTTCCCTTTCGCCTTCCTGTCTGTTTGCCTACGTCGCCCTCCGGCTTATACACACGGGGTTCACTGGATTTTCCATTCGTGAGTAATTTTATCGCATGTTTTCGCCAAAATTGCACAGTTTTATTATCGCAATGACGTGTTTATGTGTGGAGCTTAATATTTTCTTATTCTATACGTCGAATAGATGATGTGTTTATACTGATACAACTTGCTTATTTATTTTATAAGTTTTTCTGTTTTTAAAAGAATATATTTTTATGCTTGGTTGTTTTTTTTAATAAAAAGAAGGAATCGTCTTTGGTTCATTAAAAATATAGATTTAAACCCATGCATGAAAAAAACTTTTTAAAGTTTATTAATTATATTTGATTTATTGTTTCTTGTCGACAAAGTGTTTTAACACTGTATCTAATTAGTAAACTATCTCATACAAAGTATATGAGAAATATAAATGTATCGTTTAACTAATAACCAAATGTTGAAGTTTTATTTCGAAAAAAAATTTCTACATTTAACCTAGATCTTTTTTATATTACTGTTTACCTACTGGGAATAATAAAGTAACGTAAGTTTTCCCCGATAGAAACAGTATATAGATAGTTTCATCGTAAGAAGAATTTTCAGAGGTGCGTGCACGTTAGGACACTTTAGTCCAGTTCTTCGAAGCAAATGTCTTTTAGAGATGTCATATTTCTAAATAAATTCTACTTTTTACACCAATTCCACGTTGTTGATTCATTGAACTTAACACTAAAGAAATATTTCCATTCAATGTCATTGTAAATTTTAAGTAGAATAAAACGTTTAAGGTCAGACCATATTTTTTTCTTACTTACATAACATTAAAGTTGTCATATAATTATCAGAAAGTAGTACACAACAATAATTTACTAAATTTTGCGTTATCCATATTGCATTCAATTTTGTTAAAATTAATTACAATTCATGTTTTTACTCATTCTTAGTGCAATAATAACAAATAAAATAGTATAATAGTAATTTTTAATTAAATATAATTTTATATACGCATACAATTTACAAGTATTAGCGAAATTGGAATGAACATATAAACGGAAATACAATTTACGTGAAGTTAGAATTTTAAGCAATTTGATAGAATAGTATACTATCGATGGAAGGACCTTAAGCCTCGAGGGCGAGGACCGATAATTCGGGGTTGAACGCGCTATATAGTCTTCCAATGGAATCGCATTCCTCTGTCTCCTTCATGCGTACATGCGCAATCGCGTCTGCATGTCCGTCTGGATAGTAGCACCCCCACGGATTAAGCCCTAATCCGCGACTGATTAGGCACGATAACGATCCTCTGAGTTTAGAAGGGTTGCTGCAGGGGGAAGGGATCGTAAATTTTAATGGGCAACGGCGCAATTGTTCGCCGCTTGGCGGGTAGCATCCGGGTGATAATAAAAGTTCATCGGTGGATTTACGTCATTTTGTAGAAGAGGGCGGAACGGTTGATTGAGCGAGTAATAAAGCGGGTTCGAATGGATGCGATCGGCTTTTGAAATTTAATTTTTGAGAGGCTGTCGAGTTGAGGATCGACGTGATGTTATAGCGAATATTTTGTAAGTGGTTTGTTGTTTTACAAGTTCAAACCTCGTTATTTTATGGTCAAGATTTCGTTAATTCAGTTGCATGGTCAAATTCTTTTCAAAGTTCTCTGACTTTTCCACGTAAAATAGAGCTTTAAGTGCGCTCTTCTACACTCTTTTTCAAATTAATTATTTAAAATTTTAAACTTATTTATTACTAAAGTCAAATAAATATAGTTTGCGTCAAGTATATTGATTTTTATATATGTATGTATTATCGGTCACACCGAACTAAATAAATTACATTTAGAATAAAGTAGGCTCATTGTACTCTTTGTCCACTATGGTTGGTGGAATTTCCCAGAGCACGGCCTTTATTAAAAACAATTAAAGGCGTTTCGTCCTCGATCTTCAGCTTGGACTCCTCAGTAAGGAACTGGAGATCTTACCTTAGACGCCTGTCGCAAGATGAACCGCGACGCCAGCAAGATGTTCTGCGGCTATATATATAGAAAAGAGACGACGATCTCTACAACGAGTGTAGAGATATAGTCGTCTCCATCTGGTGGTGGGAAAAACCATTATATATATTGATTTTTATTACTTAAAATAGTTCCTCTCGTTGCCTGGAATGTTTACGTGTATTTGTTCTTCTATACCAGATCACAAACAAGTTGTGTTTGTCATCCTGCATAATATAAATTGACATTTGATTTAAAATGTCAGTTAGAAGGTATCAACATACTACAATAAGAAATGTTTCACTTTAAATATTCTTATTCATTCGTGGACATGCTCTTATTTTTATACACGGAAAACTTTTTTCAATAATTATTGTAATGGAATTCATTGAATAATTTATAATTTAGATCGATAAATCTGAGGAAATGTGACAGTAATGTAAAAATTACTATTACACTATTTCTAAAAATTCACGAAAATTCATCTTTTTATTGAATCGTATTTCGACTTAAAAAAATGAACCACAATCAGGACTTTAGATGCTCACAATTTGCTATTGTGCTATTTTATTTATGGAAGCACATATATTTACGATATTTTGTGATGTGATTTTGCAAAATGTTTTAAGCGTGCATTATACAGATGTATAACATATCTATGGGTATCCATGAATCGTCTACGCCTATGCTAGTGGACATAGAGAGCTTGAGAAAGCTCGTCCATCTTGTCCACCTCCCGTCCACTAGCAGCTGCAGTCTTTGACGCACTTATCGAATGACTGACACTGAAATTGTAGGATACGTGGTAGAGAGTTTTATTGTTAATGTGATTCTAATTATTGTCGCCATTTTATTGTGAAGTAGGAGCATTAAAACATTAATTTGAAAAATTGTACTGCGTATTTACATTGTAGGAATTTATAAAACATTTTTATTGTAATTTACCATTTACAGATAAACTGTAAGAAAAAATCAAACTCTTTCTGTGATATATTCATAATAAAGAAGTTCGGTTTCCTCAACTGGAGTACAACTCAATTCGCGCACAGAATTATTACCAATGTCCTCATACACATGCATAGACTAGAAAGTGAATGTAACAGTTGAAGCCAAAGTTTAAAAAAGCAGCGAATCAATATGGAACACCCGACTGGTCGCTTCCAGTTCTTATCCCTTGCAGTAACCAGGTATTTACGAGAGCGAGAGACGGCAAAAATGGTTCTGCTGTTTTCAAATGCAAATTTATCGCCTGCCAAATCGTCTCCACTGGAGTCTTTTTCTATTTCCTTATTTTCCTTTTTCTCGAGTTTTCGCTCTTCGTTCGAGTCGTTATAGTTGCGCCGTACGCGAAATGCGTATCTGGGAGTCCGAAGAACAAAATCGCTTTATTTGGAGAAGAAACTCGCGGATTCTTACTTCTTCCTTCTTTTGACTTTTTTAGGGTAATGGAATACTGGGTTTCTCAAATATGATTTAAATATTGCATTTTACTTTATTTAATGTTTCTTTTATGGTAGTGCGTTAACTATAAAAACATATTTGTTTGTTCTTCGGTAAACAATGTACGAAATATCAATTTTATTTTATTTACACAGTGTATCTAAATAGAATCCGAAAATATTCTTTTCCGTCGTAACTCCTTTTATTTATTTAATTTTGCGTTTTTTATTTAACATTGCAAGATTTCATGTTACTGTGTAAAACCTTTTGAATGAATTTGGACATCACGTAGTATACCCGAATTTATGCGCAAAAGTGCGTACAGTTGCTTTGACGTCCGCGAAACTATTTAACATAAATTTTCTACTTTACATAGTCTTCTAAAACGTGGTGTACAACTTTTAATTTCAAGTTTTAATTATATACTTTTTAGGCTTAGTACATATGTTGTATGTTGCCATAAACTAGAAGTTGTAGACTTTAATTAAAATTATATTTAACTAACAGAGCTTTCACACAAACACTGCGAAAATAAGTAAGATAATTTGTAAAATATAAACTAACTTTACACTTAAACTTATCTTTTATTAACTTTTTTAAGTTCCAAATTTAAAAAACTTGGAATTACTGAATTTTGTATTTCACAAAAAGTGACGTATATTACTATTTACAGATAGTAGAGTTATTTTACGAGATGGTTATGGAAATCTTAATACGTTTTTCTTTGAAATCTTTTTGCACTAGAAAAACAATATATTTTTCAAAACACTCTTCTGCAGTTGAAAATTTCGTGTTTCTTGGAACAAATATTCAATTCATTTCGTACTACAGTTATATAAAAAAATAATACTCGTCTGTTCAATATTGTAAAATAAATTGAAAAAATATTACGTTACTTATGATTCAAATAAATATTAGCGATAAGTATGTAAATCACTGTTACATAAAGTTTCAGAGAAAACGTTATTTGTTGCGTAAAAAGAAACATCTTATTTTCATTTATAAAAGTTAGTTATATCTATCTGAAACTTTTTCCTCCATTTGAAGACGTTTTAAAATGGTGATCGGAACGCCTCTCTAAAAATATCGATACCTAGCAATTGCGTAAAGTCCTTCCCTGGAAAATCGATAGGTTTAGCATAAAAATTTCATTCCGCACACAAACAAATTACCCGCGGAATTCCTTGCATGTAGTTTTCTCTCATTTTGCTCGTTTTCTTTATCTCCTTTCTTTGCGTCCTACTGGAATAAAAATTCGATGTCGCCGCAGCTACATACGTGGCCAGCACAGAAGGAGAGATAGAGAAGGAGAGTCTTTCAAAGAGCCAAGAAGCGTGGTCTGAAAGCTTTGCGGAATTGAGTACCGAGTTTACGAGACTTTTCACTTTCGGAACTACAATTTACAAGAATGTCGTCGGAGCGCACCACTAAAGTCCTTCTATACCTAGTTCGTTCGGCCTGTCTTCTGGTTCGCTCGCCTTTCCCTTAAAATACATTTGTAATATACGTACTTCCTCACGTATAATCGCTTTATGTATATACTCCAGAAGATTTTGAGATGTAAACGCGGCGCTAAGTTATTGCAGTTATCGAGTACGGCAATAGCTTCGTTTATTTTCGAAGGACTATTTAAGTGGACCGTTATCCGGAGTTTTTATCCGATATTAACTCAGCTATAGCTCGGAGAATATATTTTAAAGATTCGCGAAACTTTTACCTTTTCATTCAAGTTTATCCGATTAAATTTTTTATTTTATATCTTTTATTTATTTTTTATTATGCATTTAGATACAATAATTGACATGCAAGTATATAAAAGTATAAAGACGCTCTAAATAAGTGAATCGAGTATAACTGTTAATAGTTTTCCGAATTCGGTAGCGTGTGAACTTTAAATTTATTTTGATCCTTTATCGATTTTGTCGCGTTGTAACGCTGCCAAAAGCATTAACCGATTGAACGGTATAGAGTTAAAAATACAAAGTATGCAAATACTCCATAAAATCATAAATTAAACCGGTAATAGAAAACGCGCAGTTTTTAACGATTTTCCTATTAATTATAAGATGTAAAGCTATTATATTGTCTTCATCGAGAGATAAAAGTAATATATTAGCCAATGAATGTTTAGTCAAAGCTAATAATTTTATATATTTTACCATAAGTGACTTTGAAAGTTATTTAAAAGTTTTTTATCCCTAATTCAATTGTAAAATACTAATAGTAAATAAATTTATTACGGTTTTTAGAAAAATAAGAAAAAAGTATTATGAATTATTATATAACATTACTTCAAAAAAATGTAAGGGATAGTTGATGCAAAGCAGTGTCGTATCACTTTGTGCTTCTAAGGGTACGAATGCAATTTGATAGATAATACATGTTTCTATAAAGTTTTTAATATAATTAGAAAATTTTAATATACTGTTCGTTACTAAACAATATAATAGTTTTGTGTACAATTGTACTCTTTGGATACTGGCAGTTTATAATATGTAATCTTTAAACTTAAATTTAACAACCAAATCACTCAATCAACACAGTGGGTTACTTAATATTATAAAATAATAGTAACTTTTTTCTTTAAATGTATATGCTTTTAAAGCGACAAAAAGTTATGTATTTAAATATTGTAAATACAAGTAATATAACTAAAATGCATATGTTGAGGCATATTCACAAATAAATAATAGAACAAGCAAAGTAATAAGCGGAATAACGGAATAATCACTAGTAATTAAATAGAAGATTATCTGTTTTGGTGTCATTTCAGAAACTATGATTCCTCTGCCTTTGCATGTCTGTATATACGTATATACATATTCTCCACAGACATTCAAAATTTAATAGTCTTATCCGACAAGGGTATCGAGAAGTACATACTAATTACTGAAATTAGCAAATGTTAAGCACACGCAATATCTTTTGCAAAACGTGCATTTGATTAAATTTAATTATATTGAATTGTTAAACGTTACTAAAGAATTCCTTGTATACCTGAAAAAGTCGACGTATTTTAACAATTGCTGTATGTGAAAGTGACATTTTTCTCTTAAATATTTGAACATTCAATTAACGAAATACATTCTCGACAAAAGCTTGTAATATCGTAAAATTTAATGTGGGGTAGGTTGCAGGCATCCATCGCATTTTCGAGTATTCGTGTATGTAATCATTCGTTGGGGCTTCGATTGGCCTTCGAATGACGTATTATTCGAGTAATCGATACGTCATATCAATTCACTTTATGACTCTTGATCGCCTGCTGCTTTGCAATATCATAAGTCGATTATCCGTGCATTAAAACAACTAATTTTTTGTTTGCAAATATGTTGAAAAATATATTATATTTTGACGATAGCTTATTTGATAATTGTTGATGCTGAATTTTGATGATATGTGCACTGTGGTATATATTCACCACACAGAATTAAATTTATTTATTTAATTAACAATCTGACATTCTTGGCTTAAACGTGCTTTAAAAGTTATATTCATGGTTTATCGGTGAATATTACTGTTTTATATTTGAGGTCATTCGATATACAATTTTAAAAGTAGATGCTCTTTTAATTTTAATATTAATCGAATTATGTACGTATTTAACTATAAATAAATGTAGTGGGATAAAAAACTAATAAACAGTACAAAAATATTAGAAAAATATTTTATTCAACGTTTTCGATTTTTTATTCTCTATCTTTATTAATTTTTATTTATTCATAAATGTTTGGTACGAGAAATAAGTTTGTTTAGCTAATAATTATTTAAAGTTTTTTTTTCAAATTATCAGTTTTAATAATAAATGTATTTAAATTTATTGACTTAATTTTTATTACGTCAAGAAAAATCATTAATTTAATCTTCGTACGTAAGTATATAAATATAAAATTTTTCTAACAATCGTGTTCCTACAACATGAAAGTGATGTAGATATCAAAACGAGAATAGTGGGGAATGTGCAATTTTGTCGCAGGAAATATAAAAAAGAATGTTCCTTATGCACTCCGAGTCGGGAACTTTTATCGTTCTTAAATTTAATTTCCAAAAGGGAAAACGTAGGAAGGTTGATCTCGTTGGTCGAGAATACAATTTTCTTGGGATAAACTCGTCATAGCTCGAGCGGTGGCAACTTAGGTGGGAGAAAAAATTCGGCGAATCTGAGCTTGGCAATTTTCGACGCGAATCGCGATGAACAATCCAATTGTCCCTCCTTTTTCCAGGCGTCTTTTATTCTACCCTCCTTATATTTTCATTTTGTTTTACCTTCTTACATTGCAATGCGATCTACTTGTACTCGTTTATTATATATATACGATTATTTCCGTTTCGTTTAATATATCTTTTGTGGCTTACATAATGGTTCCCAATTCAAAAATAATATATATATATATATTAAATACAAGATAATTCATGCATACATTTACCTTATTTTTATTTAAAAATTTTCTGAATTTAAACAACTAAAATCTTGGTCAAAAGTATTCATTCCTCAAATATCGCAAAATTCATTACTCAATTCTCGAACGATTAAAAATTGTCCCAGACCGGTTTGAGCTCTATTCCGAAAATCGATATCACGAAACAATTAATTCCATGCGGCTTCAGCGTACAAATCCACAATATTTCACCAAGTTTTACCCCTTTCCTCCTTTACTACCGAGCTCCCCTCGCTCGACATACATAAAAACCAGCAATCTCAAAGTTCAACAAGGAAAAATTGCCAAAGTTCACGGATAATTTTTTTCCTCTTTTTGCCAGGCTCATATCGCAGCCATGTTATCGCAATTAAAATCTTTATCCCCTAGCCACATAAGCTTGAACTCAATCCTAATACCCGCATAAAGTTTATAAACAAAGGCGTTAACGGCCGTATAAACCGTCCGCTCATCAATTTTCCTAGACCCGCCGGCTAACCCCTCTATTTTTTTTTGTTTATCGTTAGGATTACCCGTCAGGGGTGATGCATTCCGCTTTAACTCGAATGGACGATAACTCAAGCGCAGCCCGCGTTATTTATGAAGCTCGGTGCTTTCTTGAAAACTCGCAAGTAGGAGAAGCGATGGGTGTGGGAGTAAGTTGAGTTTGTCACGGATCTCGAGTGCGCCATTCGCGTATATATTTTTCAATTGGATATGTTGCACGATTTTCGCGGTCCACGATTCCGCGGTAATATGACGAGAATTGATTGAACACGCATTTCGGCTTTTTTGTGTGCTTTCGACAGATTCTTCCCCCTATCCTCACCTCCGGCACCATCAACGCATATTTTTTTGTAATATTTATTCTTGATTTATCGTATGACAGTTTGTTTATTCGTTTATATAAATTATTGAGAATAAAAAAGGCTCATGACGTACGATACATTATTTTTGTCAGTACATTTGATATTGATGGGCAGAAAAAACGGTCGATTCGTTCATTAGAGTAATGTAAAAAAGTTGTTGACTCTTTTACTAGTGCACCGAATAAAGCAATTTTATTCATGTTGTATGATCAACCATTTTTTTAGTAATACCATTTTTTTATTCTACTTATAACATTTAGTTTTTAAATATATTTCAATAATTTGAAGATAATTAATTGTACATCAATAATGTGAAAATACGAATGCAATTATAATGGATAAATCAAGAGTTATACACTGATTATTATTGTTATTATTAACCTATTATAACCGTACAATATTTATTGATTTAATAAAACAAACAAATAACTTATTAATGTATAGACTTGCTAATAAATATTGATCAGTATATCTATTCATCAGAATCATGTTTAATTTTGAGTTGGTATGCCCTATTTTCAAGTACCTGTAAATCATTGTTTTGGATTTGTAAATAATGTTTGTATTGTTTATTTATAATGTTATTTTTTTCTCAAAGCATATCATGTTCTATTTTTAAATAGAGTACTGCTTATTTAATTTTTTATAATGAATTAGCTGTTTTACCGTTTATTGAATTCAAAATATAAACATTACAAAGCGAAAAATACCAGCATTTTATAATTGAATGTTTTATAATTTAAACTATTTAATTATACAAGTTTATACAAAACATTATACACAATAAACTTAAAACAGAATTTAAAATACGAATTTTATTATTGTAGCAGATTTGTTCTGGAATTTATTCGTGTCGATTAATTGCTTTTGGTAAATTAGGTTATTTACCTTTTATTTAATAGGGTTAAATGAGATATATAGATGAAACCTTCTATTTTTATTGAAATATTCGTTTATGATAAAAAATTCAAATTTTATTTCTGCTTAGATTTGAAATTTTTAACAAAATTAGCTAGGTATGAGGTTTACTTAATTAACAATCATTGCATCGAACGGGGGCCAGCAGCATGGATGTCTCTACGAATTACAAAATTTGAGAGGGTAAAAGCGGAAAATTGGACGAGTCATTTGACTTTGAGTGTGGGCTGTAATGCGCGCAAATTATTATGTCGTTGAAAATATGGGCGCGGTCGAAGCGATGCAGAGTTGAATGATTAAAAAGTAACAACTCGATGCTGACGTTAGTGATTTTGATCAAAAGTAATTATTTTGTGCACACAAATTAATTTCTGTTTAAATAAAGATTAAATATTAATTGCATAAAATCTATTTTTGTTCATGTCTTAACTAAACCTGTTATGATAGTCAAATTACGCGGAGCTACCTTCAAAAATCCCAAAATTGAAACTAAAATATTACACTAAAAATTTGTAAAAACTTATATGCTGTGTCTAAATTATACTGAAGAAACTTACAGAGTAATTATTTCTAAGTAACTAATTTTAATTTAATTAATAATCACCTTTCGTAGGTAATGATAGAGGATAAAATCATGATTTTCGATTACCCAAACATCTAAACCATTTAGGAATAAAAAATATTTAAAAACATTTATATATTTATATGAAAGTACAATGAAATCATGGTGTACTGAGCCCTTTGAATACAAATTTTTAGAAAAATGTCTTGTTATTTAAATATTTATAATTTTTTAATAAAAATAATGAGTGTATAATATTCAATTTTAACGAAAACACATAATTAATTTCCTGAGATGAAAAAATTAATTTGAAACAAAATGTAAAAAATACATTTAAAAGAGTAATTAAATACATGGTATAATATTGTAGGTCAAATCGTTTTACTAAATTAAAGTACTATAATCTAAAATATATTATTTTTTTCATATTCATATGAAAAAGCACTTTTGAAATTCGAACAAATTCCATGATGGTGAAGCCAGAACATCTCTTCATCAGGGTAGAACTTTTTCAATCAATCATTTTTTAATGTTTCAATAGTATCCGCAGCCGCCACATACTTTCAGAAAATGTTCAAAATTAATACCGAAAATAGTTCACAAAATAAAAGTAAAGAGGTAAATTTTCTAAATGTGCTGCGTGATTCCTGTAAAATAAAAACAGGAGTTCCACAAGGTACAAATTTTGGAATGCTATGCCGACGACACGGTCATTCTAGTGAATAGTGATAGATTCTATTAGCACAAGAAAAAATGACTGCTTATTAAAACAAGATATCGAACTGTTTAAGTTAGTGGAAAATTGCAAATATCTTGGCATTATTTTTTACTATAATATGAAGTTGGAAATGCATATTGAGAGTATAATAAATCGCACGAAATATCTTACTTATTGATAATCAAAATCAAATAAACATATGCAAACCAAAACATTAATGTTAAATTATCATATACTTTTTCACTCGATTTTTAATTACAGGACAATGTCATGGGGAGATAGAACTTATACTGGCTAACTTCGGAGAATCTAAAATAGACTTCTGAAGATAAAAAAACAAAAATCAAATAAGTTTTAATATTTTTTGAATGTGTATCAAAACATTTTTGTTAACGTCTTACCTTATCACTATCCATAATTAAAAAGTAAGTTTCTACTTATTGACACGAAAACTAGAAATAAAAACCGTTTCATTACCTCCTACAGAAAATGCTTAGCGGTAAGACTAATAATTATATTTTAGTAATAAAATTGTTCAATCAATTACTCAAACATCTCAAATGCCTAATAACTACTCAACATAATATTAGAAATAAATTGAAAAATTGGATTAAAGTTAATTCAATGAAATAATTATATAATTATATTCTTGTAAAATATAAATCTTAGGCCTCAGTTAATTAGTTTGTAATTTTTAGATTGAAGTAAATACATGCATACCGGATCTATGTACAAGTTGTTGGGTTTGCCTCTATATAATTTACCATTGTAAATATTTCTGGTTAAATAAATAAATATTGAAGTATTAATAAAATTCGTGTAAAACTTATTGTACAGTAAAGATTAATAAATAAGGAACGTAATGCGTGGCCAATAGCACAAATAAATAATGTAATATTGAAGTGGTTAAAAAGTAAAAATTTGGGGGGGCTAGTTATAATGGCTCTCGCTCCTATACTTGCGTCAGGCGCTATCGCGCCTTTTGATTATATATTTAGAAAACATTAAAAATTAATTAACTACGTTAAAAAAATACATAAGGAATTCAGAACAACTTTTATAAATCAACTGAATTGATTTCATGACTTTACTTCGAGCCTTTGACCCGAGAGATATTTTCATATTGCGCTGCTGAAACGGCACTATTCACTGTTAGAAGAATCGAAACGTATTTTCATGTCGTAATAACGCTTGTGCTTAAATAAATATAGTATCTAGAGATATTTTTTTGTGTTTAAGCTAAGACATCCTGACTGCTTCTTGCAGTCAGGAGTGCTGCCTAAAATGTTTTTATATCTTTTCTCTTAACTTTTGCCGTTTATTAAACTTCATAATAATTTTTAATACTAAAAGCCAACATATCCTTGAAAATAACAGTATGATAATATCAAGTTGAAGTACGTATGCGGATTTAGTTCATCTCCTCCTGTTTCTCCTAAAGATCAAGCAATTAATTGACCTAGTTAGCTGCGCGATAGATGGCTAGATGATTTAAACGGCATTGAGAATATTATTGATTTACCTAATGTAAGACTTATTTTTCTAAAATATCTGCCAATCGTGCGTGTATGTACCTAATCGATAAAATACTTATTGACAAATTAGTGAGTGGAAAAGTGATTGTCCAATCTTATATAGAAAAAATATACGTGCTGAGATCTCTAATGTAAGACCTCACATTTTGCGTAATGTAATTGTACAGTATCTCAAATGAAGAATCATCAGTTATCTCACAAATGTATGATATCAAAGCTTCGTATAGTCTTTTAAGAGACAAGTTTATATACAAGATGCCAGAATTCTTAGAAATTACTCGTGATGAAACTTCACACTAAATTTTTATAAGTACGGAAACAGCTAACTGCTTTATGTATAAACGAGACAGGCATATAGCCAAATTCTGTCTAAGATAATAATCATAACATTTTCTTTATTCTATTACAACAAATATCGAAGCACGAGTCAACAGATCCGCGCCATCTACCTTGTCTGAAATAAGTTGTCCACTAGTTTGAAACAAAAAGCTAAAAGCTAGAAGCTATAGGGTTTCTTCCTCACCTCTCAGCCCAAAACGGCCTCGAAACTTGTTTCATGCGCGCTGATCTACATTTTTGTTAGGGGTAACCTCTTAGGGCTGTATTGTCGCGAATAGTTGCTCATGAGATGCACGAGGATTACGGATTTACTTATTATTTATTTATTGTTTTCCTCCGAATTTAAACTTGTAGCTCTTATCGATATAACCATAAGCAATATCACATTGATATCTAACGTTAAACAAGTTTTAGTAAGCATGTTAATTTTTTGTAGTTGGTTTATGCTCGTAATTAGTTAGGTAAATAAAAAAGGAAAAACTTGATCTTTTCAAGTTAATACAAATTTTATTGCCAACATTTTGATCGTCTCACACCTTTATAGGTCACCTTCAGGGCTATGTTGCTCGATGTTCATTGCAACTGTTGGATGTTGTTTCACCATGCATGTTCCGTTGTTCCATGTTAGTCAGCATGTCAGTGATCAAATTCCGATTGAATTGCAGTTGGTTTATGCTCGTAATTAGTCAGATAAATAAAAAACGAAAAACTTGATCTCTTCGAGCTACTACAAATGTGAAAAAATATCTAACAATTACAGTGAACATCGAGCAACATAGCCCTGAAGATGACCGTATAAAGGTGTGAGACGGACGATCGTTGACAATTAAATTTATGTTTTTATGTCCATTTTTCTGCAGAAAATATACGTAATTGCTTCAAAACTAATAAAAAGAACGCCATCATTTTGTTTTTGATTCCGTAACAAAAGAACTGCAGTCAACACCATTTATTTTAAATTGTAAAAAATATTTCTGTCAAATTAATAACAAGAATCCATTGAACGCACCTAAACTTCACTCGCTTCGCTCTCTTCGTTCGGTGGTATGATAGGTAATGAAGTAGCTGACAAACTCGTCAAGTTAGCAACTCATAATAGTTCGTATGATTCTGCAGTACCATTTTCTGATCTCAGAGAATCCTTGAAGCCTAAGATGTTTCTTAACGCTAAAAGTACCCTGCTTTCACAAAGTGCACAAAAAGGTAAAACATACTTTGAAATCTTTTACCAAGAAAAAAGTATCTCTGGTTCAACAAACTTAAACTACCAAGGACTTACCTCACCACCATCTGTAGATGCAGAGCCAAGCATTACGAGTTAGCTGAATCACTATAATGTAGTGGTATATACAATGATGCTAAATGTAAATATAACAACCATACCGAGGATATTAACATTAATATACAACTATATTATATTAATAGAAAAGAATTTACTAACAATCTTAAAAAGATTTAAGATTATCTGCCGTATTAAGTTGATGTTTTACTGTCTTCTCTTAGCAAAATCGCCTATCATTACATGATTAATATTCAATATACAATGTTAAATGTAATTTCAATTTCGTTTTACCTATACTTGTATTAAAACAAATTAACCATTCTTGTAAATTAATAAATACACTTCTGATGGCTGTAATAGATTATTATTTGAACTTAAAATAATTTAATACTTTGATTTAATTTTTCATTATAGTACTTAAAATTCTTCTGTGTAGTAATTTATGGATGTTTCGATTCTATCATAAATTTACATTTAAATTATATAATATTTTCTTAACGATATTTATAAACCATTTATCTGCATTCATTTATAGAAAAAATCTGACATATCAGTTTAGTTTAAACAATATATCATTTATATATATATTTTTTTTTTATTCTTGATTTTGTGCACTCTTTTTCCTGGCACTTCCTACCGTTTATCCCCCTGGGGACTTTAACGGTGTCCACCTACCACCTATGTGTGGGTGCTTTATCCCTCCCTTAAAAACCCCACCATCTTGAATTCGCCCGGGGTTATGCCCGTGGATGAGGGAAACCTGTGAAGCAGGGAAAACCTCACCCGAGATGGCCGGTGTATTGGAAACATTCTTTTTGGGTGTCAAAGTCACATTGCGTAGGCCTTGACACCGAAACCGAATGTTTCACACCTCCCGCTCACATTGTGAAGTGTGGAAAAACACCTAACCGATCCCGAAAGCCGCACAAGAATGGTGTCACCTATCCAAGTACGAACCGCACTCAGTGCTGCTTAACTTTCGTGATTGGCCGAGGTGCGTCTCCGCCACTTCGCCACCGCGTTGGTAATATATCATTTATATTACATTCGTTTAGAAAGTATCATTTACAAAATAACAGTATTCTTTCTGCATTCATGAAAAAATTAATGTCTCAAATAACACATGAAATTCATAAAAATAATTTGCTTTAAATAAATTTGAATTAATATTTTTATTACAAAAATTATCATGCAGTAAATACATATTTTTATACTACGATTCAATTTATTTTCAAATGTGCAGTAGTAAAATAGAAAAATCATGCCCGACATACATTATAAATTACCCTTAGAATTTTTTTTATTAAATTATTCTGTGTATAACAATCAATGGATATTTAGAAAATAATATTTTTCAAATTATTTATTAATTGCGTTTATCACCTGAGATTTGATTAATTTAACAAAACTTTATTCAAAAGATAAGTCAAATAAAATTTTCATAAAATTTATGAATAATTTAGTGTTTATTTAAAATTAATGTAAGAGTTTTGAAATACTAAATTCTTGTCCAATTTATTAATGTGATACTTACATTGAACTAACTGTTAAATTGTTAATATAAATATTACAACGGCCTATAAAGTTCATAAAATGTTCTGAACAGATTTAATTATTTAAACTATAATAAGATTAACCTCTCAGATTTAAATAATAATTTTAAATGATCTTTATAGTTTTAAATGTATTTATATATGACAAAATTATTAGTAAATTGCATAAATATTTATATGGTAAAAAGGTAAAAACGGTCAGTACAAAATTTAACTTTAGACTCGTATAAAACGATAGCGCCAATTCAAAATATCCTTGTAGTCTTTTCTTATTTATAAAAATCCGTGTAATAATAATGATGCTTTTATATTTGTATTATACTACCATATATTACGCTTCTACAGAACAAAGTAAAATGTTTTAATAATGTTACTTAAAAAGAGAACGTGAATCATGAACCATAAATATCTAAAAATAGAGATAAAGCGCAACGAGGAAGAGAAAGATGGGGAGAAAGGGGGATAGAGTGAGAGAGAAAAGTGTGGAGAAATGAGAGAACGAAGAAAAGATGAAATTCCGAAGCATAGAACATCATGAATTTCAGTGAGTTTTGATACGTGATGTACGCGCTGGACAATCTATTATATCTTTCAGTCCTAAACGTCGGGGCCGAAGAGAAGACAAACTATATGCCGTGAAAAAGGTGAAGTATATACGAAGCGAACACTAGAGATATCGTTAATGAAAAGCCGGAAAGAAAGAACGAGAAGCGAAATGACGTATATACCCGTATACACGTCCGCGGCAGGGGCGTAGAAAAATAAATTGTTGCCCTCGACTACCGCCTCGGTAAAACTCGATAAAAAAAATCGAGAGACCGAAAAAGTTGCGGGTGGTGTCCTCGTTTAGTCGTGAAATTCCTCGTTTTCTAATTGTTTGTCTCCCTATCATGCTTGCGTTCTCCTATACATCTAACCAAAGAGTGACGATGCACTTGCATTCGTTTTGATCGTACTGCTTTCGATTTTTTCCTATCACTTTCCATTTGGAAAATTTCCGGTAAATTTCGATAGCGGAGATATTTTTTACATACCTTCTCGAACGGTATTGTGCGTGGGCGAGACTGAAATCAAGTTTTATCCTTCGCAAATGTGATATTTTATTAGCTCGGATTGAAACAAATAAACTATATACTGAACAGGGAATCAACACTTTTATCTTCAACCATTTTCCAATATTTTATACGGATTCGATAAACATGATAAATTCAAAGAGTTGATTTCTATAGACACTCACAAATTGTTTTTTGATACTTTAAAAAAGTTAACGAAAAATTAAAACATTCAAAATATTAAAAAAAAGATGGGGTGAGATATATAACTGATGATAACAGTTATATAAGCTAATTTAAAAATTCCTACATACAAAATATATTATAAGTGTATAGAACTGAATAAATTGAGAAATAAAGTAATAGTATATTATTGATTAAGTGTTTTTATTTTATGCAGGTTGTAGCATTTATTGTCAATTTCATAAAACAATCCCATTTCTAAACTAATATTTTAACTAATATATTTATTATACATTATTGGTTAGACGATATAGTATTGCATTTTGTATATTTTATATCATTGAC
Source organism: Theocolax elegans (assembly GCA_026168455.1). Taxonomy (NCBI): domain Eukaryota; kingdom Metazoa; phylum Arthropoda; class Insecta; order Hymenoptera; family Cerocephalidae; genus Theocolax; species Theocolax elegans. The sequence continues at coordinate 87,409,322 of CM047425.1, read as the reverse complement.
CTGCAACTAAGCAAATAAACATTCAACTCTCGAAAATGCAAAATTGCTTAATTATAAGTGTAAATTTGAGGCGGTAAAATTATTTAGAAGTAGTATAAACATATTAAATAATTCAATAGCTAATAAGCCTGGATTTTACAACTCAATGAGTTTTCGATAATTAATTTTGTTACGTATCCGCAGTCTAAATTGAACTCACTAAATTTATTATTCGACTATAGAATTAAATAGTTCGAATAATAACGAAATTGTTGAATATTATGTATGGCATACACCGTTACACAGAGAGAAAAGATTCATTTTAAAAACGTTAAAATTACATATTAGTCTAGTAAAAATTATAAAAGTTTCAGCCTCTTACTATAGGGTTTGAGAGTTTTGTAATTTTTACAAAACTTTTAGTAATTTTTACTGAATTTTTCCTCTCCGTGTACTTAATAAAATATTCCATTATTAGTTTAATTATTATTCTGCCTTATATAAAAAGTTAAATTTTAGCTTCGTTAGGGAGAGACATGTCTTCCTTCGAGAATAGAACCGTGCTTTACGATATTAAATTTTCACTTTCGTTATTGGCAAAATTAGACCAGAAATCTCTTCATTAATGGATGTATAAATTGTATAAGGTAAATCTAATTTCATAAATTACTGTTTCATCAAAATTACAATCGATCGGAAATAGAATTTCGAGATAATTAGATAATTTTAAACCATTTTTAATTTTAGTAACATAGAGATATACAATATTTGCTGTTCAATTGCATATTTTAGCCATTGTCGAAGAAAACAAATTAGGAAATGACCTTTGAACCAAAATTAATAAATGTAAAGTAGAAACTTATATATTGTATTTGTTTAAATAAAACGCGACACCGTAATTAAAATAGTACGTGCGCCTTTGACCTATTTCTCAATATAAACTTTTCTAATATTTAATAAAAAGAGTCTCTTTGCACATATTTAAGTTTTACGGATTCAGAACGCAAGTTTCTAAACTTCTAATTTACTATTTTAGCGTATAAAAATTGTAACGGAAGGTAGCTGCAAAAAGTGTTGTCGATATTTCTCAAGCATATACTCGTTGAACCGTAACACATTCGGACCCAGCAGATTTTCAAACGAATTCAAAAGATGATCGGAAAATGCACGCTTGAAACGTCTTAACCAAGTTGGCCACGAAAAGAGAAAAGCTCGGCGACCGGAAATTCTCCTCGAAAGTGCGCGTTCTGATGGCTCGTGAACGATGACGGATGCACGCGAGGGAATAGACTTCCGTGGTTGTCAACGCGAGGGAGGAAAAGAGGGAGGGAGGAAAAGAGGGTGGGAGGAAAGGAGGGCGAGGGGGGATGTCCGGGCAATGAAAACGCGCGAGTACCACGGACACAGCCGGACGTTACTGTAAATGGACTCCCGCTTTTACGAGCATCGGGCCGCTTTAGGTCCAATAAAAGCCCACCAGACAGACGTTAACAGCGCGGTCAGCTTCGCCGGGTTTACGCGCATGGCCGACGAGAGTCAAACGAGCAGACGCTGACGCTGCCGCTTGATTTGCGAAATACGGGATGCGAGAACGCGCTAGCTTTCGATCGGCTAGATTAACGCACCAGTCAAACTATTCTTCTATTTTTTTCGCATTGTTGAATTACTATTTGTCAATCTTACATTTTTCTTTTCTTTCCACTCGAACAGCATTCCATTTCAACAGTCATATTTTGTAAATAAAAAATGGTATTTGTAGGATAATTTTATTATAAAGTATTACCCTCATTTAAATTTGGAACGGTAAATAAAAATTATTCTTCGATAATTAAACAATGATTTCTATATTATTTTGAAATGTCAATACCAAATATTTTCTGAACAATTATTTCTAGGCAACTTGTTTGTTAAAGAGTTGTAAAAGTTTAGTTATTTTCAGCCATAGTAAGATGAAAGTTAGATATTGACCCTATAAGTTGAAAGACTCTACAGTGCAAATTTTAATGAGTGGTATTACAACTTCATTATAAACTTATATTTGACAAATTTACTATATATATCATATTTCATTTCTACACTATTATTTATAATATAATTAAATCTGTAAATATACGATAAATATACAATACGTAATATTTACTTTTCTAAAATAATATATAATTAATTAATGCGCATTAAATTCGATATATTAAATTCATGCTACAATCAATTTATACTTCTAATTTATTATATTAACATTATTAACCGACACGGTGGCGGAGTGGCGGAGACGCACCTCGGCCGGTCACGGAAGTTAAGCAGCACTGAGTGCGGTTCGCACTTGGATGGGTTTGGCTTTCGTGGCGGGTTAGGTGTTTTTTCACACTTCACAACGTGAGCGGGAGGTGTGAAACATTCGGTTTCGGTGTCAAGGCCTACGCAATGTGACTTTGACACCCAAAAAGAATGTTTCGAATACACCGGCCATCTCGGATGAGGTTTTCCCTGCTTCACAGGTTTCCCTCATCCACGGGCATAACCCCGGGCGAATGCGAGATGGTGGGGTTTTAAGGCAGGGATAAAGCACCCACACATAGGTGGTAGGTGGACACCGTTAAAGTCCCCAGGTGGATAAACGGTAGGAAGTGCCAGGAAAAAGAGAGCACAAATCAAGAATAAAAAAAAAAAAAATAATATATTAACATTATTAATGTTAATTTTAAATCATTTAATTGTATGCTATAATTTAAATAAATTTCTTTAAATTTAAAGTAAACGTGATTACAAAATAGATTGCTTCTATACCCGCTCTACTTTCCTTGTGATTATTTTTCAAATATTTTTACACTTTGAGTTTAATTCCATAAGTAATGGAACCAATTCTTACTTTTTATACACTGCGATGGATCGCCTACGTATTCTTGAGGTCAGAAATTTTATATCCAGTGTGCATCCTCCTTTTAATCCCTTAACGTAAGTGAGTCCATTCGTTTTACTAATCCCTTCTTTATAGAACAGAATTATTCAACTTGAAAATTATTCTTTAAAAAGAACAATTTAGTAGCAATTTAAATATTAACAGAAAGTACGATAGCGGTTGAGTTTACTAAAATTTAAAAAGTTCTTTAACATGACTTATGACTTAATTACCTTCACAGTTTGCAAATTTACTTTAAGAAAGAAATATTTTTTATTTACGACTATACATTTTCTGAAGAAAAAAAATTATCTTTCAATTTAAACTGTGAACTAACTAATTGTAAGTAATAATATAATAAATGTATATGAAACATTGATATCATTTTTTTCAAGATCGAAAATGGAAAAATGTAGTACGCACAATTCAATTGACTCAAAGGCAGGTACAACTTTCTATTCGAATGGTATGTTTAAGGGCTATCATCAATTGAATTCCATTTACATAATCACAATTCAGTAATAATTTTTAATTTGTATCTTGTTAATGTTGATTAAGCAAGGGTGGTTTTCCAAACGATTAACGAATTAACTCTAGGCTCACCAACGCACGATCCATCACTATGGTTATAAAGTGGATACGTCCAACCCACTCCGAGATTTATGATGTAAATTAACAAGTTGGCGTTTCTATCACATCAGTATTCTCAAACTAATCTGTTATAAAATTTAAAAATTTCATATTTCATTATAACGCGCTGTCATTTGTAATAAATATTTAACAGTGTTATATATTTTGAGTATTTACTTGCATATATAATAACACACCAATTCCTTCATTATTAGACTCACTACAAATTTCATAAATGTTCATAAGTTATTCATAACTAACTTTTAGACTATCAGGATCTTAGAAATAAAATCGACCTTTTAATAGTGTCCGAATTGATGTCTTGTATGAACTATATACAAACTTCATATCACAGGCCTGACCGATATTTCGGCTTCCCGGCTGTCTAAAGGTTAATTATATATGTATATTTTACGTATTCAAAATACATTAACGGTTATGTTAGTGTTATGTAATTATAGTCAGTCTCAGAAGAAACTTACGGTAAAAAACTTTAACTGACATCAGAAAATATGATACAAGTTTTGTCAGCTGTCAAAATGTTCTCTCAAGATTAACATGACTAGTAGTTTTTGGATACTTGAAAAAGTGGAACGTCAATAAGTCCGACATTTAGGCCAACGGCATCATTTTTTTGTCGATTTTTATTTATTTTAAATATAATGTAACAGTTTATCGGTAAGACAAATATGCATATTTTTTGAAGACTACACTTTTAGAAATTTCTAATTAACTATGTTTTATAATAATGGATTATTAATGTGTTTACTGATTAAGATATTTACAAGTAATCGAACAATATTTCATCAATATTTCATTTCATTATGGAGCTTTAACTTATTTGCAAAACTGCACTTTGTTCAAGAAAATATTACTACTTCCTGTACAAATTGATATAAATATAGAGTAAATTCTTACTTTAACTGATCGAACGTAAAATAATTTAATGAAAATGCAAAAATAGGTAATAATGTAGCATTGAGTGATGTTAATTATATTCCGATTATCGATAATCATTGCGTAAGATAAAATTTTAGTTCGCTGAACTCTTCGATATTTTGTGTAAGTAATAAATAATGGAAAAAGTTTACTGAATTTTAATCCTTTGTATTGTTACAACAAATTTCACAAAAATTATTTGTAAGTTAAGTGATGTAAAATTAAAACATTAAGTAATTTGAAATATTAAAAAAAATATATCGTTTTGTTAGTGTGAAGGTACTGGTATAATCAGTAAATAGAATCAAGTGAGTAGAATCTATCAAACTTTATTAATCCACACGCTAGTGGCAAACTATAGTATAATGTGTAAGTTTAATGTGCAAACGTTTTAGATAAGGTAAAGTACCTAGTACCGGGACACTTATGGAAACTTAATATACTATGAGCACTGTTTTAACAATTAGAAACAACATATTTAAAAACTTGGTAATCTAATCGTTATTTAATTGTCTATTTTATTGATGTTTTACAAAAAACGGTAGTTTATCTAAATGTTTTTATTAAAAAAGTATGTTGTAAATAGCAGTGAGAAATCCGCAGTAGTGGGACGACCTATTTCAAAGAGGTTGCAGTAGTGGGACATGATACGGACGCAGTACTGGGACAATAGTTTCAAATGTGTCCCAGTACTGCATTATGGAAACTGAGAGGGGGTAGTAGTGGGACACCATTCGACACCAAAATTCATGATCGTCATAACCTCAAAAAATTTATATTGTGTTTATGCTAAATTTATAAATTAAACAAACACTTTTTTATACAAATACATTAGTTTATCTAGTAAACAATCCGAATTCATTCATATCTATATTTTATTTACCGTTTACAGTATTAAATTCAACGTGTCCCACTACTACTGCCAATTTTTCGCTTGTCCCGGTACTGGGTACTTTACCTTAATAAAAAAACGAGTCGATATAAAATACCAAAAAATAGGTGAGAATGCTCGTCAACTGGTCGTAAAAGTTAAGCTTGGCTGAATGCAGACTCTAAGTGGATGGATAATTACGCTCAGAGACTTGATTTCATGACTGGTTAGATGTTTTTCCATATTTTACAACGTGAGTGGGAGGTGTTAAATGTTCTATATCGGTGCCATGCATATAACTGTAACAACTACATTGTAGCAAAATTATATTTTTAGTTATAACCTCAAAATTCTTAAATTTCTACTAGGATAAAACGTATGTAACGTAATTGTAGTATTTGTAGGTAGACATATTTACGTAATTTCCTACTTTAAAGTTTGACTTGAGGAACCTTCATACTCGGAGAGATAAAAGTAATGAAAATTACTGAATGTTCTGAGTAAAAATTGGAGTATTCGTAGTTACGTAATTTTTGTCAGAAATTTTATATAAAAAATGAGAACGATATTGAAATTTTTACCATGCCGTATAGTAATGTTTCTCAGTTGGGGGCATTCCGAATAGTGTTTTCATCTCAGAATTTTCACCATACTGGGATTGCAATTTTCATCCAGATCATTTAGATACTTTTTATAAAACTTTTCTCTCCATGTACTTTTAAGGATTCAATACTCATACCTACACGACAATGACTTTATAAGACTAGTAAAATGTAAGAGTTTTATCTACATTCAGTAAGCTGCGACAGTCTCCCTTCAACGATTCTTCCCTTTTTTCCAATTTTCGAAGGAGCACGTCACGTAAAGGGATTACAGAAGACCCTCCCTCTCTTTCTCTCGCATTGCTTTTTCTTCGAAGCATAAAAGAAGCGAACGGGATTCGGACGGGCTCTTTTCGCGGGTTAGGCTGCCGTTGACGGAGAAACTTGGAAATTTACGAGGAAAACATGTCGCCCCCATAAAGCGCGTATACAACCGGTCCTCATAAACGCGAGATAACACGCAACGGCGAAAGTGTCAGCTTGTCGGGTTGGTTTAACCGTTACACCTTGCACCAACGTTTCCTAGTTACCACCAGCACAATGCACACGGAAAATTGGTATTGTCAGAATTACGTTTGCGGAGCTAATTGATTAACTCGATCTACAAGTCCTAATTACCTACGTTTGTATTGATCAAAAACATTAATGTTTGGGTTTGCGGATCTGCATCGAACTGCGCTTCAATTAACTGACTTGAGTGCTTTTTAATTAAGATATTACTTGTTTTGTTAGCAATATTTTGATGCTGGAAAGATATTTAGACATTTATTACATAGACTGTGCTAAAATTTATTTTATTTTTATACTTACGTTACATAATATAAAACCAATTTTGGTTATTATAGGAATTATAGTTATATTTTAATTAATATGCACGTTTACGGAAAACGAGATTCGCATGTATAGAAATGATTAAAAATTAGCATAGTATTACGTATAAATAAATCGTAAAAGGTGACGAGCTTGGAGCTTGATCCTCAAGCTTTGGCTTGTAAGTCAGGCGTGCTACCGATAAGCTTCAACGTTCGGTTCCTGTGATAATTGTAACATGACTCGACGACGAGTTGACGTTCAAATTTTATCTTGAATAATTTGTCAATTTTAAGTAACTAAAACATCAAATTCAACTAGCAAATAGATTTTTTTACAACTGTATAAACTAACAAGCTTGCCACTGTTAAATAACCATTCACTCGAAAACACATCGCAAAATTTTGAAGCGCATAAGCCGTACGTGAATACGAGAATGTACAATCCTCTCTCCCTTTTTTCAAAAAAAAAACGTCCGCGTAGTCGACTCGGATATTGCGGGGGCTTATCTGTGGAAAGGGAAGTGGAAGAGGATTGGCGATGGCGTTTTAAAAAAGACTGCGGTCGGTGCAGAAAAAATGAAGGGCGGAGGGGATGAGCTGAGCCACAGCGATATCGAAGGCCGTTAAAATCGATGTAAGAGTGTAGAGAGCCGTAAAAAAAATCATATCGAGTGTTGCGTGCTTATGCTAAATTTGTGCATCCAGGCCTCTTGGTGTTTTAGATAAAACCTGCGTCGATTCGCTCACGCGCTTTCGAACTTTTTGGATATGCGAGAACGCGTGCCTTTATTGACGCATAAATACGATAACGACTAGATACCGTCATCGGAAAAATAGCCTTTTTCATGTCCTATTTAAAAGTTAATCTTTTGAATTTGCAACGAACAGTATGTTTTTTTCATACATATTTAAAGGTAAAATTACATTAAAATATCTATTATGTAATAACGCTGCGTAATTCAAATACTGGTAAAAACAATCATTGTTTATAATAAATATAATATAGAAGTTTGATCTGTCGCTTTTAAAAAATGCTTATAAAATAATTTAAATTAATTTTTAATGAATCTTGATAGTACTGATCTGTAATTTTAGCCAAAAGCTGCTAGTTAAATTCGCAATTTCCGCGTATAGAATGCGTTGTAATAGTATTAACAATAGATACTGTAGCTACAGATTTGTTATAATCGCATATGTAATATTCTATTTCTATTATTTCATTTAAATACCCTATAACTCGAGTTCTATTTTATGATAATATAAAATCAACATAAAAAGTGTAATTGGAATTTACAAATTTCAATAAAACCATTAAACAAAATTGTTTCTATATGCAACAGTTTTAATTCCAAATAGATTAAATAGTCAAATAATAATGCGTAATTATTCTTATAAAGTAGGTAATTGATTTAAGCATTATTTTATTTTTTGATTAAACATATACAAAATTTAAAGTTATTAAATGAACTAATTTTGTATGATTGAAATAAAAATATAACTTTTTTGTTTTGTAAATATTCTATTTGATTTTAGTATGCGAACTAACATATTTTAAATATCTTAAAAGTTTTAACCTTATCCGTAAAAAGGTCACTGCAAAATCACGTAGAAAAGCTATCAAAAGTAGAGATTGTAGAACAGCGTGTAGTCGTACTGTAGCCACATGCAATAAACTTTAACAAATCTCATATTGTCGGTATATGTAAAAGATTCAGTAATAAAAAATATTCGTACATATTATTGAGGAAACGAAACCTTATTTATTAGAATTTAAGGTTTATATATCTAATAGTTACTTATGGAGTAAAACAGGTATTTATTCTCGGGATGAAAGTTGCTGCTTTCGAAGTTTAGCTTTTGGCAGTAATTCATCCAAGGGACTAATCGCCTTTTACTTCCAAAGTACACACAACATTTTTCGCCCTGATTATTTGAAAGGCCACTTCGTGCAACAACAATTTATTCCTAAAGTTCTAAATTTTATTCAATATTGTAAGATTTTTAGATATATAATGAATGTAATACATTTAATTTTGTTTATGTATACAAAAAAACTAAGATAAGTATTCAAAGCAAAAAAGTAAGCCTACCGCAATTCAAGTGAGTCTACGAAGAATACAATTATCGAAGAAATAATATGCAATTTTACTTCATTCGTAAAGATCAATAAAGTAGGATTTTTAAATGATTAGCGTGAAAAAATACTTCAACTTTTTTTATCATATACGTAAAATAAACAGTTTATTTCTTCAAATTAATACGATTATTATTACGATCGGCCATACAGTTAAATTTTAGAAAATTTCAGAAAAGAGTTTTTAATATAATATTGAAGAGGTCTACAATGGCTCGATTGGTAGAGTGGTGGACTCGTACCCGGAGATCCCAGGTTCAATTCTCAGTCTCTACAGATTGTTACAGGCACCACTGGGAAATGTATTTTTCAATAAGTGCTTGTTTCACATACATCGCATGATCACTGTCTCTGATTAGCAATGATTTGAGAGCATAAACAAAGCAACGTTTAAAATAAAAAAAGTAAATAATATTTATATTATATATTAATAAAATTATATTGAAAAAAATTATTATTATTATTATAAATTTGACAGATGATCGTTTGCAATATAAAAATATCAACATGTAACAGCATATTCAACACTTAAATTAAATTTAATTTTCTATAAATATGAACAATAATAAAATATTCAATTTTAAAGTATATATTGCCATTCGTTTAGTTTCAATTTAAACGGGAGGTGCATTCACGTGTTTGACAACAGTAACACGTTATGCGATAACAGTCTAGAAGAAAATTTCATCAATGAAAAACAATCTTGCTGACCTACGGTTCACGTGGAAGCGAGTCTCGGGGAGTCCTTAACGAAGTAAACTCGATAAAATCCCAGTCCTTCGAAATTCAATTTGGCATTTTTGTATCGCGGAATTCTACACTATCCGTCCCTGATTTTTCGGTTGTGCACACCATTCGACGAGGAAAAATGAGCTAGAAAGCGAGAGGGAAAAAGCAAGGGAGATCAGAGAAGTCATCAGTCAAAGCGAAACGAGGTTATGTCGCGGAGCGAGGGTCGATTAGGTCCCTCTCTCCCGAACTGTCATGATTTTCCACTCGGATAACGGACAGCCGATGACGAATCCTTCCAGCTTTGATCAATTCCCGCGTGCCGCAGATAAAAATCCTATCGCCGGGGAAATTGATTTCGATCTTTCACTTGCTGGCGTCGCGTCACCGCGCTTCGAGGATTGGCGCGATTTTTTTTGTTTAACGAAGAGTAAAGCAAGAGCTGGTTAAACTTTTGCGCCGGAAATCTAAAGTTTTACGAGTGATCCTTTTATTGAACAGGATTCATGAGAAAAGTTTTTTTGAAAAATATACGGTGCTACCTGGGACGGGAAGTTTGAAACTTGATACTTTTTATTATTGAATTTTCTAATTAAAAAAAAAGTTCATTGCTTATCGATAGATGAAAAACACTTTCTGAATTAACGAATTAATGACATTGATTTCGTGATGTTAATACACTTAAGTTTTTACAAATATCTTTATTTTATTTATTTTATAATAAATTACGTTGTACATTTCCATATTTATTAGTAATTCTACATAAAGTAGCGTAGTCAAAAAAACAACTTTTTTTTTTTACATGAGAAATATATTACTTAAATTGAATGAAATAAATGTTTAGCACTCCATCTTAATTGTGTTGGCTACTTTCACCGTCTTCTAATTAGAAACCTATTAAAATTTTATTATACATGTTAAGTTTAAAAAAGATGATATGTTTTAAATATCTCTATTTACACAATATTTGAATATGTGTGAAAGATCCGCAGATAAATTAAATTAATTTGAATTTGACAACAAAAAATGAAAATGAATAATCGATATTTTTTCATGTACTTAACAATAGCAAAGACCGAGCATGTATCTGCGGTATCGCTAGGTTATGCGAGATCGCTGGGGGACAGTAGAAGGGAGGAAGCGAAGTTTCATTTTGAGGAAAAGACGAGACCCGAGCTTGCTGCGATTCTAGACAACCAGTAGCGTGTCTTCGAGGTATGCACCTGTCGGCACGCAGGGAACGGTCGAGCTAGAGAAGCTGCAAGGTGCCGTATGCCAAAGTGAACGTGTAGTTTGCTTTTGGCGAGAATTAACGGGCCAGTCTCAGGAGAGATAAGATTCAGGAGAAGCACCATCCAGTTGGTGCCGACGAGAGACTTTCTCTTGCAACGTGATGGTGATGTCACGGTTTTTACACTTTCGGTTGATAGGAGTAGGTTAGGGTTGCAGTCATGTGTCCCAGAAATTAAATTGTAAACTAAATTAAATTAAATATAATGTTAATACTTATGCTTGGTCGGGGGAGAAGGCGAATAAACGAAACTTGGCTTGAGGTATTCACTTTTCTATAATACAAAATCTACATTACCTCTGATCAAGCAGTGCATTAAAAACGTGCAACCTTTAAAATACCAAGTTACTTTTCATATCATATCTCATTGAAATACTACGTCCGTTGGTTATCTGTAAAAACATAGAAAACATCGTAAATAGCAAGTAATAAAGGGCTATTTATAAGGTATATTTAATTATCCATAATATATTTAATCGATCATAACTTTAAATAATTCAGGTAATTTCATTATGTTGTAATTTAACGTAATAAAACTTTTTGCTATTATTTTTTTATTTTACTCAGTACGATCTATAGTTTTGAATTGTTTGGCTGTTTTGCTTTGCTAAAGGATTATTACGTAGTTTATTGAAAGAGTGAGATTAAGAATGGAATGAATTGATCTAACGCATATTTATTTTTGTGTAGTATTAGTTGTAGTTTGATTCAGGATTTTGTTTCTGACTTTCGGTGGCTATATATTGTTATGTTATGAGAGAGCGTAACTTCAATATGTCTTACAGCCTATAATTAATGTTCTTGTTAAAGTAGCCAGTGTCATTTTAATCTACTCTTAATTTTGTTTACATATTAACATTAAAGGTAAGGTTCTAATTATATATTTTAATTTATCTATTGTCAATGATTACTATTATGTAAAATATGAAGGTATGTACAATTGGCTGCTTACCGAAGATATTTTTTGCAAATATCTAATGACTTATTTAATGAACTCATGCTGTAGGTTGCTTACGATTATGTGATCAGTAAGTCACATGTACATCGTTAAATACAGGTTCGACATTCTCTCTTCGGAATGAGCGTGAACTGGATGCGTTTTACTAAAGGTCGAAAATACATATGAAGATTCAGAAAGAACTTGAATAGTCCGAAATAATACGTATATACTTTAAATCCAAAAGTTGAAAATTTGGAAGTATAAAGTGTAAAACCTACATAGTAAATTTTATAAAACTTTATAAGACAGATTTTAATCTTTAGGTAATTTATATAACTATACGCATTTTAATCTTTTCAAAAGTTTGAAACACAAAATTAATAGCTTTGGAAAATCGAACAAGTTTTTATAGGTTATTAAGATTAAAAAGTGCATTTTAAGCTTTAGCAAAAGTTTCAAAATATAACCTATAAGCACTCGCTTGATTTTCAAAAAAAAAAAAATTATTCTGTGTTTTTTAATTTTTTGAGAATATAATAATTTATTATTATTTACATTTAGGATTGATCTTTTTAACTTTTATTAAATATAAAAAGTGTGTAATATAAAATTTACACTCTGTATTTCCAGATTTTCAGCTTAAATACATATATATATATATATATATATATATATATATATATATATATAACAATAAATTAGAATGTTAACATTCTTTTTGCTACTTTCGTCATTCATATTGATTATTAATTAAAGAATATTCGTTAACAGTTGATACATAAATAATCTTTGAGTTTAAGGTTTTTTACATTTTCTGCGTAAGACAGGCGAATTTGTCAGCTGACTGCAATGTTCCCTGTTTATGTCGCCAATTTAGGGAATTTTTTATTTAGCCTACCTTTAAGTTGTTTTAGTAAAGAAAATATTAAATTAAATATTATACAATTTTGACTTTCTTAACATTTAAATGTCAAACAGAATGTTTAATACTAATATTTATCTTTAAAAATATTTTTATCGTATTTAATTTGTAATATATTGCAATAGGCGAATTACTGAAATATATGACGAACAATTTCTTTAAGCTGCAACTGCTAATGGATATGCATTTTACCTATTCAAATACATATTCATTAGCTCTTGATGAATAGACTTTACCAAATCCTTCTTTATATCAGTGTACCTAACGAACGATTATATTGTAATCATATCAACTTTATTACTGCACTACATGATGTATAAGACTATATTAATATATAAGTATTATTTATATTATAAATGTATTAAATAGCCAAGTAACTATAATCATATAAGTAACGGATGAATTTAGTCGGCAAATTACGTGAACTATATGAATTTTTACGGGATTCTGGTGTTTTTATTACTTCATGCACAGGAGAATTAGTCCGAAGCAAAAGTCCGAGAATTGAATTTGCCATTCGGTTTAAAACGAGCAAAAGCGCTTTGATAAAGTTGTTTTGAATTAGTGAGACGCGCTTGTCCACTCGTTAGTCCTGTCCTGTATAATTTTGACGCTGGCGAAAATCACGTAATCTTCCTCAGGCTCTCTTGTTCGTGCAACAATCAACCCCTCCTGGCAGATAACACAAATTTCCCTAGTTTCGTTTCGTATAGTCTCGAAATTTTCACACGAGTAGACTTTGCAAAACGTACTCGAGGTTGCACGCCGGACGAATTAAGGTCGACAGAGTATTATTACGCTAATTGTACATTTTCTTTTATTTAGAATACCTTAATACCATATAAATAAAATGCAATGATACATTATGAAATTTACAAAAATATCGTGTTTATCATTATACTTAACTTTGTCAAGCAAAAAATATTCTTCTATGAAAGTAAACCTGTAAAATAGCATTGCTTACTGGCTATTTGTTAAGTAGCAAGAAATTACTTATTACATATATATATGGAACATTCCACGTCAAGTGGTCCGATCAACATTTTAAAATGCACCAAATTTTAGGTACACGCTGGAAATGTTTTACAGAAAATAGAAAAAAATTTTAGTTACTGGAATCTATTTGTTCAAAAGTTATTCTAACCTCAAAAAGTAAATTTTTTCAATTTTTTATCAACACCAGCTGTGATTACCGCTATTTAACTCAAAATCTATCAACTTTTACTATATAGTACTACATGTAACATTGGTTGTTAATTATATCTAGAATTTATCTGGATTCCCACAATTTTTTTTGCATCCAAAAGTCTAAAAAGAAACATAAAAGAAACATTGGTAAACTGGTAAACGAAAGGTTTCGCACATTTCTTTAATAAAGAAATTGATTTTAATTATGTTACAATACCTTTTTATTAATTTTTTGAGTGATGTAATATTTATTGTATTTTTCTACAAAAGTGTACCTTAATTTGTTTATAAAAAACAATATCATACATATTTTTATTAGTACAAAAGAATTTTCTTAATATAGAAAATATGAATTGAAACTTTATTCAATTAAAACAATAAATTGAATCCCAAGTTGAATTGATATTAAAAAAATGTTATATTGGGGTACTTTATTTGGTGGATAACAATTTATTTACAGCAGTAGTTAAAAAATAGGATAGTTTCCTAGTGAAAATGAAAAATTTCCTCGCGTTTTTAAAAGATTAAGAATAAAGTCAAACAATAAATTGTCTAATCTTAGAATAACAGGAAATAAGTATAAGTTATACGTTAAAAGGTTCAACAAAATAAGTTTAAAAATGAGAATTATATCTTTTATTACGGTAGAAATGATATATACTTTAGTTTATATAGGTAAAAATTTACGTTAATTTTATTTTACTTTTTAAAGCTCGTATTTATAATTTTTAAAACAATTTTTGTTGAATAAATACTTAAAGTGTACCCTGTTTCCATAGTAAAAATTCTAATAATTTATAACCACGGTTGAAATATTATTACTTTTAGGTATAAAAATGACATTTTCATAATGATTTGATTCAATATCTAATAATTAGTCTATTTCCCGTAAGTATGTACGTAACTAAAATTCCTCCCTATAATCATTTTAATAATTTCCGTAGGGTAGAAGTGTACGACGAATTTTCATACATTTTCGTGCGCGATCACGCAAAGGAGTAAGATCTAAGGGAGAAAGGTAAAAGTGGCTCGATGTTACGCTCGAACGAGCTACGGGGGGTCCGAACGCCTCGTTACACGTCTCTCTTGCGCACGAGCTCCGGGCGAAAATGAAAGTGGCTTGGTCCATTTCTCTTACGCGCGGAAAAACCGGGGGTGGCGAACTGGGAGATAGCGACGTTACCGTGCCCCAGATAATCCTTGGGAAACTCACCCTTGAATAGGTTAATAGCTTGCTTGATTGAAGCAAAGATCACACCTCGTTAAGCAGCTCGTGTGCTCGCGGTTTTCCGCATTAAGTGCCCCGTCCTTGGAATATCATTCCACCATACGAATTTATCTAATTTTTCATAATTTATTACCCAATGAACTGGATATCATTATTCTCATGTTAAAAATATGACTTGTCTACTTAATCATTATTCATTACGTGTCATTTAATGTACCATGATAATTCAGAAATTGATACGAATAGCAGAAAAAAGATTATTATTCTATATTTGTTACAAACCTCTTTCTAAGAAAATTCTTTTTATTATTATATAAATACATATTAACGCTTTCAATTTTATTCTCGCATATTTGGTATTATTAAACTATTTACTTTCTTAAACTTAATATACGAAAAATGTAAAAGTATTCTCTAATTATTTTATTTGAAGATGGCGAGTAACGTTCAAAAAAATTATATTGCAATAAACATATTATACAACTTACAAAAAATATTAGGAATGTTAATATTTTTAATAAAAATATAGTTTGAAAAAGTGTCGAAAGTAATCAACACGTCCACCGTATAAATAAATTTGTTCATTAATAATGATATTAGAGCCTTCAACAAAATAATTTTCAATCTGTAATTAAGTATATTATTAGTATTGAAGATTATAATAAGCTACATATATCACAACAATTTCTACCTACATATAAATTAAAATAAATAACTTTAAGTGATATAACTATTTAGAAAGCATCATTTTTTAAATTTGATGACCTCAATATTGAGCGAATACTTTTCTAGATTGTTGAAAGCAAAAATATTCGCGCTATGAAACTATTCGTTAAACACACAATATATGAGAAAAGCTCACAAATCATAAAGGATAAAAGGAAAAATGCGAGGCGGTAAAATAAGTCGTCGACTCGATAGAAAAAACACCCAAAGCTCGTCGCTTTGCAGGTCATGTAGGCCCCTTTATGCTATCTGGAAACAATGAGACGCTTAATGAAACGCAATCGCTCGCGGTGCGATTTGCGATCAGTGTGAATCCGCTTTGAGCTCGAAATATTACCGCCTCCGGGTTTGCCTCTATATATCGAATGAGAAACGATGCCACGCGCAACCGGGTATTATATGTATCGGCACAGTTATACGAATATGCGCGAGCGCGGCTTTGTTTTTCCTGATATAAATCTGCAACGAGCGTGTTGTTTTTGTTATCGAGTTTATCTACCAGAAAGATTTCGAAAAGTCGAGCTTGGATTTACCTTTAATTTAAGTAATTCTGAATTATATCCTTGAATCTACACATTGTATTCTTTATTTATAATATTTCATGATTATAATTTATGAAAAATAATGTTTATTATTCGTAGCAAACTATTAATATGATTGTCTTTACGTAATTAAGAAAGTGTAAGGTAAATTATACCAAAAAATAACTTTCGTTTTTTACTTTACTATAAGTATGGCAATTTGCGGAAAAATTTCCATCTCATAAGATATGTACACCACATTATTCAAAAAAAAACTTTCGCTCATTTAATATTTGCGTCAGAATAAATTCAATTACAAATAAATAATAATATTTATTATTTCATTTAATATGTAAATTATATACGTGTAATTAATATTTTCTTATAATTCATTTATTTAAACTAAATATGAAAATTTTATCATTTTTAATGTTTTCTTTATGTAAATTAAAGCTTTTTTCTTGTTTAATTTGTTTAATTTATTTTCTATAACTTGATAAATGTTAGATCGATCACCCTGTAATTCCTCGGCTATTTTTATGAATTAAATATTTCCGTAACTTTTTTAGGTAAAAACAATTGAAATACGACTTTTGTTTAAACCATTCAAAAACTTAAAACAGCAATTGATATGACTTTTAGCTATTCACGCACTAGACAATTAATTTTCACTATAATCAGAACTATCAAACCAAAATCGATCACCTAAATGCGAACAATTTAACGAAGTTATATTTGTTTCATAGACGCCTAAATCATCCATTATAATATTTAAGATAATTAATGGATGCGTGCTTTGTTGTGGTTCGATGGGAATTGGCCCTTATTGTAGGCATGTAAATTTATTTTAATAACTTAAGGCTATTGTTTGAACAACTCGAAATTGAAATAAACTAAAAAAGGATTTTAAAATCATTATTTTTTTTAGTTCTCGCAAGTTTCAGTTATGTTAGATATAGAATCTATTTTTACTTTCACAGTAATCACTAATGGTGTAACTACATAACCCAATATTATATTAAAAGAAATCGAAAATACTCATTTGTGCTTATCGTAGTGATTCAAGCTAAGATGATTGTAATAGTATTAATAAGGAGAGTATGGGTAACGTTTCGTACTTGAATTTGCATCGTCATGGTGAAAAGCAAATATAAATTTGATCCAGAAAACCTTCAGGGAAATTGTCACTCTCGCTACAGGACTTGGAAAAGGCAGAGTTACGCCAAGGTCTAGCTGTATCTAATCAGATATTGATGTAGAAAAACGCAAATAGAAAACCCTAGTCAAAAGATAACGTTGTTGTTACATAACACCAAATAATTTTAATTTTATTTATTAAAGGGCTATCTAACAACAACGAATGGTCATTACATGTATTTGTGTATGAGAGTGAATATACGCAATAAAACGATTAAATTTTAAAAATATATAATTTCGTGACCCAATTTAAATAAATTTAAATCATTTTACATGAACCGATGTATGTAACGGTTACGCAGTTAAGATTTAAAAGATATTATTAAACGAATTTAATTTTTTGTGAAATAATATAGTCGGAAATATAAATAAATATAGTATCAGATACATTTATACGAACATTTCAATAAATCCATTGAAGTACAATATAAAGATAATCATTTATAAAGAAATAGCAAATGTTTAAAATGTTTTAATCATATGACATAGTAATGAAGCGAGAAATGTTTAAATAAAGAAAATATAGATTCGGATTTGTTTTTAACAGCTAAATACTTATAATGTAATACGATATTTTTAAATATATTCATTAAGTATGTGAAGTTAAAATTCAATAATTAAAATCTTTTAAGTAATATATACCGTAGAAATAATTTAAATTAATCTGTTGTACAATATTTTCGTGCGTGTATCATATATATATACTTTAAAGAATAAAATGAATAATAAAATAATTGATTGAAACGATTGTCTAATAAATGAAATATAAAAATAAACGATAAAGGTAATGTTATACTTAAAGTGAGATTTGCTAGGACACTAACCTAATTGCCTTTTAGACCTCTAAGCACTTCATAGAAAGAAGCTATACTCCTTTATAGATGCTTTAGATCATGTTCCTTTTGTGATATGACCATAGAGCCTAATGCTAGACTTTCAATATTACACGTGAAATATTAGCTACTTAAACGCATAAAACTCTATTCTTGTAGAGACCGTGTAATTTAAATATTTTTTAAGAAAACTGTTATTTCAAATAATACAAAAGTAATAGAAAAATGCATTTATTGTGTTAAAAAATATCTACATTTTCATACTTATAAATACTTTATATACACGAGCTGTTCACTTTCGCTGATTACTTTATTAAGTACTATTTTCAAAAATTTGGTTAGCATGCAATTAATTATATAAAACAAAGAGTATTACATGATTGGAATGAAAAAGTTTCTATTGTACATTATTGTATTACAAGTCTATTGTCTAGGGACAGTTAATAACCTACCAAACAAGCTTATAATCGCTCATTGGTGACATAATATAAAGATTCATATTCTAAACGCTCTAATGACGCAGGTTGAAAGCTGGAAGCTTCATTATAAGCCAAATTACCCGATGATAGCCCTTTTGAGCTTAATGCACGAGGCTTCGACTTTCAGGATTCGCCAATCGATGTTCTCTCTTTCGTGGGTCTTGATGGATAGTAAAGTGGCTTCGATGACGTCGATATATCCACTTGATAGATGTGGATTGATCGGCGCGTGAAGAAGTGCTGACCGCTTCGAGTGACTACGTCAGAGGAAGAAGTGCTGCGAATAAGAAAGAAAAAAAGAATCCTTGCCCAATCAATTGCCCCCCTATGCTTTCTCAATGAGGTCACACTGCTAATGTATTAAAATCTTACCTTTTTTCCCCTCAAGGGATGTTTTTTCTGTATTTTGTACGATACTAGGCTGTTCATCAAATAAAATTGATGTCCGGAAAAAGTCGAATATAATGTAGAGATTAATAGGCTTTACAAATGATTGAAAAGCAACTAAAGGTACATTAAGGTAACTAAGGGTACATAAAGGTAGAACTATTTTATTTCGACTTTATTCACTTTTTCATTAGTATACTTGAGGAAAAGCCGCTACTCATTACAGATTTCTGTATTTGATTTTTTTAATTTACGTTTGCATTTTCGTAATATCAAAATTATAAACAGATGCACAATATGAATACTTCAAAGAATCCCTCTCTGCTGCAATATTAGGGAAATATATAAATTGAGAAATGTATTTGAAAAATCAATAACTGTCGGCAAATGTGTATAAGGTATGGAGGAACGACATCCCTTTAAAGACTAGTCACAATAACATACTAAACGTTAATACTTCGTGATTTTGAATATAGATGATATTTATTTAATTGTTAATTTAGTTAATTTACTATACTTTTTTAAGTGATTGCATATATCCGTTAAGAACGAATGAACTTTTACTTAATACGTGTTTACGATTAATTTATGTTAAATTAAACAGAAATTTAATATCTTGTACAAAATTTATTAAACTGCGAATAATTATTGACTTTCGAAAATATAAAGCTAATATTCTTTTTTGTGCAATATATATTAAATGACGTATTATCGTTGGATAATTTATATCTTTCAAAATGGGTATAAATTATTCGGTTATATTATATAAATAATTTCATGGAATTTAAAACGTAAAGCGTATTGCTTCAAAGTACACGAGAAAAATCATTTATTTGAATATTTTCGGTTCTCATTATTTGTAAAAATTAATTTGTTTATCTTTAATAATGCAGATGCGTAAGAAATCATTTAAACATTATTACATCAAATATTTTTGTAAACACAACACCTATAGGTAATGAATTGCAATACATTAAAATCGGCGCATCGTGAAAAGAAAATTAAAAGCTGAACATTTAAAATATCATTAAATATGTATTGATCCACGTACATTAAATGACTTGTTCATTATAATTTCGTTATTAAATGAGTATAAAAACGGAAATTAATAATATCAATGTTAAACATTTAATTTTTAAAGTTTAATGCAAATATGTTAAATTAAACATTGGAAAAAAACAAAGGTTTTTTTATAACGCAAAAAACGAAATTTTTTCTATGTATATAATAACATGATCGAAATAATAACAATGTACTTTTTATCACTCAGGTTTTACAAATCGAAAATCCACATATAATAATAATTGAGCTATGCAGTGCACCATCAATGGGGAATCGAAAACGTGTAAATCCCGGAAATCATTGAAAAAAAGCGATTCGGAAGCACAAATGAGAACCGCGAGCATATATACGGAAGCGAAATTTCATTCGGTACAGTAGCATAGGCGCACGTTACCGTGCGATAACCCAGGCTTCGTCAACGACGCGAGAGGAAAGCTGAATTTACCGGTGGCAGGAGAGGGGTGAAATTGACCAGTCTCTGCCACTTGAGAACCAGCCGTGCAATTACCTGCCCATCCCCGCGGCCCATTCCCATTGCAGACCACCGCTGGCTCTGCGACATTAAATCGACCCACCCTGTTCCAACCCCCCTTCCCTCTTCGTCGTTACGTTCCGTTTCCCCAATGCAATGCTACGCCATGCGATTCCCATCCCTTCCACTATGCTCTCTCCTATACCTCCCTTTTTCTTCGTCTCGCGTTCTAATGCTTACTTTCGCATTCTCTCGTTCTTTTTCTCCTGAATTTTAACTTCTGGGCTACACTCGACATTCGGTACTACTTTTAGATAAGTAAAGATGTAATTATCTGAAATTAATATCGTCTGTTAAAGATATTTAAAGTAGTTCTTACTTATACCGAACATTTACATATGTATTATCATCGATTAACGTTAGACAGAATATTTAAAAGTAATTCATATTGAAAACGCATAAATCTAGAGTTTCGGTCACGGCATAGCTTCATTTCCATTGGCACATCACGGATTTAACCGCAGAAGTCCAGAGAGCGTATCATTATTTAACTCAAAGATAATAATCCGTGTCTAATAGTTTCACTCGAGAACCCCTATCATAAATATTTGTCCACGATATACATATTTATATTTATTTAAATGTATATGCATACTAAATACTCGAGAATTTCGGAAACGTAGAAAGGTGATGTTGGCTTCCTCGACCACGATTACAAGCAGACGAAAGGCCGGATCTTGTGTCAAGTGTATGGTCGCTGGTGTCGAGTCTCGCGATTACCGAACCTGCGGACGCATGTGGAACAACTGAAGGGACAGCACGTGTACTTACTGCGTAATTGCGCACAGATTTACTTAGCGCAGCGCGCCATGCCGGTCTAGTGCATGTTCGGCGACTGCTGTGGCCACGACGTCGATCCTCGACGTCGAATCGGTTCGTTGCTTTCGTACAATTCGACATGAAATTCACAGAAGATGCTTAAAACAGAATTATTCGTTGAATATCTTTTGGTAGTACAATTGAAGCTTCCACATGCCCTAAATATATATTTAATGTATTCATTTACAATTCAAACATTTTATAATTTTATCGTATGCAAAGGTATTAAATGTGCATTCCAACATTTAATATATTTGCCATAGCCTAACAGCATTTGGATATACCGCAATATCTTTTGGTACGTTTAGGGCAATATTACTTACTGCCTTGATATATGTTTAGTTGATAAATATAACGTGAAGCTTACCTTAGTAGCTAAAGTGCATCGAGCTGAGGTCACCTGTTTATACATTATGACCCTTTTGATTTAAATAATATACATTATATCTGGAAAGGAAATTTGTATTACTGTACTCCTCAAAGGAATCGCTTATTTCTTAATCAAATATAAACTGAATGCAGTATCAAATACAGTCAGGTAAACTCTTGGTCGCGTGAAATGTTCACTTACAAAAATAATTTTATGTATAATGCAAACAAATATTAGATCAGTTGAATGTTACATAAATAATGGTGAAGTATAAATTTGAATGCAACATAATAATAATTAATAAATACATTATAAGTACATGTAGCTATAAGATTTATTTATGTTACTATAAAATTATTTGTATGAGACGAGCGTGACCCGTTGAGCAGGATACGATCGACGTAACAAATTATAATGTCGATAGAAAAGGTATAAAATATAACTTAATTCTTATAACAATCAGGATTCAAAAATTCAATTATTGATTTTTTTTGTTTAAAATAAAAAAAATCATCTTTTTTTACGAGTATCTATTGAACCAATTAAAAAAAAAGATTCGCAATTCATTTCGAGTTTTTATTTTTAACGTCTGATCGCGCATGCCTATACACTCGCAGCACTAGAACGAACCCTTTTCATCAAACGCTACGGGTATAAGCTCCTACGGGTGTCCTATTCAATTTTTGTCTCAAGCGGATTGTTATTTTTTAATAATCCTTCAAAAATAAAAAGCGGTCCTGTACATGGCATCAACAATGACATTGTTACAGTATAACATACCTTTAACAATGGAGTATAAGTTGGCTTTGGTTTAACAAAAATATTTGTAAAATCAAATAAATAGTGTTTAAATCGTTATATTCTGTATTAAGTTTTCAATTATCTATTATCACTATTTAACAATGGAGCGTAAGTGAGCCTTCTCTTCATGATGTTGGCTCATGAATAAAAAAGTTGATTCGATAATTATTATACATGTTCATTTTTTAATGTATAATACAGTAATCAATTTTCTACTTATTACTTAAAAAATTTTGTAATTCAAAAGATTCTAACAGAAACATACTATCGTTCAATAAATTCAAATATATAATATTCAGTTTTACAATATTCACGCACTTTCTTTCTCGTGACTTTGATTTATTGAAAAATAGTTGTATTTTTATAAATTCCCTACATTTTATTTATGCATCATCGATATACGCTACAAAAGGTCTATTGTTACTTTTCAGAGTGCCACTACTAGTTTTGAAAAGTCTGTATGCTCATCCTAATGCATTTCTTTCACTGTTGCAACTTCATATAATACTATTTGATGGATTGATATTTATAAATAACTTATAATAAATTTCAAACGTATTATCTTTTACTTAGTAAAATATTTTACTTTTTTCTGTCTTAGAACAAGGTATATTATTCTAATTATTAGTTATTACATATTTTTATATATTAACACAATTTAAATTACATATGTATTTAAAGAAAATTGGATATATAAGTAAAATAGGTTTATTCAATAAAATTTATATCACCTAACATTTTACCTTCGTTGTTAGTTTTTATTTTTGACGTTAATGGAAAGTGTATAAAAATGATATTGATATTACAAAACAGCGCAAAATTTACAATCGATAAATCTACTTTTACATGAATATTAAATATGATTTTTATGTTTTCTACTTAAATACATAAACAGAAAGAATAAATAGACATTACCCAAATATCCAGGGTAAAATAGTGTCATTTAGTTGTTTATATGAATTTTGTCCCAAATTGTAATAAAAGTTAAGAGTAAATTGAAATTTTTTCCATGATGGATTTTAGTTTTTCGCAGACGGAGGCGTTTCAGCACGTGTTTTGTTTCAAAATTTTTACCATGCTAGCACTACAATTTGTATCCAGTTCTTGCAGATACATTTTATAAAACTTTTCTTTCCGTATATTTACCCAAAACTGATACTGATAACGTTTACCAAAATATTTGCAAATTACCCCCGTTAATTATTCTCGATGCTCCATTAATTCATATATCTTCTGAAAGAAAGGAATCTTTGCGACAAATAGATATTTCTTAAACATTATCGTCTATAACACGCACAAGAGAAAACATTTTTTATTTATAAACATATATGGTAACTTAATAGTCAATACAAGTTAATGTGTCGCACAGATTCATTTCTCTCAATATGCATCGCCATCAAATTAAATATTATATATTACTTTGCATTGTTTAATTCAGATTATATTATGCATTTTTGATACCGTATCCTATTTTATTGAAATTTAATTAGGAATACTCTTAATATATATGATATATAATATCAGTTGGTGCCATTATCAAATTTTAGTCTATTCGAGGACAGTAAACAATTTTTATTCAATAGTAAAAGGCCGTTGCTCAGAAAGTTAGAGATAAAAGATAAAATCACCAGGAGAATTCAGGTAATTCTGGTAATACCTTTATCTAGCATAAATATATACATCTTCCGTAGTTTTACCTCGTTCTCTCTCTCTCTTCCGATTAAAAGTCCTTTCGGCTCTTCTGGTGCCTAATCTCTTCGTCCCGCATCCTCTAAAAAATCTGGTCTCTCTCGAGCCATTATCGTTCCTCTCTCTTTGTACTCTCGTTCTTAGCTCAGCGAATCGGCCGGTCGCACCTACACTCGGACTAAGCTCATTGTTCAGCAAAGCTCCACGTTCGCCTTCTAAATCACGGGGGCTATCGCGCTCGGCTTAACTAACAATGAGCCCGCGGCCCGCGAAACTGTCGCTTATTATCTTTCGACTAGCTTTATCTTGGCCGGTGCACCCACTTACCTCGCTTTTCCCGTTCAATTCACGCTTTGCTTATTTCTTATGCACGGTTTGTTGTGTTGCTTGGCTTGCTCCTTGTTAGCCTTGATGCTGGATTCTTCATCCTTCTAAATATATACTCTCCTTTTTCCATTATGCCTCCTCAAACTCAAGATAGACCAACGAAGAAAGAGATGCAACTTTTATTTAACCCCGTTCTAACTTTTTTTTACCACAGAGGTGGTTAATGTCTATGAAGTAAAAGTGAAAAATGCAAACAGGGTATTTAACTTCCTGTGGAACACTGAAAAACGTAGAATTTTTATCTAAGCGGAATTCTTTCTATATGGAAATAAAAAAAATTCTACTTGCTTCAATGTGATCACTATAGAATCAAGAGGAAACTGCTTGATTTTAAAATATTGACGTTTTTGAGTTACTCTTCTTAATTTTTAACGAAAAGAAATTTTGTTTGATTACGGAAGAATCTACGTGTTTATAGAAGAAACATATTTGAGTAATCAGATTTTCTTTTTAAGATATGTTTAAGATATATTTCACGTGGAACAAAATCTATTTCTTTTTAGTAAAGGATTTTTCTTTTATCAAATTTTAAAAAATTAAATATTTATTTTTTTCATGTCTTTTCTTTTTTTATGCTGCTTTTATTCAACGTTTATATTTCAAATGATTTTAAGTTTATTGAAAAACGATTTTTGAATGTAAAAAATACTCGAATTGACGTCTAAAAATGCTATTAAAATTGACTTCAATAATGCTATTCTCATTCTTACTTTTTGATTTTTAAAACTAGAAGTAACTAATTTGACAGTTACAAATTCTATCAAAAAATTTTAAGTAAGTGAAAATGTATAACTCTCTTTAAATAATTATCAATTTGAAATGAAAAGGAAAATCATATGTATGTTGCTTGAAAAATTGTTGAACCTCTAATTTGGTACAAAGATATATCAAAATCGTCAAATATTATTCACATTTCAAACGTATAAAGTATCCTAATTTTAATAGTTTGTTCTCTGAAGTTAAATTAGAGTAATTTTGCTGCACTCAGTGAACATTCATTGATTCGTAATTATGGATGAGTGGCAGACTTGTAACTACGAATTAGTGAAACTTCACTAATTGTAATGAAAATTCATTAATTCAATTTTGGCGAGTATGATCCTCTAGATATAAAATTAGATTTTATCGTTCTTTCGTAAACTAATATCCCGAATAGAATTTAACAATATTTAACTAATAGATAAAAAATAGTGGGGTCTATATATCTATAACTGAAATTATATCTTAAAAAATTTAATTATTCTCATGGTATAATGGTTAATAATATTTGTAAAGTCATTATAAATCGTTGATAAAAAAAGTATAAAAATGATAATAATGCAATTTTCTGGAAAATAACGCATAAAAGAATTCACGAGCGGTTTTTATGTTCGCCGACATAAATACACATAAATAAGATTGTCCATTAAAAGTGATTTCGCTGCTTATATTGGTTTTGCTTTTTGCTTATCTCTGGAAAGCTTTACTTTCGATATTCGTTGTATTTATAGCCATGCGTTTGACGCTCATGTGCATATTTATCTTCTTTTTGTACGTTTCCTTCAAAATCTCGATCACTTATTTTATGAAATAGTATCGATAGATTTTTATAGTTTGACGCTTTAATATCTAACTGCTATTGTCTACGCTACGATCATACCCACTTGACGGCTGACCTATTTTATATTATACATCCCGGTTAGATAATTAAAGATTTGTTTTCTCTGCCACGTGTAGCCAATCATTTTACATCGCTGATTTTGTTAAAAATAAAGCACGAAGTTCCTAGACAATATCGGGAATTCATTGATAATTGACGTAAAATTTTAAAAATTGATTTTTTTTTGTATATGTAACTCTAATAATAGTACTGAACAAAAATATATAAAATTATATTTTTAATCTTTTCTTTTAACTTTTCAATCAGTTAACTTTAAAAATATTGCAATTTTTTAAATAAAACTTTTAAAGGCTATTTTATTTTAAGAAATTTACATCCGATATTTAAGCCGCAAACATAAAAGGATCACTGTCAACTACGTAAGTAATAAATGTTTGAAAACTAATCGATAAAATTTTAAACTTACCACTAAACTTTACTTCTTTTAAAAGCTTTTCAAACATTTTAAAAGCTTATAAGTTAAACGATTTATTCTATTTAACATTTTCTGTATTTATTGTCTTTTATCGATACATTTTATTTCCTCATGTAAGATTGTATTTAATACTGAATACAAATTTTATTTATTACTGTTTTATGTAATCAAGAAATTCTTTTTGTTTATATTATTTTTATCTATTATGGGTAAAGTTCTTTTTATGCAAGTTTACTTCTCAGGGAAGAAAAAGAGTCATTATTTAAACAATAACTTGAAGCAGGTGATATTTACGTCGGGGTAGTACTAATTTTCTCCAGTTTTGGAGCTGTTCCAAAGAAGATTCTTGATAATATCTTTAAACGGCATAAAGTTATCTTGTGAAATATATTTGGAAGGCAAACATATCACTGGATTTAACAATAGACTAAGATTAGGCAAGATTTTGTTTCGGTAGATAAGATTGAGTTATTAATTAATATTCACATTTTTAAGACAAATTATTCAACAATATTATTTACTTTCAAAAAGATATTTCCCAACATGTAGAATGCATTGTATTTGAAATATATTTTTAAATTAAAGCTTTAATGTTATAAAAAAAATACTAGTCTATTTCTTACATTTATTCGAAAAAAGTTTATATGAGAAAAATGTTAAGTGAATCCGGAAAATTTTCTCATACTTTCTATGCAATTTCAAATAGCACAGAAGAGTTTCATGAAAATGCAAGATGTTACGGAAATGCAAAAAGAAAAGAAGAGGAAAAGCGGAAACGTGAGACTGTTTATATAACCTAAATTTAGCTATAAATCTAAGCAATGTAATGGGTTTTAGTTTTCAAAATTTTATTATAAATGTATATTGTATAAGGTACTTTTTAAAATAAATATTATTTATTTGAAGTGTGTTTAGGTAATAAAACTTGCACCTTACTTTTTTAACACTATTACCAAAAAAATACTAGAGAATTCCAGAGAAAAAAATATAACGCCAGCTAAAAGTTGGTCTTTTATACGTTGATCATAAAAAACAAATCCTTAATGCCATGAGTAGAAATAAATAGAACAGTAATGTAATATTACAATATGATTTAGTGAATAGGATATTTCGAATTTTCACTCATTTTCACACTATATAATTGAGAATATAATAGTTCGCACTATTGTACCTCCACCTATAAGGTTTCCTGCAAGTGTTATTTTGATCAAGATGCTTAAAAACTAGCGAGGTACAGAATTATTTCCTACCGTGGAAAACAATGTATTTGTCCTCCATTTCCAAAAATAAATAATTCACACTAAATTATATTTTTGTTTTTAAACGAAAAACAATTATCCAATCCAATCTAATTTTTAAATATTTCCCACAATCAGTTTCTAAGAAAATATATCTCGAATTATGATTACATATTTATATTGAATTGGGCATGATGTATATATTGCGTATGTGTCTGCATTAATGTTTTAGTCCGCGAAGACGTACCGTCAGTTGCATATTGTAAATAATTCTGCGAGTAACGCAGAATGCAAATTTTCATCCACAGGTCTAAGCCTAATCGGTTTATCTCTTCATGTGGAATTTAGGACGAACACATATGCTTCTAAACTTACTTGAAATCGATTCGCTGCACGCCGAAGGTATACTGACACGTAGGATTTGGCCGATGTTAACGATTTGTAAATTTTTTCTTTTTTATTTCAAAGTTTAAAGTACGAAACTCGCGTGTAGCTCTCATTTGATTTAAAAATTCATTACACTTAAAACTTTTCTTAGGTCCCATTTTCCGCAAAGCGAAGTTTAAAAACTTTTTTTAGCAAACTAGAGTCGGCTGATTTATTCTTTTAATTTACTTTTCTAAGTGTCGAAATTCGCTCGATTTCTACCGTGACCTAGTTTGGCGATTAATAAAGTAACTTTTCATTTGAACATTAATTTTAACTAGGTTTAATAAGAAAAATCTTCAATTCATATATGTTTTAGGTAAAACCATTGTACAATTGTATTACTTACCACAATTTTATGATACTTGGCTAAACTATAAATTTCATCGTTTTAATTATATAAAATATTAAATTTTACAATGTTTATATACAAACTAATATTTTTATATTTTTCTAAAATTTTTATACTAATATTTTAAAACATATTATTATTCATAAGATACTTTCCATTAGACCATTTCATTAGACCTTAATATTTTTATGTAAGTCAACATTTCCCAGTTTAAAAATAATTCAAACTCCACAGGTCTGGTTCTCTACGTAACTTCAGTCCGACTTATTATTTACTTTTTTTAAATACAATTTTTTCGTGAAGAAATTTAAAAGCTGATTGTTTAGATATAATTTAACCAATTCTTTATATTGACAAAAAATGACAATAGTAATCTATAAAATAACAATCTTTCATTTCAAAGCGTTAAAAATAGCCAAATTTATATTGAGATACTATTGAGACCATTACATTCATGAGAACGGTTAATGTCTAAGCTAATGTAGGAGAATCATTGCTTTTTAAAGGAATGTTGGTTTAAACTAGACCTATGGTGACACCGTATCTTTCTTTATTCGTTAACAATGTATTTCGTTTAAAGTTAAAAAATCAAATAAATACTGAATTGTTATGAATGAAAAGAAATAATTAAATGATTGTATATCGTTAATTAATGTTATTTTACCATTTTCTATCAGAATTTCAAATAACGATACGTTTGAATACAACGTTTATTTACAATAATGATGTATGTTTTAAAAACAATAATTGGTCCAACGAGTTAGCTAAAGATAAGACTAGTCCGTTACTCCTATACTTGCGACGGGAGCGCTGCTTGATGATTGAATATACTTAAATATCGATACAATTTTTATATGAATGAAAATATTTAATGTTTAGAATATTACAACTATTCAGCAAAGCTTCGACATCCTCTTAATACCAAATGCAATTCCAAATCAAATACTATTATGCAGACAATATTCTATTTATCTATTTATTATCCGATTTACCTACACATGTATCATATGTAATGTCAAACGATATCATTTGAATATATGTTTATATAAAACTTCATTAATGGATCATCAATTTCATTAATATAATAGGATAATAATTTACTGTATATAGAAAATGGCAGTATAGTACCGTTACATAAACATTATTATGATAATCATATATGTTGAATGTTCAATCTTTTAATCGACTGGCATTTAAATCTAATTTTCAGAATTTAATGCATGTTTTAATCACATTCCATTTATATGTGATTACTAATGGCTAATACCGTTCATACAATCACATCACATTATTTTTACATTGATAAGGCAAGCCTGGATTCAAAGTTAGAAAAAATAATTTATAATAATAATTAAAAGTATTCATTAATAATTTGAATCAGTTGTTTTATTATTAACGTTTATTAAAAAAATTTTTAGTTAATTCATTTGTAACCTAACTATTTTAATTAGCTATGACAGTCAACCCATTTTACGTACCTTCATTTTTTATCATACTGCACTTACCGCAAGATATCTGAGGAACCACTTAATCAAATAGGCTAAAATTTTAACAGTAACATCTAACCACGTTTTTAATCCACTTTCGCAGAACAGAATTACTAAAATTATTTAAAAGGTCTATTTATCTAAATTATTTATCTGCTTTTTTTTAAAAAATTTTTCAACTAATTGCACTAATTTTTAAAATAAGTCTTTTTTGCAATATTTTTAAATTCTATTCCATTTAAGTAGATTAGGATCATGTTTAGTTTTTACTAGTAAAATTTCAGGCTATTCGATAAAGTGGTTTCTTGGATATACTATGGTAAGTACAGTATGGTAAAGAAACCGTACGTGGTGTATAATATATTAAGAAAAGTTATGGTACAAATAAATAAATTAACTTTAAAGTTCTGGCTTGTTTCTTTAAGTTTAGGGCTTCAGAAAATATTTCTTCATGATTCCTCAATCAATCAGATAATAAACGTGAATGAACATTTTGAAGAAGACGTCTCGCATAAGATAAAATTTTCAAATATTCATACTCACGATACAATGTCTATAAAGATAGATATATATCGAGTATTAAAATAACATTAAAAATTGTAATAGAAAAGTAGTTTTACGTTTTAAAATATCTCAATAATTTCAATATATAGGATCCGTCCAACGGAAAAGTGTGCAGTAGCTTACATAAAATGAATAAACATTTATCGCGGGAGCTAGAAAAAGCTTTGGTTTAATCGAGCGGCGCTTGAATATATCGAAAATCTATTTCCCCTAAAGCGTAGCTCTCTCTTTCCCTCTTGGTTCGCTTATATAAAGTCGCTCGACTGCAAGCGGATCGTTGTAGTCGCCCCGAAGTACTTAAAATCTAATACGAGCGAGCCGCACCCGGGAAACGTTCCAAAATGGGGCCGATCCTATTTTCCCTAAGCCCTAATATCTACTCGAAGGCGAGCCTCCGCTACGTGATATACACATACACGGCTTTATGGAGCGCGAGGTGGTGTTCTCGGCCGGACGAAAATCATGAATAATTTAGACTCAAGGATATATATCCTACAGGCCACCATCTACATCCTCCCTCCTACTCTCCTTGGCAATGTCCTTGTCGGGCGATCCGGCTGCGCTTCTGCTTCTTTGTCCGTGGGCCCATTCACGGGCTTTAATTTTAAGCTCCGAGGTGAGCTCGCGCACCCCGTGTTTATGTATAGCGCTCCGCTCGGTTCCACAGAAATCTCTAATTATCTCGAGGAGATATTCAATTTAGAGGTTGAACGTATCTACGTCGCGCGAAAAAAAGGAAATTTCGTGTCCAATAAATAAGTTTGGGGTTACGCTTACGTCAAGTAGGTTTAACAGGATTATTTACTAATGAACATTTGTTCTACTAATGGAGATCAATGTCTCGGTAGGTCAATTTTCATTTAATATTTAGATTCTCGTTGATTACTAAACACGTTGACAATAGCGGCTCAAGAAAAATTAATAATTTAGAATATACATTAGCATTATTGATCGGTCTACTCAAAATATTAACATAAAGATAGTATTTCATTTATGTATTATATCATATCACCCTATTTGATCCCTTATATATTTACTAAAATTGAGGGTTATAACACAGCGACTCGATGTAAAATCGTTGCATATGAAATATGACTTCTTTTAGATTATGTGTTCAAATAAAAAATAAATAAATTACTTAATATTGTTCTTTAATTTTTACCCATTGATTATTAATCATTTATGAAAATTTACTTATGAGTTTCTATTGCAGTTATTATAAAGTTCAGTTCTAATTTAATCTCGAAATATTGTAACTTGTAAATGAATCTAGGTCGGTCACGCTAAAATATCGCAACATTTTCCGCTGCTAAGTCAAGACACTGCTATATTCACTAAAAACTTTGTAAAAAATTTAGTATAAGTAAGAAAACATTTTATAAATTCTTTCCACGATTCGCTATTTTTTTTCAAGTTTCTCCATGGAAATAGTATGTTTGGTGAATTCAAGACCAAAAAGTTTTTTCTTTTTTATCATTTGCT
This sequence comes from Theocolax elegans, assembly GCA_026168455.1. NCBI lineage: Eukaryota > Metazoa > Arthropoda > Insecta > Hymenoptera > Cerocephalidae > Theocolax > Theocolax elegans. The sequence continues at coordinate 87,376,734 of CM047425.1, read as the reverse complement.
TAAGTATAGTTTACTGAAAGTGTTCATATACATACAACTACGGAGCAAGTACAACTTCAAAGTTCATGAATGCAATAATTAATTTTGAAACTTTCGTTTACCAATAATTACTAAACATCGAATCGCAGTATTATTTTGAATACGTGTAAAGGCTTTTTTTAAGAGCATGATTTATTAGAATTTGAAATTACAAAAACACTAAGTCATAATTTATTGTCTAATAAAGTATTAACGAAATACATATAAAAATCACTTTGTAAATTTATATATTTTACTGCAGTTCAAGTTTTATGTTTCATTAAATTAGATTATATTTGAAAGGAGTAAGTTTTATCATAAATATCTCTTGTTCTAACGCAATCAGGATGATGAAAAAAGTATTCTCATCTAAAAAAATTTCTGAATTTGAAAAAATAATTACGGTTGTAGGTCTTGTATTAGACAAGTACGAATGACTAATCTCAACTAAAAACATGGAAGCAATTCAGATGTTCTCATTGAGATTCGTGGGTGGAGGCCACTGTAATCCGCAAGCTATCATACCGTAGCCGTGTTCGCGCTGATCACTGCTACGATTTGTCGCGCGCGATACAATCTCATTAACTATGCAATGCTAATCAACGTTGTTATTGGCTTCCTTTGTTTTTAGGTATGTATGGCTATTGTTGCGATTTCGTACCTTTAATTATACCGTCGCTCACTTGGAATTAGTATTAGATATGGGCTAATTTGCTACTTAGTCTCACGTTATTTATACCCTGTTTGCGATTTGTAATTACATATCACGTTGATCCCTAATGAGTATACATAAATTTTAAACTCCCTTTTACGATTAATTAAATTTTCCCGCTCCGATACTTAATTATTTATCTAAAGTGCAGGTGATGATACACATAATGGAGAAGTTAATTTTGTGCACACCATTAAAATATCATACTTCGCGAGGTTGATCAATTTCATACGATTTGTATTTAATGTACCAGTGTAGCTCGAACATCAAACATATTCAAAGCCCACGTTACCAGATATTTACGTAACTCAATATTTCTTATAGTAACTTTTTTCAAATCTAATGAAATAATTAAATAATCATTATTTAGTAATGTAATAAAACAGGTAATTGTTTTTCATATTTGCAAAATCAAATAACAGTATTCTGACTTTTTGTGCCAATGGTGCCAAAATAAACCAAAACGTATTCACAGTTGTACACTCTGCTTTCTTTTTCTTTCTGCCGAAAGAGTTTACGCAGGGAACGGTTCCAGACATCGGTTTCCTTTACAGATTCGAAACTTGGGAGATTCAAGAAACGAGTGAGAAAACTTGATAAGAAAAAGAGGAAAACAAACCATTGTACTCAAGCACTTTCGTTACCAATAAGACTTTTTATTGTCTTGTTTTTCAAAAAAAAATTTTCGTTTTTTTTAATAATTTTATTATCAACATAGAAAATTTATTTCAATAAAAAACCACTGACAATTTACTGATACGTCGCTTCCTCAAAATTAACGTATCACTTTGGTAGTCCCTTGGATGCACTTTGAAAATTGGGCTTCACGGATAAAAGAATTTTTAATTTAAAAATTATATGTACAATCAATAATTGAACGTTTACCAATTAACTAATATCAAGTTCAGAAATTGAACGAGTTATTCGTGAAGCTGCTCGATTCTTAAATAAAAGTATGTTTTAAAAACATCAAAAGTTAATAACTAACTTAGTATCGAGTATTGGAAAAATAATTTTGATACCATTAGAGCAGAATTGCTGAGATGATGATCCAGTTATTGATATAGTTTAAGCGATGTACGTTGTCTAATCACTGATACTGTATATGTCAATTATGTGACATAGCAATTCAGTGATGTCGTAAGTTAATCGTTTAGCAATTGTGTATAAATTTTAATAATTGTTTTAGTAAAGTGTGACAGAGTATACTTTAGGGAGCTATGAAGTGTAAAGATTCGAATACAAATTTTTTTAGATTTACATCTTTATAGTTACTAAAAAGGAATTGCATAGTATTTTAATACGAGGAAAGATATGCATAAATATTATTTGAAGGTGAAAGCAGTATCTATTAGAATTTATATTAGGTTTATTAAAATTAATTTAAACATAACAGAATAGTGATAGGTTAGTTCATAATCAATACAATAGATTCGCCATTAGTGTAAAAGTAAATTAATTTGTATTTTTCTATCCAGTGTTTTTTGTTAGGTAATAATAAATAGATATATAATTAAAGAAGTTAAATACTTTTCATAAAAGTAAACGTATTTTTTGATAAGTCTGAACTTGGTCTATTAGCGTTAGTTTTTCGAATAAAAGGTGTAATCGTTATTGTTAGTTGTTTATTTATTTTGCTTGTTCATAAAAAGAGATCCGAGACTGAGGCAATAGATGCTTTTACACCAAATTGGAAAAGTTATTACTTTATGCTTTTCTTTCATTCAGTATTATATTATAAACACTTAGAAAGATTAAAAGAGGAGAGGAGAAAAGAAATTGTTGTAGTACTAAATTGATCGACACAGTCATGGTATCAACTTTTTAACTAACGATGATTATTGTTTTTGTTATAGAGAATAACATCCTTTTATATAAATTTTTTCGTAATGATAAGGTAGAGTTGAAAAAAAAATTATCGTAACTCTTGTTGATCATTATTTAGTATGATCAAGCTTTAATTAATAATAATTTATTAAGTACCACATTTCAAGTTAAATTTTTTTTTAAACTATTCGTTCACATAACCACTAGTTATATTTAGGCAACAATGTGCAATGTTATTTCAGAATTTAAACATAATCAACAAAATTTAAATACATCAAAATGATATTTCGGAGTAAAATATAACATTACGTTAATTTAACATTACTTCCTGTGAGCTTTCCAAGCGAATATTCAATTAATCAGAATTATATATTAATGCAAGTGAAAGCCACATGTCGTGAGCAACGAAATAAATATTGCACCTGTTGAAACGAAACAAGGTAAAATTAACAATACCTTTTATTGAATAACCAAGTAACGCGATCTACGCTTTAGCCGACGCGTATATTTAATTAATTAAAATGAAATATAAAATGAGACACTCCTCGATGGTCAGTTAGGCTCTCTGTCAAAGAACGGTATTGACTCCACTTCTATTGCTTATTTATCGCGATCGCGTATTTTGCCTCGTACGCATCCACTTAAACATACCTATATACACACATAGAATCTCGTAGAAATACGTATGCGCGGCAAACACGAAAATACCCGAAGCGATTAATTCGTCGAGCAAATATGCGCGGCGCATTTATTTGCAGCTCTCTCACACGGCAAATAAGCGCAAAATACAAACCGCTCACGAACATAAAAATATGAAATGTACATATAGACGCACGCGCGGTTCACTGGCAAAGTATTAACTGTACAAGCTTGGTTTGCGACTTTGTGCGATTTTCACCTTTTTAGACGCAGCACAAATAACGGAAATATTTTTTAATTTTCCTTTCACGTACGTATCTACCGCTTGCGCCCCTTATTTTCCCGTGTGCGTTACTTTAATTACCTAGTGATAACATTATTGTTTTTATGAGAAGCAGAGAATGTTCGGATAAACATGATTTTAATTAGATTTTATAAGAATATAATTTGATGAATAATATAAAACAGTTATTGCAAACAAATATGAGATCTCCTGTACATCGGTTTTCACGAGTTCTTTACCAATTAATTCTTACCGTGCATACCGGATGATTAATAACACCTTGAGTTTGGTAATATTATTACCGTTTTTAATTTTAGTTTGGACAATATAAGAAGAAGTTATAGATGCGAGGTGTAAAGAAAAGTTTAGTTCGGTGTTGCGATACATTGTACGTGCTATGTAATTAATTACAATATACTTAACGGACTCGTCAAACAAAAACAATTACTTGAAACTATTCGGCATCTTCAATAAATTACGAACATCCCAAAATTTCAATAACCTTTCATTAATCCTAGCCAGGTATCGGTTCCGAAGCCATAATAACGAATTCATCGCGCGCTCGGTTAAAATAATCATCCCCCCAAGTTGTTCAAACTTGGCAAAAAACAAAATTCATCCCTCCTCTGCATAATAACGCACCGCAACCACGCTTATGAATCCCATCAAGGAACTCCCGTGAACTCGCAACAAGAAACCGTCTAACTCTAGCATCTCTTCTCCCGTCGCCTGTAAACAATTAAAACAACTTCCCCCTCTTTCTGTACACGCGTCCGGAAAATTGATAATCGATCGGTACACTCGACAATAAAGTCGTGGATGCGATGATGCACCCCTAGTGTACATCTACACGTTATATCGATTCTCGAGTAAATGTCCGTTAATGGCACGAGGACCCTGGTTAATTTTGCAAACGAACGCGCAAATCAATGCTATATACGAATAGGAATGCATTCGTTGACCCTGAGCTCGTGGAATCACACGGAATCACGTTCCACGTTCCCAGCTCGAATCTCCCAATGTTTTATACGATCGTTTTTATGGTATGACCGTTATTTTACCGAATTACTATGGTCCAAAGCTCGATCTCGTTGCAGTTACTTTTGGATTGGGTTATTCGTTTGATAAATTCGTCCTTTGCTAGATGGTGACAAAAGTTTATGGCGAGTTTATAGTCAATCTCGGGTTATTCGATTTCGCCCGAGACGAGTAACCGGTGCTACGCTTCAACTCCTACATTTCCGTCATTGCATTAGTAATAGGGAAATTTACATCTTTTGCTTAAATATCACTTGGATAAGACGTTTTGTCATTTTAATATTTTTATATTTAACGATAGAAAATATATTCGTGTATTTTCATTACTTATGGAATGTAATTAATCAATCCATACAATGCGTATGTTTATACAATTCACGTTAATTATTGAATAAATATCATTTTCGCTCAACCACTAAATTATAATCAGCAAATATAATTCTATTGACAATTATTTACCGTACGTTCAACTAAACCCATAGATTTATTTCAATATTGTGTATTACATATTTTCTCTATGATTTTAATTTTAATATTTACCTTCTATTTTTTTAATATAACCCAGTTATCGATAAAAGTGACTAAAATATAATGTATTCTAATTAAATACTCATTTTTTAAGTGAGTGTATTATATAAAAATCTTTCAATACAGGAACAGTTTGTTCTTTTATCCGCGATATCGTACTCACGAGAGGCCACGTTCAATGAGTTAATAATACCCACTTCAATGCTTAAGACTCTTTACCAATTTCTATCTTCTTCTTCTTCCCTTTCTCTTATACATCTTTTCGTTTACTTTGCAAATATTCCATTCAATAGTTTCGATGAGTCAAACGATCTTCACTTTATCCCATCGGTAGTCGTCTCCTTCATCATTGTTATACTTTTATTTCGATTTAACGAATTGTACTATTGACGTCGATTCGGAAGACCAAATTAATTCAAGTTTATTTGCGACTGAACTATACGACTTACAAGAAAAAGATAAAAAATGTACAATATCAAATGCGCATTAATCGATATTATCGGTATTGACTAATTTGTATCGATAGACTCTTAACAACCATTTGGAAAATTCGGTTTTGTGTATTTCCATTAATAATGTTACAAATTGAATTTTATTGCTTATGGCCGATGTTAACATTCAGTCATATCTACAATAGTATAGTGATCTTAGAGGTAGTTCTAACAATAAGTGCTCATTGAGTAAACTCGCGGATGGCACTGGAGTACGTGAAGAACCGCTGACGCTCTAATCAATGGAAACGAAATTCCAGACGAACTCTTCATTGTAGGATTTTCAGTGAACATTGAGGGATCGAGTTCTTTTGTCCGAGCATCAGTATCAACGGTTCACGTTTGCTAGTTAGTCATCTACAATCTTACATTAGAACTGCATAATTAAACATAATACTTAAATAATTTTATACAAATAAAACGAGCACAAAATTATAACGCTGAGGTCAGTACCGAGTAATATAATTTACATTTAAAACTTATTAATCAATCCTAGTATAAAGTGATGTTCGTGACATTGTTTATTGATCAAACATTTTAAACGCAAACAAACTTGAAAAAGTATTTAAAACGGTTAGTTTAATGATTTATACATGCGCATGTACATTAAATAATTAGATAAATGTTATATATTAAACTAAAAAAACCTGTATACCATTGTACATAAACAATGTGGTTTAGTTAACCTCAAAATATAAGCTTATAGTATTATAATTTTAAGTAAAAATAATATTATAATTTCTATCGCGTAATTGCCAAATATCGAAATACAATTGCTTGTGATTAAGCTGATAAAAATACATAATATGCAATAAATTAATATTTGAATATTTGAAACGATAACGTGTAAATTTCAATTACTGCATAAATATCTTTCACACATTTGATAACACTAATTACTGTAGCGCAATATGCATAAATAGGGTGCTAATTTGAAGTGAACACTCACAATTAAATATATTGAAAAATAGCGTAGTACTTGGTACATATTATTTCTATATTTGTTTCTAATAAAAAAATCATTTATTTTATAATATTCTATAGTTTATTTTAATTATTATTAAATTTTTCAAATGTTTTTTTTAAAATATTTGTTTGTCGTATTTAATTGTAATCCAAGTGAACACTAAAAATTAGTTAAACGCTCATCCACTTCTCTAGATCATTGACGACGCATCGAGAGAGTAAGAGAGGGAGATACGGAGAAAGCTTTAATTCTTTACGAGATGCGTATAATCGTCGCATATACTCCCACGTGAGTACCATTCTCGATACGCATCGAGCGGCCAAAATTAAACGGCTTCGCGGCTCGACGCGGAGCGCCAAAATTAATGCAAAGTGCGCACACTACATTATTGTGCTTCATTATGTATGAATGACTTGCAAACAGCGGATGGCCACGACCGTTGAAAATATTCATTCGGCGAGAGGATAAACATATTTGAGGGAGAAACGATAGCGCGACTCGATAACGATAGACTGAGCCAAAAGGAGGGGGGTAAATTTTACGTCACCCGGCTTTTATGGTAATTTATATCCGGGCGTTCGCTTATAATTCGCTGATTGATATTATTTAAATGTCCCTCACTCCACGCGCGAATGATGTTATGCTTTCGTTTAATCAGCGAGTTCCAGCGTCGGGATTTTGATTTGATTTTTCACGGTCCTTTATTATAATAATTATTAGTTCATAATCAAGTTTGTTCATTGCGTAAAATTATACTCGGTATGCTTTGAAAACAAACTTTTATAAGCAAGTATATTCGACATACATATATATTTATTATATTTATATTCTCGTTTTCTCGTTATAGATTTTTTGCTCAGTATCCATATCCACGTATTGCGAATATAACATTCATCTATATTAAGTTTTTGTAGAATCCTATCCTATAGCAAAATACAACTTTTAAAATGTGCTATTATATTATATGTAAGAAAATAAGTTAATTAAATAAAATGAATTGTATTCTGGTTTCAAATGTCCAAAACAAAATATAAAATATAAGAAAGTGCACTCATCGTTCAAATATTGTGATATTGCAAGTATTAAATATTATTTTTTTACTTGAATTTTAATATTGATTAGTGCACATAACTTTTACATGGTGAAAGTTGAATAAGACTCGCGATAGATCGATTGAGTTAATTATTCTAAACAATAACAAATTCTTTTTAATATAAAATTTTAACGACATCATTATATGACGAGTTAATAATTAACGTATCGGTTGTAAAATCTAATATCCCTCGGTTAATAGATTAGTGTAATAATTTAATTGAAAATAATTTAGGTGGATACATATGTTAAAAAGTTAATTTAACTATACAATATAATAATATAAATAAAATTTGCAATTCATAGCCTGTATATATTTCGCCGTGAAACTGATAAATCCTATAGCTTTTGTGTGTGCATAATGACAAACAGGAAGATCACATGAAACCGACTGTAGAATGCGTACCATTTCCACTGGGGTGGCTCCCGGGAGGTTCAGACAACGCTCCCTTAATTGCACGCGAGTGTCGAGGCTCTCTCTAAAATTTTGGCTTCGGGCAGACTGCAAAAAGGTACAGGGAATGATCACGCGGTGGGGGCTGCAGAAGGGGGGAACGGTCATGGAATATTCGACGGTACTAATGACGGTTTGTTGCGCTCCCATCGATGTGCGCACACGAGATAAGCGGCACATACGTGGACTGAATTCGCACCGGGCACTTTGCCGATCGTATAATTTGCCAAATCTTTTCCCTTTTCCCTTTCAAGTAGAATTTAACATTTCGCTGGAATTCCTTCTACTAGACATAAATACAAATATGATGTTTGGAACTGTCTATCGTAAGTCTAAAGCTGATTATCTTTCAAATTTTCTTTGAAACTGCCTCTCAATTCCTGTAAAGTCTAAGGTGATTTAAAACCCATACACCTATATATAAGATATATTTAGCAAGGTTTACTACTCGCTTCCTGATATAAACACACGCTCTTTATAAATTTAAAGGAAAACTGTTTCAAAGCTTAATCTTTTTAACTTGTTTATACTTATTTTTCACTATATTTTACTTTACAATACAATTGCAAAATATTATTTTTCTTTATCCAAGTTGTACATGAAAAGTTCCCTTGGACCACACAGTCAATCCCATAAATCGTAAGATGAGGAAATATTCTCAACCACAAATCCTATTTCCATCAAGAAAACTACATCGAAAGGACAGTTATACGTACGCATCTCGAATAAACATTAAGTCTAATCGAGCTTGATCCATCTTTCGGATCCAATTCCTCCCCTCTGTGTCTCCCTTGACATTACTCGTTTTCCCTCATACGCACTTTGTCATTTTGCCCGCGCTTTGGTGCCCTTATCATCGGCTTTATACGCGTGGATCCGAACCCCCTGCAGTTTGCGTTAACTGCAGACGGATCGATAGCACACATTACGATAAATAATTAATGGAACCGAGGGAGCGTGTACCGGTCGTTTGCTACTGTATGCTTTCCTGCGTACTTTACAATTGACTTTGTGAAAAGGTACGGGCTTTAACTTCATTCTGGAATTTTCAATTAGTAATCTTTCAAGATTGAACGAAATATTTCATTGAATTGTTCACTACTCCTTACCAAATGCGTGGAATTTGGGCTATGTTGGAAGGTTTTTTCATTAATTATTAATTTATTTGATAAAATGTGTTCTTATTTAAAAAGTAATTTATTTAAACTTACTAAACAATGTAATATAATCACTTAAATTTATTTCTCTGAAATCAATTTATTTTAAAAAAATAAATATTTAATTGTTCCAAATACATTATATTACTTTGGAATATTTACTTGTAAATATAAAATTTATTTACTTATATATGAAATTTAATCAAGATTTGAATAAATAGATATTTATATTAAAAAAACTTCTTTATTGATTCCAAAGAATATATATTGAAATTAGATCAAATTAAAGGTATACAATGGAAATAAAGTAATATTTTAAAATAATACTTTCTTGATTCAAGATAATAGTTTCTTAGATTAAAATAAATAATACACTATTATTACTATATAATTAATGTGTATCAAAATAAACAAAAACTATTTTATTAAATTAAGCCCATAGATTGAAATTAATGTTATTCATTAGAAGAAGAGAGCGATGCTTGATATGAATAATATAAATATTTATTTATAACACAAAAAAAAAAACGTATTCCACTGAAAACTATTTTCTCAAAAATTATTTAATACACAATCAAATACTAAACAAAATTTGTTTACAAGTGTGACGCTGGTCGAATTACATCATTAAAAATATTTACATTTCTAATTCTTACAAAATAAAAATAAATATAAATCAAATTTAAAAGTTTTGATTACAAATAATAATTATTAATTTAAATAGTCATAAATAGTGTGGCAAAATTTTGCGGTTTGTAACATTTCGGAATCCATTAGGTGGAGTTCCTTAACTTGCAATTGACGAAATTTTTCTTTTATTTGCATATATAAGAGAGTTTTACGCCTGCGATTTTATCTTTGATTTTGCTACCCACGATTGCGCATTGTAAAAATTGCGTATTTGTAAATATGATTGATAAAAAATTTGAATGAATTTGAATGAATGGTGTAAGACTTCCGCGTTTTTTTATTTACGAATATTGCTTTGGAATATAACAATTTTTAATATAATTTAATTTGGTGTAATAATTGTAATAAATAAATTCTGTATTGCATCAAAAAATATATTATTTATTATACTTATAATATAAGTTTACTTTTATAAACGTTTGGATAAATAAAGTTTCATATTATTATTATATATTTAACATACAGTATTAAAACTTCTCTGCACTGGTAAAACAACTTTTGCCTGATTAGAATTTTAAGAATATATCTTGAATAGATTTTTTCAAAATTCGTAAAGTTTTATTAAATCATTAATTAAATCGGTATTGTTCAACTGATGAAATTAAGAATCCCAAAAAGAAGTGTACTAATGTGACATTACCCGCTTGAAAGAAATCCATTTATATCTTATAATTTCTCAATAGTATAGAATAACATTTATTTTCAATATTTATGCTGATATTATGTTTCAGTAAAATCTGCAGATTTACGTATACAATATTTGATTATTCGCTCTTTTATATACTATAAGAGAAAGAGTTGATATCTATAGGTTGGTTTAATAATTCTGCAAATATTTTCCTAATCTTTTATGAGAAGAGTTAAATATTCTACACACGGGTAGTAAGCCATTGAAAACGTTCATCCTCATATTCAACGTTGAATAACTGATTCGACAATTTTGCAAGTTAAAATCCGAGTGCATTTCCTCGAAGCACATTGTTATGGGCGTAAATCTAGGTAGGATGCGCAAGTATATATTATATCGATCCGGTCATTAGCGCACAGCATGCGGACCTTTCATAGATATAGTTGAGTTGCTGGAGCTGGTGCTGGTGCTGGTGGTGGTGGTAGTGGTGGTGGTGGTGGTGGTGCTGGTGCCGCTACTCCGGAGTCTCGCAATGTTCCTCTCGTACCATTATGATTATTGAAGAGGTTTAGAGATGAGAGCGGCTTATGCGCGCATACACACGTATAGTCACCGAGACTTTCCCTCGCACGTCAAAGACGTTGACGAACGTCGGGAATTCGATGGTCTTGAATGCTTTATGAACGACATTCGCTGGAGGGAGCCGAGTTATTGAAAAGCATTCACGACCACGCGCAGAAGAAGAATTAATGGTCTATTTTGCGCTGAGAAATACGTTGGGTAGATCTGGTCTTGACACGACCATTTTTTTCTCCTTTCTGTCGTATTTAATTGACGTGGCTCACGATTGACATTCAGCTTCGATAGTGTACACAAACACATAATTTTTTTTTTCGTACTACAAGAGAGCTTATTTATGCAAACGAGAATCGATACACCGTGTAATCAGGTTCATTACAAGAGATTGTCAGTGTATTAGGTTTCGACTGATATAACGAAAACGTATTTGCTCGTATTAAAATATGATACCATATTAAAAGACGGGAAATTTATTACAAAAGATATGAATCATTAAGTCAAAAACGCAATTTATCTGTAATAATTATAAAGTTGCCAATAATTCAATAACTTTCTTTATTACTTTTTTGTATTTAATAAAGTTTTCCATATTAGTTTGAATTTTGCAGTTTAATTTCACCCGAGATTATGTAAAATTAAATTACAACGAAGCGGAATGTATCCTGATTAGAATTGGCAAACTAATTTTTCAAAAGTAAGTTGAGGCAAGTAGTAAGATAAACTATTCTACCAAATTCTACGAAGACTTAAGTATATTTACTTAAGTATAAGAATGTGTGAAACTTAAGTCCTTAGAAACTAACTAAAATATAAGCTACTAATTACCATAATTGAATCAAGACATTAAGTAAACAAAATTTCATAATAACCGCAAGCTCTGAGGTAGTGCTATATCAACACTGTTGTTTATATTATCTGAAACGTTTTGGGTTAGAGCATTATTCAACCTATATCAAATGACAAATGTGAATGATTTTATAATTAATTAAATCTAAAAACTGTATCTTTCCTTTTCAAGAAAGAGAACCAAAAAGTTTATTACATTTACTCGAATTGACTTTCTTGAAAAAAACTCGGCAAATTGCTGTACCGGCTAAAAATATCTTTAGTCCTTGTTAAAATTCGCAACTAAGAAATATAGTCTATCTTTCTATGAATAATTTCGAATGTAAAACTAGTTGGATAGTTCAAGGAAAAGTGGAACTCTTACCTTTCTTTCGTATGAAAAGATGAGAAGCGAGCGAAAAAAGGTGGACGAAACGGCGCGGATCCACGGACCGAGTGCTTTAACTGACGGACTACCATTCACGATGCGGCGCATCGTTTATATTTGTCTACATTGCCCGTAACATCTTCTCATTATCTTGAAATGTTAATATCTTTGAAAATAAGTGGTACGGAAGAAATTTTTATGGAAAATTAGTACGATTTCACATTTTGTAGAGCACAAGTTAAACTGATCTAAGTTTTAACCAATACTCTTGATATTTGAGTTTTTGAATTCCGTCATAAAAATCGGAAATACATTACACGTATTTAATCATTAAAGCTGAAACGAAACTTGACGTTTTAATATTTGTTTAACAATTTATATTGAACAACATTCACAATGATGCAATTTACAATTATCATTTGGAAAGCTCCGAAATTATGTCACTATATATTCTGCTTCTGTAGCGGCAAATCATTCATTAGCAATTTAAATGACCTGAATAATATAACCACGAGTTTTATTTGGCCAGTTAAATTAAGACAATAATTCAGGCAGTCAAATGTTCAACTGTGCAGAATTATTCAGTAATTCATGTATCTCGAACGTATAAGCTGGGTGTACAGCTGGGTGTACCTGTAAAAAAAGGATAAAATCGTGAGGAACTAAGTGACACTCGAATGACTCCCTGGGCATTCAAGGTCCAAGTAGCGCACCAATGCAAATTTCCAAACAACGTTTGCCATTCGAGTGGACACCATTACCAGGATAGCAAAGAGGGACTGAGAAAAGCTGCACGAGAGAGAATAGCATAGAAAGAGAGTAAGAGGGCAATGGAGAAACGAAAGGGTCAGGATGTAGGGGGATATGGTCGGTCCGTACGTGCTTGCGTTATTAAAGTCGCGTCTAAAGGGACTCCGACGAGTGAACGTGGCACTTGCGGGCTGCCCCGGAAAGAGGGATAAAGAGGAACGGATAAAGAGACGAGAGACGAGAGACGGAGAGAAGGAGAGAAGGAAAGCAGGAAAGGAAGGGTGGGCATTTAACAAGTTACGGAGAATCAGGAAGGAGTTGCAGAACCAAGTCAGACAAAGAGTTTACTTGATTTAGCGTATTGAGTCTGTACATTCGATTAATGCAACCGGAGTACAGTTAATTCAACATTTTTATACCGTCAGATCGATTGATGGAAATAATATCACGAAGATGATTCTTCAATTTATGATTTACCTTGCACTATTATTAACTACTCGTTCTGGATATTAATAAACATTATTATTACTATCAATTACGACACGAATTTCATTGATTTTCGTGACACTTTTATATAAAATTGCAACTTTTCGAATTGCATTTTAAAACAAAATCATATTTTTGGAAATGTAAAGTAACTTTATGTACTGGTTTTGCGAAATTAAAGTGCAAATAATTGATTAAGCTTCCTTCGGATTGCACCCTTACAAAAAGCTACTATTTAATTTAGCCAATAATTACTCTGACGGGTCAAGTAAATATTATAATACCTTTTAAGAGAAAATAACATTAATTTTCATTGTGAGTAATACATATTTCCTAGTACTATACATACTGCACTTTAATGTTATACGAATACAAAAGAAAATAAGTGAACAGCTAATATAAGCACGAGTATCCCATAGGTCAAAAAGTTATTGGAAATTGATGCATTTACGAAGATGGAAGTAATATGCAAATAAAAATTTACAAAATTTTTCATATCTCCTTATAAGCGAATAATTGGTATTTATAAAATATTTTCCTGGTTATGTGTTGAAACAAAAATGAAAGTAAGTTCTTTATCTACTTCCTTTGCATTTTGTGTTATTTACATACTTGAAATAGCAGTCAAAAAACTGAAATATATTTATTTTACACATACTCAGGTAAAACGTTGCGTGTTTCCGAGATACAGTACGATATTGAAGTTTACAGGATACGTGACGGAAAACAAGCTACAAAGTTTTATCAATAAATACGCTTCTCGGCGGTCCAGCACTCTACTTGTCAATGTATAATAGCAATTCATTTTATTTCAATACAACTAGGAATACTTATTAAAAATATTGAATTATTTTAACATTAAATTTATAGTAATTAAAGGTATATATCGAATATATACTTATATTTATTGTCGATGGTTATTAAATGAGAAGGTAACAAGGTGGAAGGAAGTTAGTCACGTCCATCAATGAACGCACGTAATTCGTGTATAAGACGCATACAAATACGCGTATTAAAGAAGAGAAATCAAGCGGTTTAAAAACGAAGACTAAACGCTCGGCAAACAAACTAATACCCAATCTTAATCGAGTCGAGATCCCCACGCAATAACGAGGGAAGAGAAGCACGAGCCAAGAGGGAGCTGGGGGGAGGGAGAGAAAGGGAGTCATTCTAAAGCAGGGCCAAGACGGTGGGCAGAGATAGGGACGGGGTCCGCATGCACGCGCGATCCGGTTTGAATAAGTAGTTACTGGTCTAATAGCGGAGCCCGGGTCTGACGAGCACGGAATACGGAATTCCTGACGGGTTTGCAAACGAGCTCGGGTACCGCCCCGCGTGCTCTTCCTTCTTCACAGCAAACGCTATCTCCGCCCGGACGAAAAGCCCCCGCTGCAACATCAAACCGCCATAAACACCTTGGGCTTGCGCGCGTCTTACGTTGCACCGATGCAGTACTGGCTTTTACGACTTAATCAAAGCGCGTGGGAATTTCGTGATGCGTGGTTGCAAGGTGGCCAGATAAAGCAAATTGCCAGTGTGGCTTCCTTGGATTACTCCTGGATTCTGGATTCTAGATTCTGGATTCTTTGCGACCAGATTTTTCTTACTTTTTCGCTTTTTTTTTCTTTTTCTTTTCGTTCGCACGAGTGACCTAGTATGCATCCTCTATACGAATTTTTGATGTTGCTTTCTTCAAGAATTAATTTTTTAGTACGCTGGAAAATATAGGGGGTAAAATCTCTTTTATGTTTGGTCATATATTTTTATGAATATTGAACTTCGGATTTAATAGTGATTCGCTTCTTTAAAAATATGATTTACAGAGGTTTACAATTTTATTTTCACAATTATTTAAATTTGATTGAAATTTATGTTTCAAGTGAAAACTTATCGATTAAGACGAATTATACATCCAAGATCAAACATGCAAATATACTGAAATAATTCCTCTATGTATGGTGTCGGCATTATCTTACATTATTACGTGTCATCAGGTGTTACTGTACCCTCTTCTCTGATTAATCTTATCACAAAATTTGACTTTAAAATTATGTCAATAAATAACAATTCATTTTTAAAGGAAAAACCGCAATTAACTATTTTTTCACCTTTGTTTTTTCGTTGTTTTTAAGAGTAAAATCAGACATAATAAAGCTAATAAATCTCCATAATTGCATTTACTAATTGTAATTCCGATTGGCCATTTAGTAAAACAGCTAACTAAAAAGGAAGATAAGACAAAGAAGTAGAAAGTAGGAAAGCGCCTAAAAACTTGCCAAGCACTTTAATATCCATACCAGGGAAAATTTGCGGCAAAAGTAAGGGAGATTAAACCAAGTCCAGGCTGCACCTTTTACAGATAAGAGCACTAAGATGAGTCGATTCGACGTAACTGTTGGTGAGAAAATCTCGTTTTCGGATTTCGTACGCAACTACGCAAAAAGTTGGCGGAGAATTTTCTTTATTTTTCGGTTGGGGGTGTACAATTTTCGGCGAGGTAAAGTGGGGTGTAATTTCATTAAAAAGGTCGGTTCGATAGTAGTTTCGTTCTTTTCTTGCACCTTCTTTTATGGGTCTAGACATGCCTCTATTATGTGGTCGATGTCTGGGGTGGAGGTTGCCGGCTTAATTGCGTTACGCACGGCTCAGATAGGTAATTATGGAAATTGATGGCGCGTTAGTTAATTTGTTTACGTCCTGAGTTTCGGCTGTCTTAGATGGATCGGCAGAGTAAACTTATAGGATTCGGGATTGTCAGAGAATTTGTAAATACAACGTTATTTGAATAATTAGCAATCTAATTTTTTAATGTATTCTAATTTTAGGTTAATGATTTTAAATTACTATTTAATTATTTGATGTTTAAGTAATAATATTTATACGATTAATACACAGTAACTAACCATATTCTTCGCATAAAAAGCATTTTGTAATGCACTTGTTGGCGAAACATTTGTTTACATAACAATAGATGCGTAACAATAAGAATACGTAGTCACAGTAATTTCGTCAATTAGACTCGGTATCCTTTGCGATGGATTGTAGTAACTCGAATCAAAATTCGTTGAGGAATTCGGAGAAGTTAAAACATACTCTTAGTAAAGTTGTATAAGGCTTAGCTTTCGTAACTTACAACGGAAATTTGGCAAATGCGAAGGATCGGATTGCCACCTGCGTGTGCTGCACGTAAACATAACTTTCACACGTGACACGCCTGAAACTACGAATACAAGATCCTCAGTATCTAGTTAAATAGTATAGCATTAAGATACTTTCATGCATTTATAATCGACTTTTAATTATTTACATAATATAAACAAAAATGATGTTCAAATTGTTTATCTTATTTAACTGAATTATTTTAAATTTTTGCACAAGTCTTCTGTTACATATGTATCGCTTTAATTTATACTTATTATATCTTTTTCATATTTCTTTCTATTCAATTTTTATTTTGCAACATACTTTTTTAACCCTCTTTTTCTTAATACATTGATGGACACATTTTTGAATGTTAATGAAATAATACGTTTTTAATAGATTTCATTACAGATAGACAGACAATTAAAAAATAAATATCTTCGGTTGTAGATTTTAACATTTCTTTAACTATTAAAGTATGAAATTCGGATAGATGTATAATCTATTTTAAATCTATTTTAATTAATTTATTTTTTAATTAGATATTCGACCGACACGCAATTCTCCGCAACATTACAATATTGGTAAAACATTATTCTGCAAGAATGTTAAACTTTCATAACATTATATTCATACCCAAAAACTTTTGACAAATGTTTCTATTTTCGCATTCACGAATGAATGAATTCTTCACAAATAATCTATTCTTATAATCTCCTAAGTAACTTTTAGTTCTACGTCTTCAAAATAAGCTACATCACCTTTCTTTTAGTGTGATTTTTCTTATCCAGATGTATTGTATTATATTCTTATTATCCTTCTTATTATCTTAATTTTCTCATTTACTTTTGTAAAAAGTCGATGTGCCATTATTTATCGTGATCATTATTTTTCTGTACACGCAGAGACTAACGTATTTACACTCCGCAGACACTTTTTTTCCTCTCGAGTTTTCTTCTTTTGTTCGTCGCGTGTCCTTTTTACGTTTGCATTCTTTGTTTCGGTTGAATAATCAAGCGCACGACGAAGTTACTTTCGGGTCGTAAGACGAAGAAAAGTTGCCGCGAGTTTGCGGCGAGTTTCGTTTTGTTTTGGAAAATAGCTGACGGATCGCCCTTGCGAACTTCACGGAAAAAAGTGAAAAGAGACGAAAGAGGCTTATGCATTCGTGAAGGCTGTAATTGACAAAGAAAGGAAAGGGTGACTTCGACGAATGTTTAATAAGACCAGTTGACAAGTAAAGGATCTGGCAATTGTGAACAAGTATTAAAGAAGCTTTTTTTATTCTTTATTTCGAAAGTTTGGCGATCAATGTATATCTTCTACTAATGAGGTCTATTGAATTCCTAATCAGTTCAGTTACTTACCTGTATCTCAAAACTTCGGAGCAATGATTATTTATTTCTTAAATAACTCATCTTTACTGCTTGGCAAGCAACAAATTATTAAATTTTACTTGACTTTTAAGGTAAAGTGAATTATTCTTACAAAATCTAATTTAATTACGTTGCATTAGAGATATAAGTAGAGCATTGAAAGATACTAGTAGATTGGTATGTACTTTGATAAATATAACTTTGTCATCTTTGTACACACACATATATGAACAATTCCGTTATTTTTCGAGTTTTCGTAACTCTAAAATTGAAAATTTTAATAATTTCTTTTAATTTACAATTTTTTCATTTAGATAGCTCAAAAATTAAAATGTTGGTAGTTTAAAACAAATGTTTAAATTTGTTTCGCTGAAACACTAGTTGACCTAATATACGGTAGTATATGTATCAAAATTGGTTTAACAAATTAGTTGCAGATTCGACAAAAAGTTTCTACGAAGATTGAATTTTTTTTAAAAAAGTTATAGTAGCCTGAAAATGGTGAATTTTAATAAATGATATTCAACACGCTATAGCGCTGCTCCACATTTATGGAATCAAACTCAAATCAAAACCTGGTATTGAACGATGTAGAATGATTTTATTTTACAAAGCATTAAAGTTATAGGCGTTTAAAGTTGGCTAAAATGTGTAAAATGTGTTTAGCTTTACAAATTGGACGATACTAACTATTATCATATAACGAACATGACCATAATTGACGGAGAAACCAAGTAAATACCATAAAATGTTGATTATTCAGCATTGGAAGCTTAGAAAAAATCCTTAAAGATGACCTCTTTTTTATTAATTTTGTAAATATTGAAAAAACGAAACTATGTTTCTATGATTATTTCAGGTTTAAAATCTACTATTTAAAAATAGTTTGTTACAAAACATAGTACACATAAAAAAATTTAGTTTTTACTGAAAAATATGTATTGTTGCTTTATTTGTACTTTTTCATCTTAAAAATGACAAAGCAATAGTTACTCTTCGCAGTTGAAATAGCGCAATCCATTATGAATTCGTAGTCCACTGTATCTTGCATGCATTTTAGCAGTTAAAACAACAGAGCTTGAAATAAAATTTGTATACAACATAGAAAGATATTTAAAAAAAAATTTAATGCAACTGAGTTTTCTGGAGTAACAAATATATAATATTTAGTTTGAAAGATAACTTTCTATATTTCTTAATTTAAATAAAAAGAACCATTAGAGTTTATCTCGCATTTATTTAAAAGAGAAAAGTTATTGGAAAGTATAAAAGTATTGGGTAGTGGACGATGACATTAGCTTAAATGAAATTTAATAGTTAAATTGAATAAAAAGAGGGCATTAAATTATTAGGAAAAAATGAAGTATGCACGAATTTTTTGTCGAGCACGCAGACTTATACCTATTATAATGGTTTAAATTAATCCCCAGCAATAAATTCACACCGTCGTCGACGCGCAGCACATTAAAAGTACATTAAAGCAATGTCATGCGGAGAATGCAGTCAAAGTATCCGTTCGCTTTATTGTCACTCCGAGATTGTATCGCGTACGCATTATCATTATTATTACGAGGGCACCACAGCGCCCTTGTCATCCTTTGCTACCACCGTGTTAATTACCGTAATAAGCCGCGTCGGGAATTCCCCGAACCATCTTTTGGCCTTAGTCCCCATACCTACGAGCCTCCGCTCCCCGACAAGCCGGGCGCGCGCTCGATGATAACCGCGATAATGGCCAGGGGTTCGCCAGAGGAAATGGAATCGCTGGTCCTGGGGGTTGAAAGCGTCTTTTGATGTTTGTCGTGGGGACTATGTCTCTAATATATAAAATCCGGAAAGAGGGCTTCGCTCGAAACGCGAGGATTATGAAAAGTCGACTCGGGGGCGCTGATAAACTGACGGTTTATCGCGTGCGCGTGTTGGCTTACCGGGGCCTCTGAGATTTTAACTTATAATTGTATTGGCGTCCATGAGCTTTTGTGTGCGTGCGTGTGCGTGGATGCGCGTCTCTCTCTCTCTCTCTCTCTATATATATATATATATATCTATGTATTTACGTTGCTTCTCTATTTCCTTCATCTGGGCGCTCGACCTGCTTAATTTAATAAGGATTTTCGGCGACTGCCATACTCCAGTGGATTTGTTTATTTTCAAACTTTTTGGAGGATTACTAGCTTTGTGTTATCGTGATTATATTTAAATTATAAATCGTCTTGAAAGATATTTTCAGCTTCAACGTATATTTTCTTTTTTAGCATAAAAATTTTATGTAATGTTTTTCACGATACATATACAATATATGCATATCATTCGGTGAATAAGTACTATGATTGATGTAATAATGATTGAAAATTGTTTCTAATCTGTAGCATTGAACTATGTAAAAGATAAATGTTTATTTACAAATATAACGTGATGCCTTAACATGTATTAAAACCATATTGACAAGTTCATGTTTTATTACTCTCTAAAAATGAAATAGTGATACGTCGGTCACTGTCACGAAATTAGTGAATATTCACTATTAAAATAGTATATATTGACTAATTGAATTAGTAACAATTTACTACTTGGTGATAGTGACTGACTTATCACTATATTTTTAGTGAATATTCACTAATTCACATTTAGAAAGTACACTAAATCAATAATGTACAATTAGTTGCTCGATATCTGGATATTTTATTGTATTGCACAACGCACACATATGCATACATACACTCACCTCCACATGCTTTTGCCCACCCTACGCAAAAATCACTAAAGATTAAAAGTTTTATTGCTCAGGAGCAAAACATCGTAGCTCAAAAAATCCAACGCCATTCGAAAGAGCAGGTGAAAACCTTTAAAAAATGCTACTGTACAAGTAAAAAAGTTTAAATTTGAGTTTTTTATAAGTATTAAAAAGAGATGAAAAATTGCTAAAAATCATGCCTCTTTTTGATCCGCTGCAGATTTAGTTCCCATAATCGTAGCTTAAAAAAACCAACGGGGTTTGAAAGGTAATTGTTTTAGCTTTAAAATGAGGGGTCGAACGTTTTTTTAACCCACTTTTTACCGATGTTAGCGCATTTTTTGTGAAAAAACACGCTTTTTTTGGAAATGGGAATATTTCAAAGAAAAAGAGAGATAGAGAAAAACTTCAAAGAGAAAAAAGATGCTATTTTACTCACAGAATATAGATCTGCAGGTTAAAACGAGATTTGGACAAAAAATTTTTTTTCAATTTTTTAGCATATCAAAAAACTAAAAAAACCTTTAATTAAGTTGTAGATTAAGTTTAGAAAATTTAATTTAAAAATAATAGAATAACATTAAGTTAAAGAATGCTACATTGTCTACAACTTCATTAAAGGTTTTTTTAGTTTTTTGATATGCTAAAAAATTGAAAAAAAATTTTTTGTCCAAATCTCGTTTTAACCTGCAGATCTATATTCTGTGAGTAAAATAGCATCTTTTTTCTCTTTGAAGTTTTTCTCTATCTCTCTTTTTCTTTGAAATATTCCCATTTCCAAAAAAGCATGTTTTTTCACAAAAAATGCGCTAACATCGGTAAAAAGTGGGTTAGAAAAACGTTCGACCCCTCATTTTAAAGCTAAAACAATTACCTTTCAAACCCCGTTGGTTTTTTTAAGCTACGAATAAGGGAACTAAATCTGCAGCGGATCAAAATGAGGCATGATTTTTAGCAATTTTTCATCACTTTTTAATACTTATAAAAAACTCAAATTTAAACTTTTTTACTTGTACAGTAGCATTTTTTAAAGGTTTTCACCTGCTCTTTTGAATGGCGTTGGATTTTTTGAGCTACGATGTTTTGCTCCTGAGTAATAAAACTTTTAATCTTTAGTGAATTTTGCGTAGGGTGGGCAAAAGCATGTGGTGGTGAGTGTACATGTATCTTTTACGCAAAAGAAAATAAAATTCCTGAAATACCTATTGTGCTACATATATATATTTTTTCGGGGATAGACCATTTTGCCCTGGAGGACACCCAGCGCATGTGCTGTATATATTTATTTATATATATTTTGTCTGAATTGTCCCTATATACGTCGCAGTGTAAATAAGTGTGCTATTATATGTATAGATCTAATATTGAAGCGGCAACTGCTGCGAAATTTTTTTTAAAAGGTAGATCGATGCTTAATCTTCTCACATAACTATTTGAAAGGAAATCAATTACTGTCATTGTTTTATATCGATTTTAACGCACTTAAATCGAGTGACAGTTAAAACGTTAGCGGATTAAGTAGGAATTGAAATGTGTTTCCAACTTTTAAATAAAAATGTATAACTTGTCTGCGCAGGTGAAATCCTTTTGTGGGTTGGAACTTAATTAACGTTTTTTTAGAAGTCTCTACATCATTCAATTTATTTTCCTAATTCCGTAATAGAAAAATGTGCAATCCCGTTCATCGCATTTACGACGCCGGTAATCTTCTTTTCCAGGATCGTTTAATTAAAAGAAATTCATTCGGGGATTGTAGGGGGAAATCATGAATGGATTGGAATCCGGTATATTCACCTTTTTACAGTGCCTCCTCCTTCCCTCAATAAACTCTTGGTATTTCGGATTAGCTATCTTCTTATTGTCCTTAAAAAATATTTAAAGCTTAATTAATTTATTTAGTAAAAGAACTTTTTTTTATTTGTTCCAGAAGAAGAAATACCTGTGGACAGTGTACAAAATCAAAATGGCACTGAAGGTCACGATGAAGGGTCATTGAATTCCGATGGTATGAATTATGTGGATGTACACATTTACTTTTTAATATTTAAAAGCTTACAAAACTACATGTATAAGCTCAGTAACAGATTTAAGTGAAATTGAATTAAGCGAAAGTATGATCTATATTTTTAACATAACTGAAAGGTATCCCTAATGGAATACTAAAAGATTAATACCTATTAAATATATGATCTATTTTTATTTAAATTTGTTAAGTAGGTATTTTTATTTGTTCATTTTGAATCGTACTTTTTATCTATTTTTTTAATTAACTTGTATAATTAGTAATTAATTATAATAAAATAATAGGTCCATCAACTAATAAATAGAATAAATAAAATATGATGAACAGCGATATAAAAATTATCTTTTTTTGTAACAACAAAAAACTGTAGAAGTACTCCGTATTATATTGACATAAGCAAACTGTAAATTCACACATAGTTCATTCAAACAAAAATAGTATAAATTACCGAATAAAAAAAATACTGGGGTAACAAAAAAAATTCAAAGACATGATTTACTTACAAAAAAATTTGATCGATTTTTAATAAAACTGTTTTTATT
Organism: Theocolax elegans; assembly: GCA_026168455.1. Taxonomy (NCBI): domain Eukaryota; kingdom Metazoa; phylum Arthropoda; class Insecta; order Hymenoptera; family Cerocephalidae; genus Theocolax; species Theocolax elegans. Next base: position 87,353,366 of record CM047425.1, on the reverse strand, counting down.
TATTTATTGGCCTACGTATTCATAGATGGAAATGAAGAGGATGAAGATGAAGAAGACGAACAACCGCAATACGAAGAATCAAATTTTGATTTTATGGATTTCCTACATAGGTGACTTATTAAATTATTTAAACAATTCCATTTATATATTTCATTAAATTTTTTATTATCGATTTTTATAGATTTGCAAACGTGAGAGTCGTTAGAAATTTAACGATTCTATTTCAACAGTTCGACAAAAATTCAGTGGAGTTAAACCACTATATTTTAAAAATGTTCGTTCGAATAGCCACGGATTGTAAAATGCCAGCTATGCTTTACCAAGCTTCAATCTTTCGTGTTTTTCAGAGAATATTCAAGTTGAATAATCGAGAATATAAGGTTTGTCATTCTATCTTTGATAAATTGTTTTTCAAATAGACCGATTATATCATAGAATAAAATTATTAAAAATTGTATTTACCTATTAAAGGATTTCAATATCTTTTCACGTACACGCGCAAAAAATACCAAAATACCAATATTTTTACGACGACACGAGGCGCTACAGCACCCACATGGTGCATCGCAATTAACTAATTTTTGGATTCACATATATCGTGCAAACTGGTACCATAAATCGTTTGTTAACAGCAATTAATACTTAATAGTAATTTATTCTTATTGCAAATACACCAGTTAATTATAGCATTGCCTATTTTAATACAATGTATGTGAGATAATTTTGCAAACAAGTACTTGAGGCACTAATGTAACAAAAAAATGTAAATTGCACTTCGTGAACAATAGTAAAATTATAAGTAAAAGATGTCCGAGGACAACGCAATAAAGAAAAGTAAAATCTAAAATAATGTTAATCTTTGCATCAAAATAATAGAAACTTTCGAGCCGAGGTGCATATAAAACTTCTTCATAACTCTATTCCCGGAAAACCTATAATATACATATATACAGCTAACTTTTAATTTATCAAGAGTCTTTAAAAAGTTAGTTCATCCGACAAGCCTCGTAAAAACTTGTGCCCGCGTATAAAAGGCGTGAAAAAAGACCATTCATTCGTTCGTAACACGCGTTTAATGCGCGCAATTTCAAAATTCTCCCTTTGCTCAATAAAAAGAAAAAGCTCGTTCGCAGGAATTAGCGGCTTTCGCGATTTTCATATTCCGTGGCTTCGCGGCGGTTGCTGCCCGTAATCCAAAAGCATACATGGAGTTACTCTTCTGGAAGTCGACAAAACAGGCGGTAGAGATGACGGACGGTTACGAGACTGAACATTCGGTCAACAAGAAACAATCCCGTAATGCTTGGTCCGAAACTGAGGAGGATGAACTTCGCACGTTATTCATGGAACATCAAACCAACAAGTATAGCGAAGGTAAGTCTTCGTAAAATTTGTCTCTTGATTTTCTTTTTTACGCGCCTCGTTTTCACGGAAAATTTTTCACGAGTTTCATTATCTTGTTTCGCACGGAGAATAGAATTGCTCGAATAGTTCAAAAGGGCTATAAAAAAAAGTATTTTGACCCTATCAAAGTTATACTGTTGTCGTGAAAATGGAATACGGATGTCTTTCAACACGTGCGTTAAATAAAAATAAAACTTAAGGAAATTATTATAAATTTTTTTAAATATTACAGTAACAATATAAAAAATTTCAATTTCATAAATTATTAACTGATATTAAAGAGTTACAGTTGACTTATTCAGATAACATAATTAAATTTCTTTATTACAATGTTATTTATTTAGTAAATAAAATCATTTATAGCAATTTAAAAGTCATGTAAATGATAACAAATTTCATCATATTCCATTGTTAATTATTATGATCAATTAATAGAGTGCACTAACCGTTTACCATTATCAAAATAAAATAAAACATATATTTATTAACGATGTAAAATATTATTTTTAACAACAAATAATTTTATGATTTTTCAGATTTAATAGAGTTTCTTTTGAAAAATTTAATAAATCAAGATCGTACTAGTCGTGGGATTATAAAGAAGTTAAAAGAATTATATTTAATCGTCAATTCGAAGGTAAGTCATATATGTATTTCAACCGTATATTATACGTATTTTATTGGAAAATTTAATACTCAATATCATTGTTTGCTTCTTTTTTAACAAAAGCCACGTTAGAGTTTATTTTTTAAATAAAATGAATAAAAATAATTTTTGTATGCAAAGAAAAAAAGTCTTGATGTATTAAATAAATTTAATTCAGTGGTGTCCTATAAACCGTTAAAAGAGTTGATAACAAAAATTGTAATATATTCTCTGTTGTCATGTCGACATACGTTAATATAGGTATTTTTTAAAAACAAACATTAACATTCTAAATTGACATAAAAATATCAAAACTTTAAAGTTGTTTATTTAATAACGTTAAATACAAAAATATGTACTAATCAATAATCAAACATGCATAACTTATGTGCAAAATTTAAAACTTACATTTGCAGATTTATCGATATTAAAAGTATTCAAAAAATTATGTTAGTGAAATGTAATAGTTTATTTATTAAAATGTGCATGTAAACGATTTAACCACTCTAATAAATAATACCAGAAACATTGTTAAATGAAACATCAAAAATAAAACTAACAACTTGTGATTGAAGGTATTATTACATTTGCACAATCTAAATAAACTTTGACGATATCTCGTGAAGGTATAGCTATATAATGTAATAAGCTCAATACGCTACAAATTTAGTCGTGGTCTAAGAAAAAAGCTCTATACGAAACGATCTCGTAAATGAAAAAGTTCGCGCGATAAAAGAACGATTTCACGTTACAACTTGGTGCGGATTAAAATCGAAAAAATAATGGAAGCCTAGAAGAGCGTATAAGAAGGAAAAGTGTGCGACAGTAAAGCCGGAAAAAGAAAAGGTTGTACAAGCCGAGCAATGAAAGTTCACCTCCGTTTCCACGTACGTGCTCGTATTTTCCCGCCAGTTTTCCCGGTCTATGTCTATCTCAATTCCCTCAAGACGATCGTGGACCTTGTATATGTTGATGATTTATGAGGATTGTTGCGGTCGCGACCGAGGGCTAAGTTTTAAGCCGGCCCTGTCTTCAGTCTCGGCTCGACACGTGTAAGCCAGTCCCTTATGGGAATCCTTGCAAAGTCTATCGAGACTTGAACCAAGACAATTTTCATGTTGTTGATGCGTTACGCGTCGATCTCCTCTTTCGTGGACTTGTTCGATTTGATGGGTCTTTGATGTCTTGAATTATGACGTTACTACGCTCACCAGATTTATCGAATTTACGATATTATATCATAAAGTTGGTCAAACTCAATACCTATATTCATTCCATTACATTCTTTATGAAACTTCAAAAGTATCTCGTATTTTTTCACATTTCTTTGAAAAGAGGATATCCATCGCGTCATGCTCCTTTATATTTTATTTTGAATTTGAAAATGCAATCATATCAATGCTATAATCGGAGTTTTTTATATTTATTTTTTCACGATCTAACCATTTTGACGAGGTTATTTTTATCGAATACTTTTTATCTAACAGCAATACTTAATACTGATCAATAACATGTTTTTTAAATAAATTACGCATGTAATAACGCGTGATTATAAAGTATGATAACGCAATTTGTCGATCTTATTTATTATAAGGATTCGCTTTATATACTGAATATAAAATTTAATTATTCAATTCAATCTCGCGTAACGTAATTGTTTAGATTTCATAGATGTAATAATATAGTCTAATACCTTGCTATTAAACTCAATTTGTCAAGTATAATTCAAAATATAGTTTGTTTGCAAAGTATTATATAAATACTGACCAGTTAATTTTATTGAACAATTATTAATACAAGTTGATATTAAATATTAATAATCGTGAATAGTTATATTATCAATGTTAATTTTAAATTCTTTGTAAGACCGAGTTCCCGAAGCCATGAAACGCTTGTGGAATGTCTTCCGTCTGGTATTAGATTACTTGCAATGCATATTGTATGTTCTAGACATTATTCTAATAGATTAAAATTTTTAACCTAATAATGAATTTAGATTTCACTGGAATAAGTTTAGTTAAAAATTCATTCACGTAGATTAAGGTTTTCAACTACACTGTCTGTGACTAAATTTTTACACTTCCAGGATGTCAGGAATGAAGTTCGTAAACGATTACCTAAGGAATGGTCTGAAGAGGAAACTGCTCAATTAACTGAATTGTGGGAACAAGTCAAAGAAGAAGATGGTATGTTATAATATTTTGAAATATAGGTACTTCGTAAATGTAATATATGTTTCATAATTTATTCATTTATGTCGAACGTTTATTTGCAGATCCTGTCGGATTAATCTACGACAGCTTGAGAATAAAAAGGTCGAAGCCGAAGATTAAAGAAAAACTTTTAGAACTTCACCTGGTTGACGATATAAAACAATTGAGAAAGAAACGATCAAAGAAAAGTGATGGTAAGCACATAATATTTTTGTTAAAAATTAAAAGATTTGTTTTTAAGTTGTTAAATTATTTATATTACGCGCATTGAATTGTTTTTACCCATTTTCTAGATCAATAAAAAATAATGTCCATTACATAACGTAATTATACAAACGAGTAATAATATACACAGTTTATTGATTTTATAGCCTCACAACAAATTATTAATAAAATCGTCAGAATTGTTTAATTTATTAATTTTATTATTTATTAATAAAAATGTTAATTAAATCATAATAATAATGTTAGTATTTGAACAACGTCAAGCATTGAATAAATATTGTAGGATATTTTCTTTTTATATTTGGACGTAATTGATTAACAGTCAAATATTTAATAAATGAAATATGTACTTTTAAAATAACGCAACAATTTTTGTATGTGCATAATATTTCTAAATAATTACACAGATAGGTATAATTAATTCGAACGGAACTATGTTTGTCTTACAAAAATGCATGTTATGCGAACAGTTAAAAATCCTTCAAAATATATATGCGCAAAGAGGAGGGAAGGGTTACATTTCAATTGATGGAAAATAAAATAAAGAGGCAAAAAATAAGAAAAAGGCCAAACAATTAGCTCTGAATTCGCGGAATTAATTCCGTTGGTGTATTAACATATAAAGGATGGGGCGTCATCGAGGCTGAAACTCGACGCAACCCGGGCTATTGTTTCTCTGTTTTCCATCAAAGTGTTAGGCGACATTTCAGTCCGCGGCCACAATGAGCCAAAATGCGTTGACACGATTGCGCGATGTACATCAGCTCTCAACAAAACGACACGCGCGTGGCCAGGCGCGCAAATCTGCCTCGACCATTGGTAATTGATACAACAACCCCAAACTGCGTAGCCTACCCCAACGTTCTCGTTTTTCTTTTATTCGTTGGTTCCTTTGTTCCGTCACCTGGTGCCAAATGAGACAGGAATTTTCCCTTGTTTTCGTAAAAAACAAAAAGATATCGTTCCAACTTTAAAACGCAGTGTACAGTTTGCAAAATTTTAGTACAATTTTATTTTTCCTTTTACCCGTGTTTCGCCGTTCAATGAAAATATTTGTGCAAATAAGAATTGTTCAAATGAAATGATTTTACTAAATAATTATTACTACACGAGGGACGACAATTTTATTTAATATTTCAATTAACGTTATACTCGAAACGAAATTTATATTATAATTAATAATTATGTTCATCAAATTGGTGGATGTATTTTACAATTATTTTATGATTAATTAATTTTAATTAAATTATATTGCATTATAAAAATTGTGTCAGATCTTAGATTCACTGTCATTTTGAGTATCGCGTAATTGCAACAATTTAAATTTTATTAAAAGTTGTTTTTTTATACAATTATATTTTCGTATAAATTCATTTTTATAATAAGCTAAATTATTACTTCATTATTATTATACGTCAATAAGAAGATTATGTTATGCAAAAAAGTATTTATTGTAAACGGCACACTACATATAAATGGATATTTAAATGAGGAAACGTAAACGTGAATTGGTAATGATAATGTATTATTCTACAATTTTAGATAATTGATTCCTTTACATCAATATTAATTATGCTTATTTTAATTATAAGTAAATTAACCTAAGAAATTTCAAATACATTTACTGGAGTGGAAAAATTATGCTATTTTTGTCTAAAGTATGCATAATTCTAAACGTTATTATATGTATTTAATATAATAACATATATTATCATAGTGTATACATACATATAAACTCTATTCGTAGAATTGCAATTTGGTATTATTTGTACAAGTTCATCAAATCATAATATTAGTTATATTATGAAAAGAAAATTAATAATTAATTATAGTAAAGTGAATGAACGTGTTGTTAAGTATAGATAATTACAATTACTTAAATATTTATTAAAATTTAATTAATCAAAATTTGGATAGCCTTATAATTAAAATGATTAAATGTTTATTGGCACAATTAAAAGTTTTAATAATATAAAATTCTATTTGAAAATCTTGTTTTAAACTTATTCCTTTCGTGGATATACATTTTTTATTCAGGAAGCCATTTAAATAAATGCGTTTAGATATTTCCGTTCCACTAGTCAATTTAAAATCAATACCAAACAAGTTATATAATGCATTATTTTTCTTTTATTACGTATCAATATTTGTTCAAAACTAAATAAATGAATATTTTTGAAAAAAAGAACATCTACATCGGTGATTTAATGTTAGAACGCGTAATGCATGTCGGTGTATTGAAAGCATATCGAACGAACACAATGCGTACTTTATTTTCGCTTTCGGGAATGTAGTCGTGGAAATTCCATATTTATCATAGAAATTGTTTTTCGCTCTCTTGCGCCTTATTTGTATGCAATGCATTCCGTTAGATAGATATATCAACCATGTCAACTTCGGCTACATCAGGAAGAAAATATAGATGAGCGTATATAAAGGACCGAGTGTGAAAAGAGACAATCGAGCGAGATTTAATATTTTTTTTCTTTTGCATTGTACTTTTAAATCAAATGTATTTCTTGCTATCTAATACTTAATAGCTAGTCAGGGAGTCGCTTTAGCTATTTTTAAGGTATCATGTACAGTTAAAGTTGTGGTCAATAATTTTTCATTTCAATTGTAAAAATTGTTACAAATATTTCTTAGCTATTTAGATTTCTATATAGACAAATATAAGTGTTTAATGAGTAACGTCGATAAGTAATTTAATTGCGTATAATTATTAAATTGTCATAGGTCCCAAATCCTCTTGGGAAAATCCATCTTCAAGTGAAGGTGGTTCAGGTTCGGAGTCCGATGCAGGAAGTGATGATGGAGAAGATAGATCGAAAGGGAAAAAAGAGAAGAAGAAAAAGAAGGAGAAGCCGCAAAAGCCAAAGAAAAAGCTGAAACAGCCAACGATAGTTTACACTGACGCTCAGTTATCGGGATTATTAAAGGATGTTATTGCACAAAGTACGTAACAATTTTATTATTTTTAAACTCATTAGTACTGCTAGTAATTATCTTTTCTTAATCACTTATACAGTTTTTATATGCTGTTTGCAATGATAAATTGTTTCATCACAACGCATTTTACTTTTATATTTTTATCCATCCGAATTAACGATAGTTGATATTATTAATATAAATCGAATGCTTATTATGAGAGGTCACGAACTCTCATTCAACTATATTATTCTGTCTAATGAGCAAAATGTTTTCTTGGATAAATTAAGAAATATAAGTCTATAAAAGTCACGTACAGTATATCAACAAATAACTTTATATTGATCCTTGCATTAAGTACGTGTTTTAAATGTGTATTTTACACTATTTAATTTTATTAATCAACTTAATAAGAAACTATAAAGGCTGTATATTTAAAAATACCTTTCGTATAATGATAATCGTATAATGCTAATAAGTCTACATTAAATATAAAAGACACGTTCCAGTGCAAATTTTCATCTCACAAAATTTTATGATAATTGAACACTAATATTACTTTAGATCGTCTGAAATTACTGACCGAACCAGGAGCGTTAAGGAGTAGCTAACTCTAATACTTTTTTACATTACCTTTTTAGATATGCAGGAAGCGTTGCAATGGCTTAAGGAATCCCTTGAAGAGTCCTTAGAGGATCGAGACGAGGAAAGCACAGAGAGTCAAGCTTTGGTGCCATTGACGGCCGAGACCTCGGCGGCCTTGGACTCACCCAGCTTCCAGAGGTTTTTACGTGGTCTTGGTATTGAACCACCTGATCTCGAAGAAGCCTATTGGCGTGTACCTGCTGGACTTTTACCGAATACCATTAATAACCGATGTACCCTCATTGAAAAAGCTCTGCGTGGTGAATTTGTTGAAGAAAGTAAGTTGAACAAAAACTTTTACTTTTATCTTGAACGATATAGTTTCTGATCAACATTGAGTTCCTAATAACTTTTCACATTAAGACATAAACATTTATTTATTGGTAGATAAACTTATTTGTATTTTTCAATTTGTGTATGTATATGAAAGTGTCATTAAAAATTTGACTATCTAAAGTATGCCATCAAAAAAACAACTTTACCGAATAAAATTTGGTTTTAAACAATCAATTATCCAATTTTAATTATATTTTATAAAATTTATTTTAATCATGTGAAAAATAAAAAAAAACAAATATTCAGTTATAGTAAGCAAGAGGAAGGATGAATCGGAAAGTGATGATGACGATGTTTTTGAAAGAGTCAAAAAATATTCTAAAATGGCAAACGATGTCGAAGGTATTGTATTACTTAAATTAATTTAATATTTGTGTCGTTTTGAGACAAAATAATTTTATTATTTCATTCTTGTTTTAGAATCAACCTCTTCCACATCTACAAAATTACGAAAATCTGCATCACAAAAATCTGCATCTCAAAAATCAGTTTCACAAAAATCTACGTCAGAAAAATCAGTTTCTCAAAAATCTGTATCTCAAACATCTTCATCTCAATCATCGGCATCTCAAAAAACTGCATCTCAAACATCTTCATCTCAATCATCGGCATCTCAAAAAACTGCGTCTCAAAAATCTGCATCTCAAAAATCTACAGCAACTCGTAAAAAAGATTCCGATAGCTCTACCGATAATTCTGATAGCGATAAAGAAAATAGCGACAGTGAAATTGAAAAATTATCAACCGGTATGTATTTAATAAATAAACTTTATATTATAATTTTCATTTAAATATTATTACGAATCCTATAAATTAAATTACAAATGGTATTACGCTACAGGGAAAAGTCAATCACGAAGCAAACGATTAAAAACATTCCTTGAATCGTCAGATTCCGAAGAGGAGCAGAAATTGCGAAACGACACTAAAGATTCTAGTGAAAATGCTGTTGATACGATCAATACTGGCGATACTAAAGGTATATTTATAAATTTGTTTTATTTATACGTGTATCATATATATGTATATATATTAACTTCTTCTTTTGATTTTATTGAAAATTAGTTAGAAATAATAAGTCAAAACGAATTATCGACACTGATTCGGAAGAGGAGAAAATGGTAACACAAAGTCAATCTCAAACTGATGCATTAAATAAGAGTGGAGAAAAGGAAGGAAACGCCAAATCTAGTCGTATTCGAAAAGTTGTAGATTCAGATTCCGAGGAGGATGTGGCTAAAAATCTTTTGGAAAACGAAGATAAATTGCTATGTAAGAAGCTTTCTTTATAAAATAGTTCAATCAAATAATAGATCAATATCTATATTCATTTTGAAGTTTATTGACAAACGAAACTCCGGTTTTAAAAAAGATTTGCATTTTAACGATAAATTCATTTAAATTTACAAAAATATTTGCTTTTAGCCGACGATAAAAGAAGTCGTTCGGAAAATTCCGACTCTGAGGCGCCAGTTCAGAAAAAACGACGTATTTTAGATAGCGATGACGAAGATGATGTAATGCAAGATAGTGAAAAATCAGAAGTAAAAAACAAAGTTATAGCGTTAATCGATGATGAAGATGATGAGTAGGTGAAAATAATATCGATTCATACAAATTTTATCGCTGATCAAAACAAAGTATAAATTACATAACAGACGAGTAGTACTGGCTTGTTCGTGCTGCCACCTGTAAGTTAAATTCAGAATCACTGTGTACCTATGTAGCATTATTTTAATACTCGACAAAGGATTTTAATAATATTTATAGCGTCAGTAGTTGTATGTTTTTCATGTAGTTAATTGTCAAACTATTAAACAATTAATAGTTTATACGTACACTTTGTTTTTGTTTTTACGAATGCTGACAATTTTATATACTTAACTATTTATAAAAGTATTCAAGTAGGTATGTATCTTTTGCATCATTTTAGTTAAAAACAATTAATTTTTTATTTTATAATAAATTTATACTTATTTAAAATTAGTCAATATAGATGAGTTTGTTAATAAATTATATTTATTCAACAAGAAAAGTTATATTTATTTGGATGAAAATTGTTGTACAATAACTCAAAATGATTAATGTACTACATAACTGCTTATACATTCCCCCTAAATTTATACCTAGATTGTATATTAAACATATTTTAATTCGTTTAAATGTTTACCTTGGAAAATATAATCAATGAACGGTTATTATAAGTATTAATAATTATGATAATATCACGTTAACATTAACCTGATAAAAAATTATCTTGTGCAAAATATTAAGTTTATGTTTCTATTGTGCTGCTCCAAATTAATGACATTCTTTAAAAGTTGTACGTAAAGAGTATTTGATATAAAATTTGCAGATAAAGTGTGTAACAAGAGTGTAAAAATAAAGAAATAAAGTATGCTACAGGTAAAGTATTACAACACGTTCATGTTTAAGCGATACGAAGAAAAACCGTTCCCGAAAGGCGTCCACATTTCGCCAAGAGCCTATCAGGAAACTAGACGGTTGCAGAGATCATGTTCTTTCTATTTATTGGGCACTGAAGAAAATTGTAATTCAAACAGTTACCAACTTTATCGACCATACGTTCAATCATTGTAAGACAATATTTCAATTTCGCAAATACATTTTATCAACATTTACTTATTATTGTTTATTTTATTTTTATAAAATGTATAAACGTTCAATTTAAATATCATTTTGATGTAATAATATATGAAAATTAAGGTTTACAAATTTAGTTACGACTTACGTATTTTAACGCGTAAATATTTTTAATAACGCGTATTTTGCAAAAAAAAAATTATACTGAAATTCCTAAAAATTATTTAATTTTACATTACAAATTATAATGTTCTTATGAGTTGCAAATATTGTAAATAGAAATAAAATAAATCATAAAATGTTGATAGGATTCGTTGATTAATTTATATCAATATAAAATGATTGACTAGTGTTGTAGTATGACTATCGAAATAACGGAGTATAAATAAACGATAATGTAGAAGACATCGAGGTTTGCGCATACGTGGGTAAAGAATGAGAGCTGAGAGGGGCAGATACGTTGCGGTGGGAATAGCGTGGAATTGACGGTATAACCGTCACGTAAGGTGCGCGTCACGTGACGGTAACAATCGGTAAAACTCGGCCGGCGGTCCTCGAGAGAACTCCTCGGTCTCTTGTTTGCCTGATAGCGCGTTAGCCACCGTGGACGACTCTGCGTCTTTTGATGGGCAGGTGAGGAGTCTTCCGGCGCGTGTCAACGACTCTCTATCCCGTTCTCTCGCGCCGCGTGGTAGCGGTCGTTGCAGCCTCGTTTTCTCTGCGGACCCTAGCGGTCCGCGGACGTCGAAGACGTCGCGCAGGTGTTCGACGGCGAAGAACGTCGACGCGAGAGCTCCGTGTCCCGCGGATTCGCGATCAGGCGGTCATGCGGCTTTAACTGGTTGCTCAACCAACTTCTCTATATATACCTTTATTAATATCCGATAATAATCGAGGGTCGTATACCTGCACATGTGTGTGCGCACGCTCGCGTGCACAGTGTATGTGAGAGCTGTGCCCGTATAGTGTATACACACATCACACATGTGCACACACACGAGTTGGTTCAATTGCTTCTGTAAGGGCAGGGTAGCGGGGTCTGAGTTTGCGCGTCGAGTTGGAATCGAGTCGACCAATGAGCGCGCGTTATTGCTTTAGCTGTTGTGGGTGTGTTTGGAACGCGTTGCTAGTTTATCTGGTGTCTTTTGTAAAGATGAAAAGGATAGGATTGTAGGAGACGGAGAAATAGAGGTATTCCAAGAGTTACGGCAACACTGTACCTATTGTCTTCCTGAGATTTAAAAAGATAACCAAAAATTTTCCTATTCCTCAAAAATGGCATCGTTTAGAATAATGTTAGTGTTATATCGACCTGTGCGACCCTTTGTTCAATAAATAATTATAACTTTTCATAATAAATTTAGTTTAATAATTAATACATATCATTTACACACGATATTTTAAATATATTTCTAAGTAATATACAACTAATTACGACGGTCAATTAACTTGGTACAAGCATTTTGGATATATGAAAAAAGGATATATATTATATATAAATATAAAATGTATCATATTCCCGTAGTAAGCAACGTACAATTATCGTCAAAAATTATTTGTTATTAAAATCATTTTTAATCTGCAAACAATTATTTTATTGATGATATATGATTAATTCTACTTCCGGATTTGCAAACTCAAAATATACCTCGTGTTAAGATTTTCTTGAAATAAAACATCTTAATATTATAAGTTTTTACATTATCTTTAATTAGAAGTTTCCTTTATTTGTAATATAAATTGTTTCTTTATATAGCATTGTAAAATTAGAAATAAAAAAATTTACATATATGCATATTTATGTATAATACACAGCAACGTTATTGTATCTAAAAACTATACACCTAGTGGTTTAAATAAGCATTACTTTTTTATTGTATCGACAGATTCGATAATCATATATTAAAGGTAACTATATAGAGACTTTATATACATTAATATCTCTATGTTTATCATTATTCTAATAATTTTAATATGAAATAACAAAATAAGATTTAAACACATAAATATACGTAATTTGTTTATTTAGAGTATACGTAAGTTATTTATTTAGAGTAGAAATAGTTTTAGTTGGATTTTACACATAAATTGTTAAGTTTAATAAATTATTTAAGTATAGCTTATAAGTAGACAAAAACTGATATTTATTTTACATTACCAGAAACGGTTGTTGTATAAATATATCTGATTTTTAATGTATTTTTTGTAATATTAACAAGTCATATAAGGTAAAAGTACCTATAGCGGAACGTGCCCTATTGTGGAAAATACAGTTAAATTATTATAATCCAACAAACCTTTAAGTCTTTCTCAATTGAAAAAAGTAAATCAAATTCCAAATAAGTTAAAAAATGTAGATTTATAAATATAAGCAGGTTAAAAATAATTAATCAGCAAAAAAAATAATAAAAGATCAACAGGTAACTAATTTTTAAGGCTATGGTAACAAATAGTACTAATTTCCAAAGCCTTGTTTCAAGCTATTTAAACATATTTCATTATGCTTTATAAACATATAATAGGTATAAATGCTACATTTTTATATATGATTTACATAAAAATCAAATTTCTATCTAATTTATTTATAACTTATACTGTTCCGGAATACGTAGGTACACCATTTTCACATGTCCCTAAAGATCGGAACATCAAGAAACAATGTTTCACTATTGGTACATATTTCTATATTTTGTCCGTTTCGTGGAACGCACTTTATAACGCATTTTACATTTACTTACATTTTTTAATTGCCTTTTGGCGAGGTATAATAATAAACTAATAACTATTTTAAGATTTTATTTCATGTTTGAAGAATCAACTATGTGTTGTAAATAAATTATTTAAAAAACAAGATTATAACCTAAAAAATTATTTTCAATGTTCCAGTTTACGTACAAATTTACATTATCAGTTTTTTATCTCATATTTAATATTAAGAGTCAAAATAGGCATAAAAAAATACAATTAATAAGAACAAATAATAATTTATCATAAAAGAAACAAAAACTAATACTATAATCCTTTATTTCGCGTTAAAATAAATAAAATACGTATACCTACCCAAAAACTGTTCCAGTACTGGTACTTTTACCTTATGAATTATGATATAAATTAATGGATTCCTATTATTTATTGTTATTTTTATTTTTGATTCGTCGATCATGTTTGTTACTTACCTCAGTAGACGATATATAACTTATTCTTTATATGTCATCGTTAAAAAACAAAGTAAATAAATGATAATCGAGTCAACATTTACTTTATTAATGGTGTATATATATATATATTTATGATCTAAATAAAAAAACATATAGTATTTTTAATTTATACTAATTAAGGTGGAAAATGTAAAAGTATTCAGTATAATAAATTTCAGTCTGTCGAATAAAGTAGATTGTCCATAGATTGCTATACTTCTATACATTTCCTATATATATAACTGGATGGATGACAGCGGACGTTTTAACCGCGAGGCGACCACGTGCATTCTAAAGTGGATTTGAGTATCCCCAGGAAACAGAAGACTCGAAGAGGTAAACTCGCCGGCGAAAGAAGGGAAAGCATGCGGAATCCATCTGAGACTCTACGGGGACTGTTGCGAATAAATGCCTCATCGGAACACGTGGTCTAAGTGGTAAGGTACTATGCGCAACGCGGAGCTAGTAAGATGTGATCTTCTTGCGTTATGCTTTCCTGATAGAAGCGCGGGCTCCTTATACGGTTGTAGAGTGGGAGGGTTAGGCACTCGAATGCCTTCTAAACTAGTTTTGCGCATGCGCGCTCAATTCTACGGACACCGCGCATATACCTATCTATACTGTGTGGTTTCATATATATATATATATATATAGACACACACACTACATTCGATGTATACATATTTCCTGGTGCTGCGATTGGGATGTTTTAATACATTTTATTTAATTAGGTTAAGGATTGCTTAAATAATAAATATTTGGTTTTCGGAGATTGATTTATTTTTGTTATACTTATCGATAGAAAAGTAGCTATTATTTCATTTAATTTTTAAATATTGTATAACAAGTGAATAAATATTTGTAAAACTATACAAATTTTTTTATATGTACATACATACATATAATTCATATTATTCTAATATACTCATTGTTTATATCTGTACATTGGTAAAGCAATAAATTGTTTTTAAATTGTATACACACTTGGAATTAATATTCCACAACTTCTGAGTAAAATAGAAACATTATTTTATAAAAATGTAAGAGATTTCACAATTAACTCATAAACAACTTGTATAAAAATTTCTGGCTTTCCTTGAAACTAAACAGTAGCAAAAATTATAAAAATGATTTGGATAACAGCGAAACAAATAAATTGAAAAAATCTCTAATTATAATACACTTATTTCTTTTTCCTTTTTATCACTGACCACCCTTCACTGTCTACTTCCATTGTATTTGATTCATTATCTTTCTTGTCATTATCATCATTATCATTATTTTGTACTGTGTAATTCGACATTTTAGGTCCTCTAACTATAGTAATCCACGGTTGCACACTAGGTAGTTTCTGAATTTCTATTTCTAACGTAGCTGCATCGTTTGAGGTCATTAAACGATGAAACCTATGAATCTCTTCTGCTACTTGTGTCTCACTGTTATCTTCTAGTTTTGTATTAAAAACAGAATCCATGTATTCTTCTAACTCAGCTGCAATATCACTGTAGTGTAACTGTTCGTTCATAGATAAAAGTTCTGTTACATAGTCACAAAAATTTCTTGCCTGTTCTTCGGTACCCATACCATGCTCAACAGCCATCTTCAATGCAGTCCAGTTACTAAATATTCTTTCTATAATGTTCAGAGAAGTTATATCTGCTGACATCTTGCAGTATGTATTAAGTCTTCTTAAATAAATTAACTACCTAAAAGTTTTTAATAAATTAATTAATTTTTCGAAACAAAATCAATTTTAAAATGATTGCATATGATATATTAGTACACTAGATACTAACAATCAACTGTTCAAAGATTGAAATGTTTATAATTATGCGTAAGCATTAATTCATTTTATTTTATTTTACACTTATAGTATTTCCAGAATTTTATTATTAATATAAATGTTATAAAGTAATATCAACAATGGTTTAAAATAAAAATATCTGTAAGTACAATTTTAATTTTAAGAGTATATTATATTCAGTACAATTTAATCAGTCAAGAGCAAAACATTAATAAATTTCTTATTTAATATAATAATAAATATTTTTTGACCTGCAACAAAGATTTCCTTCGATTATTGTATTAAAAAAGCAAATACTTTCAGCAATTACAATCAATACGGTTAGTAATTAGTAGCAACATTCTTAAAGATTGCAACAATGTAAAACAAAAAACTAGTTTTGATAATCAAAAATTTATAATAATGTTAGTCATATATAGTCTCCAATATCTGTTAAGAATTTACGTTACTTTCTGTACCGAATTTTTTATTGACTTTAATTATTCGTTTACCATAACATTATTGATTTACTAACTTTTTTTAACAATAATATATTTATTAGTAATTACTTTACTTTAATTTAGTGAATTTAGTATTATGGATATTATAAGCATAGTATCAATGAAAGAAGTGGTGAGTGTTTGATGCAACCAAAAACAATTTTTTAGTTACAAGACTGACAGAATTTGGTACATATTTACTTACAAACAGAATGATTTTCCGATTATAATATACATTTAGTATCTCTGATAAAAATTTGTTTAATATAAACTGTTTATTTTTGTAAATGTTAAAACCTTGAATTATAAAGGTTATGTTGCCATTACCCACTAGCAGCTATACACTTAGCTGACTTAGAGTGATGTGTGCTGCCATACTACTTTTTTCCCCTACTACTTACTTCTGGCTCCACCACATTCGTGTTTCTCCCACTTTGTTAAAGGATGGAAATTGGAAAGGGAGCATTCAAAAAGATGAGAGAGAAAATCCCTCTCATTTTACTGAAAAGTACATTTTACTATCCCTTCATATATCTACATAGATACATTTTAATCAAGTTAAGTTTATTTAAATATATCAATATATATCCATATACTTATTAAATAATTACATTTGAATATAATTAATATATTATTAATTAATTATATAATATCTAATTATACAGTATAAAAATTCACTATTATTTTACAATATTCTATGGGCTATAAAAAGGTGCTTATATGTGTTTAACAAAACACCAAAATTCAGTCAAGTATTAAAAAACGCTTACTATTTTATTACTTTATGTACATTCACATAAATCCTAAAAAAGATAGTAAGACTTGATTCAATGATAGACCATTATTTATTTATTAGTTGTTACACAAAACGAACTATTGCCCTAGATAACTGTATCTTTCAACTACTTATCTATTTGCAATTGTGACATAGACAAATCTTAAATCGTATGGTGAAAATAGTATAAGTATAGAAAACTTTAATTCCTTCAAATAACTACTATATAATAGTATGTCTCATTATTCTAGTAGATATTGATTAAATTTTCCATATATCTTTTCGATGCAAACAATAATGATCTATGCGCAACAATACATTTTATTATGCCAGATAATATTTAAATTATATATCTTTATTTGAATAAAAATTATACGAATTCCATGACTAATAAATACATTTACAAGCATATTTATTAGTATTATAAAAAAACAAAATCGCTCCTTAACAATTTGTAAAAATGTACAATAATAAGCATGAAAAAAATCATGAAAATCAGCAAATTCAATGCTTCTATAATAGAGTTAAAATCTGTTATAAGTGTTTAAACCATAACCAGCGGAAACCATTTTAAAATAAATTTATTTTATTTTATATAAAGATATTTCAAGTTTGATTTACGTGTAAGCTTACATTAACCATCGCAGCGGAAAAATTTTTAGACCATGTAACCATGATATATTACTAAGAATTTCGTCCTGCATGCAGCTTTACTTTTTTACCACCCATGGTATACACTGAAAAAATATTTAGCGAATTCGATGAAACATTTATTTAAATAATCGTAAACAAATGTTTGTTAGAAACAAATATATATTTTATAATTTTGAATATGGTATCTACATTTCAATTAAAATGTTTTTATCTTACTTCCTATAGGTTCAAACAAGTATTTATTTACAATTATTTAAATAAATATTTCGTTAAATTCGGTAACTGCTTTTTATTAATGTTTCATGATAAATATACTGTATGATGTATGATATTATATAGTAATATATGATTTTTCGTGTTAATTATATTATAGAGTGAAAAATTCGTGTTAACTATACAGGGGTAGAGTTTTTTCTGATAAAAAAAATATAATATTTCCAAATAAGTATACGGATTTTGTACTCGATCTATTACTTTGTTAGATTGTCCAAATGTTTTCATATATCGAAAATTATTCATATTATCAATATTTATATTGAAAAATAATTAATGGTTGCTGCTCAGGAAATGTGTATGATAGGTAAACTATGAATATTTGAACTATGAAGAACATAAGAGGATAAAATTATCAGTGGTATCATTACAAATATCAACTTTTATATGACTCTTTATTATGCCTTTATTTATTTGATATTTACAATTGCTAATCAACATTTTAAAATATTAATTATTTACGACGTCAATAAATAAAACAATATTAATAGTCGTACTTGTGCATAATCATATATTGGTGCATTATTCGTGATAAATATGTTTTTCTTTTCATTTCGCATTCAAAATTTTTATATAAGCCTCACAAACTTCTCAATGTTCTTCCATTTGAAACTAAATAATTCGACTATATACCCTCGGATCATCAAACATGGTGCGGCGAGAAAATAAAAAAAACTGCGGTTTGGTCCAGCTGTGCGCGCGCTACGTTCGCACGTACGTGTCCGCGCATTCCGGACTGCGCGAGTCATCTGCGGATCGTCACGATTTCATTAGGCGAATAGAAACTGGTAGTAGGTATGCGTTCGAGTGAGCGACCGACGCTCTCGCGCGTACCAGATGCTTTACCGCGCAACATGCGCTCTAAGAGGTATTTCAAGGATATACCTAGACACTACAGCACAAACATTTTTATTTTCTTTAATTAATTATATGTACATAAATATATATATAAATTTTTGTATAAAATTCTATTATTACGTATGACGTATTTCCGATTATTGTTTATATAATACGTATTTAATACATTCAAATGATATTTTCTTGTTTATATTTAAAAAACTAATTATATAAATTCAAGAGGGTAAGATATTTTTGTTTATATGGTGATTATTTTATTCGACCTTAATTTTAATTAACTTTTGTTGTAATAAGTAGATAAATCTAAAAATAAAATAATATAACATTCCAAAGTTATATGTTTATAAAGTAAAAAATATTTTAAATATGCACATTATTAAATAAGTAAACATATAGTTAATACTATACATATTATTATACATTTTCTGTTACTATTATAATGGATTGCAATATCATTCAGTTATTTACATTCCAATTAATTTAATTGAAAATGTATTCTAAAATATACTAACAAAATTATTGTTTTAAACCAATATTTTATTTAAATTTAATATGATAACGTTTTGCACATTTTATTATCAAATATGCATATTATAAAGTACACAACCTCGTTGGACGCCGAAGAATATTTAGTATGTAAACTCAATTTTTAACGTAAGGGTATTGTTGAGAAATGATTTTAATGCTAGTTTTTTGCATCACAGTTGTTCAAATTACGTAATGCTGAATCATGGTTATATGCGTTGAACAATATAGTATATAGATGTCGAAAAACTTACCTAAATTTAAAATGTTCAGAATTTTGTATTTGTTGTCTGCTTGATATGTACATTGATTTGCTCTATATATATGGTCACCTACGTTGAATGAAGCTTTTTAAAAGCCTGAAAATATTTTTGCATCCTATGCTTTTACTATAGTATTATAATTATTGATTAATGAAAACTTTACAAGAAATTTGTAAAAAAGAGATATATGTGCGTATTTTAATATTTACAGTGGTTTTATAATCTAGCCTAATGTGTATGATTTTAAGCTTGAAAGCTATAATTAATTAATTACACCCTGAACCCTTAACGAAATCTATGCAAAAAAAGTATTTTCTTTCCGTGTATATATAAAATGCGACATTGAGGATCGAAAATCGCTCATAAAATATATACTTTACGAACATCTTTTAACATTTCTCAAACGAAAAGATGTAAAAAGAGGGTTTTGTGCAATATTTGAGAAAATAGATCGATTGACGCAATATAGCTTACTAATACCGATTAAAATTCATACAATACTTTGTAATAAATAGGTGCACGGGCGATTTAGAGTCAAAATTTAGAAAAGATGTAAAGTTAAACCAGCATAGATTAAAATATAGTCCTAGATAAGATAGAAGAGAAAACGAACTCGAGCCATGTAAGTCCAAAAAATGGAGCGAGTATACTACAGTTATATATATGTAAAAGTTATCTCTTTCTCTCCCGTGATTCACGTCGACCTTGAACCGCGAGCCGAGGCAGATCTCACCTGAGCAAGTAAAAAGAAGTATATACTTACACATACACCCGGTGGCAGGCGGGAAGGGCCAGCTCCTTCTCTCGCAGCTCCTAACCCGTATATGTTCCGGGTGCACGTACTGCCGACAATTACGTGCGTTACGTCACGAGTCATGAACCTCTCTGTACTGGTTAAGTACGCTAAGTGCGAAAGCTTTATCTCTCACACTCGAAGATACCATCTTATCGTTGAGTATTTATTTCGACTACCTCCTTCCAGCCGCTTCCTCCATCGTCAGTATTTACATTTTTTTATTTATTTTCCATTAATCGTAAGGACATAATTTATCGCATTTCTCTGCATTTAAGCTGTGGTCTAGTTTTAATTAATTATCTAAATATAATAATACGTGTATGCACCATTGCATATTTAAGTATAGAGGTACATTTTTTCTTAACCAATTTTATTTTAATGTAAACCTACGAAACTATTTATAAAATGTAATCTCTTTTAATAAAAGTGAAGATTTTAATTGGTGATTGGGGTTTATTAAATTAATTAAAAAGAACATTCGAAAAAATGAAAACGTAATGCATTTATTTGTACCGATGATTTTATGTAAAAATATTTTAAAATACATCAATAATAATTTATATGTATATATTCTTGTACATTAAAATAACAGACATGAGATTGAATTTTTGTAAGTATATATTGTTGATTAAAATTTGTGTTTTTGTAAAATATATTTCGTTATCATTTATATATGAAACTGCATTACGTAAATTTAAATATGTATATATAATATATATATTAAACATTATTTAAATACGTCGCTTACGCGTATAGAGTTTCTGTTTATTATGTTCGAGACTGCATAGTTAACTCTATATAATTTTAATGGTGTTGGTTTACGTATAAAATCGAGTTACTAGTACCTATCATCTCTAAAATTCGTTACTGCAGAAACATTGTTGTATATATAATCAGTTAGTATTATAATAATAATGAATACAATTACTAAATTTGTATTTGTTATAATATCATTATAAATAGAAAAATTATATTTTTTCAAGTATTTTTACAATTATTTTTTAAATAATCTACAGCTATTATTTAATTTATTTCATAATGCGTTTAACAAACATTAAATTAATTACATTTAAAGTAAATTATTTATTGTTATATACATTTCCATCCCAAATAAATTTGATTGGTATAATAATTATTTGTTTTAAAATATATAATTTTAAAGAACTGTCGTTTCAGATAAAAAACGTTATTGAGATTGAAGTGTAGAAACATATCTCTCTGTACCAGGAATTTAGGAACGTGATTTTGAAACTGTTATTTTGTATGCTTATCTCAGTATACCAAATAATTCAGACGTTTTGAAAGGTACTTGTTTAAACTTAATTTTTATTAACTATATATTTATATTATTAACTGCTTATTAGATATATATATGTCAATGTAAATGTATGCCACTGTCGTCTTTTAATTTAAAATGAATAATCAGTAGACATCATTGTCTTTAGTATACAGTTATATTTTAATATTTTAAGTAAAAATGTTAGAATTACAGGCTAATTCGAAGCAGAAAAATCTTTCTTTTTAATACTTTATATACGGAAATAATTACCTTAATTATAAATGTTTTATTTGTAAGTAAATTGTTTCGATTTAATTTTAAGGAAGCGGGTAAATAATACGATACTGTAAAAATATTAATATAAATTAATTTGTCATAGCGACTATATAGGAAAAAGTAATGTAAAACCAGTATTTTTAATTCAAAAATATTTAACGCTGTTCATTTATCCGTCTGAGTAGTTTTTTTTAGAATGAATTTCCTAATCTCAAATAGCACTATCTCTCAAATGACCTATTTATGCGATCTAGGTATTTGTAGTTGTACGAGATCCTCATCACGGAACTGCTGATACTTACTTAAACCTTGAAATTATCCAGCGACTCCGAAAATTTACATTTCAGAAAAGTCTCCCTTAATACGATGCCATTCAAAGATATCTAAACCTTCCGTATCGCGGAGCTAAAAATGCAATAAGCATGCATTTGTAGAGATAAAACGATTCATTAGTATAATGACTTTGCAGCCATTAACGGTGCAAATTGTCCAAAGATACGATTGGCCAGTGGCTCGATCTATAAGATGGCTCTACGTATATACTTTCTGCGAGATTTCCAAATGGGTTGGTCCTTTGAAGTCGGGAACCGCGCGTATTTGGTCTCGGAAAGAGAAATATCCTGTACACTCGAGTAATTACCTAAGTGCTTGGAAGCTCGGATTCGACAGACCGTTCGTGTGAGGGTTTAGTTGTTGCTATATACTGTTGTTGTTTCGTGTGGGTACCTCATTTTGTTCCACCAGTTTCTAAGGATAAAATTAAAGATGATGTATACCTAGTATAACACAGTTTTTAACAATTCTTTAATTAATAAGGATGTCGATGATGTATTAAATATTAATAGTAGACTGTTACGTTTTGATGGGATAAGAGATACTTTTTAGTGGACATAGCTACCCTTAAATATGTTTTTCTTGATAAATCTGTTACTACTATAAATATGTCTTTCTTACAATTATTGTTATAATGTTTGCCATTCATAATAATCTTTATTATCAATATAATTAAAATTTTTTTTACAGGATGTTGCGCATTACTTTTGATAAATGTAATCCTAATATTAAATATTTAGTAATTTTATTATTTAGTATATATATACTAAAAACAGTGAATGGCAAATAGTAAATCATTTTAATGAAAAATGTAATTGGATTCTTATTGTTATATAGATTTTAAATTATTAAATTATCTATTGCGTGTAAATTACGAGTTCCTTTCAAATTATTTTATAATAATACTGAAGTTCGAAATTGATATTGTTACAAAGACCTAATTCCAGTTTAAGCTAAATAGCTGTACTAGAAACTCATCTGCAGCTTAAAATATAAGTTTAGTTTGTAATATTAAATTAAACTTTAGTTTTAACACTTTATAATTTAATTTAAAGAAAATGTTACTTCGACAAAGCTTCATAAGCCTGGTGTATTCGTCACTAATTCAACCACTAAACGTGAAGTATGATAAAATTGAATTTTGTTTGTCTGTATTAATTTTACTATCAACCTATTGACAATTTTATGATTAACAAATCGCGACAAATAAAACTAAAAGGATACATATACGCAGTGAAGTAAAAAACTGCACCCCCTTGGCTGTGCGAGGGTAAGTAAGCAGAAAGCAGCCGCTCTCTCCGACTGACTGGTAGGGAGACCAGCGTCCAATCTCATCGCACACAATCTCCCGCGCGACTATGTATACACAGATAGACAGGGAGACACGGGCGCGCGCACACACACACACACTGAGAGGAAGTCAGCCTCTCTCTTGGTCTGGTCGGGCGAAGTGGTACAGAGCGAGTCTCGGTGCCGCATCCTCACTTATATACGCTCCTGTCACGAAATCCGCTGCGGCACTCTCGCAGCATCTCGCGCGCTCTTTCTCTCGTGCCGATAGGTGCGAGAGTCAGGTGAGTCTCCCCTCGAAGCTCGACACATCGAATGATCGGCGCGTCTCTCGACGCCACGAGCGCAAGCGAGATAGCGAGCTACTTCAAGACGCTCTCCGTCTCGTTTTCGTTCCGGATTTTGGCCCGGGCCAAATAGCCCATCAATCATCGGCGAATTTCGGCAACGCACCGGACAACGCTGGCGGCAGGGTACCATCAGCCACGTAGAGTTCTCTAGAACCCACTCTCTCTTTCACTCTCTCTCACTCTCTCTCCGTCCTGCGGTGTGGGAAACGCTTACTTTGTGTGCACTCACACTCACTCGCACACCAACACACACACACACCCACACACCCACAGCACACACTCACACATAGACCTCGAGGAGGAGAAGGAGGAGGAGGAGGAGGTGGGAGCTCGCGTTCCATATTATATATATATATATACATGTATATATATATATATATATATATATATATACATATAAATATAACTATATAGACACACACACACGTAGTCGTGTATGAACATGTATAGTACTACTGCCGAAAAGAATCGAGTTCCCTGGTCAACTTTCTTTTCCGACTGATAGACATTGGTGGAGTCATCCAATGTTTTCGAATCATCGTGGTAGGGGACATCCGGAAATCATCGAGAGAACACGCAAGAGGTTACCGCATTGTTTCCTATTGCCCGAATCATTCAGATGCCTGGAGTGCATTTTCGGCAGGAAGGTGTTTCGATGATTCTGCCCAAAATCATCGTAGCTTCAGAGCTAAAGAAAAATAAGTCATTTGTTGATTTTTCTTTGGCTAACCGTATAAATCCTCAGAGAAACCCGCAAAGTTGCTTAACTAGCAGCAAGGAGAAAGTTTGCTGGATGATAATGATTTTTTATGCTATACTACGTGCAGCTATGTGTATTGTTAAAATAATATGTCATGATTTTTGTTAGTCATACAACATAATTTGCAAAATTAAAAAAAAGAAACATATATGAATAAATATGTTTTCTTATAAAAAAATGTGTATACAATTTTTATGTTGCAAAAAGAATTCATATCACAACATTCTTTTATCATACATTAAGAAATTATTATGAAACTTGTTTTTAGAAAAAAAGTCGTGTAAACGTGTTAAAACTAATAAGTTATTCAAAATTAGATTTTATTATGAGCTTAAAGTACAGTTTTTATTACAACTTTTCTTCACTCAGTAATTCTATATAATTCACGAATGAAAAAGTTAACAGCTAATCAATAAATAGCATTATTGCATTTACAAAAACATGTATAAGTCGTATAAGGACGTAAATTACAAAATACCGATTAAATAAAAATGAAAAGATTGAAAAAGAGAGATCGATACAAATGCTCTTCTGCAAATTTTAGTGTTACTAAGTAAATAGCCGAAAACAACGTCCGAAGTTAAAAAATAAATTACATTCGTGTTGTAACCTGACCGCAAAAAGGAACATCGTAAAAAAGGAACTAGAAATACGAATGGTTGAAAAAGGGGTAAAAGGAATCAAAGCTACTCGAAACCAATAATCCAGTAAACCAGCAAAAGCAATAAGAAGAGGAAACCAAGTTCAAGCTTTTATTCCCGCTGTCGGTTCGGTTTTTTTTGCACCGTTGACTTGGCCTCTCACTCACTCGCGGTAAGCCTCTTCGCGGCCCTGCTCGCCGCAGCCGCAGCAACATGCGGGCCGCTTTATTAACGACAATTAACATTCCAAAGTTTACGATAAACGCGTTGTGCTTTTAAAAACGCAACGATCGATTTTGATTGCTCTAACTCGAGGGGGAGCTTCCACGTACTAATTACATTCACAATGGTATATAATCACTCGTGCTTCCCTTGTGTATAAGGAAATTTCAAATGGATGGTTACGTTTTAATGAAGCTTAAATACTCTTATTGAAATAAAGGTGTTATATATTTGTTTATCGAACAATGATAAATAAGCTTCTTTGGCACGACCTCCCGCCTATACAGTACAACCTCTTTCGGTGCAGTCAAAAACTAAGTAATCTATCTATTAATGAACATTAATTGCATTAGTGTGGGATAGAAAAAAAATTGTCAATACATATATACATGACGTATGTGGACTCTTGTTTTTGTCGATTAGCTTGAGAACGACTGGACAACCGCAAAATATACAGTTCCACTGTTGTATAGTCAGTTTTTTTTATCGTGTTTCAGGGATGGCATATACACATGTGTATTATACACAGAGTATGTATACATACACGCATAGTGAGGAGCTATAGAGCTGTTGCCAATTCGTGCGAGGACTCGCGTGCGGCTGAATGTGTCGCAAACGGCCGGCCACTGACGTGTGCCGTTGTTCGGGTAACAGGAGATAGTAGGAGGTTTTACCCTTCTCGGAGTCTTGGTTATGTATATATACGTACTGCTGGATTTCTCTCTGTATATACACTTCACTGTGTTTTAACTTTTAGTTTGGGGTTCTACGTGAAGGGGAGATTGCGGTTCAAGTGGTCCTTCACTCAAAACTTGTATTTTTACATCTGCGGCATGTACACTCCGATTAAGAGTCTTATTACATAATCCTTTAGTTAGTTGTTCTACCGTTTATCTTAAAACGATAATGTTCTTCAGATTACTTTTTAAAATATTTATTTATATTAAAATATATTTATCATTTTAATAAATAGAGCTTTTTATTCGATTGAACTAGATTATTAATGTAAATAAAAAAGCATTAATTTAATCTCCGATAAACCCGAGAGTGAAAATAGCCATTGTCGTTCACGGTTACGATAATACTTTTTGTAATTAATAATTTATGGGTGAATGTAATGTAAATTTTTAATTTAACTTTACCGAATATGATTTATTTTCATTGAAACTAATCATGATATAACTGTTTCCGGATCAAGATTTATCACCGAAAATCTTGAAGAAATGAATTAGGTCTTTCTATTCTATAAAGGTTATATTGTCACCTAAAAAATCTCTTATTAACAAACTCATTATTCTGATGTTATTAATAAATATTAATACAATTAAATTTATATCTGTAAATAGTAACTCGGTGATTAAGAAGACAGATTAAGAAATTTTAGAATAGCAATAAGTTAACGCCAAGTTTAATGAACAAACCATAATTTAATTTAATCGCATTGTTATATTAATAAAAAAACTAATATTTAAATAATATTAAATTCAAGTTTTTTTCCGGTGAAATATTTCTTATATGATTTGCCATTTGACCTGTCAATATGTATATATGTATGTAAAGTGGATTTATAAGTTATTTCATGATCTAAATAAAGTTTTTCAAGATTATTAGAGTTATACCTATCAATTACTATCGCATATATCAATACACACAGTATAAATAATAATTAAAATCATAGCAGCTATAGTTGACCTGCAGCTTTATTCGCTTTCATTGTAGAATTTATGCGAATAACCCTTTAACTTTGAAAGTATAAGTACGCGATGATTTAGTAATGGTAAAACGATAAGAAAGCGATTTACTAAATATTAGGTTTGGATAGTTATTTTTTCGAAGTAGCCTAATAAATTCGATATGTTATTAAATAAAAATATTATTTTCGATTAGAATTTATTACATTGATGAAATATTCTTTTATGATAAAGATATAAGAAAAAAAATATTATTTAAAAAAATCCTGAAAAGATGCAATTATTTGTATCGAAATATCAAAGTTAAATAAATATTCGTCTATTTTGCATAATTATATACAATATATATATAACGAAAATTATTTTATGTAAACAGAATGGTCTACTTAAGTTTCAGCTCTTGTCCAAATGAGCTTCGTCATGCGCTTTAAGCACAAAGGTTTAGAAATGAGCGTATTATCGTGCGCAATATAAATTCCCTTTGAAACATTAATTAAGAAAATAAATAAATTAATTTATGAGAAAAGACACAAATCCTTATATTCTGGAATTCGACTAAATAATGAGGTATTTAACGTTAATCTTCATAAAGGACTTTGTTAGGAGATAGATAATTTCTATAATAAAAATGAAGGTGAGAGAGGAACTATGGATTTGTGAATATGGAAATATTTAACTAGGTATCTAAGAAAATGAAATATATTTTATTTATCGTGATCAAAATAAATATGTTACGTTAGAAGAGTGAGCGATCAAAAAGTGAGTTCTTTATTCAATTTTCTTTATTGTATAATTTAAATTGTCATGCTATGCTACGTTCTAGTCACACTCCCTGTACATAAAGCTTTGCAAATACGTGGTATAATTATGTTTACTATTGATGTCAATATACTCCACGAGTGCACTATGTACACCTTTGGGCTGTACTATCTCCCATTTTTATCCGTATTATTTGTTTACTTTGTACTACCAATTTAACATTTTCAATACTCGGACCATTAGTTTGTACGCCCTAATAAAATATTATTATAGATATCGTATACATACATGTATTATAATAGTATATAAGTAGAATGAATCTGTACACACGAAGAACTTTCCTATAAAAATGTACATATATTATATAAATACATTTTAGGAAAGTTCTTTAAATTATTACATTACATGTAGTATATATTATTATATCAATACAGCATTGAACCACACTGCATAGAAAAGTAAGCAATTCAGAGATACAAGCATGAGCATACGCAAGTTTGAATTTCCTTTAGAATTTTTACTATTTTACATGTAATGTATTTAATAATTGCTTTTAATATTCTATAAAATCCACTTAAAGAACTAAATTAAGAAACACTATTGTAGATGTTAAAATCATTGAATAGGTTCCCAATTGACATTTCAGCTCTTGTCTACAAGTGAACTAGGAGGTTACGACATTTTTATGTAGCTGTAGACTAGGTAATAGAATAAAATGTAGTTTTACCTTATTCAAAGTAGGGGAAGTAAGAAAGAGACGAAACGTATTGGAAATACGAGAATAAATCGAAATATCAACACTAAACTAATTCATACACTTTTGATGTCAACTATAATGTCTAACTTGTGTAATTTACGTAAACAATGAAAAATATGCCAATAAGAGGAAGAATTCAATATACAAATAAAAATATCAAACGATAAAAAAGTATAATAATCCTCGAGTAAGTAATGAGAATTAAATACGTAAAAAGCTGTTTCACGTGAGGAGAGTCGAATAATGGAAAGCAAGAATGGGCGGAGCTGAGGATACTCGCATGTACCTATACCCGCCCGTCCGTGCGAATAAAAGCGTCGGCGTTCGGCAAATCGACGAGCGGCTCGCAAAAATCTAAAGAAAGAAAAAGAAATCCAGTTACTGGAGTGTGAGAGAGAGAAAGAGAATGAGAGAGGGCGGGGGGAGGGAGATCGAGCGTCTTGAGAAGCTCCCCTAAGGCGCTGCTTTCCTGTCCCGAGGATTTACCGGCCTCCGGTTATGTTCGATGCACCATTATGTTTTTTGATTACGGTAGGTTAGTTGCATCGCCGCGGGCAGGGAAGGGTCTCGGAGGCCCAAGACCTGCTCGATGCGGCTCGGCCCATCCTAGGTAAGTGACGCGGCCACGATAAAACGAGAGAGCTCGCGGAACCACGAGTTGGATCGTTTCCTCTCTCTCTGATAGGAGCGAGTCAAACTAGAGCTTTCGAGACCGCCTTGGTGTGCGTCGTGTTGCCGGCTCTGTAGGCGCTCTTTCCACTTTCCGCGCACTATATATATTCAATCTTGTTTTTCCACATGTTTTCTTAATAATGTTCAATTATTCTTTTTTCTACGACGCTAGTGTATAATATCGAGTTGTATAAGTAGTTATATAATAATGAACTAGTAAAATCGTTAGATATTATTTATACCTACTGCGGAAAAAGGATATTGTCTTTTTTATTTTAATTTCAAAGGTAAGGAAAAGTTCCTATATCAAAAAATCTATATTATACTTCAATAGATGATAATATCCTTGATTATATTGCTGCGGAACATTTGTCCCAATTTCTGCTGATCAAAAATTTATTAATATTCATAACTATATATTTGTTACCACCAAGTCTAAATGTTACAATCCTTTTTACAAATTATTAACTTAAAATATATTACAATGTAATTTTTAAGTTGGTTTCTCCTTATTGACAAGAACAGGTATAACAAATGTACAATTAGCATATCCGTCGAAAGTGATCATTTTTTAATATAGCGATTTTGTAACTATTATCGTAAATGTATTATATTGAATTACAATGTACTAAAACTGTTTTTGTTAATTCTATATTCATAATGGAAACTTACGTATAGAAATACGTACATCTGCAATTATACATTGGTACATTTACGTTATTAAAGATATGAGCTTTGAAAGGAGATTAATATATTAGTATATGTATCTTTCGAATAAAAATTATGTATTATTAAAATTTTTATTTTTATAAAAGTGGTTAAAATTCTTGTTAAATTAAATGAAGCTTTAAAATAAAAATCTATTTCAATGCAAAATGATAATTAACGATTTGTACTAAATTTGCGTATGGCGAGGAAAATAATTATTTAAAAAGAATATGTAATAAGACAAATTTATTGTAACAATTTGACTTTAGTGTCAAGTAAATGTAAATAAAATAAAATGAATAAGGTCTTTGGGGTTTTTTAATTTACTTAAAGATTTATTGATTTGACTATTTCTTACGGTGCTGCACGAATTTAATTGAACTCAATTATTTTAACTCAATTATTTATTATAAGTAAAATGTTGTAATAATAAATCTTTATTAGATTTAAGAATCATTTCTATATATTTTATTAAAAAGTACCTTTTGGAAATGATTAAAAAAAACAATCAATGATCAAGAATATTTTGGTTTTGATTTAACAATATTCACCTCCTTTCCCCTGTAACGCAAAGTTCCGTGGAAATAGTGTATACTCTCTTAGGCGATTAGTACTTTCAAAACTCTATGTCCCAGACGTGTAGTCGGTGCATGAGTATGTTGCCTTTTTAATAACGCGATCTGGATATAAGAGTTTACTATATAGAAGTCTATGCGATACTGCAACGTCTTAACCCAACGCTATATGGACTTATAAGACGTTGAATTGATCGTACACCTGAGACTTTCTGATCGCTTTTTCATAAAACTTGTTATATACCTATTTCAGTCTCTAAAATGAATTCGAGTTTAGAATTTTAAAATTCACTTTTCAAGAAAGCGAATTTCATAAGTCATTATTAATATGTATTGAATTATCGATCTAAAGATTTTGTTAATATTTAAATGAGTTATACACTATCTTCTGTTATCTTAAAAATTAGTGATTAGTTAATTGGCATTCATTTAAACATCATTTAATTCTATCAATGTTTTTGCAAAAATTTAGTGACTTTTTAATCTATTGACTTATTTGTTAATGTTGAGAAATCTCAACATCGGTATAAAGAATGAAGAATCTCTGAATAGGTCGACTCGAAAAGATGATAAAGGTAAAGTATCCAGTAGTTGGACAAAATGATGGGATTTACACTAGTTAGACAGCAGTAAATAAGTAGTATTGATCTATCAATCTATTTAGATTGTTTATAGGAACTTTCGTCTTGTACCGAAATAAATTTAATTCATGTCTTGAATTTGTCATAATTAACAATAAAATAATTTGAGTTTGTTTTAAATAATTTTTTTAGTATAGATATCCCCAAAGCACAGTCATTTCCGCATTTATGTTGGTCCAAATTCATCTGTCTCTTCAATACCATTATCTTCACTTGGACACGTGTTATAATGTAGTTTAACTATCGGGTCCTTAATATTTAAGTACTTCAACGACATTTGTAGACGGTATTCAAATATATATGGAAGTTCTGTTCATCGACTATCAAACTTGTTTTATATAAATTACCTCATAAATGCATTAGTTCATGTACTAATAAGTAAATTATATATCTAATGAATAGCTAATTGCAAAAAGTTTAAAAATTTCCGCATTCCGATATGAGAAACACCATTTATTCACAAACATGTTCAAAATCTGTCCAAGAATTGGATCTTTTACCTTATTGTCATTTCTATTAGGTTTTACAAATATTTTGCTTGCTTTCGTATCATATGTGACCAACTTAACAAATTGAGATGAAACTTTCACGATTGTATTGCTCAAAGTTGGGAAACTTGCGGGATAAGGATAAGGATATGTTGTATATACGATTGTCTTCTTATTGAATGACGCATTACATACGTATTTCAAAGGATTTCTAAAGTTTCTGTAACTCCTCTCCTGTTACAAAAGTTCGCATTTTCTCATAACAAAAGTCCTTCAAGTTTATCCACAATAAAAAAACCTCTGGGGGATTTCATATCTACAAAAGTAAAGGTTACGACATTTAGAAAGTCTGTTTATTTTGCAAAAATTTGTATAGATAAATAGTTTAAAATGAAAATATAAAACTACACTAAATCTACATGGTAACGGCATAACAGATGATTTGAAAAATACGTGAAATATTTTTTAAATAAAATTTATTATTCATAAATTTATTTGGGACATGGTTAACAACATGTTATTAATATAAATATTGTATATAATATAGGGAATATAAATATTATACAAAGAGTCATGTCTCATATCCAGTGTTGAATAGGCTCATAATTGTAAAGTATACAAAAGAATTTTAAAATATGTATATTTACAAGTAAATTATCATAAAATTTCCATAATATAAAAATGTGTTGTGCTTTCGTATAATAATAACGTCGATGTAATGATTTGTTTCAAATATTATTACTGTTATCGATACATTATGTTAACTAAAATATCCGAATGTAACTCTAACATTGTCATTGCGTAGCCATCAATGAAAATATAACTACGAGCTTACACTGTACAATACCTACACTGGTAATTCATATAACGTTTACTATACGAGTCAAATATATTCTCTTTCATGCCCATTTTATATATATATATTATATAATTATTCTTTGTAAGTAGAGTATTATTTATACAAATAGTCTTTGAATGCATATACATATAAAATATTATATGTCATTGGGAATTTGCTTCAAATTTTCTTCTATACTACTTACATATATATTCAATGTATTTAAATATGTAATTTATTATTTCTAATAGATTCCTTCTTATAATCGTTTATTATCGAGTAAATTAACATTATAATGTATGTACTGACTACGAAAGTTTTATTAATGCAATATGTATGAATAACAGATTGTTTGTTATGGTTACCGAGCATAATTTTTCTAAGTAATAATTTTATAAGAAATCAAAAAATTTTTATTACACCAAGAAAAATGTCAAAAATAGTTAAACCAATAGATTGGTATCTATTTGATTATAAACAAATGTATGAATTATAAGAAAATATAAAATTGATTTTATATACATTCGAAAAGTAATAAAAACAATTATTTGATTTGAAATATATTAAGTCTTTAAAAATGAATGTTTTCCGTCCACTTAAAATTTTATTTAAAAAAAAAACACAAAATATATATAATGTCTGTGAAGTATACGTAGTTTGATGCAAATACCCAATTTATGATTGGAAAGGATAAAAAACCGGGACGATGTGGATGGATAATGTTCTCCTTGTAATAGGAAGGAGAGAATGGCGTAAAAGAGTCGACTTATCAAGTTCGCGTTTCAGATCGTTTTCCTTTTTATCGCTCGATAGTCGCTCCTGAAAATTCACGAGGGCGGTGTGCTACTATCGGAGCGCAGCTGCGTAGGTGCGGCCTCGCTGTAGGCGATATCAAAGACGCTCTTTTTCTCGAGAAGCTGCTGATGTCGAAGACGTGTACCACCTTGCAAAGACACCGCGATCCCAGAGTCCAAATCATCATCTAATCGACGACTGTCCGATGAATCGTCCTACAAAATGGAAATTCCTTCACTTTATAGAACTATTACATTTAAATAATATAATATATAGAGACAATTAAATTAAACAGTTAAATACATTTCAGATGCTCTTTTATTAATCTTTAAAGTAGACAATATAAACTTAAAAAAAAAGGTTTAAAGACATTTTATCTTACTTCATTATTAAAAATTGTTCAAGCTTAATTACATTGTAATTAAGTGAGAGAAAATTGAATTATGCACTTTCTTCCATTATCGATTTTGACGGACAAGGAATAACTTCTTTGCGTCAACTATACAATTGCAAATCGTCATTATTATCTTTTTTTATTTAGAGGCGAATAGAACATATTAAAAATGTAAGAAAAGCATGTAAAATCCCACAGATTAAAATTCGAGTATATTTTTTAAAACGCGTACCCTGAGCAAAAGAAAAAAGAAGTGCACCAACTGTTTATACATTCGTCTACAAGGTCGGAACGTTTGGAAAACCGTTGAGCTAAGCGTTAAACTAAAACCTCCTACCATGCTCTTATAGCTTTTACCTGAAAGTGCTCGGGCGAGGGATGAGGTACGGGTGGTGGGTGCAAATAGAAGGGCATTGGCGGCACCGCCTTCTCGTATTTGTATTCCGAGTGCTGCGTCAAGTGGTGCCGGGGTTCAAGCTGCAGCGTCATCGCGAGCGTGTCCTCTTCCCCATACTGCCGGAGTGGTTTCTCCGGCGCGAAGATTTGCACCGGTGTATCCTCGTCTCGAACGCCTTCGGCCCGTCGTAATCGTCGGCCTTGCCTTACTATCGCCTTCAGCTGTTCCGATTCAACGTTCACGAGCGGACGAATTCGTAGACGATGGATACGAGCACCGCCTCGGGTGGTCGATCGACCTGCCTCCGATGATGACTTGGCCCGTTCGCGTGATTTCGTACACTAATCAATTTTACACAACATACTTTTTTTTAGTTTTAAATTACAACTCGAAATTAGGCCAATTTAT
The DNA here is from genome assembly GCA_026168455.1 of Theocolax elegans. NCBI lineage: Eukaryota > Metazoa > Arthropoda > Insecta > Hymenoptera > Cerocephalidae > Theocolax > Theocolax elegans. The sequence continues at coordinate 87,318,467 of CM047425.1, read as the reverse complement.
TTTAATGCTCCGGATATTATTTGACGGTTTATTGTATAGGAAGAGAAAAGAGAACGCCTGTGCATCTTGAAATACGTTGACATTTAAATTTAAATACCAATCTTATTTTGTTCCTATATTAATTTCCATACTTTAATCTATTGCTCGTTTTCATCTTTACAATGTCTTACGATATCTCTAAATGCTATCTAATATTACATTTCATTGTTTATTCGAAACATACTGAATTACAAAAGATATATTAAAAAGATTGCTTATACACATATTCATGAGTTTTCGTAATTTTAAGATTGCCTCATACGCAATATTACAATAGCATTAGATTCAGTTAATAAATTAGAAATTATCTGTTTTGCTTGTAGGTTTAAATTGCGAATAATAAAGTAATGTAATTGAAATATTTTGTTATATACCTTGGAATCGTCGAGTCGCTGATCCGCATCTTCCGCGGATTTGGCTTTGCGCGACTTTCCAGTAGCGGCCGCACGTTTAAGCCACCTCGGTCGTTGGTGTTCCTCTTCAGACTCTTTCCTCTCGCGCCTCTTCTTCTCCATCTCGGCGCGCTTTTGCTGATACCAAGCCATATAGCGTGACCGAGCATTCTCTATTTCCGGATCCTTACCGTAATCGATTATCCTAGACGCAGGGCTACGCGATTCCCCGTCTCTCATCGAAGATGGAATTACCGAGGTATCGCTGGATTTTCCACCGTTCTTGTCCTCCTTAGGCGATCTTTCCTCTTTCGGTGGTCGATAGTGATGGCTCACGTGAAGCTTCAGATGCTTCGACCGAATCTCCACTTTTCGCTGCTCGCATGACTGCGTTTGCTGCAATTTCTTATCCACGGATTTCGGCTCGGGTTTTTCTCGTCGCGGTGACGATTTGCGCGATTCCGTGTGCCTCGTAAACTGATCCGTGCGCAAGTGCTCCTTCTTTTTTACTGCTACGACTGTCGCTCGACTTCCCGAAGATTCCGTTCTTTCTTTTCTCTCTGAATCCTACAGTTTACGTAGTAGAAACTATGTTATTTTCGGTTTTTAGTTTAACTTTTAACATCGCTTCGAGGTGTAATAGCATTACAATTATATGTTTTTGTGTATATATTTACTAAATCAGGGAAAAGATATTTTCACATACATTATTTGTTACGTATAAGTTCGTATTGTATGCATGTGATTAAATAAAAAAATTGTCAAGTAATCTTTGAAAAACAAGCCATATGAAGTTGTGCAAGTATTGCGGTATAGCGGACGTTCAAAGCGCAATATAAATAAATTGATAAATCTTCTTGCGACTTTCTAAACAGTTTGCAATACAAAAGTTTGCGTCTATATGTTACACAATTTACACATACACAAATACATTAAAAATAAATATATAATTTAAAAGTTATTTTCAATTTTTTATAAGAGTAATAATTGCATTTTAATACTTGATCATTTTTAAAAGTAATCAAAAATATGAATAATTAATGAATATAAATATTTGAATTTGCATAAATTATTAATCACATAAGGCACAATTTTGTGATTGATAATTTTTTCGACTCGTCTATTATAATTCAACAATTTATAAAATTAATAAATTTATCTATCTGTCCATGTCAACGTTGACAATTTGACTAGGGAAGATCGATACGTTCATTCATCTTATACACATAACTACCGAGACATAAAATTATTAAAGAATAACTCGACAATATTGTTAAAGGAGTTTTTATCCATATTAAGTAAAAAACGAATTCTTCTACAATATATTTATCTTAAAATTCTTATCTGAATTTTACCAAAATAATTGTTTTGTTGTTATAATTGAAAATATACCTGTAATGGCTTAATTTCCTCATGCTCCGTTGAGTTTGTTAATGTAGAAATTACATGGTGTTCCTCAACTGAAGACTTCTTTGTTTTCGATTGCTCGAGTGGTGCCTTATTTTCTGAGATTGTCGTCGGCTTAGGTTGCTGCTCTGCTTCCATTTTCAAAAGAGGATCTTCCTCCGTTTCTAAATTCCATTTCTGTTTCGCTTTTCCACTTGATTTGACGTCGCTCGAAGTTTTTTCGGGTTTAGGTGTTTCGGTTGCGTCGATCCCTCCGTCCGAGGAAATAGAATGTCGGGGGGTGCTGTAAGGCTGTGTGCGTAGCGCCGTTTTGTTTGAAATGTCACTTATAGTAGAAGAATCATCGTCCGTTTCTTCCTCCTCGTTGCTGGTTGCATCCGTAATTTTGCAAATTGATCCTTTTATATCATCCACCTGAGACAAAAGTATAACTGGACTTTTTATTTCTTTATTTTCTGTCATCAGGGGGGATGATTTTCCTTTATTCTCATTGCTAGTCGAAATAACTTTTTCTATATTCCCATTGTTTTGTGATGGGACGCTGGCTATATTTGCTTGACCTTGTGTTTGTTTTAACTGAGAAACTTCGATCGTCGTTTCTTGAGTTTTATCTGTTTTACTTGAAGAGCTACATTCTTTTTTCTCAGTCTGCTGCTCACGGTGTATTTCAGCTTCTTTCATTTGTTTTAACTGGGTCGTTTCCCCCAACGATTTTACTGTCTCTTTATTTAAATCTTTCAAAGAGTCCTCCTTATTAAGAAAATCTTTGTTCGTTTCAGTTTTCTTCTTTTTTTCAATTTGCATCTTTTCTTCAGTGATATCTTTCTCTTTAGATAAACCGTTTAAAGCAGATATTGATTTTTCTTCTACTTGCTCTTGCTGCAATGACGATTTCGCTATATTTTCGAAAGTTTCGTTTTGCCCAGTATTACCTATTTCTGTTTTTATCAAGCTTGTAGTAGCAGATTCTGAAGTTAGTTGCTTTTGATTAACTTGTCCTTCAGTTTTGTTTATTTCCTTATCTTCTTTGTCTATCGTTTCTTTTGGAAGACTTGACGATATTGATTTTGGTAAACTAAATTTTGAGTCTTTGTTATCATGTTCTTTGCTTTCTACTGTACTTTCGGTTTCATTATTTAATTTAATAATTTCATTTTCTTTATTTGATTTCACCTTTACCGCTTTATCTAAAATATTGGGAACATCACTCAGTTCCTTATTACTGTCCTCTATTTTTGACGTTAATTTATCTTCATTGTTCGATAACTCTGTAGTATTTAATTTTGTTTCACTTTCCTTGACATTATTTACTTTTCCTTGATCTGCGTCCTTACACGTACCTATGCTATTTTTATCAATTTCACCTAATAACACCGGATTTATGTCTGTACCTGCATTAGCTGTAGGAGTTTCTTTTCTCACATCTGTATTTAGCGATTCATCAACTTCAATTTTTTCAGTACTATTTACTGTTGGTTTATTATTTACATTTGATTCCGGTTTTAAATTCTCACTGGATTTGACTAAACTGTCTTTAATTTTTTCTATTTTGTCTGAAACATAATCTTTTGTTTCATTAAGTACGTTCGTTACAGTTGTATCAATTTTTTCTACTTTACTAGTTACAAAATCTTTAGCTTCGTCAGCTTTATTAGTTACATTACTTATGGTTTCTTTTATTTTACCAGATATAACTTCCTCGGTTGAATGTATTTTATCTGAGGCGTCGGCTTGAATATTGTCAATTCTTTTAGATAATTTTTTTGTATTATCTTCTATTTTATTTATTTTGTCAGATACAATTTTTTCAGACGCTTTAATTTCATTAGATACTTCCGTTTTATTTTCATCTATTTTGTCACATAATAAATTTTCCATTTTATCGGATACGTTTGCTTTCGTTTCGTTCGCTTTTCTTGATATATCTGTTTTTTTATTATCAATAGTATTTGGTACATTTTTTTTATTTTCTTCGGATGTTTCAGATATATTTTCTTTTACCTTATTATGTATCTCATTGGATATACTTTCTTTACTTTTAACTATATTATCACAAACGTTTGTCTTCATTTCTTTTTCTTTGTCGGATATAACATTGTCAACAGTTTTAACTTTATCGACAATTATTTCTTTATCTCGATTAGTCGTTTTTGTATTGTTTTTAACTTTTATACCTGAATTGTCTGTTTTACTTTCAGTATTACTTAAACTTTCTTTGGATTGTGATTTTTTACTAGTAACCTTATCTGTTTCATTAGGCTTTTTAGTATTTTCCTGATTTTTTTTACTAGAATTAGTGAGCTTTAAATGATTTCCATTATTTTCAATAACTATAAAAGAGATCGCTTCATCAGATTGCGGTTTTGTTGGTGACGTGCTTTCTGTTACTTTTGATTTCTGCTTTTTATCTACATTCATTTTGTCACCATCTCCATTTTTTGTCTTATTAATATCTCGCTTAGAAAAATCTTTCATATGACTTTGCTGTTTGTGTTCATACGGTTTCATAGATTTTGAAGGACTTCGTAATGTTTCATCTTTTTTATCTGTAATAAATAAATCACTTTTATTTGATTTTATAACATCCTTTGCTGCTTGTGTTAATGAGGAAATTTCTTTTTCAACAACATCTCTTACATCTTTAGCTAATTCGTCTAGGTCTATTTTCATCATATCTTTATGCGTTGACGAATTAATTTCACCTCTTAAATTTTCTTCTGCTGAAGCAGATGATTTCACATCTAATATATCTTTTTGACTTGATGGAGATGGTACTTTATTATCTTGAGCTAATGATTTACTTTTATCGAGTTTTTCATCTTTCTTTGGCATTTGTTTAGTGGCTGTACCGATAGTTTTTGATTTTAGAGATGTGATCCTTTGTTTAATATTGGACATTCCAGTAGGCTTTACTTTTGATGTCGTTTTTTGACATTGCATGGTTTTCTTTTCATCAGGCTGGCTCCTCCGTGCTTTGTCGTTTGATGAACTTGAATTTGAAGTAATTTTGAGTTCTGCAGATGAAGAACTGTCTTTTGACTTTTCAGTTTTGCACTCACTATCCTCCAATTTTTCACTTTTATCACTGCTAGATTTTTTGTTAGAACTATCCAAGTGTGTTTGTCTTCTCAATTTTGAGCGGCTTCTAGTTTGTGTTTTAGATGATTCATGTTGCACTATACTTTCATTAAAATTTAACGGCTGCCATTTCGACTTTTCAAATTCTTCTAAATCGGAGCTACTTATATTTTGCTGTTCTTGTATTAAATTTGTCTTTCCTGCCGAACAAGAATCTTCTTCACTAGATTTTATTCTTTTCTCTACTGTAATTTTTGTTGGACTGGACTCTCTTGAAAAACTTTTCTTTATTTGCTTTCTTGTAACTTCACATCTTTTTGTTATATCGTACATGGTTTTATCATCGTCTTCTGATGCTTTCTCTTTCTTATTACTATCGTCCTTTATTAGTAACTTAAATTTTTTATCACCAAATTCCCGTATCTTTTGTTGAAAATTATTTATTTCTCTTTCTAGAACACGAAAACTTGGTTCCATAAAATGGTTTTTCTCCGAATCTATGGATTTTCCTAATTTTTTTACTCGAATTGGTTTTTCCGTTTTCTTTCTTTGTATCGTACCTTTAATTATTGCAGCCTTTTCTTTTGTCTCGGGCGAAGGAGTTGTTGAGTCACTATTAACTCTAGTCTCTTTTATTTTTTTTTTACTTGTACAAATTGTTTTTGAAGTTACCTTATGTGATTTCTGTTTTTTATCTGATTTTATTCCAGCATTTTTATTTATGATCTCATATTCTTCGTCTTCGTCATTTTCATCGGAATCGCCGGATTTGAGCGAGTTTGAAATTTCCTTTAAAACATCTGGTGAAATAGAGACTTTTCGACTCTCAGACACCTCAATTTTTGTTCTTGTAGGGGTGGATTTTTTGTTTCCACTTTGAGCGCGACTTTCCTCTGGTATCGGTGTTCTGACCCAGATTGTTTTCATTTTTTTAAAATCCTCTTTTGTTTCAAATCTTCCTTTCAGTTTGGATTTGCGTCGAATTCGAGGATCTTCTTCCAGTTCTTCATTGTCACTTCGACTTCGACCGAAGAATTCGGTTTGCGTAGCCGTGGTTCTGTCTGTTTGGGTAGCAATTGCTACTTGTCCTACAATAAAATAATTAGTAATTTTATTAATCCATTATTTTATAATTCATACAGTAAGCATAATATTTTACACAAAACTTATTGTACTATAAGAATTATTAATCCACCAGAAAAATGTAATTTACAAAGAGAGATCCTTATTAGAGTGATATTTTTTGTAATTAAATTATAATAATAAAATTTTGCAAAAATTTTCTTCAGACTGAACTTAAATTGATTTTTTTTATATACTTTTGCATTACAAAACAACGTCAATATTATTAAAGGGGTGTGAAACCTAAAAAATTAGTATGGTTATGAATTTTTTATTAATAATTAAACAAAACTTCCTGCAACGTTTTTTAATTGCTTTGAAAATCTACAAATTTTTTCATGTATTATTTATATTTGAATGACTGAAATTTTCGGGTATCCGCATAAGCCTTGAATTTTTGCCAACGAAAATTGATTATTTATTATTAATTAATTCAAAATTAATTATTTCGATAAATTCGCTATACAAGCCTATTGTACATAATGTAGACATCATGTATGAATATTTTTAGATTTAAGTCTTATATTTTAGTAAAAATGTTCGGGTTTTAAAATTAGATCCCTGTAACTTAGCCGCCACATCGCTACTTTAATGTTCAATGATACACAGAAAAAATAATTTCGTTAATTCATCAAAATGTATTTGAAGAAATAATATTTCAAATAAGTTGAATCTAATTAAAATAAATAATTATGATTTAAATTTACGAATTATTTACTGATTTTAAATAAATATTTTGTCAAATATGTATAAATAAATATTTGTTCTGTGTAGTTATAATAATTAATTACATGTATATAATTTACCGGGAAGACTTTGGGTTTCGAGGAAGCTTGAACTATCAACTAGTGGTACATTTAGACTTCTTGTTTCTTTCTCTAAGAGTAGTCTCGTTAGTAGAGCATTTTGCCTAACCAATTCAACATCGTGTACCCCATATGATACATTTCTATTTCTTTCGGAAGCATTATCGGTACTCTTTCCTGATTCGCCAATACCTGCCTCTGCTTCTCTCAATGAGGCTTTTAAACTTCTACTTCGGTACTCATCATCATCATCATCTTTCATATTTTTCATTTTATAGTTGCGATCGGCAATGATTCTTTGAATATTCACGTTTACCTAAAAATATAATTAAAATATTACATAAACGTTTTTCTCGCAATTTGTGAATAAGTACCACTGAATAATTACTATATTCTTTTTATTTATATAATATATGTGCGTATTAAGTATTCAAATGTTTTAATTTAAAATTATACCAGATGATCTTGCTGATGCCTTTGGTTGTAACTGGGTTGCCGTTGGAATTCTAATCGTTCCGGTAAAATTATAATTTCTGTAGGTTCATTCATTCGTTGATGTGCTTCCATTATACGATCAACATCAGCTTCATGTATACTTTCTTGGAAACTGTCACGAAGATCCTGACTGCGTCGCAATTTTTGATCCTCAATGAATCGTTGAAGTAAAATGTCTTTACCGTTCGCGTGATATTGATCTCTCTGGAAAATATAAAATTTACGAAGCAATTTAAATATTTTACACGTTTACACTAGATATTAAATTTATTTCTATTTTTAATTACAAAAACGCATAACTTATTAACATAAAAATATAACGTAAGTTCTGCAAGGTTTATAAACTTTAATAACGTCACGTTAAACTGACCTACTTCAATAATATAGTTGCAATCATTGTTCTATCTGTACTTTTCTATAATATTTAATGCAACAGTTTATTAGATTATTTTATTTCACATATACACATTTTATAACGATTCTCTTGGAATATTATTTTTTTCGAGCACTTTTTATTATAAAAGACTTTTTAAAATATATGTTTAATAAATAAATCTTTACCGTATCGAGTAAAGTTAAAGAAATTTTAACTTTGATTATTATGAAAAATTAATTATGTTACGTAGTAGTTGTAAATATTTATACAAACAGTAAATATAAAATAAAGCGTAGATTATACTATTGTAAATACGAACCGCTCTATCCACAATGTCTTTTCTATCTTCGATGTCGCCTCTGGTGACCAATCTCAACACCTCCGCATTTCCATCTCTGTAATAATGCTGCTCCCTTACTCGTTCTCTAGCATCTGCATTTGTTAGTGGTCCATTTCGCAATGCGCTGTCACTTCCACGTTCAAGTTCATGCCGTCTTAGAGAATCTAACTCCGCTTGTTCATAACTGCGATGTTGCGCCTCCATATCTTCCATGTAAATGCGTTCGTCATCTGGAATCAGTCGTGGTTGCATCAATACGCGCTCGCCGAAAATGCCCGGCTCTGGTGGATTTCCATCGTGAAGTCGTAGAGACGCTGCACGAGGTACTCGTTCATTTTCAGGTTTTTGGTGACACGGAAGAACATCGCCCGGGAGAGAAGCGATGCCTAAGTTCTTTGTATTGCGTCGATTGAATTGCCAATTCTGACGGCCTGGATCTGCGCTCCACGCCTCTTTACGTTCTGCAGCATAACCTACAATATGATGTGTACGATTATTAAATTGTACAAGTTATTTAATCTTAAACAATATGAACATATATTTTTAAACCTGTATAACAAATAATCTGTATTTTTATGCTTACCGTCAATTACTTTAATAGGTTTTCGTTGTAAGTGTCTTTTTGGTCTGCCATCTGATCGGACTACTAGAGTTTCAGATGAGTGAATACGACGCTTGCGTGGTTCCATGTAAAATGGACAACTAGGACAGATGCAACAAAGTATTAACGCTATTATGGCAGCGATTAGTAACAGTCCCAAAAGTGCTAAAAGCCATGTCAATAGCTTATTTTCTGCTTTATACACAGTCTGAAAGAACCATGAATTTATATTATTAACAATAGTTAGTTGCTGGTTCAAATCCGGGCCAAGGCTGCTTTTTTATTAATATTTCGAAATATTTTTAAGATTTTTGTACGCTATTGTACAGCGTATTAAAAAGATTTGCGAACAAGGGATCCCTACAAATAGATAAAATTAAACTTACAACTTCTTCTGTGCTACTGCCACCTATTGTGACATTTTTGGAAGAATTTTTTCCACTGTTACTGACACTTGGTGTATTAACAGTACCCGGCATAGATGGATTTTCACCCGTAACGCCATCCATGCCACTAATTATACCAAAACCATTGGCAGCTAATGATTCTCGAATTTTGTCTACATCTACTAAAGTTCCAGGACCATTATGTTCCACCCTTGCTACGACAACACTTCTGCAATAAATACATTTCATTAATTAACATTATTTTTATCACTATATATTTGTGTTGTTCTGAGTTATGTATCTCTTTTTTTCTTATTATAATTAACTTAAGTGTTAAGTGATCAGTTGTTAAGTATCGTGCAAATATGTGCAATGATAAAATCAATCTTTAGAAAAATTACTGTATAATATTAATTATACACAAAGCAATTTTAATCGTTTAGTGAACGCATTTTTTATTACAGTATATGTATAAAATTGACCAATTTCTGTAAACTACACGAAGAAATTTTTTTTTATAAACTTATCAAAATGTTTTGAATAAATGTTGTAGTCCTATGTAGTAATAATTCTAAAACAAACCGAGTGCTCGTTGCGCTTTAAAAATTAAAAAATTTCAATCTGAATTGATTTTTATATAGATTTTCGACACAAATTATACAAAGAAGCGAACGTCTGCATGTTACCCAGAATATTTGGAAAATTATGATTCAATTTTTTTCTTCATATAGAATTTAACATATTGTCAGTTTTGAAAACTAACCGATAATTTAATCAATAAACTGTCGATTTCACAGTTTATTTTTCTACAAGTGTAAGAATACATTTTTAACATTAACAATTTATACCTTTTTCCAGAATCAGATCCACTTCCATAATCTATTTGAGGAATGTACGGTCTGATTTCTTGTATAACAACTCGACTACCTGTTATAGTAGCTAAAGTTTCAGCAGTTTTTGTTGGATCAGGATTTTCGCCAGGCATAACGAACATTACTATTCGTGCGAAAGCAGACATTGGTCGCATTATACGAATTTGGGCAATGCTTGAAAGATGAGGAACACCTTTGATAAACAATACATATTACTTCAATTAGTTAATTATTAATTTAGAAAAATAGATTTGTATATTTATTATATAGGTATACCTAAATCATAAGCTCGTGCAGTAAGAATAAAAAGTGGACTATCTTCGGCACGTCTTGTGCGACTTTGATTTTTTAGATCTATGTCAGTCTTTGTCAAATTGTCTAAAAGATGAAAATCATTGAAACTAGATAAGGTTGTATTTGTTGTTTCAATGTTATTTGTTTCATTTTTTAATGTGTTTGAACTTAAGGATCTAAACTGTTTCCTCAGATTTACAATTTGATTGCCTCCTTGATTCTGCCGGGTCCTTCTGACTTTATTAATAGCTTCTAGTAACATCAATTCGCCAGTTTCTTCATTTAGTTCAAATTTATTATCATAATTCCCATGTACAATTTCGTATCTCACTACATTATTAGGCGATTCAGCGTCTGCATCCACAGCCTAGAAAATAAAAAATTAACCGTGTATTTTACCAAGGAATTAGTAATCCACATCTAAATTAATTATTAAATTTTAATACAAAATTAAAATACATTAGTTTTTCTAAATTATTTAAAGTTTCTATTTTTTTCCTTTAAGAAAATTAACATAAATATATTTAGATAAATACAAGGTAATATTCTAGTTTACTTAATAAACTACCCGAATAGGTAGATATATTTCTAGATCATCCATACAATGAAGACTTGGCTACGGATGTCTGGGTAATCTAATTTTTTAAGAAACTTTGTGATTAAATTCAGTGTTACAAAATAGTATTTATATAAAGAAAATTCAAAGTATTATGTATATGCAAAAATTTATTTATCATCTAGTTTTATATAATATATTTTTGCTAACCAGGATACACAAGATGCTATATTTAAAACTTTTTATTATTAGATAATAATGACATGAAGACGAAGCTGTGGTAAATAGAGTATCATGTTTCGTTGTAATAATAGTATAATAAATATGTTACATAAATACGAAATCCATTTGAGTAAATATATTGTAATTAATATTAAGTAACATCTTTCGGTTACAGTCTTCTATATAATTAAGGTAGTTAAATTGGCAAATGAGTCAATGTGATCATTCACCAATATTTACATAATTAACATAAAATAAATTTTTGCGTTCATAGCTTACATTACATAATTTTAGTATAAAAATTCTCAATAATTTAGAAAATAATCCTTTTAATGGATAAATTATTTATTATTAATTATCATCATTGAATAACAAACGATTATAAAATTATTGTTAGAAGATACTAACTTTAATAAAAGCGGGCATAGTGAAATTTGTTAGCTCAGAATTCAGTAAGAACTCATAAATTGGTTTTTCAAAAGTTGGTGCATTATCATTGATGTCCAGGATATTGATGATTATGGTGGCGATGCCTCGAAGACCTCGGCCTTCTTCATCTTTCGCTTCAACGGTTAATTCAAGTTTGGACGTCTGCTCACGGTCAAGGATTGAACCCATTGACACAGTGATTAGTCCGCTGTCTGGATTAATTTCGAAAGCTTCGCTTCCATCACCAATGATTCTCGTGTATTGGATTCTACCAAAAATACCTGCATCCTTGTCTGTTGCATGTACCTAAATGATCAAAGTAATTATGTGGTACTTTGATTTCGATTCATTATAGTTAAAAATACTCGGAAAAAAAATTAATAGTTTACTTGGAGCTTAATTTACTATATTTTGTGGTAAATTATATTAAAATTTTAATAGTAATATTTTTAATTTGCAATTACAAATTTTACTTAAAATTTTCATGCGTATACTTATGTGATTGAATAATTTAAAGATATGTACGAAATTTTTTAATTATTTAGTATGTTATGTTTAAAAATATATTGTATTTACCTGTACGACTCTGGTACCAGCATTAGCGTTTTCCGATAAAGTAACTTCATACACTGGCATATCAAACACTGGCAAATTGTCGTTAGTATCTCTTAAAAAAATGGTAACCGGTACGGACGTCGATAAATTAGTTGCAGGCCCTACTTCTTGTGCAACGATCTAAACGTATAAAAGAAAATATTAATTTTAGAAAACTATATCTTCCTACTTGAATAATATAATGTGCGAAACGTACCTTAAACCGAAGACTTTTATATTTCTCATAATCGATAAAAGAATTATCACGGACTGTAATAACGAAATTTGCTGTCCTTTCAGCTACGGTAGGATTAATTTCAAAAGTTCCATTGTTATTTTCTAACTTCAAAGCAAAAACACCCGCTTTTCCAATATCTTCGTCCTTAACACGAGTTGAATACGCTTCGCTAAATATTACAACTGTTCCTGGCTCAGCATTCTCATCCATCCATGCTACATAACTTAAGAAAAAAATGTAATAATAGTACATTTCGCCACAAGGGAGAAAAAGTAAATTTGGTTTAAACGTTTTTCGCCCGAACGAATCGAGGGTGAAAAGTTTAACCGAGGAGAAATTTACTTCTCTCTCGTGTGCCAAATCGTAATTTTTAACACGACACGCGCAAAACGGGATTACGCGAGATCGCTTTTAAGCAAAAGGGAGCGATAATTTCGTTTTGCGCCCAAAGTGCTAAATACCATATTTTTTATTAATTGGTTATGATTATTAAATACATTATATTTCACTAACTTATCATTTTCGAAATAAGGCGGACTGTTTCCTGGTTCACCAAGAAGAAGTCCAAGTTCTACAATAGAGGCCTGGGCTGGTGGTTCATCTCTCATTGTTCTAATTTCCTCTGCGACGATCTTTAATACAATTGGAGCTCCCACGTGTGTGATTTTCGTTAATTCTTCCAATGGTCTTGCCAGTATTATTTCACCTGTTTAATACAATTCTAATATTATTATATACGATTTGTACCGATCAATTAAATATCTTTAACTTAAGCAATGTTTAACCCAAACTATTTTATTAAAATAATTAATTGATGTAAGGTTTAAACATAAACTGTATATAAAGGGTTAAGAATTGTTAGCTTCCAGATTATAGGAGGATAAAGTTTCAGCATTTTAATAGCTATTAATCATAAGCAGCTTTGTAGCTTCATTATAATAATGCTTTCATTTCCTTTATTTTCCATTCTTGGTCTCGGCATATTTTCCCGTACGTACTATGTAATATCGTCTTCTATATTTCAAATGAATAAAACATAGACGGCGCTTAAACTACGGGAGAGCGAAAGCCGCGAATGTAGGCTAGTTGAGCGTTTCTTTCCCTGAAACTCTGTCTACGAAGTCTACCTGCGACTGCACGCATCAAGCCAGGAACACGTACAAAAGTGGCGTGCGGACGTGTATAAGTATTATATGGTTTCGTTCTTCTAAGGAAACTAAGCGATATAAATTTTAGATGTGGTTAACTTTTTCTTTTCGGCTACGAGGCAATGGGGTAATCAACAATAATAGCATGGGGCTACATCAAACTAATCTAACGGGCTATTATTATACCCACATATTCGTACATCTTTGAATTCAAATTTCAATTTAATTTTATTATTTAATTGTTGGGAACAAGTTTTCTTTTGTTCACGCGCCAACGCTACATTTAAAAATTAGGGATGAATATTTGCAGGGTTTAATATTAACACTAAATTTTATACGCGATTTAAACTGTATCACATTTATCATTCATTATTTTTGTACAACTGCAATTTGATACTCGGAAAAAATTCTTTTGTTCCAACAATAATATTATAATGTTTGTATAAATCTTTAGTGACCAAAACTAGCGATCTTGTTATAGTATAGTAATCCGTATTTGAATAAAATTCATTTTGGTATATCATCAATACTGTTTTGTTACTGTGACTGACATCAATGCTGGCGTTGTAACAACATAACAATAACAAGCGATTTCCTCATTTGCGGAGATATCGTGTATGTCGAAAAAGACAAAGCATATTCAGCTTAATATATGTACTAACTAATATATAATTAAATTAAAAAATTACCTTTATTTTTCATTTAAGATGTTATATTCAAAATGTATTATTAGATTGTGACTAATTTATTTAATTTCCCTCTATCGTTACTTAATTTTTCTTTTATAATCTAGTAAAAGACAATGTATAACCTTCTTAAAACCAGGAATTTAAGTTCTATATTTATTATGTAATTATTGATCGAAGTACTGCAAATACAGTGAAATTCCAACAAAAAAAGTCGAAATAATAATAGCTAGTAATATTCCGAATATCTGTAATTATGAATGTACAAAATAAATGTTTCAAGTCATTAGTAACCCTGTAATATACGAGTATACAACTCCCCTTTACATTTACGCAGAATTAATTAGTATAGGTTATTTAGCGCAATTCACTTTATCTATTGCAAAGGAACGAAGAAACTCGAAAGAAGTAAAAAATAAGTAGTTGACACGCGCCGGGTACCTGCGTAAATCAAGCGTATATTCTGCGATCGTTATCGTACCCTATTTACGTGTCTGGGTATACACATAGATACTCACGGTTTATTGCACACGAAATGAAGGTAAGTTAAAAGTGTATACGAAATCGAGACGCCAGTAGCTGTGGGGTAAAGGAAAGAGCCAAGTATCGTACGAGAATATCGCATGTCGTCGGAATACTCGGTCTGATTTTTACTCAGGATTCTTGAGTGGAACACCTTCCAAGGATGGAGAGATAGCCATCGGTCGGGGTGGTGGTGTGACTCGATCGATATTATATACGCGCGTAACGAGCGTAACCCGAAATCATGCTGTCAAGTTTGTTTGAGATTTCAAAAATCGAATACGCAAATTACTTGGAAATACGGATAGTACAATCCGCGATGATGATAAGTTGTTCATTCCTCTTGGCTAACAGACCGTTCTATTTACAAATTTATGCGAACAATCTACGTGATAAGGCAATAATAATTTGATATTCTTTAAGTCTATCAATTTTAAGAGAATAAATTAATTTTCATTAGCTCTAGTAAATCGATACTCGTATACGTGTATGTTTTCTTTCGAGTCATGTCGATGTTTTTTAAGTAGTCGAAAAGACTTTTACTTTTTGCCATATAATAACTCAAATATCTCACTTTAAATACCTGTAGTTTCAGAGACGTTAAAAAATGGTGTGAAAGGATTGCCTTCGGAGACAAGTCCATAAGTGACCTCTCGTGGAACGCCTTTATCGCCATCTTCTGCGTGCACTCGTAGAATTACGTCGCCCTAGCGTATCGTGCAATGAATTATAATTTCATTTAATCAGCAGTAGTTTTTATGGTCTTTTAAAAATAAGTGTTATTCAGGTACGTACAGGTTTTACGGTATTGTTAATTTTTGTTAATGGCGGCGCTAAAGTGAAAACTGGTGGTACATCCTGTACGTCTTTGACTACTACAACGACGTGCACACCTGCTATATTTCGCGTATCTTTCCCCGGCTCTGTATACGGGTCCTAAAATTAAGTTTTTTTACATATTAGAATTTTTTGTTCGTTTAGATTAAACAATATCTATTACTTAAACTTTGATATCCTAAAATAAACATTAATATGATGACTTAATTTTTGTTAACTTTTAATATACCATACATTTTTTTGTTTACGATTCAAGAGGTATTATAATTTATTTGAAAGTATTTTTGTGCTTTAATAGAATATCGCTATTTCTTAATAATAAGTACAAATTAATTTCTAAATTAATTTGAATTGAATTTTTAAATTATTTAACTATATTTTTTTATTTGAAACAGTTACTTTATTTTCATTGAATTTATTGTACGTACGTTACGTTTTCCAGAATACTATTAATGTATGGATTATGATAATTTATAATAGTTAATAATTTACCGTAGCATACATGGTGAGCGTATACATTGATTGAGTCTCGAAGTCTAATTCACCTATAAGCGTAATTATGCCCTTTGTCTGGCTTCCCATTTGCCTTTGCCTAATTTTGAATAATTCCTTGGGTTGCTGAAATAAAGAAAATCATTTTAATAGTAGTCCGACAGAATTATAATCAATAAAACTTAATATGTTTTAATAACATTTTTTTAACTATATTAATAAATTGAAGCAATCATCATACCCATAATTCTATATACACAGGTTTTCCGCTCCAAGGATTCGATTCAACGAGAAGATAATCTAATTCCTTTTCTGGTTTTGTATCCTTGAAAATAATAATATTTAATGAACATATACGCAATTGTATTATTAAAATTGTATTATTTGTTAGTTATTTCAGAAACTATTGTATTAACCATACATAACTTATAATTCAGTTATAAATAATAGTAATTTAAATGGAAGTAATATTATTCATAGTTATGATGCAAAAGATGGTAATTCACAAAAATATATTGATCTGAAAAAATTAGTCGTAACGGCGTATACTCTCTAAAGGTGTATTGAATATTACAATACGCTAAGGTATAACTACCTTGGAGTGACACATATGAATAAAAAGCTGCAAAAGAAACAACTTTGTAGCTTACCGCATCTTTCCTAATGTAAGAATTAAAAGAAGTTAAAACAAATAGATCCACGTTACTTACTTTTTATAAGTTACAATCCAATAAGTATATATTACAGAGAAAAAAATTTGTTGTGAAATATACCGCGATTATTAAATTTTTAATGTCACAGCAATGTGCGAGGTGAAATATTTTTTTCGTCGACTGTCGGGTAATTACCTCGGGTACCATAATCAAAGAGGGCAAGTGAGGAAAGATCTTGTCGCGAGGCGTGGTCGAATTGGTGACAGAGATCGTGGCCTGCATCGAGTTAACATCACCCTTCGAATCCCTTACCCTTACTACGAAATCGTGCAATCTCCCTGGTACGAGACGCCTCGTTAAGATCACATTTGCTTGGCAAACCTTGTTGTAGAGAGTGCAAGGCAAATTTTCGACTCGAACAATGGGTGAAGTTGTAGCTGAAAATTAAACATCATTAAGGCAATTTATACCAATAAGAATAATGTCGACTTTTTTCAAACAAGATTCGCTAGAGATCTTAAATATAATTTTTGAAATAATAAAACGTCATTTTCAAACAAAAATTATTGAATTTACTTTAAGGGTTTGTTTCCGACATATTTTTGATCGACAATATTATAGTTATTGCAGTTAGAACGTTGTAATTAAATAAGTGTAATTTACGATTTATAAAAATAAGATCGATAAGTTAAATCTAAACACCTATAATTTCGAAGATGAGAGGAAAATCGGCATCTTGGTCGGTGGCGCGAAGGCGAAAAATCGCTGTATCGACTTCCGCATCCGCTGGAACTAGTACCATTCCCATATCGGTTGAAACATCGAACCGTGGACGTGCTGCACGCGCCCAGGCGAAGAGAAAGCTCAGACAGATCCACGTCTTGAGCCATTCTTCTGCCATTTGCATCCTGTAATAACAAATACAGTATATGAATTAATGCTTTTAACTAGCTTAGTATTAATATTTTTAATTCTCGATTTTATCACAATTGCATCAAATATTTTGCAAACGAATTTTCATTGAATCAAATGTAAAAGAACTCATTTTGCTTCTTAGAATTTACATAGTGATATTTAGTAGATAATTATTAAACTTCAATCCTTATAAAAATTATATCCTAATTCTATATATATCCTTATAATTTTCTAAAGAATACACTGAGTTCTATCACGTTCAATTCATATTAATAATATCAACGTAACAATTGAAATAATTAGTTTATAATATGTATACCAAACGTTTCATGATTGCAAACATCTCGATGACATTTACTTCGTTGATAAAATTATAGGTACTAATTTTGCATTTCCTACTATTGTATAAATTAAGGTACAGACATTTTAAAATCAATTCATCCTATATTGCGTATTTAATTAGTGTATTAATTTAATGCTTGTACTGATAATACTCAATACATCTTTTACAAAAAATCTTTTCCATATTGCATAATGAATCAACGAGAAAATAATTTTGCCAGTATAGTGAGCCCCCGCTAATTTCGATTATTATACGGTTATCAACAGACCATCGGTCAAATAAACACAAACCGATTTACCTGAGAATAAAAGCAAGAAGAGAGAGAGAGAGAGGGGGGGGAGGAAAGGGGTGGAAGAGAAGGAGGAGGAGAGGAAAGCTAAACAAAAGGTACCAGACAGAGAAGGTATCAGCGTTGTCTCGCTTGCATAATGAATGGCGTGACCTCGTTTTACGATTATAAAATCGATATTCGTGCTGAAGTTTATCGAGTATCTACATCTCAGGCAAGCCGGTCGGCTTCCTCGTGTCCAGGAGTAATTGCCGGACCGCGTCGGGCTATTGCCCCGCTTACGTCAGGCGACGCCATCCAAACCTCGGTTCACCTGTGATAAACGCACCTGTTAACGTAAATCCTTATATGTGTACGTATCCCTTTTCCCTTCCTTCTTTTATGCTCTGTTTGCATTTGGGGTCTTGTACCCAATTTCGGTGATTCGAAATGAGGTCATGAAACGAGTACAGGTACAGAAAGATTTTAAATGAACTATTTTATTCCCTTAATCCGAGGATCTTGACTTTCCCATTTATTTATTGTTTTTATTCATATTTTTTATTTCGTTTATATTTGACGTTGTAATGAAATACTCTAATAATCATAGAATTTACTATATATTAACTTAAATTAATTATTGACTGTTAAACCATAAAAGTTAATATTAACATTGTTATGGATTCAAATAGTAATATGATTCTGGACTAGTATCGAGATATAAACGAGTTGTGTTTTAGCTTCTTTGTACGCGCCCATCATAATATACCCTTTTCATAATTGTTTCTTATAAAAATGAAAAGCGATAATATATTAATGGAAAAGTGCAAAAAGTGTTTTGTGTGGTATAACAAACATTAAATTACTGTTTCTTCTTTTGTATTTTTTATTAGTAGATATTTGTTAGAAAATCACTACAGTTTTGAAACTAATAATATATTTCAATTATTTTGCTTCATTTTTCATTCGTTAAACTGCTTCCTTAGTAGGCCATCTAGTAAATATTTTTATCGCCGTAAAACTTATATTTCAAGATTTAGAAATGATAACTTTTAAGCTTAAAAATATATAAAACAGCGTGACTGAAGTACTGTTAGCTTCAACATAAACTTCGAATTTTAATACTTTCTTGAAAAAATAAACTTTTCATATACAGACCGACTTATACTTAACAATCTTCATTTATGTATTTTCAGAGTTACTATACTTTTTAAAAATAATTTTTTATGATTACTGCAGTAAGTACTTCAAGTTTCAAGAAATTATATTTAATACATATGTGTGATTAAAAAAATATATTTAAATAATACCATATAATAAATTTTTTTACTGTTATTTAAGTAAGTACGTAATGTTAAAGTTAATCAAACAATTTTAAAAAGTAAAGCTCGAGCTACATTAGAATTGAATTATAACATAGACAACTATTTTATAAGTTAAACTTTTTATATAATTGTAGAAAGTTAAAGATTTGTATAATATAGAATATTCGCAACTTTGTAACACAAAGTTTTTAAAAGTAATAGTAAGTCGCATTAATCTATGTGTATGAATACATCTCAGGAATTTACGTACGAGGTGTATCGAAATTTATTTAAAAATATATGAATTATTGTTTTAAACAGCCCGCACCTCAGTTACATTTTAAGTAGTCTTTATAAATTATTAAAAATTTATTGAAATGTTGGAATTTTTCAACGAATTGTTATTAGCAATAATATATAACAATATCCAAGTAATATTTCCATAACTTATATAGAATGTCACATTAGATGAAAATCTTATCTTTAATAACATCTGGCTTTTGTTGAATGACTTGAAACACAAATTAAGAATCCATTTTTTCGATAATAGAAAATAACAATTTTTTAAAGAAATGGTCAATTATAAGATTTTTAAAATATATAAATTAAATTTATTATAATTACACGTGAACAAAACATTACGCGCACAAATAGAAGTCATAAGCTGGAAAAAATATTCACGTAAAGCAATTTCGTGCTCATAATCTTTTAATCAATCAAAAATTGTACCCACGCAATGTCTTCTAACATTTTATAAATGTGAGGTATTGGCCACCTTTACCCAGTTTCTCGACAACAAAAATAGAATTAGAAGGTCGTATAATTAATTTAATGTAATATTTGTTAACAATAAAATTAATTCGAAGGTTAAATTAGAAAATTTCCGTACATTGGAATTATTGTTTGTGACTAATGGCTTGTAAATTGAATGTGTAGTAATTTGAGAAGCAATCTAAATTAAGTGGCTGTACTTTTGAAGATGTTAAAAATTAAAACAAGCTAATTATTACTTAATATACCAGTTTAAATAGTATAACAAGCGATTAAATAATAGAGAATACTGGATTATTAATTTTTATCGTAGTTAATATTTAAGATGCACTTTACAAGACCTTATTTAGTATCTATGCGTTATTCTACTTTCGTGCAACCGTAAATACACCATGAATATAAAAGTTGTTATACATAAACGCGTATGCAGATGTATACACCCTTTGACGGTTGTGCGTATATCAAATGCGTACGAATAAGTGGCTCATTACTGAAATAGCAGTACGAAGATTGTCTATGTATATTAAGCATTATAATCCAGAAATATACCTTCATCGGTAGACCTGGATTTCGCGGAGAAGCAACGACTCGATTAGTAGGCTAAAAAGCGTTCCATACATTTGAGAGGTTAGCCGTTCATTTTCATGCTTTTTCTATAATTCACGGTGTGTGGGACACGCGTAGACCTAGATGAGGCCGCCCAACAATCGATATACGTGTGTACACGTAAGTGAATACACCTTTTTCAAACGACCCTATTTCGGAGGTATGCTCAAAATAGCATATACGCGCGTATTTTTTTTCTCGCGGTACACACGCTGGTTGGTATAACGGTACGCGCCGAAGAGCACGCGAGCTGAAGCTGATCTCGATCGTGTGTATATAGGTATATATGGGGTTGTAGGTCAGGTGAGCCTTTTGTTTGAATACGTACCTGGAAACACACATAGGATGCATGTAGGAAAATTAAGGGGTGGGGAGAGTCACTTTTTAATTATGAACCACCAGTACGTATACGATGACCGCAATCTTTCATTTTTATATTACGCTGTTGCGTAATGTTTCAATTGCATCGGTACAGTTTGGCTTTCGCCATTGATTATGCAAATTCTAAATGAGAATTCTAGTCGCTTTGGTTTCCATACCGAACTCATGCTTGATGAATATTGTAATACTTTGTATAATAACCAGAACTTTTAGTTTAACCGTCGTTATATGTATAAGAAGAGTACGGAACGTGTACGTGTCATAGATATGATGATTCCTCATGTAAACGTCAATCTTATTATTAATGTATAGCCGAAATGCTTAATGAATACGATACACTCTCGTTTTTTCAAATTTATTTTGTTAAGACAAATGTAAATATACCAATATAATTAAAATTTTTTACTTAAATATTAATGAGAGACGTTTAATTGTTTTAGTACATATTTTATGCAACATTATTAACAAAAGTTTAATATTCTTACGATGGAAATGACGTTTTAACTACAAGTAAAGCATTTGCGCTGACAGAATATTAACCATTTGAAAAAATTAGTAATTAAATTTTTATGTCGAGATTTACTCATTATATTAACATAGATAATTCATAATAATGAAATTTTAATAATAATAATAATATAGAATTACAACGCTTATACTCGATGTAAATTTTGCATAGGCTAATAAAATATTTAAAATAACATATATATATACACCTATGTATAAGAAATATAACAAAAAATATAAAAAAATTTTAGATTTAATTTTTAGATTAATTTAAAGTATAATTACAGAAAAATAATGAGATACATAATCAATCAATTGTACGATGATTTAGATACACATCAAAAATTTGATAAGATGTTGGATAATTTATTAATTCAAGATTATAACTAAACCTACTGTTTTTATATAATTGGATTGAGAATTGCGTGTTAATAGAAATTTCAATAAAGATCGAAAATGGCGAGGTCCTTGATGGCAAATTTGGTCGTTCAACAGCCCCGGAAAAGTTAGTATTCCTGGTTCGAATAAAAGAAATTTCAAATTATTTTTTTAAATTTGTACTGTTAGAGTTGAATGTATTGGAATGATTTATGAATGAGAATATTAAATTGGCATTGCCACAATGGTTGTTCATTGAAAAGATTGATTATACTCTTGCATTTGAAACTTATTTTTCTAAACTTCAGCCATATTATCTGAAAACTAATGTTTTTAGATGGACTAGAAATAATTCTACATCGTAAATTGTTATCACTTACAATCTATATGTGATTTCATCTGAAACTTTCTAATAAACCCAATTAGTTTAGGTACGTTTGAATCAAAGAAAAACGAAAATTATTGTATTATTTTTTGAATATCTATTTTAATCAAGTAATTTTCATATTAAAATTATTATCTGCAATGCGATTAAAGTTTTTTTCGCATATCTCAAAAACAAAACAACAAATTAAAATTATTTCCTTAAAATTTTAAAGCCGTACTATCGCAAAGTTCAAAATTTTAATTATCATTCTTTGCATTGTATAACATCATTCTTTTTTTGCTCTAGACTCAATGCTAGTCAGCAACGTACTTATGCATGCAAAGTTTTGTAAGAAGAAAACACTTGTTGGAAATACATTCACCAATGGAATTTGTATCGATCGACAAGATCGGGATTCGAACCTGATATACCTCCAAGATTTTAATTTTGATATTCTATAATATTCTTACTGAATAAGAACCTCAAAATAATTTATGAAATTGTTGAGGATTTTTTTAATTCAATAATAAAACCTTCGTTCCAATAATGGTACTGCTTCTTCTATTTTCAGTTCATCAAACTCATTATATGATAAAGGCAAATATAAATTTAATATTAATATTTTGTTTCTGCATTATACTAATTCTGATGCTTTCATATGTAAATTAAGTACTTCTGCTAGTATATTAATTATTAAGACTCGATCTAGTCTTTCTATCTAACTACGTCTAACTACATTATTTCGCTATACCTTTAGATTGACTTTCACCAAGCATTATCATTTCAAATTGTATCGAAGAAAAATTAATTTTTTTAATGAATAGTTATATATGGGTTACAAAACAAAATAAACAATAATTGTTATAATACTTAGTATTTATCCATTTCGTAAATTATGTTGATCTAGAAGGAAAGTCGTCAATAATTCTAAGCTCCGTTTTTCATCAAATCCTATCTTCTATATATACCTATACCAACTTAAAAAAGAATTAAGGCTCTGGCGATGAAATCTAAAGCTTTCGTGACTAGAGGAGGTCTGCCACCGAAGGCGCGAAATGGAGAGACCAGAAATTCATGCGTGACCGTTCTCAAGTAGTGGCCGTTCACAGAAGGGGGTCACAACCCCGTCGATTCATTCTAACTTTTTTTCGTACCTCATATTGACAGATTCGTTACTCTTTTTACGTTGAACATTTATTAACAGTTTGCCATTCTAAAAGTATACACTATAATAAAAATGATGATGACTTCACGTACCATATGCGAATTGTTTAAAATATTATATATGTTGTACGATTTATTAATATATAAATCAATTAGATGAATATGTTAATCACTATATATATTATTGTTATTCTATTTGGCAAAAATTTACGTTAATTTAATATTAATTAATGTTTTTTTTTTCATTTTATCTAAAATATTAAACGATTAATTTGTATACATTAATAAAATAGTTTTTTATGCACTTAGGGAGTAAAATAGGCATTTAATCCCGAGATGAAACTTGATGCTTCTTCGCTTTAATTTTTGGCAGTAATTTATCCAAGGGAATAATCGCCTTTTACTCCCGAAGTGCATATAAAATTTTCCATCCTAACCATTTAAAAAATCACTTTCTGCAATAACAATGTTTTTTAATTTCTAAATTTTTTCAATATTGTAAAATTTTTTGATACGTACAATTTAAAATAATAAAATTAATGTTGTATTTATGTAAAAAGGCTAAATTAAGTGATCAAAACAAAAAAGAGGGTCTACGATAAATAAAATGGGTGTACGGGGAATAAATTGAGTCTACAGGGAGTACAATGAATCTACGGGAAATAAAGTGAGCGAAAAAATAAAATGCAATTTTACTCCACTCGTAGAGGTTAATAAAGTAAACTTTTTAGATGATCAGGGTGAAAAAGTACTTTTTACTCTCAACAGTCAAGTTGCCGTCAATTTGGAGCCAAAAAATCTAATTAAAACAGGAAAATTTAATTGATATACAAAGGAAAAAACTTCAAATTGTCGTTGCTGTCAAGTAAAGTGATTTTTTGCAGGATGATAGGGATGAAAAATTTTATATACACTTTGTAAGGCAAAAGTGATTATTTCCTAAGAAGAATTACTTCCTTTCATCCGCAAGAATAAACGTCTATTTTAAAGTATAAATAACTATTAATTTAATTACATCTTAATATTTTTTTCTTATTATGTCATTTGTATCTGATTGCTGTAAAATATATATTGCACGCTTCCATAAACAGTACCATACTTAAGTAACTATTAAGCTTTCAGTTAGACGTATCACTGCTCAATTATCGTTTATAAATCGTATCAATATTATTAAACAGGTGTAAAATAATGAAATCGGCTTTAAACAGTATTTAGTGGGAGGTTCATCAATTCTGTTAAATTATTCAATTTCCAGTCTTTTTAGTGAGAGCAGTCTAACGCTGACATCAGTCGACGTCGTAAGAGTCGTACAACCCAATCGTCTCAATTGATCACCGGGAAAATCGATAAGGTAGAGAAGCATGTGCGCCACGAAGAGCCTTTAATACATTGGAACCAGTCCTAATGTGTAAGTGCGCGCTTACGCGAGCTTGCGACTCAACATTGCCGCTATACCTACAACAATGAAAAATTAAAACGACTTTATCGGGCAATGGCCCGTTGGAGAAGCAATCGATTCTAACTTGTTTCTCCACTTGTTTTCCTTTTTATTTTTCTTTTCCTTTTCTCACAATATATGTGTATATATTTTTTCACATAACTATATACAACAAAATCGAGTACGTGATTTGCAATGAGGTATAAACACTAATAAGATACATAGCTTCATTGATATGCAATAGATGACATAATGATTACAGGCTACTCTTACAAGCAAAGTAGAGATGTTTAAATTTGTCGACTAACATATTTTCAATCTTAATAAAGCAACTTTTTTTATTTTTGTTATTGTACAATAATAGTATTGTATATATACATACACGATTGCAGACATTAATATCTATCCTAAATAATTGGTAGATATATTAAGAATGCATATAGTAATTTATGTTAAAAATTAATAGATATTATATTTTAAACCTTTACTCAAATTAAAATAGTCAAATATAAAAATACTTAAGTTGATAATGAACTGTACCAACATGATTTGCTCGACACGTTACAATAATATTTTCATTATTTATAATATTACTATGTACTCAAATAACTTTAAACGTTTTAGTGTATAAAGCAAATGTGATTCATTTTTGGCTGCACAAACCAGAAGCTTATATGATTGTATAAATATTTATTCATAATTTTAAATAATTAAACATTTAAAGAAAAAGTTTAGATACCAAAAATTGGCGTTGCACACAAAATGATAATTAAGACTTATTATTCTTTCTCACTCCTCAAAAACTTTTTTCTATGAAAAATCAAAACTGCGTATTATGCAACAAGTGTATAAAGTTTACTAGTCTGCACGAACAGCGAATACTGCGGTTAGTCTTAATGTTTTAGCGTATACCTGTATATTACTTTACTAGTTTACGCACGCAATTGTTTTTGACTGATTTACATTTTATACTGTTTTTATAAAATATTTGTTTATTGTTGCATTCGGAAAAAATAATTAATTATTCAAATATATAATTAATTAATAATAAATAATTCAAATATAGTTTGCTAAATCTTATAAAATTTTATCAAAATAAACCAAATATTACGTTTCGACCAGAAATTGGTCACGTGATGGTGGAATTTCGAAGAGGGTAAATTTGAAGTATTCGGTTTCAAATAAATAAGATAAACGTATAACAAAATTGTACAAAAAATTTAAAAAATCATACTTAATAATTACTCTATTCTTATTTTCCTAAATAATTTTACCTTTGTTGCTAAGTTTAGTATTATTTAATATTTTATATTTTTTATTAATTTACTAATCGAATTTTTTAAGATTTTCAATAATTGAACTTTGAAAGAATTCTATTATTAAACTGTTATTAATTATTTAAACATTTTACAAAATGAAATATTATTTATGGTGAAGTGATAAATATTTTTTGTATCAAAAGAATCCTCACAGTCGTTTACCACATATTGAATATTATAAAGATTTTTATTACCTAATAAGTAATAAAGACTTAAAATAAATCTTTATCGCGGGAAATTTAACGGGCAGTCAGCCTGAAAAATTTAGGTCGGTCCTAAAACTGCTAATAATTTTTTAAAATAAATGCTTTTATCGCGAGTGCATATGTATGCTACTAAAATCTAGGTTGATTTAGCCTTTTACAGTTGCGTTCTTGATTGATTCGCGTTGAACTTAAGTAATTTTTCAGAGATTATTCTACAGTATTTAATACGTATGCTGCAATTTTATACTCGATTATTTTTAAGTAAACTTTTAAACATTTTTAATAAATGTTAGTTACATATATTTTAATAATATTTAAAAATTATTTTATAATATTTTTGTTAATATTTTCAAAAGCAGCTTCACTAACTTGTAATCCATTTCGAAACAATACCTCATTTATTATTACGTGGACGAGTTAATGTACTTTTTAACCAATAATTATCTTATAGTTTTTTATACTCTTAAGCTTATGAAGCACGTGTTTCTTGTTATCCATCATAAGAATTTTTTCATACTATAAACAACATAAAAGAGTGAGATTTGCGCTGACTCGGTTAGTAGAGCGATAAGCTCAATTCCAGAGATCCCGGGTTTGATTTCCGGTGTTTGAACCGCGAAAAAAATTAATTGAAATTGCCAAATGCTCACGATATAAAGATGGGGTATGCAATATGATGTAATTTTTGTCTAGAATTATATATGAAAATTGCTAATTAAATTAAAATTTTTACCACGCTGGATAATAGTTTAATCCTGCAGATGAGAACGCCTCGCAAACACAGTTTTCCCCAATTTTTACCGCACTGTAATCTCTATTTATAACATTTGGATACTTTTTATAAAAATTTCATATACCGTTTGATGAAAATATCACTGCAGAATGTATTTTCAACAAGTGAATTCTTCACAAAAGACATCCTACGCTTATTAGCACGAAATAGGAAGCATAAAAGGAATGACGTTAAACAATGTGAAAAGAAACGTAAAAAGATGATATACAGTTTATGTATAACAGATTGAATAAAAAGTATCACGTATATATATTTGCTAAAAAATAGAAGCACTTATTGACGTTCGTTTTATATGCTTGTAAAACAAACACAAATTTTTTAAATGTAGGAACACGTCAAGAGTTTTCATTTCAATTTTGATTTGTTTGAATATCTTATATAGTTTACTAAATGTTTCATTGAAACAATGCAAGAAATTTATTTCTATTTCAATGCAGTGAATTAAATTAATTTTTCAATGATTCATTCCGAGTGTTTACAATTGCATATAACTTCTGAACTGTTTTAAACTGCACAATATTGAACTTTCCTCTCATGTTTTAATTAATATTTGTTAATTTATCTATTTTGATCAATTTTTATTGACGTATGCATCTTTTTCCTTAGAATTTTTCAAAGGCTGACCTGTCTTTGTATATGTAAATTTATTTCTTGTTAAGATGATCATTTTTGTACTGTTTCAACACAAATATAGTTGTTCAAAATAAATATTCTTTAAATTTGCACATATTTCAGATTTTATTACAAAATGATTTAACTTTATACAACTACAACTGGCTGTAGTGTAGGTATCAAAGCAATTAACACGAAAGTATTTCACGTATTCTAAAACTTGTTTAAAAGAAGTCTAGCCATCAAAATGTACTATAATCTATTGATTAAAACTTAATTATGTAAAATATGAGTGCAAACGGATTATTAAAAAAAACTAAACTGTAATTAGGTAAGTTAATTTGACTTATACATCTTTATATATTTTTATATTCTATTGAATATATTAAAATGTATGAAAGATAATTATAAACATATAATTTTTACATGAGCAGTACCAATTAACATTTTTCTGAACATACAATATATAATTTACATTAATATTCAAGAGACACTCTGTACTGAACATTATAAAATCTTATATGTAAAGACTTATTATCAGACTATAGTATAGCATGCATGTGCGCCACTTGCATTGCTCTTCTTTATGTTACTGGATTGATATTCAACGAGAAGTAGTTACAAAATTTAATTTACATAAAAGAAGTTTTGTGATTTTTTAAATAAAAAATCATGTATAGTTCTTATGTAAACCTGCAAGTAACTAAAATTAGGTTGTGCTACTGTTAAGCATATTTAAAAGTGTACCTTAGTATACAACTATTGTTATATTACATTATTGAATTATTACGGTATATTCACACATAAGACTATAAGTTTTGCAAAGATTTATAGGGTATAGATATACGTATTATACGTACTATTTAACTTTGACTTAAGATAAGCACTTACTTCAAATATATACAGCTTCGTGATTTTACTTAATAATACACTGATAATTTATACGTAGATGTACAAAGTTAAATTTTAGAAATTACCTGAATCGTCATTCAATGCAGCTCTTTTCGACGAACATCAGGAACTATTTAGGTATCATGTCGATTTAATAATGTATTACACATAGTTCGTTGAAATATCATAACTTCAGGATATACTAGATGGTTATTTATTATATTCTAATTTTGAATTATCACTTGTTTCAAAATTTTTCATAAATAATTAGCATTGCCTTCAAGTACTTTTGTGCAATACAATTGAATTACAAAAGCGTACGAAGAAAACAATTTCTTTAATACGTTCTGAAGATGAGTATTATATCAAATTATACTACCTAAATTTTTATTTTAAATTTTGTATCGAATGACAATGATCTCTTCTTAAATAAATGAACTTCATTATCATTTTCTATCTCAACCCATGACGGTGCGCGGTAACGGAATAAAGTTTTAAGAAAAATCGATAAATCGATAAATCCGCATCTGTCGTCGAAACTCCACATTCGTTATTAATATTATCCAAAATTAGGTAACCAAACACCATACACAGTTTGATAATCGAAGATATAATGTAACGCTTTGATACCAAACATTGCTTCCCTCGGAATTGCACTTGCGCGTATGCATTACAATAATTATTCTTGCAAGTTCAAGTAGTTAAAGTTCATCGACTTTAACACCATCAACAGTTTAGACACTTTAGCGAGCGATTGATCACAGTTTTCTTCAAATTTACCGCATTATATTTTTACGTATATCCTTAATGTCAAACTATTTTATTTATATCCTGATACAAATATCAGCTTGATTGGCAATGTATTTGATCTAAATGCAAGATCGTTGACCATTTGCCAATTAAAATAAAGTATCATCGAAACTAATTTTAATTTGAACCACAAAGTCCGATCGCGTGGTTGGTCGGTCGTGTATCACCGCGCGCACTGGCCACTCGTACACCACTAGCTGTGGTCGATGTCCGACATTTTTCCAAGCACTCACGCGAGCCGCTTTCAACCCCCACTACTGTCCAGTTTTCTATCCCCGTCGTCACGTGGACGTAGGGCGCGTGTAAAAACACCCCAGACAAAGGAGACCTCGAGTATAGGCGTCTTATAACGCGCGTGGGGGTGGCCAATGCAAATTGCCCTGAGGGTGGGCGGCTGACGTAAATGTAGGCCAGTCGAGCCGCAGCTTGTACAGGCTCGCGAGTTCGGCTTTTCCTTGAGAGCTTTGAATTTTAACTTATACAACTTTACTAATCGCTGAGTGAATCATTGTTTACGCGTTCTTACTTGATGAGTTTCGGGAGAGAGGATTGATTTAAACGGGTTGATGGTTAATTTATCATTCTAGCATTCATTTCAGAATTTGGTTCATGGTAGATATCAGTATTTTACAATTATTTCAGAGAATGTCGAGAATAGCTTTAAATCCACGTGTATAATTGACTTGGAATAAATACCTATATACAATTTTTAATTATTGATAAGACTTCTTTTACTCTTTTGTGTCGCATTATTTTATGTAGCAAGTACCGTACGAAGTTTTGTATTGAAAAATTAATACTTTACTTATCCGATCGAAGCAATTTTCACAAGGCGTGTTTTAATTGTTAGAAACTAAGGAAACGTATTTAAATTTTATTAATCAAATCATAAAAGATAAAGGTGAACTAGAATTTTAAAAATTAAACAATAGTGGATCAAATAATTAGTAGAAACGTTTAATTAATAGAAGAAGTCCATAAAACATACTTTCACATCTGCCCGCATAAAATTTTCTTATATTTTTACAAGATATTTTAAAACACTTGTTAGTTGTAAATTTATGGTTTTATGATTCCGTATATGACTACACTCGTCTTTCGTATAACAAACTTTGTCTGAAGTATGTTATTTCTAACAAGACTTTGCTTAATGCTACTTTTATTAGTCTTTTACCGTCTATCATATCTCTCTTCCTTAATCTACCTTTAATAATACTGTAACAACGGTATAAATAAATAAAATCGATAATTTTTTTAAACGCAGAATAAACCAATGATTTTAAGCTTAATACCTTGGTAAACAAATCACGCAACCCTCCTATCAAGTCGTCAACAAGCGTCTTATCCCAATTGAGAGTTGTTCTTCGTGAACAAACCAATTTTTCAAATTATTCTCAGGTTCCTGAGTCATAACCTCAAGGCTGCTAAACTACCCTTTTCCCACATATTCTATATTTTCAGGTAAAAATGACTAAGCAAAAAATCCGCTAACTTAAAAATAATGTATTGTATA
Organism: Theocolax elegans; assembly: GCA_026168455.1. Taxonomy (NCBI): domain Eukaryota; kingdom Metazoa; phylum Arthropoda; class Insecta; order Hymenoptera; family Cerocephalidae; genus Theocolax; species Theocolax elegans. The sequence continues at coordinate 87,287,296 of CM047425.1, read as the reverse complement.
CGATATTTGTCCAAAGATTCGAAATCAATTATATTTAATAACTGTGACTCGACCTAACGATTTTTACTTCATAAAATAACGTTATTTAGAACCATACTCTGGAGAAAATGCTTATACTTACTTTTACATTACTACAATTCTATCTTTGCTGAGTCTGTCTTATTTCAACTTTTAAGAGAAACGATTTTAAGAGAAAAAATGTGTAGAAAAATCTTAATACCGACACTAAAAAAAATTTCAATTTTTTTTTTATTTATTTAAAAATATCTTTGAAAATATTTTAAAAGTTCATTCAAATAATTCTTGATAATGTTACACAAATATTTTAAAAATTAATCTCAAGGACATTTTATGTGTATCCTGAAGATTTCTCAAAACAATCTTATAAAGATTTAATTCCTATAAAAAATTAAGAAAAAGTCAAACTTTTTGGAGTATGTGGAGTTAATGTTGTATAATATATACTAAAATAATAATGTACTCCTGCTCAGATATTAGTGAATTACGATCTAATAAATTTAAAAATCAATCTTGATTTTGTAATTTAACATACACTGCCTGCGCAATGCTTCGTACAAAATAAATTATATTTCAAGTACAACGTTAACTTATACGTAGTAAGTTTAATCAAATTAGACACATATATTTACACATGGCGCTTTACATACATGAAAATATAAACAAGTAACTTCATGAAAAAAACTAATGTCAGTACAATAATGCATATCATTAACGAAGTTGAAACTCTGACGCAACAAAGGAAAAGTGAAATAACGTAATAATCATACGTTTGAAAATGTAAACGGTAAAAAAATCCAAGCACGTTTTAAGACAGCAAAAGCATAGTAAGAGAAACTCCGTAGAGTGTAAAAACTCGGCGAACGGGTAAGCCAAGGGGCTGGAAGAAAGTCCGAGCGAGGTCGAAGGAAGGCTGGCTGACCAGAGGGTTATAGTTTCCTCAGATTAGCATAAAGCTGCACGCGAGCCTAACGTTCAGGAAGACGATAAGGGCGAAAGTGGTCGGCGTCTCTCTCTTACCTCCCACCCTTTTCGGCTGAGAGTTTTGTGTCCCTCTCTTTATAGTTACCTCTCTAGACAAAGGTTCGAAGCACGGTGCGTGAGCTGTGCGTTTCTCACGTAGATTCGTTATCGTTGTCAAGCTTCGACCTCGACGCTACGACAATCACTCCTAAGCAATCTTGGTGACTTACGTTTATTTTCTTTCGGAATAAGTGTTATATTACATTTTACAGCTTTCTTCATTTGTTATTTGATTAATATTATATCAAATGTTTAGCTGGTCTATCTCAATTTAATTTCAACCCTATACAATTACTACAATTATTCAATTATTATTATTTAAGTAAAATCGAATAATAAATGATTCTTATCTATGTGATTAAATACAAGATTTTAACCATTGGTATTATTAAAGTTATTCATCAAAAATTTAAGGTTCTTTAGAACGATGATAGTTATGCTAATAAAGCCAGTTAATCGTGAATTCATATACCTTCTCGCGTATATTTTTGTTTCATTCCACAGGTTGATTAATATTCTCTTATGGATGGCACAAAGAATAATAATTTTATAAGAAAAATGTAAAAGTGTTTTATATATTAGTAAATATTAAACGAACAATAATAATGTACAATATTTTATTTGATTATAAAAGTATTACAAAGTTAAAAATACGTTAATTCGATGTCGATGTTCGATTTTGGCGAGTCATATTTACAGACATTTGTAGTTTCATATAAGGATTTCATTAATACTAAAATTACAATTTTCTTTAACAACATAATTACTGAACACATATATATACTCAGTGATTTCCTTCTATTACTTTTTACATCTACATTTAAACTTTTACACTTACAGACGATATCTGACTAAATATATAACAAATACGTCGGTTATAAATAAATAAGTTTTATATTTTATTTCTATAGTACCAAAAATACTAAAAATATGTACAAAAATTTGCTCTTATTTGTCGCAATTTGTCTCTGCGTCTTCTCGTCTTCTTCCTCCTTATCCTGAACTGTCAGAGTTCCGTGGTTTCAATATTCTGGCCTAGTGGATTATTTAAAACCTGATTATGGCCTCGATGAACTGATGACTTGTGATTTGAGTGGCCTCCTTCGTTCGTATCATCGGTACTTGTTTCAATTGTTGTTGTTTCCACGCTATTATTAAACAATTTTTAGTTAACTTTATGATGAATATTTGCGTACAAATATTTAAATACTTTATAGCTTATTGGTTTACTCATGTCAAGTACTTATAAAATTTATGAACCTATCGTCATAAATAAAGCGTTAAATTATTAAGAGTAATTCAAGTCATTATAGTTTATTGACACTTTATATTAAATTAATATAGATAGATCAACAAATTAAATAATTTATCTACGATTTAGAGTAATAAAGTTGAATATATCTACAGAAGACAGATATCTTCTTATAATTAAGTTTATTATAATAATTAGAACTAACCAAAATAAACACAAAAAAACGATATAATGTGGCTAGAAAGGTAGCTAAGAAAAATTACTTCATTTTATTTTAATAATGTTGAATAAAAACTCCTGGCTATATCTCACATTGAACTCATTAATAATGCTTCGTAAATATAACTGTAATAAATTACCTAAAAATTGACGTAACTCTTTGTTGCGCATAATATGGTTTATCTTCAGTTGTTATTTCGTTTGTGTTCGCTACATTCATACTTTCTTCATTATTTACAGCATTTTCATCTAACGAATCTCTTTCAGAATTGTGACTGTAAATAAAAAAATAATCATGATTTTAATCAAAATAAGTATAATTTACCTTCAATAAATAACCTTCATTTTACCTGATTGATTCGTCGCTTTTAAACCACTCATTTTCATAAGCGTGCATCCAAATTGGATTAGAACCTTCGACGCTGTGCTTATTCGTGTTTGGAACTCTTCCAGGACCATTTAGAAATTCTGAATCTGACAAACCTACAAATACGAATTATTAATAATATTAATAAAGACTTAATAATTACCTAAAACATAATATTATGCTTTTACGAGGTCAAATTGAACATTGAAATTATATTACAAAATACTTAACATCTTCATACAACATTCATGAAAAGACTTATAATATAAGTGAGCAGAATTAATTTAATTAGTTAAAAAATAATGTTACTATATCTTTATTAAATCATCAGAAAGATTAAATATTCAGTTGTAGCTTTAGCATTATGCGAACGAGTATTTAACATCATTTCCCACATGTAAGACGCGACTCTAACCATAACTGTTTCGTTACAATGTTACAATGTTACAAACCTTCTTACTCGAGTCTTACTATAGTAAATATCGATTTTATAATTTTCTACCTTTCCGAGCAATAAATTGTATTAAAAACAGTAGTTGCAGTAACATTTTAGCAACGGAAATTACTTTTTATATTTAAGACACGAAGAAAAATTAAAATTTAAATACACGTTAAGACAAAATTGTTATTACCGAACGGTGTAGCGTTAGCAGCTTTCAGTTGCCTCTGGTAAGATGCCCTTTGAGAAATACAAAGACCTATACAAACGATTAACATTCCAGCTAGAAACAAAGTAAGAGAGGCCAACCACAAAGTCGTATTGGCCTGCTCGAACTGAGCCATCGATTGCGACTGCGCAGGCTGTGTGTCCAGTACGTTAAAGTCTTTGAACAAAGTATCAAGTTTCTCGATATTGCGGTCTACGAGTTGCAGTACTTGGGCTACTTCAAGGATCGAGTTGTCTTCGCGGTTTACAAGATGCAGATAAAGATCCGTGCGAGTTCGATCAACTGATCCATCTTGATTCTCATGGACTTTATACTCATCCACGTTAACTATGGCGCCGGTTACGTTTCCAAGTACTCTGTTTCGACAATAGAAAACAATTTTAATTAAGAAACTAATTTAAATATTAATAAAAATAATATATAAATAAAAAAATAAATTACTTGACTTTTAAATATTAACGATCTCAATTTTTCAGCTCGTTATTGTAAACATTGCAAAGTGTAAAAAGTAATTCATGTAAAACATAATTAAGGCGATGTGATACCCAAATTACAGGAACCTACATCTAAAATCCCAAAAATTTAAAAAACTAATGGAATTAAAAATCTGAAAAAATTTACAGGTAATATTGAAAGCAAATAGAATACCGTTACAGAGCGATTTTTTCAAAATAATTAATTTAAAATGAATTATATCGAAATAACCATTTCTTAGTCGGTAATATATAGCTAAAAACAAAGCTGCACGGCTGTTCAAAAATCTCGTTGATTTATTGATAAAAAAATTTGAAAAAATTCGTAGACTATCTTTAATGTAAATACAACACCGTTACAGAGCGTTTTTTTCGATAAAGTATACTGTTTGCTTGAGAAACAATAAATACTGATTTTGTTTTAATGGGTTTACATCTCCTTAATTCAATTAATATTCATTTACATATTTTGATAAATAATTTTCCCTTTCTTTAAATCAAACTAAGCGTACATACAGTAGTTGCTGTATAAATGTTATTTAAAATGTAATGCAAAAAATCTTACTCTCGAAAATATTCGATTCTACTTCGTATTTCAGGTGGGTGTTGTCTAAGAACAAATCTAACTCGTTGATCCTCGCGTAAAAGATAAATAAAAACTCTTGCCATGTCTTCAAAACCATCAGTGTCATTAGCTGTCACCTATACATAATTCATATTTTTAAATAAATATAAATGATTATAAATAATAATTCATAAAACTGATTCGTTTACCTGAAAATCAAAATATCCTTTCATTCCCCGTTGAGGATCGAAATTCAAAGTAACAGCACCCGTGTGTTCATCAACTAAAAATGGTTGCAATTGAATGTTATCGAAGCCCTCTGTTAAAGTCATCTGTATATCGCCTATTAAATAATACTTGACAATTGCATTAGCACCAATATCTGAATCTAATGCCTGGATTAAATATCAATAAAGAATTACAATTGTTGAAAATAATTTTCTTAAATTATAAATTATTGTTTTACTTTAATTTACCTTAACTTGCATAAATTCTGTCCCGAAATCAGCATCCGTGGTGACACCTCCGGTAAAAATTTTATTAATAAATACCGGTGGATTATCATTGATGTCACCAACATTCACGATGACTTTTAATAAAGTATCATCCTTTTCATCAAAAGTTTGATTCGTTGGAATTGAATTACAATCTTCCGTTGCTTTGATAATAATCTCGTAAACATCTTTAGTTTCTCGATCCAACGAATCCGCAGTCTAATTGCAAAACAAATTTAAAATATATACGAATACAGTAATTTTTATGTTAACAATGCATTTATTAGTTTGCTAATTTCTTTTCGTTACGTATCAATTATGAAAATTGTACATTATCCATCTAATTTATATGCATTGAATAAGTAATTTATAGTTTCTTGGTTTTCTGCGAATAGTATACAAATGAAGTTATAACACGCAGGTAGCCAATCGTCTTACCGTGAGTTCGTGAGTGATGATGTCAAGGTCGAACGATTTCTCGTCATTTCCTCCGACGATGAAATAACAAACTTTAGTTGGAGGATCGTCGAGGTCGTCAACCTCGTCCCTATCCACAGTTTCCGGGAGAACGATTTTTTCGAATCCTGCTGGTTGCTCTTCCGTGAAATTTACGTTATGAACGTCGATTAGGAATTGTGGCTCGTAATCGTTGATATTCTTCACGTAGATCATTAGGTCCAGATCAGAGCTTAATGGTGTGGGTGTACCCAAATCATAGGCTTCCACTCGTATCTTGGAAAAAAAGGAACGCATTCACGGTTAATGCACAAAGCATGCAATGCTCACTTAAAACCATGTAAAGATAAGTGGAGTGTAATTACTTTTACTTAATTTAATATACTTTGCTAAAATACATTAAATGATACAGAGTCTATCTATAGGTATCGTAAAATATTAAAAAAAAATATATTTATACCTCGTATAGTTTTTGAATTTCTCTATCCAACGGAGTCTTTAAAAAAATCATTCCTGTCTTATCGTCAATTCTAAATGCTCTGTGGTGTCCGGCAATATCTTGCTTGAGTCGATAATGTACATCTCCATTTGGCCCAATATCTGCATCTTTTGCTTCAATTTGAATAATTTCAGAGCCCACGGTCATATTCTAAACAATGGTACAGAATTGTTTTTTATTTTTATTTGATGCGAAGAGTTTACATGGATGAGTGAAAGACACTTACTTCTGGAATTCTAATAGTGACATTGTGCTGTGGACTTGTAAAAACAGGTGGATTATCATTGTAATCAGTTACGCAGATATCTAAGTTAGCATAAACTTTGTTTGGAGGCTCGCCAAGATCTTGTATTTCTAACTTCAAGGAGTAATTTCCATATCTACCTCGAAGAGATTCGGTTGGTTTGACGCGAGCAGTCCAGTAATCAGTTTGTTCCAGCGTGAAGTAACCTTGAAAAGAAAAATTATTTTGAAAATATTCTACTGTACTAAAAATATTAAAGATTTATAAATATTTATTGTAATATAAAAGTAAAGCATGTTTATTTTGCATTTTGTAAGTTGTGTGTTGTTAATTTAATTTACACTATAATTTTTTTAAATTATGTATCGAGATTTTAATAAAAAAAATTTCGTGTTAAAACAATATTTGTTTTAATTGAAAATATAATATTTACGTTTATATCACTTTTAAATTAATTTTTTAGGCTTGGCAATTGATTTTTGTTTATAAATGATACGTTTTATTAATAAATTTTCAACTTTTTCTCTCAAACACATTTAACTGTAAATTTTATAGATGCAGAAGTAATAATGTAAAATATAAATGTAGGTTGCCAAATAAACACCGAATCGTACTGTAAAAACTACAATGATAAGATAATTGTTTATAGTAATAATGTGTGTCGAGTTAGCATAAAAAAGTAAAAAAGTAAAACACCTTAAAAGTACGTAAGTTAACAAATATGGTTATATTTAAATTCAAACTTTAAATGTTTTATTCTGTTATATCTATAATTAACAAATAATTTACTTATATATTATTATTAACCGGTATGAAAAGAATTGCTAAATACTAGTAAACAATCCATAACTTAGTATATTATAAATAATGGCATTGGACAATTGACAAATAATATTTACAAATTCTTAAAAATATATTATTTATTATTATAAAATGTTTAAGAAAATTGTGCAAAAAGTAATATATGCGCTTTGAGCGACTGCATTTTGTTTCAATGGTTTTGTCCCTCTTTTACCTTCGTTGTTTTCGACATGCACATCTCTTTTAAATTATATATTACTTATTAAATTTAAATAAAATTTGATGCAAAATTTAACAGAAAATAATATATTTTTGAAAGGATTTGATTTCATAAAGATTGATTTAATAATAAAGAGAAAATTATGTAAAATTTTAATAGTCTCTACACTTCTATTAAATAATTTTTAGTAACTTATTAACGTATATTTAGTATATTATAGGTAGTTCAATATGTACCTAATTCATTTCCGGTGAGTATACGTATCAATGTTCGCCCATTTGACATTAGCGGATTGTCCGCATCTTTGGTTTTAATAAATACGATACTTTCGCGAACATCGTGAAATTCAGATATCGTTGTACATCCTTCAGGTATTTCAACTTTTGGCACATTGTCGTTAACGTCTACGACGGTTATTCTACGAGAATGAATAATTAAATAATTAACAAATCGAGGACAACCGAGTTGATGGTTTCGGCAAGTATAAAAGAGCTTACTCGATCTGCTTGAATGCGTTTCGAGATTCACCGGTGGTATAACCAAACTGATAATTGTCCCAGGCCTCAATAACGAGTACGTAAGAACTCTTCGTTTCCCAGTCGAGCGTATCAGCAACTGTCAATGATCCACTATCCGGATGAATAGCAAACTTTCCCTACAACAAATACGTTGTTCTCGTTACTTCATTAAATTAAATGAGTGACCGGTCTTTTCTCATGAGCTTCGACGTAAAATTTCATTACTGACTCGTGAGCGTAATGAGTCGAATGATTGTATAATATGTACTTCGTAATATTAGCTGGTTATTATTTGTATTATACCTGGGAAGACATTCTGTCGAGACGATATGTAATTTTTCCATAATCCCCACTGTCTGGATCTCTTGCTTTGATCGTTGTGATTTCGGTACCAATTTTTGAATTTTCCATCACTGTGATATTTGTTACATCAGTTATGAAATATGGATTGTTATCGTTTTCATCGATCACTTGAACGAAAACTTCGGCTAGACTCGATCTGTTGATAATAACGTCAAAACCATAACGTAAATAACATAAGTATACACAGATCGATAGTTTATTTGCGTTATTATTAATAATACGTTTTTTAAATCGTTTATATAAAAATTATTAAACATAAATTTTCAATATGTACTGCATTGTCTTTATTTTCTTCAACAGTTTACTATGTAGTCACGAGGAAGTTAATACAAAGTATTTTATATTATTTTTGAAGTTGTAGTAGCATTACCTCGGTGGGATTCCAGAATCAGTAGCACGAACAGTAAGATTCAACCATGAATAAATTTCTCTGTCGATTTTATTGGCCACAGTCATTTCTCCAGTTTCCGGGTCTAAATTGATCATTTCGGTGAGCTCGCGCGGACTTTCATACGAGTATGTAATCGAACGATTTTTATCAGCATCGTCGGCAACGACGCTGGCAATATGTGCACCATTTTTACTATTCTCAGTAACGTATCTTCGATAGAATGGTCGTCGGAATATAGGATTATTATCGTTTTCATCTTCTATAACTATATTTAGCGTAGCTGCAATATAATAAATAAAATACATTTAAATTATTTAATTACACGATTCGATGATTTTTAGACTGCATTTTTTTAATAATTAAATCGTAAAGTCAATATAATTAATTAGCATTACTTGAGCTATTTGCAGACGTTTCGATTCTACTCAAAGAGTAAGACCCGAATTTGATCAATACAATAACTTTAATACTATATATACGGTTACTTGTCACGTACAACATTTATTTGATTAGTATTAGAATATACGTTCTACGAATTTTAATTTTTAACTAAAAAATATTATATTACTATTTTGGACCGAATTTATAATGTAAATATTCGAGAATTTCTTTTTTCTTTTAAATATTTAGAAAACTATTCAGTTACAAGGTGTAGATATTTATTACTATCATACTTTTTGTAGATAAGCATTTGATGGTTGTACATTTTATAGGTGTCTATTTACTTAACTGTTTTTAGTTGCATACAAATAAAAGTGGTTATAATTTTAAATTTGTATCGTTACCTGAAGCTGTTTGAATACCCTTAGCAGCAGCTAAATCTTCAACCACCAAGCTAAGCCTTATTGTCTCAACTCTTTCTCTATCGAGTAACTTTACGACCCTGAGTAGTCCATCTACTGCATTCAACTCTAAAGCAGCGAGATAATCGTATTCTTGAATACGGATTAGTGCACCTTCCTCGTTTCTAGCTTCCGATGAATTCGGATCGATTCTGTAACGGAGAATCGGTGCAATGTCTGGATCATTTGCCACTACACGGTGTACATAAGCTCCTGCCTAAAATGTAAGATGTATTTTATTTTTACACATATGCACCTACGTTTTCTTATTACAAAATCAATAATAGTTTATACTGTTCAAGATTATATATTTTATTTATAATTACCGGTGTATTTTCTCTCAAGGTTACAGTACCAGGATCGATAAAAACAGGTGGTTTGTTGTTTACATCGATAATAGTAATGTTGACCAGAACTTGGGCGGATCTTTGAATTTCAGCACCGCTATCGATTGCAAGAACGTTCAAGCTGTATTTTGTGGTCTTTAGAGACGTCAAATCCGGATCTAAATTCGAGCCTGGTGCTACTCTAATTAATCCTGTCTCTGGTTCTATCACAAACTTATCGCCCGCTCCACTCTGTATCCTGTACACGACTTTGTTGTTAGGGGATGAAAGGTCTTTGTCCCAAGCCTTTACCTGCAAAGTCCATTGATTTATCTCAATTTCTTATATACATGCAATTGATATTCCAATTGTAATAGTTATACATTTCATTATTCAATTTTAATGTTTATTCATTTCATGTCTTATTTTATTTCGAACATTAATAAATATATTACTTTAAAAATAATATATAACTTTTTTATTGTTGCTAAAAAATATTATCAGGAGATGTGATTCGATTGTAATAGTTTATGTATAAAAAGGGCATCAAATAATAAGCATAACGAACGAAAATATTTGTAGTATGTCGTTAATACCTGTAAAACACTCGATCCACCAGGTAAATCTTCTGGAACGTTTTTTTTGTAAAATGCCCTCTCGAATACAGGTGCATTATCGTTGACATCCTTAAAGTAAACGATTAAAGCTACATCGGAATTGAGACTCGGTACCCCCATGTCCCTTGCTCTGATTGTCAATTTGAGAGCTCTGACGAATGGCTCCGGTCGACCAGCCTGTATGATCGGAAGTGTTTCAAAATCCATTGGAGCAACTGGCGTGATAACTCCACGTTTTGCGTCGATTGAGAAGTTGCGGGAATAATCACTCGAGACGATCGAGTAAACGATCTCGCTGTTTCGCGTTCCATTGAGGTCAATGTCAAAAGCTTCAACGATAAGTGGTGCATCAAAATAATCTTCATTTTCCAGAAGCACAGCCTCGTATTTATTTTGGAGGAAAGCTGGAGGGTTGTCGTTAACATCGTTGATATTGACAATCAGCTGAGCCGTATTACGATTACCTTTCCCTAGATCGTCACGAACTTCAACGGTCAGGAAATGACGTGATATAAGTTCACGATCGAATGCAGGTCCTGGCTGTTTTACAGTTATTACCCCCGTGTTATAGTTGAGAGTTAACCTAAACATAAGATATATTTTTCTTATAAAGTAATATTAAAAATAAAGCATATCAAATTTATTTATTAGTTTTTAATTACAAACTATCTAAAAAGTTTTTATTTTTTTATATTTTTTGTAAAGTACATGGAGAAAAATTTCGGTTAAAAATTACTATTTGTTTCGCCAAATCGATAAACAGAATTCATTTGAAATTTCAAAACACTTGTAACAATTTGTACTAGGCATTATAAATAAAAATTATTCTCTTATTTACTACAAATTTACAGACTATTTAATTTAAAAATAACCCATTCTAACTAAATAAAGTAGTAAAATAAACAAAAAACTTTATATAAACCCATACTAATTTTAATATTACGTGTAATAAATTTTGCGAGCTCCTAAAATTTGATATCCTATATTGTAAAAGACAAAGTGAAAGGAGCTTTGATTGAATATTTAATACAGGAATAAGTAATAAATTATGACAAAGTAAACTGTAATGTGTACGACTTTACGTGATAAATCCTAGGTTCGATACTCGGCCAGTTAGATAGTGAATTTCTTGATTATTTTATTTATTCTATTTTCATTTCAGTAAACATTTTTACATTACCTATCTGACTATAAATTATAAAATACATATTAATACCTAAAATAAATCAAAGTTCGACGCAAGTATGGGCGCGTAAGCCTTATATATAGTTAACTCACTCCTCGCATTTTTATTAGATACGGTAAGAAAAAAAGTGACGCATAATCTATCGAAAATAAGGTTTTCTTTCTACGGAATTTTTATAATAATTACTATATTGGTATAGTAATACTTCGTGAACCTCATAATACTTATATAGACATACTGTAAGTAAAATTTTTCATTTTGTTAAAAACATGTTACAAATGTATTTTGAGATGTCTACAGTTTAAAAGACGTATTTTACGAAAATGCCCGTACGCATGTGTGTGTATGTGAGTGTGAGTGTTTGTTATACGTATATCACTGTATTTCAGAAAATACTCGATTAATATCGCTGAGGTTGAACATGTAATTTTTCTTTCTTTTTTGCGAAATCAGGCAAAAAATCGTTTTTGGATTTATTAATTCGCTTGTTTATAGACAAAATACAATTTTTAAAAACTTTATTTTCAAGAATTTTGCAAAACATATTTTTAAATTATACCAAATATGCTTTGTAGAGAATAAAAAAATCTTTCCTTTCGATTCTGGTTTTTCAAATTACCTCAACACAACCCGATTTTTTTCAATTTGATAAATTTTTCAAAGTAATCATTCAAATAAGCTGAAAAAATGAAATGGTGTTAGAACATAACAGTGGCTACATGCTTGAAAAATTTCAGGTAATTAATTAATCAAAAATTTTAATCAACTTTTTCACAAAATGTAGTCTTTATGGTATCAACGATCCGTATTCTTTTTCAGCTGAAAAGATTTATAGTTAGTTAATTTATTGAGCATTATATATTTATGGATGAAACATTTGATTGTTTATGTCTCTAAATTGAATGGTTCAAATGGGTTGCAAAAAATCGAGGTAATACAAACAGATCATAATCTAATATGCACTATTTCTGAAACTTTTTATTTTTTGGTAAAACATACTTTGAAATAATAACATCTGTAGCTTTATTAAAAGTTTTTAGAAATATGTTTAGAAGTATTCACAATATCTAAATGCTGCATTTTTTGGTACATCATTTTTGGACAATGCATTAATTTGTCCGAAAATAGATGAACGTTGAAATCAAATGACTTTTTTAAATCGCGTTATATTTAAATTCTTATAGGTATATGTTTAATCACGGTTTCAGAGAATTTTGTTACTTGTAATAATCATCCGGATTTAACTGGTGCGGAACATAGACAATTTTAAAAACGTTGGATAATTTTATTAAGATCAATTAAATTTCATACTTTAGAATAATATATTAGATATAGGAGCGATACATTGATTTTGAAGAAACTATTTTTTGTTTTACAATTGAATAAGAACATTGACATCAAAAACTGTAAGATCAAGGTGTGCTTGAGAAATGATTTTTTACAGCAGGTTTAATCGAGAAAAACATTGCTTACGCATGAGCGAGGCTGCCACCTAGGTTGGTATATCTAATCCCTTTTGTACCGAAATTACCACTGTCCTCGTCCAAAGCTTGCATCCAGGCGACCGTTGTTCCGACCGCGCAATTCTCGAGCACAGAGACCTCGTAAGTACTCTCCGTGAATTCCGGATAATTGTCATTTTGGTCCTTTATATACACAATCACAGGAACGACGCTTTGCTTTGGGGCATTTGGCACTATTTCTTTGGCTGTGATAGTGAAATTAACCACTGGAAAACAGAGTATCCTAAGGTTATCCCTTACCTCGAGGAAATTAAATAATGGTGCTGGTGAAATTAAGTAATTTGCTTCCACGTTAACCTACCCGTTATTTGTTCAAAATCCAATTTTGACGGATCTTTTACTCTTATTAAAAATGGAGCTTCGTTGATACCTTTAGAAGGGGTAACTTCAAATATTCCTTGATCACCTTCGAGAGTTAATTTGAAGGTTCCATTCGATCCCTAAAGCATATTAACAATTTTTTGATAATTATTCATAATTTTACAATTAATGTATTACATAATTTTCTAGTCGTTGAACTTAATGTAAATAAAATGTATAATTGTGAATGAAGAATTTGCAGAAAAAAGTTTATAGTATTGCTTAACCTTGTGCACATCTATTGCAATCGAAGTCTATTCAAGTGATAGTTCGACTTTACGGTTATTTAGCATTGCAATATATTAGTAAGGTGCCTATTAAATTTAAATAATGTAATTTCTTTGATCATGTCAGTTATGTAAGTAGGGAGCAATCTATTGTGCATTCTATCGAAAATATATGGTTTGTTTCTCAGAAAGACTAGAATACATTTCCAATATCGATTTGAATTATACTTTGTTTTTAATACAGCGCATTAACTTGTAATACTTATTTAATATATATTTATTTGAAATTATGAATTTTAACTAGATTTATCATAATTATAATATTTTAAATTACTTTTTTTAATAAAACGTTAATTGCACTAATAATATCAGTGAGTGACCAAATTTAATTATTATAAGGGACTTAATTATTAAGCTTTACTCTCAAGAAATGTTTCTTAAAATGCTATCTGTTTATTCATTATTATAATTGAACTTTGATGCAGCTAGGTTATTGCTTTATGCGAAATTAATTAAATTTGTATTTTTAAAATTTTGACGTAAAAATATGTGGTATTTTAATGTACTTTGAGGTTATTTTTATTATTTTATTTCTAATCAATTGATCTAATCACACGATGATACAAATATATACTCACTAAATCATGATCGTAGACCTCGGGTATGGCATCACTAATGAAAGTGACTGGTGTATTTTGAGGCGCATTTTCATTGATCTCCGCGATGTATTTGGGGCTTCGGAAAGTGGGCGTCTCGTCATTTACATCCATCAATATCACTGTCACTTCGGTAGAAACAGATGGTGTTGGAATGACACTCGATACTTCTTTGACAGTGATTTCAAGAATAAACGATCCATCGCTGTTATCAGGTGCCTCGCGGTCAAGTTGAGCAGTAGTAAATACAACGCCCGAGGTCGCATCGATGTCAAACAAATATCGAGGTCCCCGTGTGATACTGTACGTCACACGGTTGTTGATACCTTTATCCCCATCAATAGCTCGCACTGAAATATTAACACAGTGTTGCATTCGATTACATCAAAGTAATATAAAACAATTGATTAATAATATTATTAATTATACCTTGTAGCACCGAAGTACCAATTCTCGCATTTTCATTTATCCTGGTAACAGGTGTCATAGATATGAATTCAGGAGGCTGATCTTCAACATCTTGTACTTTTACGAGTATCGCTGTAGAACCAGTGTTTACCTAAACAAATGTGATAGTATTGTAGTTTTCAACGATTTGTTTACACGATTCTTATAGTCTTTATTACCTTCTCATTAATGGCTCTATCAACAGCTAAAATTCGCAATTGATAAAGGTACTTCTTTTCATAGTCAAGTTGACCTATGAGTCTTATAACTCCTTTTCCATTTACCGTTGTTATACTAAACATATCATTATCTCCATCTAATTCTTGTAGGGAATAAACAACTTGTCCATGAACTCCTAAATCCTGATCGGTGGCCTCTACGGTTGTCAAAACACTAGGACTTGCATCTTCGCGAACTGTTAAACTAGTCGGATGTGGCTTGAAGATGGGCACGTTATCGTTAATATCTTCAACGACTAGCAACATACTTTGAGTGATGAAGTTGCCATCTCCAAGTTTTCCATCGGTTAATGTTAAAATTATTGCATATTCATCTTTTGCCTGAAAAGGGTTTCTTATTATTATTCACTTGTTATTTTATAAATAATAATGTTTATGATAATTTATTGCTAAAAACCTTATAGTAAGGGAAACTTTGTGAAATTGACACAGCTAAATAGAGGCACAATGAATTAGCGGTGATAATAATCTACTTCTCAGCATTTTAAGTAGATTGTTGAAGTGAAATTTCTGATTTCCTCGTTTGAATGGGCAATCAAACTTTGAAATATTATAAAGAAAGAGGAAGAAAAAAAATGAGAGTGAACAATTCTATAAGTGTCATAATAACACTCTGTACTTATTGAAAAGTTTTTAAAATCGGAAAAACTTCCTGGACTATTTGTATATTAATAGTGGCTAAATATTGATTAATATTGGAGTATATAATATATACTTTATAAGTATTATTATAAAACAATTTAAAAACTTTCAAAATTGAATATTCCATTAATTAAATGTAAATTAACTAATAGTGTTATTAAATATTCACTTTTTATACCCTGTAATCCTACACGAGATGATTTAAAAATAATATTTAAATTAATACTTCTTGATGCAACAAAAGCCTATTTTTCATATTATTTCGAGTGAACTTGTGATAATTAAGAAACTTTAAATTTCAAAAGTTATAACTTTATTATATGGCTCAGTAAACGCGACCTACTGTTTAGTCTGGTTTCAGACACTTACAAGGAGACCCTCATATGTTTGGGAAACGGATCATGCCCAGCTTGTAGTATACGTTTTCTAATACAAAAATATGAAAAAAGCCAGAGCCGCAGACTCTAACAATCGTTTTTTCAAAAGTTATACGCTGTTGAAGCAAAATTTACAAAAAATAGAGACTACACTTCAAACGCTTGTAACTTTTAACCTATCAAATATAGACATTCAAACTAAAGTTTATTGAAAAGCTGAGATAAAATAGATACATTTTAAAAAAAAGTACATTCAAATCCGTTAAAATGGAGCAGAGTTATAGCCGAATTAAGAATTTGAAGAAATTTAGCTTAAAAAAATCAATAAAATTTGTACTGCCCAATTTTTGTTTAAAATTTCTTCAAATTCTTTATTCGGTTATAACTCTGCTCCATTTTGACGGATTTGAATGTACTTTTTTTTAAAATGTATCTATTTTATCTCAGCTTTTCATTAAACTTTGGTTTGAATGTCAATATTTGATAGGTTAGAAGTTACAAGCGTTTAAAGTAAAGACTCTATTTTTTGGAAATTTTGCTTTAACAGCGTATAACTTTTGAAATAATGATTGTTAGAGTCTGCGGCTCTAGTTTTTTTCATATTTTTATATTAGAAAACATATACTACAAGCTGGGCATGATCGATTTCCCAAACATATGAGGGTCTCCTTGTTAGTTAATAAATTCAATAAAAATATTGCTTTCAATAAATATTGTTTTCAATTACATATCGACGGGTAGGCATATCCTTCTTTAATCTTGAATAGGACTGTAAGAGTAAAACCTAATAATAGAGCCCTTTGTTCAATGGAGAACACCCACTTCGATGTTATGCGCGCAAGTGGCTTCCGCCGCTTCTTCTTTACCGGCATCGTCTCTTTCCGTGGCTGCGTCATTATTATTGCGTGGAACCGATTCGACTCAAAGAATTCAGTCTCCAACGGAGCGAAAACGTGCGAGTCTTGGCTGACCCTCAGAGCCGGGGATGCGGAAACGCACCGGAGTAGTCTTAATCGAATCGGGCGATCGCTCGCGATTCCACGTTTTTGCGAGCTCAACTGACTCGAGTGACCTACTCTTCGACCAATTTTTTTATTTTACGGGAAACATCACGCCAAGATTTATCGGTGTTTGTTTTTCCGGAATCTTCATGACTACGCGGGTGGAGCATTTTCCGTCGACTTTTTTTTTCTTCAAACGGGAAGCGTACTTTTTGCGAATCGTTAATTAGATTTTCTATAGGTGTCGGTGCAAGAAGGAAGATTTTTTATTTATCCATAGTAATGGCTATAACTGTAAGGATCTTTACTAGACCGAGATTTCGTAAAACTTTACTTTACAAATTATATTGCAGCGTATATTTATACTGTTTTGGTCCAATAAATCTTTGTTTAACAATGAATTAGGCAAATAAATCTATTAAATTCTTGCAATTAAGTATTAAATAATATATAATAAATATTATTAAGGAAGTTTAATTGTATTTTAATTTTATTAATTACGTAAACGATTAAGTCTTTATTATCTATTAATAAATATCTATTACTTGTTTTCCTGTATTACAACATTCGAGATTGACTAATATTTTAATCTTTGTTATTTTGTAAATGATATAAAAACTTGAAAAAAGATAGTGCAATTATGAGCAGCGCGTTTATAATAATTTACAATATATTCCTAATTTGATAGACAATATACGATAGTTATTTTTAATCAATATAATATATTTTGCTCTCTTACTACGACATATTCACGATATAGTGTATTTATACAATTACACCTATATGTACAGAGTAGAAATGTTTAATGGAATGACAACAACCTGAACTTAACCTTAGCATGTTCGTAGGAACGGTTAACTTGGTTAGATTGGTTGATTGTGCGTGCAAAAATTCCCTCAAATGCTTAAAATATGTGAAACTGAAAAGACATTCGAAACGTTTAAAGAAAACGACTCTAGGTTACAATTTTAATAAAACTAATTATTGATAAATAATTAATTATTTATTATACCATGATAATTAATAATAAATTATTAAATATTTATAATAAATTATTTTTCTTAAATTTTAACTCATATTGTACCGTTTAAACAATTCGATAATGTTATTCGCTAATTAGTAAACAACATGATAGATATGACTAAGAGAAAAGCGAAGGGACTCGTTGATATTGGCTACTGATATATATGAAATTTATAGAAAATATAGTCAATTTATAGAGTTTATTCATAAATTAATGAAAATAAATAATACAAGATGATACAGTGATAACACAGGAATTATTATGCAGTAAAATATAGTTATTTTGAACAAATATAGTGATTTTATATCCCTAATATCGACAAATTTCTATTAAAGTTATGTCAACAAATATTAATTATAATGTTCAATTATGCAGTAAAAGTGAAATAATTATTTATTTTCTTTTTTATTTATATATTTCCAAAGTTACATAATTACAACATTTGAGAAATCGATATAGCAAAATATATTATAACATAATAAGTTGCTATAACAACTGAAATTGTATTTATTCAAATTAATTAAATTTTGATTAAATCTATATTTTATACATGAAAAAAAATATATATATTGTAAGTGATTAGATAAAATTTATATAGTTAGTTATGTATTTTTTATGGTTCAGTTAAATTGTACTATAAGGTGTTAAATTCTTAGTAAATGTGACTTTCTCACAATTTAAGCAGGACCAAGAATTTCGAAAAAAATCTGTGTAATATATAACTTACCTCCCTGTCAAGTGGTTTTCTGAGGTAAACATTCGCTTCGTTAGTACTGAACTTTTCGATGCCTATCACGTCGCTACCCGGCTGATCTCGGACTCCAAAGGTCAGGTCATCTCCGTCTGGGTCGACGGCTCGTAGTCGATAAATCGTGCTACCTATAAATTCCGTTAAAATTGTAAGATCGTTATCAAGTCACTTAGTTTTAAAATAGGAGAAATCGAAACAAATTGGCGAGCTTCTTACGCACGTAAAAACTTATTTCATCTCAATGCGCGTATAAAAACTAACCATCCAATCTAAAGAATTTATATAAAGAAAATATAATCATTGTTTTTTTTATTATGCAATAAGTATTGTTACAATTATGAAACGTTTTATACTTTCATCTTTATCTAGTCACGTAATACAGTTAATTAATTAAATGAATTTATTCAGATAATTGACAGGTATACTAAACAGTAGTAAAATAACTTATTTTTGTTTTTTAAATCTAATTCTACAGTGATAAAATTTAATGTATTTGATTTTTATGCATAATAAATATCATAAGATACAATTGTATATAAGTCTTTTTTATATATAATTACTTTGTTATAATTAATTTAATTTAATTCTAAATTTTTTAAAAATCTGTATGTTTTGAGTTAATTTGTAAGTTCGTAATTAGTTTTTGACACGGATTTTCTTTTTGTCTTTCCTATTAATTAGACTTTTCATTTCTTGTTCTTAAAACCGACTAATTGAAAGTAACTCCAAAGTAGAACATTTTGATAATGAGTATTTGAAAGTATTTGAAACTGGGAAGATTTTATAAATGTAACAATAACTTTAACGTTGATTATAAATTAATAAAATAAATGTGCACACACCCTTGAAGTCAAACTTTACCCTTTATTCTTTTTAGCTATGATTATTTTTATTTTTCGTGTACTTTCACTTTGACAAACGAAAATGGTTACCGAATGAATATCGCGAGAAATTCATCTTGTATAGTGTCTAGTCGATACACAAAAATGCAGTAATCGCCTTTGCGAGAAATCTGATAAATCTGTAGGAGAATTTTATCTTTTAAGAATCTGAATGTCTAGAAAACGTGTTGTGACCGCAATGAATGATCACAATAAAAATATTTCTTTCATTTACATTTAAGGAAATAGAAAGTTTTAGACATTTTAATATTTTTCTTTCGTACAATTAATTGACTAAAGTTTGTGTAAACGCACACATACGCACGCACACACGCACGTGTACATACTATATATATATCAGCGAAAAACAAAAGCAACACAGAAAAGAAATTTTACAAATTGAAATACAAGAGAAAGAGTATTATTGCAATAGGTACATAATAATAAAGCGTTTTTGTGTTACGTCGTAAAATACGATTCTGAAACTATAGCTGTTTGTATCAATAATATACAGCTGTACAATATAATAAATCTCGCAATACCAAATAGGTTATAGATCTTCGATCGTTGATTGAACAAAAAATGGGGAAGGCACTTACCGACTGGTGTTTCCGGACCTTCCTTCAGTCTGACCACGATCTCGGATTGGCCGCTATCGGTGAGGAAGCGAGGCGGGTTGTTCCTCGCTTCGCATCTCGAAATCCCGGAGGCGAGCAAAAACACCACCAGCACCGCCGTGCGACTTTTTCCGCTTCCTTCGCATCTGGCTACGTGTCCTCGCCTCGGGGTCATATTGGGCGAATCTGCACCACCAAACGGTGCATAATTTCCTTTTGCATAGGATGATTGCTACGATTAGTAACACCTTGATCTCTGGAATGCAGGAAACTGAGTTTTTTTCACTTATTATAATGCTAGACGCTTCTTTGTACATATTTTGTGGTTTCATTATTTCTCGGGCAAAGATTTAATTTTAATGCAGTTAAGACGGTCGTAAGTTTCTCTACATCGTCTATATCTTAAATTATACAATGATCACTTGACATTGGATTTAATCAATGCTTTGTACAATCATTGCAAGTATTAACTTTTAATTTTAACCATAAGCATAGGGTAGTTAAAGAGGAATGATACAAATTTTAAGGGTATATTTGTAATATTATCACTGAGAAAAATTTTATAGTAAAAATTACTATTTGAATGGTAAACAGAGAACAGACTTGCAGAATTATAAAAATTACCTTTGTTAATAGTAATTTTTCCTCAATGGTGGCAATTTTTGTCATTATTAATAGCAATTTTTATAATTCTGCAAGTCTGACCTCCATTTACCAGTAACATTGTAATTGATACTAGCAAATTTTTCTATAAATCCTATTCGTATGTTAAGAACTGTTAATTTATGTATATTTATTACTATTAACTATGTTCTAGTATATCAAATGTGTTTCATCGCGTAACAGTTTCCAGTTAATGCATTGATATAGAACAATAAGAATGACCCAGTGACTGGAAGATCACACCTTCTGAACTCTCTCTCTCTCTCTCTCTCTCACTCTTCTTTCAAATATATATAGATTGCATGGATACGATACCGGAGGTGTACAATAGCATTTATTGTGTCGTATAGCTGGGAACCCGTGTCACTTTCGCGCTTTTGATTCGAAGCGCAAACATACTCGGGCCGATTATAACGAGGCGAAATTTATATTGTGTGCATAGAAACGAAAATAGCGCCGTGAGTAACCGTGATTAATTAGAGAAGAGCGTATGGCAACGACGATACGACTTCCCAGGGTACCTGCAATTAACTGGAAAAAGAGAAAAAAAACAGATTTCAGACGGGTGAAACTGGCTTAGTAGCTCTTATTATTATATTATATATTTATCTGTGCTTAGTCTCTATGCATTTTAAAAAGTTACCTGGAAGATTCGTTAGACGTGATTAGTAATGATATGATTTTATTACATGTATATTTTTGAGGCGCATACTTTTTTTAATTAAGAAACTAATCAGCATAATAAATCATTCATATAATTAAGATTTGTTGAAGAAATTGTATATTAATAATAATAAAAATATACAATATGTTTTTCTTGTAAGGAAAAAATTTTTCAGTTAAATTTTGTAGCGTAGTACGACAATCACTATTTGGTATGGCATTTTTTGCTGGAAACATAGCAAAAATTGTATAGCAGCAAGGTAATTTTAACCTTGCCACCGTATAAAACTTACGATGCTGTCGCATAATTTTTTGCGAGCATGAATAGTGTCTCAGGATTACCGTGGTACAACAATAAATTTTACTGGAAAATTCTTTTCGTGCATACATTCAATATTGTAAAGAAGAAATTAATTAATTTTTTAACACTTATTTAAAAATAATATTTTGCCAAAATTGACTATTTTTCAGAAGAAAGATGGTAATATATATTATGTATAATATTATAATAAAAATAAAAAAACCTAAAATGTAATACCGTTCAGTTACCTGGATTTTATAATCGGATAAATTATTTCGTTAAAATATCAAAAGGGAAAACGTCAACATTTTAAGCATTCATTCAATTTCGCTCTCTCATCTGCGCTCACGCACATAGGTAGTCACGAGATAGCGAGGAATCCGCGGCTAGGATTCGAAGTGTCACTTTGACAGGATGGCGGTGTAGCTCATACACAACCTTAACTTTCCTAGAAAGTCAATAAATCACTGACGTCTAGGAAATTTCCTCGTATGCGCCAGAATGAATGACAGTTCCCAAATGAGTTTTACCATAGTAATTAACAATGGTTGCAGTTTTACCCACTATAAAGTAGAGCGTGAGTATTATTACGTGATTGAACTCTATTGCACCTCTACGTTTTAATTCGATCATTTTTCGTATTAAGATTTAATTTTTCTGCGGATGAATTAAAACTACTCTATTATGGTGCCTTTGCAATTCCTAATTTTCCCTACCTAAAAATCAACAATTGTTAAACTACTTCATTCGTTGTTGATGTTATATATATGAATGAAGTAGTTTAGATGAATTAGTATAGATATATATGTATGATAATTTTATTTGATTTCCTTGACGATTATAATTTTAACAATATATTTCTGATGTACAATTTAAAAGTAAAAGAGCAACAGATGTTCTGCATAATAAAATATAACAATTTTTTTCGAAAAAATTTTTAAATAATAACATTAAATTTTTTATGTAATTTTTAATCTCAATAATTAATTTACTTTAATATATGAAAGTAAATAGATACAATGTAAGTGTAACGGAAAAGTAATTATAATTTCGTACTGTTTTTTTTTCATTTGTAATATGAAATAATTGATTCTTAAAACGATTAACAAATTTATATTTGCTCTCAAGAGAACACGTTGTTTGAGTTTCGTTATATCTTCTTGGAAGGTCAACGAAGTGGATGTTCAGGAAGTGTAGTTTAAGCCGATTATAACTGGCTGTTCCTTTCCGTTAATTTCCTTTCATTTAATAATTATGAAAATAAATACATGTATAAGAAGGTAAATTATTTAATGTATAGGAACTATTATTATCAAATTAAAATTACCTATAATTATATGGTTATGTGTATTACTATTTAGAAATTTTATCTAGTTTCGTGGATAACCTATCGAGGCCTTAATGGAAAACTAGTACTAGATTACACAAAATTGAATTAAACTATATACAGATCTCTACGTAACTCAATTTCTATGTAATACAATTGCCTCGATAATGATTTTTAGGTTATTAAAACAATAAATCTGCGAATTTGAAATTATTACTGTGACAGCTCATATTTTCCGATTGTAAAAGTTCGAAATTCATTGTATAATTTAAAATTTTATAATATAGGAAAATTTAATGTAACCGTAAAATAACCCTGTAAAAATAATTACAATGCGGAAAAATAGAAAGGACATTAGAGTTCCGCATAAAACTGTATCAAATCTTTTATTCGGTTGTATTAGAAAATTGAATTAACTATCACATATATAGTAACTAAATAGATCAATACATACTATTAAAAGTTTACGTTACATAATTATACAGAGCTAATTATTTTTGTTACAACCCTAAGATTCATTTCCAAATTTTACCCTCTTCACCTTAACAACTTAAAAAATTGTATAAAAATGAGCATAATAAAAATAAACCGCATACTAAATGTTTGTTGGTTTTTGAAAAATTGACCAAATTTCACGATAACTTAGATAGTTTTTTGAAATCAAATGGATATATGACAGAGGGCAATGAATCCCTTAATTTATAGATTAATATTAAGATTAATACTCTTATATAATTTTTTGTGATTTTATGCCAATTTTTAGGGTGATAAAGCAAATAGAATAAGTTTCTTAAGAATTAATGTAAATACATAGTCTAAGACTTGTGCAGTATAAAAAATACTTGATATAGAATGTTTATTAGGCCAACATTTTTAAAAAATAGTAATTTGTATATAATTTGAAGATGTCCATGAAAGCAAGTGTTTAAATAACTAATACAGCTTTTTTAAATTTTAATATTTTAGTTAAAATCAAATATTTTTTTATATTTTAAATTTACTTTTACATAGATACTAAATGAATGATAATTTTCTTTGAAAAATTGTTTGTAACATATAAATTATATCGAATCCATTCAACATATAAATTACAAATAATAAATAACTTTTTGCTCGCTTCCTAATATGAATTGTTATAAAGCTTAATAAACAAGATTAAGATTTGTAATAAATCATTTATTAAAATGCTTACCATAAAGTTAAGAAGAAATTACATATGCAATAATCATTGACGCATAATTACACGTTTGTCGCATCTCAATAATTTAACACAATTTAATTGAATGTTATAGGTGTTTAAATCATAATAGTCTCAGCACAAGCGAAACGTTAGAAGAATCGAACAACGATAAACCGTTCATCAAACTTGATTTTACTACGATTTAAACGAGATTATAAAAGTAAGAAGCGCCGCATCTAATTGGCCATCTAACGCTCGTCCTAGTAAAATTCTGCTTTCTCTAGTATACACTTGTCTCTCTCTCTCTCTCTCTCTTTCTGTCCTTCTCTTCTTCTCTCTCGAAAGACAAAGAAAGACGCGCGACAAGGCCTCGTTGTACCGAATCCCAATGTCAAGATTGTCACTGTGAGCTGACCACGAGGCTCTCTCGCTCATGCGGTGTAATTGCAGCCGGAGTGAAAGCCGGCGGCTCCCACCTTGCCAAGAGAACGGCCGGAGATTCACCGACGCAGCGGCGATGGACTTTTCTCACGCCCGTGACGGAGGGGAAGCTTAAGCCAAGAGAGGAGACAATAGAAGAGCAAGTGTAGGAAAACGAACGAGATGCGGTGCTCAGTTTATTTGCGGCCCGTTTGCCGAGTAAGAAGGGATCGGAAGTCAGGCTTCGCTCTGAAGGTGCTTTTTTCCAGCTTTTGGGGGAATAATGCTTTTTACTCGTAAAGAACCGGAGTTTTACCGCTCTTAGAACTCGATAATGCCGTTCAACTTGTTTTATATTATTGTTACTTTTTCTCTAACTAAATGGATATCCAAGGAATCTGAACAATTATTTTATATTTTTTCGATCTATTAATTTGGTGTTTTTATAATATTATATATAAATTACAATTTAAATAATTTAACTAATAAGAATAACTTTTTTTCATAATATTTTTTTCGTTTTTATAGTTATAAATACATAAAAATTTGAGAATATGAATTAAAAAATTTAAACTTATATAATATATGATAGAACTACAAAAGTTTTAGAATGCAATGTCATAAAAACATAAAAAAGGAAAGCAATTCTTAACAAACAATCAAAATGAATATTCGCTATTTACGTTAGTTTAAAAATTGTAGAAGAATAGTATATCTAAACATAATGTACCTTTCTCTATAATTACAAACACGACTCAATAAAAATTTAACCGTAATTTAAAAGCAAGTATTAATGTCTTTTCGATTAAAACTTGAAAATTAAAGATTTTATGAATGACTTTACGATCAACGCAATAAACAATAGCAATCAATCTTTAAATTTTACAGTACACCATTGCAGAACATTGTCATTACTATGGCTTTTACTCCACCTTGGAATAAGTCCGCGTAATGTTAAATATGCATAAGGCGATAACAATGGATCTTCTATGCAAATGACATTTTTAAAATAAATATTGAACATCAAACCTTATAAAATATTGCACAAATAGCAGAAACAACTACCAAGTGACTATTCACTTTCTTTGATTAGCTACTTCCTTTCTTTAGACTCGTTCAACGACACGATCGCATCGAGGCATCAATGCTGTACCGTGATGCAAGTTTTCACCACGGTGTTTTCACATCTAAGGTCGAGATTGGGTCAATCTGCACTCGTGACGCTTTCCACCAGTTGTTTCTGAAATCTCCTTTTTCGGTGAGAATCGATTAATTGATTTCCCCGCGGCGGATTTTGCCGATCCTGGGATCTTGACGAAACCGCTTTTCTACGGGACCTTTATTTTACCTTTATTAATTGATTGTCAAAGTTCACTTTCAACTACTAATGCGAGGTTCTTAATGATTAAATCTTTTGAATAATTATTTTTGCTAGGTTTACATTCAACTTTCATTTTACTTACAAGGAGCGTAACATGGGTCAATGATTTCGATGGAACTCCGACGACTCTCCGCGATGTCTTTTATTATATGCATTATGAACGATGGATTGTATTCTGGTTATATTGCACCCATTGTTTTAAAACCTTTCTTAAACAATAAGAGTTAGCAGGAAAGTTTTGTAAATTTTGTGATTACGAATTTTAGTGATTTCGAATGAAATAAATCAATTGTCTGTTGAAGAGGAATCGAATGCTTTTTCTTTGTAACTATCTCTTCTATTTTGTATTGTATTCATTAATCATTGAAATTAATCACTGAAAACATACTTTAAATTAAGAGTATTATGGAATAATTTAAAAATTTGATATAGAAACCTTGGTACTTTTTTTATTAACTATTTGGTTTGCCTACATTGAGAAAAAAATTATATTAAGGTTAATGCACGGATTCATTTGCGAGTTAATTATTTTACTACATTCTTTGTTATACATTCATATTTCTTAATAATAGCAAATATTTGTTAACAGTTAATATCGACTATTCTTTACGAAAACGAAAGTTTGACCTTTATGGGGATTTTTCGGACAGATACAGAAAACTTTGACTAATACAAAAAAATGAAATTTATTTTAATTTTATTAACATAAAGGCATTATATTCTAAAGAGTTATTGGTGCGGTCGAATAGAAATTTTAGAACGGCAATTAAATTTTTGCATCAAAGATGTCAAATGAGTCGTGACGAACTTTTTATTTAAACCTGGTTTTCTTAGATGATATGCAGAACTTTTAATGACGAATTTTTAAATAAAATAATAAATATATGATTGATAATTTTATTCATCAAATTACACAATAGAAATTATTAGTTTTCTGAAGGTCTATCAGTATATTGCTGAAGATTGAAATAATGATTAGTATTTAGAGATAACGAAAATTTTATAAATTCTATTACTGAAATTAGTCCTTTGTATATTATTATACTATGGCTATTTTAAGTCAGTAAAGGTTGAAGAAAACATTGATTCCTTAACTGCTGATGACAATTGTATGTTACAACTCATATTTTTCCTCAGAATATAACAGTAAATTTTATTCGCAGTATAAATATTCTAATTATTTATGTGTAATCCATTAAAACTGTAGTGATATTGTTAAAAATTCTGTGTAAACGCATATAGCTACACATTAGTATTCTACTATTTCAAAATAAAATCTTATGTGCAAATAGAAATAATATAATTTTTGGAGTATTGATATTTTATACAATTATAAAATTTCCTGAAGTTAAAATAAATTTCATTATTCTGTAACACCCTCCTGATGATGATTTATTGAGTATTATATGTATAATTTCCAGCAATATTATTGTGCATATCTAATCATTTAAGTAATACTCTCTAAATAAAGTAACAGATTGACATCAATTCCAGAAAAATATGCGAAAAAAATACTTAATTCTTTTAATTTAAAAGCCATATCTTTCTGAAATTTAAAAAAAATAAATATGAATTAATTTTTTATATTAACTATTTTGCATGTTATGCAAACACGACACCTCTTGGCAACAACTGGCATAGAGATATAAACGTTCCGATAAGTATAAAGTTTTTTATTTGGAGTGTAGCTAAACTAAAAAAACATACATAGTCTACTTGACAGTTGCAGTTTAATTATTCACTACAATTAAATTTATTTATTTATTCGCGTATTAATAATTTACTAACCACAATGGTTGCTCGCAAAATAATTAATATGTGTTAAATTTATACCGTTCGTTTATTAAAAAATTTTCGCACGAAACAAAATAAAACTACATTAATTGGTATTGTTTCCCACACTTGAAAAACCATCATTATACATTTATCTATTTATTTCTAGTAGTATTAAAACAACATCAATTTAATAGAGCAATGAAAACATTGAACATCGACCTATATATGACAGGTTCTAGTACATTTATTTAACCATCAGGAGATCTGGAATCGAATCCCCCCTGTTGTACATGGAATATCGAGCGTTGGTACCACGGTGGTTTCGCTCCCCCCGCGAACCCGAGAATATATATAGATAGAGTTTGCTAGTCGAGCCTTCGTGGTCAGTGGCTTGCAAGGCCGATGTCCGGAAACGGCTGGCTTGCGTACGTAACGCCGATGATGACTGCCGCTGATTAAGCGCACGCTCTTTCTCTTTCATTCTCCTGGAATATCTCATACTTTATTATTTCACCTCAACTCTTTTATCACTCGATCGCGGAGAAATTCGAACGTTAACTTGCAAATCTAATGCCATCTGGTATTACGAATAAATGCAGTTTCTTTACGATCGATGTAGAATATATTGCACTCGAGTTCGTTCAGTTATAAATTCATGCTACTTTTCAAATTTATCGGTTGAATTTATTAGAAAATATGGTAATAAATGTTAATTTGACAAACTCTTATTTTTTTTTATTTGGATAATTTGAATTTCGTTGCGAATTTATCTTTATATATACCTTTTTTTCGAAACATAGTAATATAATTTTAAAAACAATTTTTCGTGAATCGCAATTACAATGTAATTTAGTGTACTCGTATATGTCATCACAAAACAATTTAATCGTTTTCCTAAACTTTTCTAGTGAAAGCATGAAATTGATACTTTTCGTATACATAGACCTTTACTTAAAAGAAGATTTAAGATAACCATTCATATTCTTTAGTTCATTCTAGTACTTCCTCCGTAATTAAATTTTCATCTTCAGATGGACTATAATCATACTTAAAAAAATAAGATACTATTGAATGAAAAGGTACTTTTAAACATATACAACATTTAGGCCCATTGTTAATAAGAACATTAATTATTCAATAATAGTAAATATAGGTCACTATTATTTTATTTTTTCTTATCCGGTTGTTACTGCAACTAAATGTCTTTATTTATATCTTGTATATTTATCGTTTTATTACAATCGTTTAATCTGCAGTGTATTACAAATTTATAATTTACTATTAGTTTCAACTTAATTGCAATTAATTTAATTTATTTTTTAACTTCGCGATATAATGATATAAACGTAGTTAAAGTGTTAAACACTAAAATAAAAATTTCTATTATAAAGATAAAAAATTCTGTATGTAACCTTCATGGTCATTCGCTTCTCTTATTTCCTGTAGATAATTGAACGTTACATCTGTACTTGTTTACGTTTTTTAGGCGTATCAATATTTTCTTCTATTATAAATTTCAACACAATCTCGTGAGGTAAGATGATTAAAGACAATACAATTATTCACATAAATATTTTCACCTCAAAGAAATTATAATTTCATGACACGTACAAAAAAAGTAGTTCATATGACTTTTCAATGCTTCTGTAATTAATATTGTCTTGACACAAAAAGGCATTTGCTTGTTCAGAAATATTATTCTCTTGTGTTATTTTTGACATGCGACGGAAATTAAGTGCATTACTGGAGCTGTTCTTATGAATATGGGCTAAATATTTTAATCATCTATCCAAGTGTATTTCACTTTAGCTCAAATTTACCTAGTAGATTTATAATATATTTTTTATTATAATATAATTTTTTATTAATAATTAAGTTGAATAAATATTTTATGAATAAACTTTGAGGTAATACACATTTTATTATTTCTACGTATATAAATCTTGAAACTTCCGCAAAAAATCATAAAAATATTTTTCATTTTCCAGGTGACGATAATAGAGAGTATAGCTGCGTCAACCATGCAAAAAACCGAAAGCTGACACTGTCTTCCTATATCTTTTCTGTCGCTTTTCGACCAGATGAGATTTGTAAATGACCAGTTAACATAAGTTGTGGAGTGAATAGTCGGCGTGCTCCTTACTAACCGACTGTGTCGGCTACGCTACCGAACTCGGTGGAAGCATCTTAACGGCGTATGCCACACGTCTATGAGGGTCTTAGTTGGCCAGGTTACCTCGGGATTTAATTACTAGGCCCTGCTTTACGGCTCGATTGTTCGCACACGCGTAGCCCGCTATTTACGAGTCTTGTGAGGCCTATTTTTGCAGCACATATGCTCGAGTCACTCTGGTATAACCGATGGGTCAAATTTGGGCCGTTGACTCGATGTATTCTTATTTTTTTCGAGTGTACGTATTAAATGACTATTGAAAAGTTTAGTTTTCAAAAGTTAATTTATGTACAATTTATTGGAAACTTACATTTGAACCAAAAATTTTAAGAAATTTGAATGAAAATAGTTATAACTTAAAGAAAGATAAAATTTGTTTTGGCAATATGTCTATAAATTACAGAAGAATTTATGATACTTGTATTAGAGGTCCAATGTATTGAGAACTATCTTAATGATTATTATATTTATTCAAATTATTGATTAACTGTAACCTCCTATTAAGGGGGTATATCAAACTAATACATCTTTAAAACTAATATTTATTAACTAATATTAATATTTTATATTATAATTTAAATAAAACCCTGAAGTTATTACCCTTTGTCACTTTGTAATTTATGATTGAGTGCAGTTCCTTACCAGATTAACTATTTTTAACATTCTTAAACATTAGTACAGAGCGACTAAAATTTTTAAAACAATTAATTTCGTTAATGATTGCATGAATTACTTTGAAAATGTGTATAATCATAAATTGCATCATAACAAATCTCTATGTTCTCGAGATTTTTCTTAAATTTAATTATTAATTGCTGATTACTGATCTTTGTAAAAATGGTACTTCTTTGTCTGTATATTGTTTTAAATGGTAACAAAAGGTGTTTGACATTCCCTTAAAGTAACAAAAGTCTTTTTGATTCAAGTGTTTATAATGTTCAAAGAACTTAGTTTCTGCCTTCATTGGCCTGAGTAATCTTAACACTAGTACAAAGGAAAATTTGTTTGTAAGTATAAAATATCGGATTCGAATATTAGAGACTATTGGTAAGAAGAAAAGAAAGTAGAATGCACTTGTCCCGAGAGCTAGCAGACAAAATCGCTTAAACTCATTCAAAGAAACTATATCTGTTAAATAAAACTAATCGAGAAATCGTCGTTGTACGAATCAAACTAAAAGAAAGCGCAGCAGAAACGTATTTCAATCAAAATCAATTATATTAATGCACAGGTATATTCAATCTACTCTGTTCGCATCTTTTATTCAATATTCACGAGAAACAATAAATAGTTATAATCAATTGATAATCGGCAAAATTCGAGTAATCAAGTGGCATAAAGTCGATGCTGTTCGCGTGCAGGGTGAGGAAACTAAACTTCTGAACTTTATTACGGAAAGTGTCGAATTCTAAGAGAAGCGTCAAAACTGAAAGTTATCTAATTTCCAACTTTCTTTCTTTTTACAATGCAGTAGTTAGCTCATGTTTCCGATAGGTGTGCATCTAACACCGAATCAGTCGGAGTAGTAATCAAGATTAAACTTAATTACATTATTACGTTGCATGTTACGTTTAAAATCTATAGACATATTCTATTAGTAATTCATCTTTCACATCTTTTTAAACTATACGGATATCTATTAAAACAAATTTATCAATTAAGTTTGAACTATATAGAGTTACTTAAAAATTAATTAAAAATAAACGCTTTTACTTAATTACAATGAAACTATTACGTTGATTTTTTTGTAGCAAAAAATTTTAAAATTATTTTCAAAGATCGAATATCCAAACACACCAAATATCCAAACATTGTCCAATTGTAAAATGCACAAAAATACATTTCAAAATCCAATTTTACATGTATAGTTCCTTGAAACGTCAGCAGTTACTTGAAAGGGAATCGACGGGAAAAAAATTCATTGAGACAGATCTCGGTCGACAATACCAACGTTTTTTTTTCCAACCGCACACAAAAATTAGCTATACATAAACGAATGTATGTGTGCGTGAGAGAGAGAGAGAGAGTATATTCTTGTATATGTATATATATATATATATATACACACACACGCATATAAATTCTACCTAAAAATTATACATTCTTGAGACACGTGACGTCACTTCCCGCACCTGTCATGCGTGCATCCGAATGATAGAGGGACCCCCGACGCATACAGAGAAAGCAAACACAGAGGTTGTGCTGCGAGTACTATCTTTCTCGCTCACCCCATTAAGAGTATCGTTGCGTGACGACCTCCCCTACCTCGAGCAAAGGTCCGACGCGCGCCAAAATAATGTACCTGGGCACTACCTGCGCGAGTGTCCGTGTCTGTCTTTCCCTCGGCCGGAAGTGCGATGGACACTTTCGGCCATTGTACTCGACTTCGCTATTCAATTCGTCTCTTACGTGCCTTCCTATACTATAGGTATATACTCTTTTTTTGCTCGAGAGCAGGAGTTAGGTGGCGAAACAAGATGATTGCTTACGAGTCACATTTTCTTTTTTTTTCCTTTTAATCTTTATATACTTTACTTATGTGTGTTATAAACGTATGATTTAATAAAATGAACATTTTTTTAAACATTAAACAATTCGTATTATTATATAGTATTCAATATTTTTTTATCAATATATATCTCTAAGGATTTATTATCAAACCTACTTGTAACATTTTAGTTAATTAAAAAATTACTATTTATTGTTTGTTAATTAACTATGTACGTACAATCTTTTTTTTAATTTATTTGTAAATAAACTTTTGTTTAAACGTTGTTATTTACTTATTATTAAGTAAGATTAATAAATAAATCTTGTTGGTTTTAATTGATCCAGAAAAAAATGTTTTCATCATTTTAAACAAAAAAGGTCCCTATAAATTTTTCACTTAAAAAACGGCCATGGTGCGCTCTACAAATATTTTAATCATTTGACGCGTACAATACAGAAATGTTATACCATATAATATACAATTGGTAGAGTATTTAAAGCCGCATTATCGCGATGTCATATATATAGTTATTAAATTATTTGAGTAATAAGCAAATTCTTTTGGAGATAAAAAATTTAAATATTTTACAATAAATTGGTTATATCAATTAAATAACTAGTTTTTAATAATGGTACCCAAGATTTTGATATTTAGGAGTACTAAAGTAAATGTAAAGAATCCGTACTATATCTATCTATATACACATATTTGATGCTTTATTACTTATAGTTACGAGAGAAATTTTTAGATTTCGGGAAACAGTTCAATACGCTTCAATGTTTTGAGAGATAAGAGTTCATTGACTCTGTATGGGAATACGGGATAGCTTCTGATAAAGTTCAACATTATATCGACGTTTCACCTATAGCCTTGCTTTTAAGGGACTTACCAACTTTATGTCCACTACATTATTAAAACTTACAAAAAAAGTTGTAAAAATTTTATATAAAATTTATCATAAGCTATAGACACGTAGACGTTCTTCAAAATATTTTTAAATTTATAAAAACAGTAGAATAAAAGTTATACATATTTCACGCTATTCTGTACGAGGTACAGGTAATTGTGAAATTAATATTAATTACGAAATATTTCTTCTAACTTTTTTATAAAATATAAATGTTATATTTACCAAATGGTAGTTAATTAATGTGAAAATTGTATAAAGAGACAATTAGTTTAAAGATTTCATTATTATCATAAAAAATGCTAGATAATTATTTTAAATGACATTTGTAAG
The DNA here is from genome assembly GCA_026168455.1 of Theocolax elegans. Taxonomy (NCBI): domain Eukaryota; kingdom Metazoa; phylum Arthropoda; class Insecta; order Hymenoptera; family Cerocephalidae; genus Theocolax; species Theocolax elegans. Next base: position 87,253,394 of record CM047425.1, on the reverse strand, counting down.
GTTTTCGTAACACAATCGAGATCGTCTATAAGGAATAACAGATATTGCCAAATCTTATTACAATGACAATATTTAAAAGTATTTAATATAAACAATCTTGCATGGTATGTCAAAAAATAATGATGATGTTGTAAAAGGTGAATTAAACGCTGGCACAGCATTAAGATAAGACACATAACTCTTTGCATTCAAGCATCTTTTTATATACTATAGCAATGTTTTAAATAAAAATAAGAGATTCATTTTATTTTTGCGTAATATATTTACTAGTTAAAAAATATGGATATATTACAATTATTAAGGAATAAAGTTTTTAACGAAATGCTTAACAATTTGGTAATCATGTATCTCACTTCTTGCATTTTAAGCTCTTCTTTTAAGCAATAGCATTAAAATATTTTGACACAGCAACGTTACTCTTAATCTAGATTACTTGTTCCAGACGTTAAACCGATAATTAGTGTAAGTGCATTGTATACTTTTTTGCATGCCGAAATATTATGAATAATTCAGTTCATTATGACGAAGATTTTTTAAATGATAGTAACATTTAGCAATGTGCAAAAGTTTACCTTACATAAAAATGTTCTAATCATTTAGTCACAGATTTATAGGATTATAAGAATAAGTACATCTATAGTATACTATTTTTACTTTCGTATTATAGATTCTATATAGTACATACTTACAATTAATGGCTTAATATTAATAGAATTGAACAAATCCATACATATGTATATAGATATTCAAATATTCCATTAAATAAATGTTTTGAAGTATTAATTCTGAAAATTTATATATTTTTTTTAATTTAAATAACTACCTGATTGTACAGAGAATTGAAGATCTAATTGTATTTCTCAAGGAAACTGTTACGATAACTACATAAACCTCGTAAAGTGAAATTCTCTATAAAAAATTTGGTGTTGAAGCCGAAAGTAGCGTCAGATGCATAGTTTGCAATATTTTTTACATTAATTGTACTCTTGCATTAAAACTTACGATATATATTTACAATTTTATAAAGATTGCATTCAAACTAGTACCTGCAGTAATCAATGTAATATAATATGTAATAACTTGAATATTAAAGTAAATAAGTATTACCGTCATATTATTGTAGTATTATGTAGTATATAAAATGATTTAAACAATTACATATTAGCCAACACAATGATTACCTTAAAAATGGACTATTATTGAAATGCAGGCGCTACACAAATAAAAAAAATATTATATACTCACAAACAATAATTTTGAACACAATTAATTCTTTAAAATTGAACACACCAAACACGTTTTTAAAATTTTCGCTGTCACTGAACATATATGCGAAACTAAAATAACGAAGCGCGCAAAACGTGGGGCGCGCAACGAACGACCGTAGAAGCGCACCTGCTCAGGTGAGCGCACGCGGCTAACTGAAGGTGCACGTAAAACGTCGACGGTTCCCCCTGCTGTTTCTTGTTGGGGCTGCAGTTATAACGCTATACTCGCTATGTAGATAGAAACTTACGAAATGAGTCTACCTGGAAAAACCTGATAATAAACGTGTTTTTGACACTATATCCATTTCTTTGTATTTATCTTAGTTGGGTACGTTAATTGGAATAGGGTAGCAAACTCTTTATTCTTTTGTACAGAATTTTTTTTTCATTAAGTTTATTACGTCGTGGCTGAATCCGGAAATGAATATTTTACTGGTGGTATCATCACATTTTTTTAATTAGTAAAACTTAACGCGTTTCATTTAATGAAATAATATTTTATTTTTGGGATGATTTTTATTTATATTTCAATGAAATTTTACAAACATCTAATTGAATTAACAGTTTTTAGGGACAAATAATTAATTTCTAATGAGAAAGTTGCAAAAAGTGGCTACAAAAATATCGTCGTTAAAAGTTAGACCAAGAGTTATTTACGTATTAATTATTACAATTGCTCAAAACTGAAAAAGAAAAGGTGTATTATCTATGTTTATTCTATTTATTCGTGAAAATTAAGTATTATGAAAATCAAGCTTATTGTTCTAGGTTAAAGCAAACAAAGAACCACCTAATTTTAACAAAAAATATTGAATGCATTAAACTTTTAATAGATCTAAATCTGTGGTATACTATTAAAAAGTAATATTATGGATCAGATTATACATTATTACTGACAAATTATTAATACATTTTTTAAATAGTAATATACTTAATCAAATTTATATCGAAAGGTTATTAGAATGATTAATTTTTCTTTAAAACAGCATTTTTTTATTAAAATAAGTAGAATATGTACATTAAAAAGTTCTGTTGAAATAGGTATTTTATTTTATTTGAATTATTGAAATACATTTAATTAATTTTATTATTGATGCTGTAGATATAATTACCATGTGAGTTCATTCACATACTTTAGTTTACAAAGTACATCTCTATTCTGTACTGAAATATGAGTTATTATTCTTTTACGGCAAATATTAAATTTTAATTTGTCAAAATATTACATTTACATATAGAAAATTAAAAACTGTAATATTCATTAGTATTCAAAATTTAATAAAAATTAATAAATTGCTTTTGTCTTATGCAAGTTATTCTGAATAAAAATACAATGAAATTCAATTTTTCATCAACATGAATAGAACATGTTAGATAGCATCAATTAAAAATATAAAAAATTATATTTTTTACTTTTCTTTAAATTTTTTAAATACATTTTCTTCCAAAAATATAATTAGTTCCACAGTAAACTACTTTATAATATAAGTAAATTTTAATAAAATCTACATTTTTAATTAAAATTTTTTTCTTAAAAACTAAACATAAGAGGCCTGCGATGGCTCGGTCGGTAGGGCGCCGGGCTCGTAATCTGGAGGTCCCAGGTTCGATTCCCGGCTCCGGCCGATTGATACAAGCACCACTGGGGAATGTATTTTCAACAAGTGCTTTCTTCACCAAGACATCCTATGACCTCCGTCGCTGATTAGCACCGGTTTGGGAGCATAAAAAGAGCAACGTTAAAATAATAAAAAAAAAAAAACTAATCCATGAACGTTTTTGAAATTTTTATAGCATATTGCTATTATTATGTTCTATTTTCACGATTTTTTCAACATAGATGATGAATTATTTTCGGAGAAATAAACAATCAAATATTTTGTACAAAAATATATAATGCTTAATAACTTGGATATTTAAAGATATTTTGAGCTGAAAAATAATAGGCATCGAAACTACCTAAAAGACTATTGTTTCCCAAAATTTCAAGTGGATTAAATGCTTTTATTCCTGAAAACGTTCGACATAAGAACCCCAATTTTTTCACATTTTAATCTTTTTAATCAAAACTAATCGACATAATTAGTTGAAATTATTACAGCTTATGACCATTAGATAGTTCTTTCATTGTACATTTTTTCAACATATTTGTCTGATTAATTTCCAAAATATAAAATTTAAAAAACACTCGTTTTTTTAAAATAACAAAAAAACTACTGGAAATAATTAATTAATCCAAAATCGAGCTGATAGATTTTTTTATTCTCTATAAAGTACAATTGGTTCAATTAAAAAAAATTCATAATATAATCAAAATTTATGAAAAATTAATTTTTTTAATTCGGACATTGTTTTAAAACAAAAAGTATATGGGGAATAAATAACCAAAGTCTTTTCCGGAATTCGGAAAATAAAAAGCAAACTATACACACAAACTGGGCGACATTAACCGAGTAGTTTCGAAAATACATACGGCGGTATACGTACATACACACACACACACACACGCACGCACACATCCATACTGACATTTTTTAAAAACACGCGATTTCGACTCCTGACATGTTAAAATATACTTATAAAATGTTTTTAGCGAGTCGAAAAACTTTACTATTACAAAGCTTTCTCTACGAGGAAGCAGTAAAAGATTTAGTAGTTAAAAAAATATTTGTTTCGAAAATATTAATTAATTTTTATTTTCAATATATATTGTAAATAAACTTACTATTTGATTTTATATATTTCCATAATGTGGATAATATTGATTGGCTCTACAGGTTAAAAATATTAAAATATGTTTTTTATTGACACAGAATATGATATGAATTGTTTTAATATTAAAATAAATACGGTTAACGGTAATGTTGCATGTATTTTTTAAATAATTAAGTCTGTATAAATATATAGCGATATTATTTTCGAAAAAATTTGGAATATAATTAATACTTTTTATACTGAAAAAGGAAAGTTAACAATTTTCATGTCGATTTATTAATTCAAATTCAAATAAATTATCGTAATTAACTGGAAGTATATTGTACAACATACACGACTTTCAAGTAGTCAAATGCACGTATATTATTATTAATAACAATTATATTTTACTATAAATTCACGCACAGTTGTAATTTAATTATTAGAATAATGCAATGTTATTCATAAAGTAAAGGTATTCGTATACGCACAGATGAAAATTTAAGTCAACCGAACACTTGGAGTTATTGAAAGGATTTTGTTTGTTCCCACAAATAGTCCCTTAATTAGCATTTCACGACATTACAATTTGCATTACTCAGGGCCGACGGTACGAAATGGAAGCAACGCAGCGTGTCTCCCACGAGCTCTCCCTCTTTTGTAGATGTTATTAATCTACGTGTAACAACTACAATATGCTAGAATAAGGTAATAATTTGAATGCCAAATTTTGTGTTATTATATTTTTTGGGCTATATATTTTTTCCAATTATATTTTATATATTTATTTCTGATATTTTACCAAGATTAAGTAGGATTAATCCGTTATTTTTATGATAATTAAGCAAAGTACATCATAAATAAAATAAATATATATATATATTATATTATTATTAATATATGTCATTAATTGATTTAAGGTTATTTACAAATAAAATAAATTGTGAAAGAGATATTAACGTGTTATAAAAAGGTATACAATACCTTTATAAATGATGGTTTCAGTTTACTCAGCAAATTGCTTGTGAATGGCTTCTCAGACATTTAAAGAACGATCGAAGTTTCGCAGCCGTGCAAAAATTTGTTACTCGCTACGCGTGCTGAATTCGTATGTACACTTAATTGCTAAATATATATTTTTTTAAAACATACTATTAAAAAGTATTTATTAATGATATTACTAAATTTTAAAATAACATTTCGGTTTTATACCTATATTTTTTGGATATTATAGGAAAGAAGATTATTATAAATTATGTGATTTGCTATTACTACACCTAACGTCTTATCTATTTATAATGGATACGAATAGTCGAGTTAAAAGCTAAAATTTAACTTTTATTTAGAAATTTTACTGAATTATAACCTCATGGAAATGGATTTCATTTCTTAACTAAAAAATAGACATTTTGAGTAAAATTAGGTTAAAAATGTTTATAGTTTCTTTCTTGCAATGAAAGTGCTTTTTCCACTGTGTTCACCCATTTATTAGAATGAAAACAACTGTTTCATGACACTTGTCAATTTAGAAGCTAGTTTTAGTCTTTTAAAAGTGGCTTTCATCGAGTAAGTGAAATCGAAAAGAATAGGATATTAAAATAGAATTAAAAATGTTTTTGGCAAATTCGATTCCGATATTAAGAAACTTTATATATATTTCAAAAAATTACTTTAATGGCAAAACAGTAAGTAATTTAGATTCATAATGGAATGATTGATCCTACGTGATAGGAAATTCAGACTTTAAAATACCATAAGTATTAGAAACTTAACTAAAAATTATTCAGGTTATGGTGATACATTAAATGGATGATCGCAATAAAAAAAGTTCGATTTATTTTTCATAGCAATTTCCTAGCATAGTAGCACATTTTACGTAGACTGATTTCTACTAGAGCATACTCACAACTAACTTACTTGTTTCAAAAGATTTCTGCTGTAATATCGTGGATAGTAAGACTTTGCGTGGCCTCAGATACCGCAAACAGTCTATGCCGTAAAACAAACGAAAATAATCTTCCTAAGAGAATTTATATACTTTTTGCTTTCGTTGCCAAAAAAACCAATACAGTTTCCAATGAAAAACTTCCAACTGTTTTACGTGGTATCCTGAACCTAAGGAGATATAAACATGCAACACAAATATTCCGTAGATTCATTCCTAGGAGTAATAGAAATTAAAGAAAATGGGTTTAGACACAATCTATATCCTTTAAAAAAGTGAAATAACAGATCATTATCAAAATAACGATTTCATCAAATCAGATTAACTAATTTAAGCAGTCATGAAATCTGAAGTAAAAATAATTTTTATATTTCTGGGTTTAGCTAATTCATATCTTAAAAGAAGAAGTTTCAATTTCAACTAGAACGCTATTAGATGTATTAAAGAACCTTAAATTATCTACATATTATATAAATATTTATCAAATATTTTCTCCAACTTTATAAAATAACCTTATATTATATAAGTAAGTAAGTTGATTTTTAACTTAAATCTATACGATGAAGCTTATAAAAATCAGACGATAATTGTGATGAACAAAGAACAGTTATTTATTGGAGAGTCATTAAGACAAGTAGCTAATATGTTTATAGAAACATATAATACTTGTGATGCAGAAAATCACATAATAAAGTTTAATTAATTACTAAAATTATAGACGACCTTAATAACAATAAAATACAAACAATTTATCGATTAAATAGGTATAGCAGTATTTTACTTTATTCGTTGTAGGGTACCTATACGCTACTTAACCTTTATCGGTAAAATAGAAATCTACTATATCAACTAGTGGTAACTCTTACCGACTGCCGATGAGTAACATTAAAAATTTATTTATAAGTATATACAAAATATCGTATAATAAATTATAACAAAACACACGTCCACACGCATATCCACATGCATATGCGCGCATATATACGCATATAAACATGTTATATGGGATAGCCCGCTATACTATTAGTTTTATGAAAATTGGATATATACTTTATATTATTTTCGAATATACATACAAAAATTATGCTCAACTTCTGAACACATCGATGCCTTTTGTACCAAATTAAAATAAGCTATTTTGAAAAAAAAAAATTTATTTGACTTTTTATCTGTACAAAGTGTAGTATTTATTTAAGTTGTTCATTTCTTGTCATGCTTTAATTTCTTTGCAAAACTAATAAATCTAGGCAAGGCGGAGTAATCTGTTTGAAAATGCTTTTTCTTCAAGAATAAAGTTATGAAAAATGATAAAATATTTTGAACCTTTATATGCGTTTAAGATTTCAACTTTATTTTCTTCCCAAAATAATAAATGCTTCTGTTCAAACTACTACATGAAAAATGTTTATGCATTAGTAATATAATAAAAGCACAAAACAACTTCTGTACGGAAA